>JAWWLV010000144.1:13929330-13994778 GCA_035041135.1 Platyrinchus mystaceus
CTCCATCTTGACTCCCTCACTCTCCTACAATTCCAAACTTTGCTTCTATTAGCAGAAGCTGCTAAAAATTAGCAGAGACAGAGTAGAGGCTGAATGAAATATTTTAAAATATTTTAACCTACAGCTGGTGACTTTTCCTAGGACTTCACCAGGGCTATAAATAAAATATCTAATGCAAGTCTCTTAAAAAGTCTGAAACACATAGTCAAAATAGCAATATAAAATGAATATTAGACTGACAATTACCCTGCTTGCCTTTAAAAGTAAGTCCTTGGTCTGTCCCAAATCAAGACAGCTCACTGTAAAAGTAACATGTTCAGTTCTACTATAAAATTTTTGCAATGCCTTAACACACTATTGCCTTTGTCATAAATACAGAGGTCACACTTGGGGCTGCCTTCCATCTTGGAAGCAGCCCTAGCGTGGGAGAGGTTGCTGCAGGCAGACTACTGATGGCAAGTTCACTGTTAGAAATGGCAGTGAAATGAAAGAAATCCCTTAAAAATTATACCCTTCTAGTTCTAAAAAAAGGCATAAAACCAAGGAATTATGGAAAATGATGCAGTATTACATTGATGTACTTTCCATCCCCTGCTTCTCTACATTTTCAGAGGAGCAAAAAAGGCCACTAAACTAATGTTTCAAATATAAAATTGATGTCCAGTTATTAAAGATATGTGACTGAGCTGGCATTAGAAAAGTATGGTGATAATCTGTGGTGATCTAGTGATTTGAATAAGCATAAGTCAACCTCCGTATGTCATTAAAACACCCTGGCACTGATCACTCTCTCTCTCCCTCTCGACTTTCTTAAGTTTGTGTGGTCACTGCAATAGCTTTAAAATCATGAGCTTATCACGAGGTTTACTTTCATGTATAAGGTCCAAAATTAATAGCATGGCTTACAGCTCTTGGATTATTTATTGCATAGAACTTGAGCCACATCTGCAGCCCAGTATTTTTCCAACAGAACAATACCATATCTGCTCAGTGTGCGTGTGAGGGCAGTATTACACCCTGAGTCAACTCAGCCAACAAAACCCACCATGTGGACACAGCTATGCCAACAGAAGCTTTGTCCAGCCTGTATCAATCCGGGAGGAAATGTAATTACATTGTCAGGAGAACTTGAGACACATATTATTTTGAGTAGATAACACTTGACTTAGATAGCCAATTTCAACACTGTTAACCTTTAAAGGAAATAACTATTTCAATGCTTGAACTGCTTAAGACAGACATGAGGGAAAAGCACATCTTGGGATTTTTCCAAAGCACTCTTTTTGACAGTAAGAGCGAGAGAGATGCTGTCCATCTCCCAGTAAAAAGTACCTCAAACATACAGTTACAGAAGTCAGCTTCCCAAAGGAGTGCCCAAATAAAGAGGCCAATAAAGGACTTTTTTATTATTATTTTTAATTTTAGATCCCAGATTACATGCAGTGATATTCTGGACAGTACTTTATACATGCAAGGCTCTTTAGCAACTGGCAACTGCTACAGAAGCAACAACAACTTCTATTTTCAGCATTACCTCAAATACAAAGGCTTAAAATAACACACATTCAGCTGAAAACAAAGGAAATGTTAATACCTGGCTCTCTGATAATGCTTTTTACACATAAAATTCACAGTATAGTAAAGTTTTCTTTTTTACTTTGTGAACTCTGAGAAAAAATGAAAACATAAAACGATGAATTCAAACCCTGGTCACAGTACTTAATGGAAGAGCTAAAATCCAAGCCTGGGCTTTCTCTTTTCCAGTTTTGTATCACTTTTGCTCATTAAAAAACACATGCAAACATCATAATGCAAATCTATTGGTGTACTATACACACAGAAGCACTTGCACTGCCAGAAAATATGCATTATGAAATGTCAGTTCACTTATGAACAAGAATAACTATCAAGTATAAATAACCAAAAGCGTACAGTGTATAGAGGACATTCTTTAGAATTAAGCTATTTGTAACATCATCCTCAACTCCACTCTACATATTAAGGCTAACAGATTGGTTTAGACAATTCTCAGAGATGCAAAGATGTAGCAAAACTTACCTTCTCATGATTTTCTATCAGGATTTCAACCACGATATTCTGAAACTTCAGGTCCATGATGGCTGCTACAGTTTCTTCCTGCGGCCTCATTAAGGTTGGTCCAAACACTACCCCTAGGTTTGCCACAGTCATTAGATTCCTCTTGGCATGCTTTGAAACGCTTTTTGAAAAGAATTGAAGGAAAAAACAGGAAATGGGTTATGAAAAATTTCCATTACTGTTAGAAACTGCAGTCTACAAATGAAAACATTACGTTTCCTTAATCTATGTTTTAGAATTATGTTTCTTTGCGGAGTTTCTTCAAATAAAGTATTACTAAATTCTGGAAAACTGAAAAGCCATTCTTCCACTGGCAATTTAAAAGCAAAACCAGCCTCTTACTGAGCTCAAATATATAAAACGCACTTAGCCTTGGACCAGGGCAAGTGTGAAACCAACTTAAATTTGCTAACAGGTCTCCACTATTCCCTTTGCCAGACTCTGCGAAAAGAAAGTATAATGTTCCCTTTCTCACTTCAATCAAACCCTCAACTGCTGGCAGGACTGCTAAAGTAAATACTTATATGGCTTCATTAAGGTATTAGATTTCTGCCTTTCCCGCCAAAACACACACAGCATGAGTCAAACGTCTTGTCTGCTTTTGCACGTTTGGTTCTTGGTATTGTGTGTGACAGCATCAAATTGGGCTCTGGCTCCAGCCACACTTAACTAAGGCCCTTTGTAGTTAAACTAAGGCAAAGACAAGAATTCTGACAAGGTAGGAAAGCAGGTCGTAACACTTACTTTGCTAAATGTTTCACCAAGATTTCCAGCATCTCTTTGTTCTTTTCTGGCAGTTTATGGACCAAGAAGTGAACAGCATTGACTCGAGATTCAGGACTCCCACTTTCTATGGGACATATAAATACATAACTATCTCAAAAAATAAAAATAAAATCCACAGAAACACAAGTCTTCTCCCACCCCTGCATGGAAACATACTGCACACACTTTGCTTCACCACTTACGTATCTCCAAACATAGCAATACTGAACATATGTGCTTTGTTTTCACAAGTAATATTGTTCTAGAATTCTCAAATTATTTGCTTATTTTGAGAACTCATCTTTCAATCCACCTGCAAAAGGATGCCTTTGTTCATCTATTTTTAAAAACCGACAGATGCAGTTATTGTTTTGCTGCATTGGACTCATCTGCTTACAAATCTATTGTAAGGTGAAGAGCGATGTTACTGGGTGCCGTAGAGAGGAACTGCACTACTTTACATTTTAGCATCATTAACTGATTGTCCTCATGATTAGAATTCAGTTTTGTTGGTACTGTGCAGCTAATGATACTGCATTTATGCCACCTGCATTGGAAACTGCATAAGTTAATGCATGCAGAAGATTTATATGCTTAGAAAATCTGACAACCTCTGAAGACAAGGAAGAATAAATATGCAAAACAGCCTATTGAAATTACTATGTCAAAGGCTCTGAATAAGTGGAATCCATCTCTAGTGCAGTACAAAAATAAAAATAAGCAAAGAGCTTTTTATTTTTGTCTGTTGCAAGTTGAATAATTTTGGCCCCTACAGGTTTCAGTGTACACAGATGAAAACAAGAACCTGTAAGAGATGAAAATAAACCACCTTCCTATTTCTCAAAGTTGCACTCAATCACAAAATTACATCTTAGTGGTGGTTATAATGAGAGGAATGGAAGCATTTCCATTGCCTACAATAATAGTTACTAGAAGGTACAGAAAGAGAAGAATTTAGAACCTATTCTGAATGCAAGAAACTTTGACACAAGGACCACTGACCAGGTCCCATTTTACTCTAAAGCAACTTTGATTGCTATGTGTATTTCATTGAAAATACCACCATATTTCTTCAGTGCATATTGCTTCAGATTTTTTTTTTTCCTTTGCATATTGCTACAGATTTTAGGACTGTGTTTTATTCTTTTGCAGTGAATACCCCTGCACAGATTGCAAGAGAAAAGGCTCCCAAAAAGCAAAACATTTAACTTCTAGTGAGCTAATCAAAATTCTGACTGCCAGAAAAACATAGGCCTTCTTTAAAGAGAGACTATTTCACATCTATGTGAAATCAAAAACTCTCATTAAAGAATGGCTAAGCAACTGAATCACAAGATACAGTCAAAGCTCAAATAATTTCAATCTGGACCGATATGTATAAAGAAAACAAAATCGAAAGAAGGTTTTAATTTTGGCTCCTCCCCCAGTAGCTTAAGAGAAAAGGATATTCCTTCCTACTTCCAGTGTTGCTGGTTTTTTATAGCCAACATAGGAAACAACAACGACTACCTATTTTTAAGTATACCGTAACTCAGATCTGCAATGTTGATTAAATTTTCCTCCCCAGAATCAACTCCCCTACGGAATTGTTTACTACTTATGAACACTGCACTCTTTAAAAAATGTAACTTCAACTGAATCCCCTTATTGAAAGAGACTATAAAATAGAGAAAGAAAAATAAACTGAGAAGCTGCTGGCAAAACTTCGTAAGCCAAGAAATTATTTTAACGCTTTCCAACACAAATGGGAAGACTCACCATCTAGGTAAGGATGGTGAATTTTGTTTAAGCACTTGGCCTCTCGCATGTGCTTTGGCAATGAATTTCCTGAGCTAATTCTCATTTTGGATTTAGGACCACAAGCAAACACATTTTGCAGTCCTGGAAAGTCATTATAGCAATCTGAAGATGATAAAGCAATTGTCTCAAAGTTTAGTTTAATTTTGCTTTCCACAGTTTGCCAGAAGTGCTGCAGGCTGGAAAGAAAATCAGCTAAATATCTGTTTGATACTTAGCCAAAAATTTTCTTCCACAGTTTCCCTCTATCCTCCTCCAAAAAAATTCTGTGTACACTAGATACCATGTACAGCTACAAATGCTGTTGTGTCTTCTCCAAGTCTGTATTTGAACTACCACAGTGTAATCTGGTCTGTTCTTTTCTTTCTTATACTAATACATGAGGAACATTCAAGCCAGCCTGAATACAGAGCTAACAAGGCACTGAAAACAAGGGTCAGGCAGCTGTGCTCTAAGGACTCAAATGAGCTCAAATTAGTGTATTTTCTTTTACTAAGCTTCATACTCTTCAGAAATGGAAGGCAAAGAAAAAAAATCACAGATTAAGTAGATGTTTATCATTATACAATTAAGACAATAAGAATGAATGTTTACAATGTCTATCCAAAAGTTCTTCCATAAAACCTAAAACTGCTTTATGCAGTCACATGTCACATACTAGAACTGAAAAATGGTTAAAACCTACATATTTTTTAATAATTTATTATTTCTTTTTCCTGTATTTTTACTGTGTTGAAGTACTTTTCTGAAATTGCATTTTCAGAGAGCTCCTAAGGTCACAACAGTACAACAGCAAAAGATTTCTATTTGAACTACAGTCATTTATTTACTGGCAGGAACGATGAATTCTCCATGCAACTCATATGTCATCAGTGGCTCTGGAAGGCTTCTGTAAAACAAGGATGACATAATAAATTCAACTATATTCTCTTCTATCTCTATTTACTCTAAGCAGGAAACCTTTTTAACATTCAGTAGTATAAACCATAAAAGTAACCATTTTTACAGGGGCCATTGAACTCCATGATTTCCAGGACAAATGAAAAACTTGGTATTATCAGGAAAATAAGACTAAATGCATCTATTCACCTTCCATGAGATGAAGTGATGCCTCCAGTCTATCACAAGGTACCTTTTCCAGTTATAACACCAAGACTGTTTCTCAACTGAAGATTGTACACATATAGTGTGTAATTAATTCTTTATTAGTTTTTCTAAAATACTAACATTCACAACTCAGTGCCTACTGGAAAGACATTAGGATCCTGCAATAGTTAGGTTGACTTAACAGCAGCCATCCACAAATCAAAATTCTAAAGTATTTCAAATGGAATAATTGAAATTGAAAACCTCAGTCCTCAGTGAAAAATGTACTGAATAATGGAAATCAGAGTCAAAACCTCAGAGTTAAAACCTTTAACACAGCAATGACCACCATCACCACCAGACTTAAAACCATTTATTAAATTGACTTTACTGATGCTTATGAAATATTGGAGTAAACACTCAGATGGGAAATACTGTAGGCGAGAAATAACTTCATCATGTGCACTTCTTTCCTTCCTTTTTTTTTTTTATTCCTTTCTACACTCCATAAGACTTGCATCTTTTTAACAGTTCTGCAGCATTCTTTGATATTAGTTGTAGTAATATTTTTTTAAATAAAAATAGCAGATTAAAAATACTGTATTTGTGTTACACTACAAGAGACACACAAAAGTTCTACGTTTTATGTTTCCAGGCAAATTAGGAAAATAACTTGATCAGGAATTGACAAAACCATTTGAATAGAATTTAAAATTCTTACTTAAAATATTTAACGCTCAAAATATTATTTTTATTGCAGAATATCAGAGCAAGGGTCAGAAGGCAGAGGAAATAATTAAAAATTTCACAACCTTTTCATTCTACCACACTGAAATACAAAAAGGCAAAAAATTTTAACAATCTCAGCTAACTTTCAGCAGCAACTCTTAGTAAGTTGACTAACAATTCAGGTTTCTGAACCATCAATGAAATGATCATGTGTCTAACACAAAAATGTTTTGGGGCTTGTCTCATGTGAACGTGAGTACTAGTATTTCTACATCATTTTGCTTCCCTCAAGACAATCAAAAAACTGGTATTTGCACAAAATGAACTTTTATTCTAAAATATGGGAAATATAAGTAACATAGCATAACACAATGCATAGGAGAATTAGAATAAGAATTCATATTCTAAAAAATTAATAAATGAGAGAGAGCCTTACCGCAGATATTGCTTCATAGCACTAGTAATTGTCTTTATTTCCCAATCTACAGAGTTTTCCAGGTCAACTTCGTTGCAGGTTTTTGCATCTAGAAAATAATCAGAAAGAAAAGAGGGATGTGAATAAAGGAAATTCTAAATCAGTATGCCCCACATGAACAACACCACATTGAATTTGATCATGTATTCGCTCACATAGACACAGAAGTAGTACATCCTTTTTATTATTAATTAATACTACAAAGACTTAATATCCAAACTCCTTTATAAATTCCGTTTCCATATTTTGTTCTTAGAACTATTTACTGCTATTTTTTTTCTTTAATGAAGGATTAAAAATTATTTTCATGTAAGAATATCTCTATAGCAATTGACATTTTCACACCTTCAATTAAACAGACCCATGTACACAAACACAGGAAGATGTACAAAAATGGTTTAGGAAAAAGAAAAGACTCTCTAAGCACAACTTATCTTTTACTCCTTTCTTTCATTATTTAAAGTGCAAGTACACTAATAAATATTTTCAAATTATTTCCATAATTTTGCTTGTAAGCTGTTGAAGAAAACAGCTTACTGCTAAAGTGCAGTATGACCCTCTATGTTGTGTGAAAACCTTTAAGAGGTGCTTCAAAAGCAAAAAAAAGGGACTCTTTGCTGTCAGTAACTTTTGTCTACAAGATGGCCTGAATGTTTCACTCACAGGACAAAAAATACATGTTGGCTTGACCATTTGTCAGGTTCACAGAACTCCCACCTTTTACCAGGTTAGTTGGTAGAGTCCTGTAACACGAGCGGTCAAACTGAACAGTTTGTCTGATTGACCCATCAGGTTAAAGAGTTTTTGAAAGACAGAAAACAACACAGCACACTGGAATGTTGTACAATCAAAAAAAAACCCTTTTGACCTCAAAACCGGAATCAAGAGCTAGTTCACGTAAGGGATCACATGTATATGGCCAGACTAACCCAGAGTATTTGCTAACTTAAAGTGTTTGAGCTTCTGTTATTATTACTGCTACATATTTCTGTCAGTCATTACAGCAGTAACTGCAGCAGTAGCTGACACAGATTACGTGTTGACCAGTTCATACAATTCAGAATTCATTTGCTACTTGGCTTGTCAGACAAACGACAGACACATCTAAAAAATCAAATTAGGATCCCTGATTAAAGGTGCAGTCCTTTTACTGGGACTAAATAATTTTGTTCTAAAAGCTGTGCCAAGCAATTATTTCTGTAACTGAATATTCTTCCTCATTATATCAATTATTTAAATCTCATTTTAAAATACAAGTCAGATAACATTTTCTAGCAAACTGTTACTAGACAACCACCACCCAAACTACTCAAGATTGTCTCAGGAATAAGCTTCTTTTTCCATCTTTTTTAGCGTGCTGGCTGTTTCCACGTTCAAATTCTCTTTTTTGAGAAGAAAACCTGTCTACTGAATTAATTAAATAAAAACTGCCATCACATCAGAAACTGGCAAAATCTATGGGGATTTTGTCACTAAACCACTATGTAACATCCATTTTTTAAATAGCTGCTTCATAATGATCAACCTCCTTTACATTCAAAGTGTGCGCTCTGCTCATTGAAATTTGTTGATGAATTTCGGGAGGAAAACAACAAGCGTCTGAATTCCAAAGCAAGCCTCTTAAAATAAAAAATAGAAGGCATTGTTGAAACATTTCATTATCTCTTGGAGAACAAAACAAACCAAAAAAAAAAAAAAAAAAAAGGCCCTGCTACCAACCCCCAGGATCCCCAAATTGACTGTAGAAGCCATCGAGGCTTAAAGACTTTTTTTCACTTTTGGTTTGACAGTTGCTCTGTGCCCCACCACCCAATGAATTTCACTGTGCCTGCCCCACTTTTCGCCCCTACTTCAAACATCCCAGACCATTGTAAGAACTGGATCTTCAGCCAGAATTCAAAAAAAGTGACTCTACCAGTTTTCATGTTACTTGTTCACATAGCAGCCACTGTGCACTGAATGGCAACTTTATGCATATAAAAATAACTGTGCACATTTATGAAACAGCTTCTGACAGATCAGCTCTAAATTTTATGCAAATCTTTCTGACAATAAGGGAACCAGAGTTTATAAAAACAGCCCAGTTCACTAAACTAGGTTAGGAGAAGACTCTCTCTGCTTTCATATGCAATATACCCACTGTGGGTCTGTATGCACTGTCATCCACTGTATATAGAACAATAAGGAATTTGATGTAATTGTTTCGGAATCTGCTAGTTTTGGAAAGGTAGAAGCACCTGAAAGTTTTCTCCTACAACATGAAAAGTCTGGCATTTTTCATGCCAGAGAGTATCAGAAATCAAACCTGAACTCATCAGTAGAAACTGATAGTACTCAGCAGTCACTTCTCCACAAGCAATGGAGTGATTTGTATGACCTGTGGAGTGGTTTGTATGAAATCTGTGTAGGCAGTGTATGAAATGAACCACATCAGATCTATAATGTGATCATGGATTTAATGTGTGGATCGCAGATGAAGCAGGAATCTGTCCCTGACGCATTTCCAAAACTGAGACTCGTGATGGCTGACAACACACTCTGCATTGCTTATAACAGATTCCCAAAACACGGGAAGTTCTAACTCTGTATCCTTGTTTACAATGAGATATTTTGTTATTTTAACATTTTCCCTTAAAAGGTAATGACTGTTTTCCTTAGCAAATGTCTCTCTTAAATTTGAACGAGATCATTGCCACAAAATAGATCACCATTGCACAGTGCCAGCTAGAAACAATTTCAAAAACTAAGGTAATTGCAAAATTAACTTTTTTTTTAAAAAAAAGAAAGAATTCTATATTTAATTGTTGAGCCTTTTTTTACAGAAGACTAAGTTTCACTAGATTTTTGCATTACAGATGAAAATCTATGCAGTCATAGCATTAGAAAAGCATAGACTGGTCTTCTCATACTCTCGACTCTTCATGTACTTTCCAAAATTCTATAGAAAGTATTCTGAAAAAGAAACAAAACTAAAAGCTATTATGTCCCTGGTTACCTTTAGGAAGACTTTTTTTGCACACTGGGCCTTTCCAACTGTGAACCTCATGGTCAATGACAGGTAGCTTAAAATACTTTGAAATCTTATCAAACATTTTAAAATACAGAAAGTTAATATGAGGTTTTTATGATTCTGAAAAAATCTTTCATATAAAAAGGTATCTGAGAGTATGCCCAGAGACAAAAGATTAAAGATTAATCAGTCATTTTAAATTCTCTGTACCACTGTATATCAAAAAGAAACCCTCTTTATTCTTCTCTGAGGACAGACAGATAAAGAGCACAGATAGGATCACTTTCAACAAATCATCAGAAAAGAGCACCTGCTTGCACCCTAACTTTTTCCTGTTCAGTATTTTGCCTTGTCTTGATACCACCGTACTCTTCCTATGTCAAGTAAATATATGAATCCTAGGAACAACAAAAAAAATATCTTTCATTTTAAAAATTAACTAAAAGCAGATGCTGGAATCCCCAGTAAACCCTTCCAGCTGCTACTGAACCACTGGCAACCTGAGTCTATTTAATTTGGATACCAGTAATGGCAACAAGGAAAATCCTTCTGCCAGACCTGCACACCCAAGCTAAGCCAGTAAGTACAAAACTGAGACTCATCTTATTATACCAAATGCATTTAATCAAGACTCCCTGAGTGACACCACATCATTCTTCCCATGGTCAGTGGCTAAAGGTGGTTTACTGAGGCTAACTCCAGCACAGGGCCAGAAGCTGGACTTGATGAACCTGACGGGCCCCTTCCAACTCAGCATATTCTATGAACTATGAGAATCTGTTATAGATCAGCCATTTTTATTAATCCCAGTTCGTATTTCCAAAAAGAGCCTTTTTTCTACAGTACTTTAAAGATATAGGCAGGTTTACGTGCACTAATGGAGTACTTCAGGGTGCTGTTAATATTGATTAAAGTAAGACATCATAAATTAATATTTAGCAAGGTCATTATGACAGATTGATATGACATGCAGGTCCTCAAGCCTCAAGATGTCTTATCATTTCTGAAGAGACAGCCTGTTTGAAAAAATAAAGGCAGGAAAAGAAAAAGTCTTACAGGTGGCACTGAACTGACAGCAGCATATAATATAAAAGCGCTTTGTCATTCACATAATGTCTGGGGTAATGAAATGAATTCACTTTCTGGCTTCCTCCAGTTTGCAGTGCCAAAGAACACTGTGTTATCAGCACAGATGGAGCATGCATGGTTCTGGAGAAGAGCCTGGTGCAAACTGCAAACAAGCTTCTTTGCATACCAATGAATCCCTGAGAATCAGACCTTTGCTGTCAAGTGACAGGTTTGGAAGCTCTATAAAAATGAACTAATCCCAGTGGTCTTGTCTGACTGCATGTACTGTCAGTGCTCAGGACAAGAAATGGGGAAACATGGCACATTTTGCAGTCATGGCTACTACTTTGGTGAGAGATATCAGGCAGATGAGGGATTTCATCCAGGTGCCAATACTTTTTTTTTCCCCCCCTAGGGACAGCAGAGTGGCAAGAGAACTACAGTCACTGGATTACAGATGCATCAAAATTTCCAGAAAGAAAAGGGAGAAAAGAGTTGCTGAGAATTATTTTAGCTAACTAGGTACATAAAAGAGTCTAAGATGTTAACCACACATAAGAGCTGTATTACTAAGTTTATAAAAACAAATCCTTTCTCCATCTGTCTCCTGCCTTGACACATAGTTATTATTAATACATATATCATATTCCTCCTCTTAAACCAAGGAGCTCTTTGCCAGTAGGCTTAAGCTAAAGGTCTGATTTTGCACAGTGATTAACTAAAGACACGCACGGGCGTGTACACCTGTACATCCTAGACAAGGGAGAAGGAAGCTTCAAGCAATGAAGCAACAAGCTTCAAACTTTCTTGAATGTAGTATTTTGAATTTTCTGTTCAGAGCATTCAACTTAGGCTGCTTTAATCCCACTTCCATCAACCTTGCAAAAAGCCCATGATTTGCTCCTGCAAGTTCTCTGAGTGTATTCCTACCAACTAATCTAGGTCTTTCTAAACTAGGGGAACTTACAATGATATGGTGATTATTTGCATGGACTAAAGCAAACTAGATTTGGCACATATAAAGAACAAGTACTCGTAGATGCTTTAAAAACTAAACATTGACAGTAAAACAGCATGAAATAAAATATTGAAAAATATTTGTAAAATAGAGGCATACCCATCAACAAACTCAGAAGTCTCTGGACCTTTGAACTCACCCCCACAACTCTGTACAATCCTTGGTCATTGATACCTATTAAGCAAAGGGAGAGGGAAAAAAAAAATAAAGCATGAGATCAACCACAGTCAAATTTAGCATTAAAATTTTTCCCCAGGCAACGAAGCCTCCTCAAAGACAGACAGACTAAGCAGTATTAGCAGTCCTGAGAACGTTATAAATAAAATATTACAAAAATCCTTTAGTTGTTCTGTGTTTTTAAGATAAGTTCATGTTATGTTTTGATAATGGCTTCATGTACCTCCATGCCACTTCAGAAACTGGGAGTAGAAGCACACAGGGATGAACCTTTGCTTGAAAAAAAATACATAAAAAAACCACTGCCTATTTTCAAATTTTTTAAATTACATTTTGGATACATCAGCATCCACATTCTGACAATGCAAGACCTGAACAAACAAATGCTAAATTAAGATTTCTTTAATAAATTTAATTTTACTTCTTTTTTCCCCAATATGTGGCAACAAAAAGAGTTTGGATGAAAAAAACTTGAGCTTATTCCCAGTCCTCAAAACCAATGCTTTTTCAAGGTTGTAAATGCTTTCCATTTACGATACAAGGCCTCATTCCAACCCACTGTGGTCTACAAAATAGTTACTTCCAGAGGCACCACCACAGGTTACTGAAAGCAGTACTTCTGGTTTTGCTTGGGATGAATAGAGTAGCCATAACCAACATAGTATTTCCAGTCCTCTACTCCCATTCTTCATGGACACTGGACCACCTTCCTGCCGTTCCTCTGTGCCCTTCTGTCCCCTTGCTCACACTCACTTCTCTACCCCTTATCTTCCCCTGCTTTTGCTTTCCTTTATGATACCCAGTTTTATCCCCAGGGAAGTAAAACTATGAATATAAATTGAAGGAAAATGAGAGGGAGAGAAGGGGCAGGGAAGAAAAAGGGCAAAATAAGGTATGTCTTTTGTCTGCTGCATTTTTTCAGAGCCCGTATAGTGGGAGGTAAAATATTGCAGTCCTGAAGCTGACACAGATGTTTGAGAGGCCACATAATAAGCAGCCAATCTACAAACACAACCATACTCTACCTTCATAATCACATTGGCCTGGAAAAGTAGAAATCACACAAAATACCTGTGTTTCCACTCCAAGGAAATCTTTTCAAATTACAGATTATGTGGTATTCTTATTCAAAATATCCTTCAACAAAGGAAGACTTGTGGAGGATTCCCAGCTTCAATACCAAGCTGTTCCAACCCAGAGAAGGAAAATTAAACCCAGTCATATGAGAAAAAGTTTCTTCCCAAATAAATATTAGATGAAGTATGTAAAAATCATTAGCCTTTTAATGAATTACTGTCAGACACAGCCATAATACACAGCAATAATTCTCAATATGGTAGAGAGAACTTGGCATTTTTTACCTACTCCTCCTGCCTAGCCTTGGTACATCTTTGCCTTCTCTCACTCACACAGTCTGCAGTCCTCAGACATCCCAGAACTTTAAGCCTGCTGAACTAGTCCTCCCTGTTAGCACTGCTCCTTCCTCTGTCCCAGCAGGGAGCTGACAGGTCAAGGCTGCAGCGCGGTTGCTCCACCTGGGCAAAACCAGCCCTTTTCTCCCCCCGGGATGCAGGCACCACTGCAATGGTGCTGAGTCTTAAGCTGGAGGTCATGTTCAGAGCTGGCTTTATTTTACCTGTGGTCATCAAAAAACACAACTCTAGAGTATGGTCATAGCTTAGCTTTGCACAAAAGAAAGAACTGAAAAAAAACCAGCTCTGAGGCTGCAATATTCCTCTCAAAATACGAAGTTATCAACCCAACCAAATAAGTTTTCCACTGATCCCTAGATCAAACTGTGATAGCATGCTATACGTGACTTGAAGACACCAAAAAAAACCCAACAAAAACCCAACAATATAGTCCTTAATATACTCCAAACAAGAATGCACTAGAAATCTGTCCTGAGAGCAGCAATTACTTTTTACTTCAAACTTCTCAGAGATGTCCAGGAAAATTCTGGTACCAGAGTAACACCAAGATTTTCAATGCTTTGCCAAAAACGCATCGCATTTTTTTTATACAGTGACAACACAGAACAAGCCTTCTGCATCATGTGCAAGATGCTAAAAAGCTGAATAAATACTGTCACACAAAGCTTTTGCTTATCTAGGAAGTTGATTCGTGACTTCCTGTGCTTCTAACAATAAAACTGGGGGGAACCAACTGTGCTGACCCCAAACACACATTTACGGGCTTAAAAATAATTAGGTCAAACCACAAAAACTAGTGCTTGGTATTAAAACAGACATGACATGCAAAGGTTTCTGAAATAATGGCGGTTTTGAAACCAAAACAATCCTCCAGCAATAATCATGAGTCTGTGATAGCGATTATCAGATAATTGATCAGTTTCAAATTCATCAACCTAAAAAAAGCAAGGCTAATTGCTAGCAGGCATCAAGGAGTGCAAAGAGGCATTAATATTTCAACGCAGCTTTAGAGGATACCTTTAAACATACTTTCGAATGATGTTTTATTTAAAATATACAAACCTGGTTTGAAACGGTACTATTTCTGATTTAATCTGCACATTTCAGATCTTCAGCACATCCAACACTGATAATGCTTGGCATTTACAGAACACAATTGACAAGATGACTCATTGCAAGGAATAGCTCACCACTGACTGAAATGCTGAAGGCTTCAGACGCTGTGTCTGCCGGCTCAACCACTACTGGCAACTCCGAGCGGTAAAGCCCCGCAGCACAGTTTCCTTCATATTTACATTATCTCAAGATGCTTGGCTGTCTCATACCAGGATTTGGCACAGGTACACAGTTTGGGGAACATGCTTAGAAATATAAGGTATTGTCTGTAAGCAAAACAGCAATCCAAACTATTGTAAGCAAGGTATGTAGGCAAGTTTACTTTGCGACTGGCATTGTACAGGAGGCTGACACAGACTTGTAACATAGCTGCAAATACAACTTTTTATATCAAACTCCATAGCATGGAAACAGCCATACAAGTGGCACTCTAAATTCAAGGTAATGCCAGATTTTTTTTTATTTTATTTTATTTTTTTTGTTATGGGAAAAGGTTTTCTACTTCCTCCTCACCGTCTATTCTCTGTCTCAGGAGCAGACAGACTGGAGACTCAGCTCAATGCTGCCATCTCTCTCTGCAGCTCAGATTAGCAGGTAGTTCTGAACTCAAGACAAACACTGCTCTGGCAAACACTTTACCTTCCACATCCCCACAGAAGGTACAACCAACTACTTGCACACAAAAACACATACAGAGTCTTTAACACCGACGCAAAAAGCTCTTTGATGTTTCTTGAAACATTTACACCATTGTATTATTCCCAGTAGATAATTCTAAATTAAATACTCCAAATAGAATCCCAAAATGCTCTCTCCAAGACAAAACATAGGTGTGCATCCAACCAGCATCGTGTTCTGTATAGGAGAGACAGGATGCATATCCTGGTGCCTCAGCATCTCCTAACAGATAAAGCACAGCCAATGTCTTATAAGGCAATGCTGAACCAGGAGCTCACATGCATTTTAACCAGGGCACTGCTTTCAATGCTTCTAATTCATTCAGAGCAAATAATTTCCTTCTTGGCTTTATTAAAGGGAACATAACTGAAAAAAAATTATCCAGCCATTGACAAGTTTATGCTCAATATCTCTGCTGTGCTCTTCTCTCTCTGAATACCAGACTACTTCTGCTATGACATGACAAGACTATTCTCAGTTTCCACCCACACTAGACTGTCCTCTCTTTCCACCCACGCCAACCTCACACCCATTATGATTAAAAGAGATAAAAACATGGCACACAAGCACCGTCTCTGAAGAAGCATCTGTCCTGTTTTCTTCTGCTGAACATAACTTGCTTTTGATATATTATCATTAAAGTAAAATACTCAAGTAAAAATTGTTTTTAAGAACAAGTACAGGTATAAAATCCTGCACCCTGAAAGACGGATTTTCTTCCTCAATTATTTGGCCAAACTCTTCTGAGGCAAACAACTGAATGCCTTCCTGGCCCTCCATTTGTTTAGCTCAGCAGACAGCAGCAGAAGGTCCTCCAGGGGATTTTTTGTTTTGGTTTTGGGGTTTTGTTTGTTTTGTTTTGTTTCTTAAATGCAGTTGACGTTAAGTTCAGAATCCGTAAACAGAAAATCATCAACAACTGCTTGGAATGTAATGGACAAATCAAGCTCAATGAAACAGAGCTAAGTAGATACTGACTTCCTGGAAGATAGTGCCTCACCTAAATCCATTCTTGAAACCCTGGGAAAAGAAATATTAATCAAACATGGATTTATGTTTATTTCTTGAGTACTCTCCAAAACAAAGTTAATAGATAGAAGTCTTTTCCACTGGAAGATATTACCACACTCTGCTGACTGTAGGCCTCCTTTGCTAACTTTAATTCTCTTCCAAGTATGCATAAGGGCAGATCCCACTACAGGGAGACATGCCTCTAACCCATGAAAGCTCATCATCTGTCTTGAACAACAAGAAGGTTACACATATATTTTGCACCTTCTTACACGCCCCTAAATCAAAGCCCTAAAAAAAGGCAGACTGGACTTAAACTTCCACTCAGTTTAGCCTATCTACTCACATCCATGAGAAGGAAAAAAACAAAACATTTTTTCAAATAGAAAGTGTTCACACTATTTCCACAGTTTTGTTCTTTCCTTGCAGGGTATCAGAGAAAGAAGAAAAAAAAAACCACAAAAAAGACAACTCGAAGAAAACTATTTGAACACACTTATAAATAATAAACTATAGTGTATCATAGACCAAAACTAGCCTGTCATTACATGACCACACGCAACTCTTTACATGAAATCTGCCTCACCCATTGCAAAGAGAAGATCTAGTCTATATTGAAGCAGGGTTTTGCAGGGAAGGCAACTTATCTGTAGGACACTGGCTTTATCTGCAATGTTTCCCAGCTGAAATATTCAGATTGTAAATGCCAGTAACTGAAATTTAAAGTGATGAGACAGGCAAACCTTATCTGAAAAATATTCAAAAGAACAGAATGAACAAAAATAACACCAGACAGAATATGGTCTAATCTGGAATAACATCTTTAATGCATCAGACAGGGCTGATACAAAAAAGTTCAAGAGAAAAAGGATTTCAGATATTTCTTGCAGTTTAAATGCAAAATTCTCAGTATCACAAAGGCTGCTTGGTCTTACTAATAATATTGCATAGGAAGTGTAGGCATAGAAAACACTGTTTTTCAGTAATGCCCTGCACTGACAGCAAGTATGAACAGCCCGTTCTTCTGTTCAGCTATCTTATTTAAGTTGGACTGTGATACAAAGAAAGATATAAGTATTCTGCCCTGTGCAATGCTAAATCTCTAGGAAAAAAAGATACAGTTCCTGAAAAACCCTCAGTCTCCTCTTTGGGAGTGGGAAGCAAGGTCAACAATTTAAGAGAAAAACAAAATGCTCACAGAGAAATTTCAGCATCTCTTTTAACAAACTAAGAATATACAGCAACCAATTACCTAATTTAATCTCTTCACCTCTTATTTTTAAAAAAATACAACAAAATAAGCAGGTTCTCCACACAATACCATCTACAATGCAGTGAGCCTTAAGAGTGGCTGGTCACCTCACGTTTCAACGTGCCCATAAAAGGACTGTTTTCTCCTCACGTGGCAGTGATATCCAAAGCCAATGCCACCCAGTGCCCAAGTTACACAGGGTCTGTGACACAAAGCCTCTCCACAATCCATCTAAACTACCTCTTGAATACTGTCTGCATACTAACCTCTCTCTTCCACCTCCAGTTCCGGAGGCACAACAATGAGAATATGCAACAGTAATCCTGACAGCATGTTTGTCTCTGATGTGATACTAACTCCACCAGAAGGACTCTGATACTTTTTGTAAGTCACTTGCCTGCCCAGCTCCTGTTCTTCTGTCTTAAAGTGACTAAACAAAAATGGAATTCTAAAATAACTTAGTCTGTTCCAACAGCCCAGCAAAGCTACAGGAACTGCCTACAAGACACAGGTTTCTCTTAGCTGTTGCACACAAACATTGGCTGCCTTTGTCAAGAGAGGTGCTATTTCTCGCTTGTGAGCACTTCTTGAAAATACATCTCCTGAGGGAAAGCCATACACAGAAGGCTGGGACTGGACTCCTCCCCTGGTCAGTGTAATAAGTGAAATGTCTACTATATAAAAGTCTTTTCCAGGACACTTTACCACACAGGCCTTCTTCAAAGAGCAGACCCTTCAAAGAGCTTCACCCTCTTCACTAACAGGTTGGGTTGATCATTACCTCGTGTTTCAACAGCACTGATGCACTTTTTGATGACGGTGAACCCTATTTTATCCAATTGTGCACCTACAAGACAAAAAAAAGAAAGGTTTGAACAGTTTTAAAGCACCATTGCAATTGTGTCTTTTCAATGAAAATAAGGCTGGACTTAATCATATAGCTGGTACTTCTGAAGCAAAACTGTAAATATTCTGGAACGGAAATACTCTTATCACTTTTTCTAGAAAAATTCTGCTTTTCTCCTTCACAACCCTGCCTAGCCCAGCTAAAGGCTCATTCTTATGGTAGTGGCTTCACTGAATCTGTTCACAGCAGCATCCTTTGAAGAATGGGATCTCTGATTAGTTACATATGTTGGCAGATGCAAAATGGAATTTAACAGTACTTACTGCAACATCGACAACATCTGAGAGAGTTCACCAAATGGGACAAGGAAGTACTTATGATGAAAAAACATAATCATCAACAGAAGGGCTTTTACTGAGTTCTACCCTAAGCCAAAGAAATTCCCACACTAAAGATACAGGACACATGTATACCATTTCACAGCAGTTAATGATCTGACTACATGGAAGCAGATGCATTAACAGGACAACAGCTGAGCTCCAGCATTCCTTTGTTGTTCCTATCTTACACTTCTTCTTTACATCAAAACTTCATTTAAATGCTTATATTGCAAAACTGCCCTTCCCCCAAACATCTGGCCTTCTTGCTCCTGGGGACCTGGTCTTGCACGATGAAAAGAAAAATCTGTGGAAAAAATTCTATTAATAACACCATGATCCAGCTTTAACCAGCAATTCAATTTTCTTTTTTTTTAAACAAGCATAAATTGCCTGATAATAAAGGAGGGATACCTGTTTTCATTCATTTCCTTAGCTAACAGAAGAAAGCTAATGTTGTCTAAAGAAAGCCTTTTCTTCTACTTCCATTTTGGTTTATATTTTAAATGCATACGCTCAGCTTTTTTGCTGACCTTTATGTTCAGCTGCAATTGCTTTTAAAAGCATACTTACACATTCTAACAGATGTGTGCACACAGTTTGGATTAAGAAATTGTGATGCATTTACATACAAATTCAGCCGGTTTTGAGTCAATTTCAAGCATGAAGTAAATCGGCAAAAACAATCAGACTGTTTCTCTAGCTTATGTCCAGTCCTACAATTCTTACACATACACTATACTGAGTTACTGTGAAAACCCATTAATTAAAAAATCCCCAAATATATTCAGAACTCCAAATTTAAAAGTGAAATATTTAATTAAGTTAAATCCACTGGAAAAAAACCCCAAAACATACCTTTGCCTTTCTCAACTGTAAAATGTTAACAGAAATCGGATTTAATACTAATTTAAATACTTACTTCCCTCTCGTTTTGCATTCGGTTTATTCATGATGAACAGCTAAGAGAAAAAAATTAAAAAGACATAAGTTATTTTAAAACTTTTATGAAATCAGTTAAAAGGCACCCTCGATCTTAATCCTCAGTAGGCACAAAAGCAGCTGTTTACAGCTAAAACATATTGCCTTCAACTGCAACAGCTCTAACAGCAGGACCAGAGGTCCATGCCCCCTCAGACAGTAGAAAACTGCACTTCTTAGGGAGTGAAAGTTATTAAAAATTCTCAACAAATACAGTTCCTTGGGGAACAGAACAATGCTAGCTATAGCCACTGAAATTAATTGTGATTTACGTGCTCCATGTTCCTATGTTTTTTGGCATTTGTTTTTTTAATTTCCCACAGTTGCAAGCTCATTCATATTGTTGTGAACTGCCTTCATGAATCCTGGGACTTATGTCCCAGTTCAGCATACCCAGAAGGTGTAAACTTACTGGGGAGTCCAGCTCAGACAACATGTCATGGTATTAAACACCTCTGCAAATGAAACCAGATTTGTGTAACAATGATGTCAATAAAACTTCCTGCTAAAATTCCCATTAGCCAACTGCTGGGGACAGGCACGTGACTGTCATTGTCTAGAAAACCCCATTATTTCTGACCCACAAGGCCAATATATTTATGATTGCAAGAATAATCTACAGCGAGTTTCCATTCTGCAGTTCAGATCCATTTCCTTATGTGAGCCAGAAATTAGGCAAATTCAAGTACAACCTCAGCACCATTGAGGGAGAGGAACTGTTTTGATCTAGTTTAAAAAAAATAATACCATGTAACTCACACAAATTTTGCCACTGAAATGAAGTACGTCAGCATAAGACTAAGTGAACATGCTTATACCAGACATTTTCTAGAACACCAATATTATCATTGTGATGGGAAACCTTTTATAAAAATCGATGCTGTCATTACAATGAAAAATATCTATTAGCATTAGCAGTTATCTACACTGAGCTTTACCAAGTTACCCATCTCTCCTGAGTTTTATTTCACTTTTATTCTTTATTCATTGAATCTATCATTTTGCAAACTACATAATCCCAGTTTACTAAAGTGTAAATGGCATCAGAAAGCAGAGGGTGAGAGAATTCTCCATTATACTATTAAAGAATATATAAAAAAATGACAGTTACAGCTTCTTTTCCATCCAAGGCTTCCATCCATAGCTTCCTGTCTTCCTCAGAAAACGCCTGCATGGTCACAGGAACTCCAGGCCTGCAAATGTACCAACAACATAGAGTAACTGCACTTACCAGCAACCAAAAAATATTTGTCAAATTCTACTTCCAACTACAAGCATAAACCTGTTGTATTAAAAGTCAAGGAGTTTTTTTCATTTTTTGCTTAATAACTGAGCACTGTTCACCTTGAAAATAAAAGGTATAGAAGGGATACACACTGTGGGAAATAGGGAGAACACGGAAGAAAAAGGAAAGCAAATGTAATCTGCAAACTATTTCAAATAGCTCATTGTTGGTCACTTGCTGATTCCAACACTTGCTAGGAGTTACTGAGTTTTCTGAATTGTAAATAAACTTGGTCTTGCATTGCCACTAGACAAAATTTTACCCAATACATAATCTTTAGTTTTAAAGCAGCAACAATGACTGTATTTTGCAAGTAAATATCTTATAAAAATAACCAAGTCTTCATGTAGTATCTCATTACTAAACTCCATTATTATGACTTTCCTAAAAAGGGCAACTGTGGGATGTAGGGATTACGGGAACAGACATTAACAGAAGTCTACTTTTGACTTTATATCATAGAAAAGTAAACAGAGTAATTGCGTGGTTCAGCATAGCATAAAAAGCAAGGAGAGTTAAAAGCAGAACAGGTTATTTGGGTTATTATTTTTCTACCAATTAAAAAAAATAATTTTATTCAGCCTGTCAATACTTTTGGCAAGTTTGTAAATCTTATTATATAGAGATGGATAGAAATAAAGAACTAAATCATAACATTCTCTCTCTTTTGTATGATATCTAACTTCAAGTAGCAAAATAGCCATAGGGGAAAATGTTGTATGAAAATAACAACACTGAGAAAACCAGCACAAATCCCACTTCTAGGTAAAACTGTAACAGTCTACACATCACATTCACATTTTTACAGCTAGAGAAACTTCATTTTCACCTTGCCATAAATTTTATCAAACTGCACAATTTAGTCACAGCATAGAACTCCACAAGTACAAATACTTCCTGCTCAAAATCTCTTTTCAGACAACACGTGATGACATTCATTTCTGCAACTAATAACCTTTGTGACTAAAACAATGTAATACTGGTATTAGCAATGACAGTAAGCAATGCAGCCTCTCAAGCCATACTGGCTTTTTTCCAGTGGGAATGGGTCAGGCTGCAGTGCAGAGCTGCAACCATCATAAACGTGCAAACTTAATCACTCATTGAAAAAAACCACCCAAAGTAAACTAACTAAAACCCCCACATGCTCATTTGTTTCTTTCTTGTCTACTTTCTTTTACTAGTTTAAACTTCAACTGAGTTTCCTTATGCAGGGAAAACTTTCTTTCTTCTCACTAAATTACAACAGTCAAAGTATTCAAGAGTATCACCTACAGGCAATACCTCAAACTCAGTATATGTTGCATGAAATATTATTTACGTGCCCACAAATCAAAGTCAAAAGAGACAAAGCCTTCCCTCCTCCTTGTCCTGCATTGGAAAAATTAAAATCTAAGTAGTCTTTCAGAAGGATAACGCTTTTTAACAATCTTTTTCCTACCCCAGAAGACCTCTGCTGTCTCCTTAAGATTTAAATTTCTCTACATCTGCCACTAGTCACCTTCAACTAAATATGATGGGAGTACTAGAAACAGAACAAAAACATCACTTCCCAGAGATTTAGCCAGGAACCTAGCCCCTCAGAGCTTATTCTCATAAGTACCAGATTTAAAAAAAAAAACAAAAACAAAAACAAAAACAAACAACAAAAGAAAAAAAATCTCATCTTTCCTTTTAAAAGAAAAATATGTAAATTTTCAGCTAGCTCCATGTTATGCTCAGGTCACACACAAGGCTGAATGTTTGCTACTGAAAAGTCTTTCCTAAAATTTTATGACCTTGCCTCCTTCTAAAGCACAGTAACAAAGAAAACCCCATGCCCAGCCATCAATCTGTATGTTATTTTTTAACTTGGACAAGCTGAGGGATAAGTGTGCCCTGAACTGATACCAAGGAAACAAGCTAATGGCCTGCAGCACAGAACTAATCTCCATGGGAACATCTCAGTACTACACACATATATTATTAAAAGAAAAATGTCTGATATCAAGGTCACAGTGGACCAGTTGTGTCTATTATATCTAGACAGAAAGATGAATTAGACTTTTCCCACTTTTACCAGAGAAAAGAATGAGAAAATGTTTTGGAGGATCAAGGAAGCACTGCTCTCCATCCATCTCTGTTTAAACTTGAGATACCCCATTGAGCAGATGACACACAGAGGGGGACAGACTGACATTTCTCATGTTACTTTTTAACAACTTTAGCAGACTCAGTTTGAAATCGGTTATCCAAACTGACCAATACACTGACCCAAGAGAAGCTGCTTCCAAGAGTATAAATCTTCACTCCGTTTCCTACTCTTGGAACACTGTGTTAGAATAGTTAAGCCACATCCTTCTCGAGTTCAAAATGCAAATTCAAACCATGCTGTAGACTGGTGACAAATGCCACCTGAGCTGTAAATGAGTATCTTGCCATCTGCCACGTGAGCTAGAAGTTTTCTGACACGGTGGTAGTTTCACATCCCTTGACCCACGGCTCGTTATAGGAATGGACATGCCTCAGGCAGGCCAGCCTAGCTAGGCATAGCCTTGGATCTAAGTTTGTGCTCATGCACATCATCCTTATCACAGACATATTCCCAGACCACTAGCAATCATAGGACAGAGGGGCCAGACAGCACTGGCCACTTCAGCATTTGAAGTGAAAAGCACTAAGAATTTGATAGGAAAAAAACCTCAAAACCCTATAAAACTTGAAGACCTACTACGTTATAAATTAGACTACAGTTAATTGGTATAAATAAGGAGCAAATGTATAGGTTAAAAACAGCTCAGGGCAAGATTGGGTGGGGGGGGGGGGTAGAAATGCGAAAACTCAGCAACAGTCCACTAATTTTTATCTAGCATTTAATTCTAGATATGATCCATTTCTGCACAAATAAAATCTGCATCAAGAAAATGTAGCATTACCACAGCTGTATTTATTTTCAGTGCCCTATTAAGTTGGATTCTCTCACCTACATAAAAGAAGGAGACTACAATGCTGCTGAAACCAAATATTTATCATATTTTGAGAACCTCTAGTGAAAAAAGTGAGCAACTCTTTTCTTTTGAAATAGAGCAACAAAATGGTGGTGCTTCAGAAAGACACTGGCAATGATGTTCAAGATGCAGTGGATGATTACACCAGCCACAAAAAGTCTTAAAATCTTATTTTCAATCTGAAAATCCAGCATTTATCTTTTGCAACACATCATTCTGGAAAGCAGTATTGTGGTACAAAATGGTCATGACTGTATGAATTATTACTGTGACTGCAGTCTTTCACCATAGCAATATGTACTTCAATTTAAACCATATTTCTTCATCATGATAATAAAAACTCTTAATAGATTCTCTAATTTTTTTCCTGTGTTTTTCTTTCATGTGAGCTCAGACAACATCTACATGTCAGTTTAATTCCTCCCTGTTTCATCTACATAGAACTGAGGTAAAACCCAGTGAGCCAGGGCAGCACTTCCCTGCCCCTCCAGTGACCATTTCCCACCGACAGTCCGAACGAGCACTGAGGAAATCAGAAGCAAACACAACAGTAATTTTACAATAGTTTTAACTAGTTCTTAGTTTGTTTCACAAGCTTACCTGTCTGAAGCTTCTAAGTCAAAACAGAATCGTCTGTCTATTGTATCTATATTTCTTTTGGTACAATAGGTAAGGACGAACAGTTCCTCATCACCCTGTGAAAAGAAAGGTTTTATGTGCTTGACCCAGTAATTGAAAGCTCCAATAAGCCAGCTATACAAAACAAATAAGGCAAATTTATACTAAAATAATGGCAAAAGCTATGCCGAAAACTGACACTTACAAAAGAATTTGGTTTCACTTCTCTGCACAATAACATATAAATTCTATGGCCATTTATGGGCCATAAATGCAAAAATATTGAGTCCATTTCAGCTGGAACATTACAGCATGACTCAGTACCACAGTAAGTTGAACTAACAAAAAGTATTTTGCCATAAAGATTTTGCACCTGTTACAATAAAAGCACACAATGAGTGTAAGAGACTCCTCCCATTTTTTTGTCAGACACAGTGATCAGTGATTTCTGTAGTAAAGGTTATTACTACACCAACTAGAGCAGTGCTCTTTACTATCTGTAACCTGTCTTACAGAAGCACTTTTTCTTCAAGACCTATCAACACTAGGATCTTTTTTTACTCAGAAATCACATAAACTCATCTGTGAATGCTGCATGAGTTGTACCAGATTTAATCAGGATTAACTGTACATTTTAATTATTTATTGTCTTACTCAGCATCTCTGACACAGAAGATTGTCACTGAAGGAGTAATTGCATTGTGGGTTTCCAAACAGGAGGTCTTTTAATATAGCAAAAATGGCTTCAGAATTGTTTTAGAATGCTGAATGCTTAGACACGTACTATATATTATATTAACTAAAATGGCTTATTAAACTTAGAGTAAATCAGGATAAAAAATTCATGGAAGTACTGACACAATTAAGGAAGCCAAATACCACTAATTTTCAGTACATCAGACTTTCCAGAGCTTTTGAAAGGTTCTTCCAAGTTCAATACATGTGTAAATATACACAGTCCTCAAAATGATGAAAGCCATCTCCCCCCTGCTCAAACTAATAGGATATAATAACTTCATAAAATTACAACAACATGATTTTTTATCCAAATTTGAGGACAGGACAGGACAGGGTGCTGCATTTACAGGCATATTGACTGAAGCATTACTTTCCAGCTTCAGATATCCTTTTTCCTTGCAACAAAATGCATTTCATCCATATTAATGCATTCATTCAATGTGTCATCTCTGAAGGTGCTGAGTGCCATCAATTCCCAACTATTTCAGAAGGAATTAAAGCCATTTAAAGATCAACAGAGTCTCAGGTCTTGAATATTTCAGATACTATCAAAGATATCTGAAATTACATTCAGTTATCAGTACAAATTATATCCCTATAAAAATCCATTTTTCTAATCCCACTTCTAGTTCTTACATCTAAAAAAAAATAAAAATCTAACTGGAGCATGTAAGAAAGAAATTTTTAAGTCTATTTTATTTTCCTGATTTATACTTCAATAAGTTAAATGCCTCATGAATAAATCAGATTCTAAATAGTGAAACACTGAGTGTTATTGGAACCATGTCCTCTGATCTTCTAAAAGGAAGCAATTGCAAAGTCTACAGAATTCCTATCTATTAATCCATCCATAACTTAAATGGCAGAATGAATTGCATGAGGAAAGAGTTAAAAAAAAGGGCAAGGAGGGTAGAGAGGGAGAGTTCTTGACTCATCTTATCTGGCACATCCTCTGATCTTGATACAGGGCAAGTATAAGAGTGGAATATAAAAATATACTCACAACTTTTCCTCCTGATCTGTGTTCAAATGGGATCATGGTGAACTTCTTTGTCTCTTTCCTATACATGCAGTAGTGCTTCACCCAACTGGAACCAAAGGGAGCGGGTCCTACATAACATGAAAGCATTACATACTATTCTAAAAACTGATAAATGTAGTATTTTACATTTATGCTTAATGACAAATGTAAAGAATTATTACATATCCTTGTTTCACTACTATAGACAAAATAGTATTTCCCTTTAAAATAAATAACCCTTGGAAACTTTATTTAGAAGAACATGGAAAGCTAGATTTACACTTGGTAACTTGAAGCTAAATAACCACAGATTGCAACTTGTGTTTCAGTTCTACACTACCTACCGATTAAGGTCTGATCACAACTTCTGACACCTAAAAGTCACTTGTAAATACTCAGCAGAGCACACCCTACATAGCATATACATACTTAAGAGCCCAACCTACTGCACAGAGTATTGTTGAGATTTGCATCATAATGTTAACTGTTCATACTTGGATTCTGACCCTACCTATCTGCTCACTTCTGTCACTTCACTTTCCTGAGAAGGTCTGCAAAGCAATCCTCTCCTTCTGTAAGGGCAGACATCTTAAAAATATGATTTAGGCAAAATGTTTAAAAAAATATTACTTTGTTGTCATTTCTTGAGCAGCAAGTGCTCTGCATTTGGCCTTTTTACTAGTGTGAGAAAGATTTATAATTGTTTGAAGTATTGCCAGGATATTATTTGTGTGACATACACCTTCATAACAAGATTTTTAACAGCAGCTATCTAATATATAACCCTGCTTAATTTGACCTTATGATCACAATTAGGTACTGAAAGCATATCACTGAATCAAGGAAATGACCCTTTCAGCTCCATGTCCTTTTTATGAGCCACAGTAACACTTCCATTAGAGGCTTTGAATATTTACTTGGATGACTGTTTAATAAAGTATAAGTACTTTGCTTCTTTATGTTACCTGCAGAAATAAGACTTGCCTATATGCACAATGTGGGCAATATGGAATACAAAATACACCTTACTTTTTTCCTGTACATAGAGGTAGCCTTCCATCGTGAAGTGATTTGCTCTTTTATGCTCCTGAGGATTCCTTCTGATCTTGTTCATGAGCTCCTCCACCTCTGACCTTGTTCCTTCAAAGCGATTTCGTGTCTAAAAGAAGACAGCAAAAGCTCTTTAGTAACGAGAGTGGAAGAAAGACTTACTCTTCCTGGCAGACAGGAGTTATTATCATGAACTGGGTTTGCATGGCAAGGTTTTGGTGTCCGGGGTGCTACAGAAGGGACCTTTGTGAGAAGCTGTCCCCCCCTGCACAACTGAGGGGGAGAAGGTAGAAAAAATCAGCAGTAGAGTAGAGCTTGGAAGAAGGGAAGGGTGGTGGAAAGGTATATTTAAGATTTGGGGTTCATTTCTTGTTACCCTGCCCTAATATGGTAATAAATTAAACTGACTTTCCCCTGTCAAGTCTGTTTTGCCTGTGATGGTAATTGGTGAGTGATCTCTCCCTGTCCTGATCTCGACCCACAAACTCTCCAGCTGAGGAGGACAGAGCAGTTTTGGTGGTCACCTGCCATCCAGCCAGGGTCAACTCACCAAAAATAACTGTAAAATGAGAGAATGACTCAGGCTATTTTAGGACAGTCATTGCACGATTGCCACATATATTTACTCTCCAGGTTTTCTGATATTCTTCAGAATTAATGTATGGTTTAGATATTGGCTGCTATGACTGTGGAAAGCACACAAAGTGTGCCAGAGTAGATTTCTATAACAGTGTGCCGACCTGTTCAGAAAAGTGAAATACTGAGTGCAAAATTAATTTGAATATTCAAGTTTCCTTACAGAAATATTACCACAGATACTGGCTTAATTCATTACATTCTTACTAGTTGTCAGGAAATAAAGGATTTTCTGTGTTTATTGAAGAAACAAAAAAAGACAGAAAGGTCATCAACAAATACATGCCAAATGTTTTGAGCACACACAAGAAGAAGCAAAAACAAACCCAAAAAAACCCCTGAAAGTCAAGTTGATTATTACTCCTGAATGTCACTCCCAAAGTCAGCAAGCAGCCACAACAGATTTATTAGAATATTAGTAAAAACAAACAGAAAGCAACCATACAACCCCCAAATTACACAATAACGAGCAGTGCACACCTAACACAAGAAACTCTTCAGTTTGGTCTGGAAAACACTGATAATTGGCCAATGAGCAAATAAAACCAAAACAATCATGATAATACCTGTTTTTTCACCACATATGCACCTGCCCAAACAGAAAACACTGAAAATACACACTTAAATTCCATCAGGTACTTTCCCCACCTGGTACATGCGTTTTGAGGAAAGCACAGATTTCCAGATGCATGCTTATGTGTCTTGTTGCTTTCTGAAAGCACCTTTACTTTTCAGAAAATGGATGAGTTTCTGAAAATGTTGCCCCAGCTGTTTTATTTTTTCCCCAGGATAAGCATACACTGACCCGAGTATAAACAAGTACCAGTGTTTGTCTATAGACAGTTCCAACACCACACTCCTGACCAGCCATCTGTACATGCTGAAGATATTTGTTAGGTGATGACTAAGAAAAAAGGCCTATCTTACCTCCAGGCAAAGCAACTGCTCTGAACCCTCCCCATATCCATCATCCCAATTTCAGATCAGATCTGCTTGCAAATTTTGGAGTTAGACCCTGCACAGAACTCATTTCCAAGGTTCCTAATAATTTTATAAGCTTATTTTCACAATTTCCTAGAAGAGCTGCATTAAAAAACATATTCTGTCCACAGGACAAAGGCAAAAAAACTAATAGTGACAGAGTGTTCATACCTAAACCTTCCTGTCTGAGCACTGATCACTCCAAGGTTAGACGCTTTAAATGATCCTGCCAGAGTCTTTGTCCAAGCTGTGCAGTGATCACAAATTCAAGTGTGTAAAATGCATCCTGGGAATGGTGGGATGAAGCACCATGGGCTCCAGGAACCTGAAGGAAATTTCTATCTTCCTTTTGTGCTGTGACAAAGCTGAGCTTAACCAGGAGGCAACCGCAGCCGCTGCATCTGTGTGGCTATGCCCCTTCTTCCCAGGGAAGGCCAGGTTTTCTAGCAAGGCAGGAGACCATGGTCAAGGCTGCAAGGATGCTTGCATGGAGTTGGGCACAGAACTGAGATAACAGGAGAAAAGTCCTGATGGTGCAGGGGAATCTAGTTGGAGACATGGAGCTCTATAAGAGAAGATGACTGTTGGAAGAATCAGCTTTCTAGTGCTTGGGCTGCAAGGCTGGAGTGGGTCTTTTTTGGTTCTTTCATTTGAGGGGGTAGAGGGCAGTGAGGAGAAAGCAGGGTATGGGGGCAGGGTGGGCAGAGGAAATCCACACCATAATTCTCAAAGTAAAGACAGCCTGAAAGAAAGGGAAGGCAATTACTAGAGCTACACTGGCAACTCTGAGATCACTCTCCATATCCAGCTAGGCTCTCCATACTGAACCTTCTACCCTTCAGTTGCTAACACATCAACCCTGCCAGCAGCTCAGCTGTACCACAGCCAAGCCCCAGTTCATTTTTCCCTTGGGAAGTTTTGTTCAACACAGTGGAGAATTTGCCATGTCCTCTCATGATCTTTTCAGATGCTTCCTTCTATTCTCCTCTTACCTTACATAGTTGTTAATCCTTGTCCTCCTTTCTTTCTACAGCTTCTTTCTAACTATTCTTAAAATTTGAGCTGTAATGTTCAACCTCTTTATAATTTGCTGGGGCACACTATAATACCATTCAGTCAATTGAAACTACAGCTGTTGAGATTAGCTTACTTCCTTAATGCTCATCACTTCTTCAGATCACTTCACTGGCTCTTTTCCATCTTTAATCTGAAATCTATCTCCTCAAAACCATATCACAGCTTCCCTCTCATGTTTCGTTTCTTGCCCATCTTGCATCACCTCCCCTCTATCCACTGCAGCTCCATGCTGCTCCTCCCTCTGCTAAGCTAAGCACACAAAAGATGCAAGTCTGTCCTAAACTTTCCTCCAGAAAGCACTGACTTCTGCCACAAAAGTCTGCTTATGAAGTTACCGTTAATCAGTTCCCCTTCCCAAACCAAACAACAGCTCAAAAGGAAACTTGAGACTTAAACACATGGGAAGAAAATTAAAGGAATGGTACCATGACACACGAATCACGTCACTATGTGTTACAACACCTGTAATCCTCTCTTCTGCCTTTCTGCCTCCCTGCTAGTTAAGCCATTTCTAAATACAGACTGCCATCTCCAAGAAGTAGTTTCTGTGTCGAGATGCCCTCAGAGGTCAACAAAACAGATGCACCATCGTGAACTGATTGTTTGCAGTAAGGTACATGGTTTGCTTCCTACCAACAGGCACAAGCAAGTTCCTCCGAGCAAGTCTTATTCTTCAACAAATCCCAAGGAAGCAAACAGACCACCTGACTGGTGACTCTGTCAATCCCATTGTTCCAGCCTGTCCCCTTGCTCCCTGCTCTCCCATTCCTGACCAGATCACACTGGGCAATCTGGTAGGAGGGTACACTAAGCTAGCAGTGGCCCCCTTTAGCCTGGCCTTGCAGGAACACATCATTTTGTCAAAGACATCACGGGTGCTAACACCAAGATGTTCCTTGCCTGAAAGGGCTGCTGCAAGACAAACAGGAACTCCAATTCACACACTGGCAGAGATGCCAAAAAAGAATTCCCAGCTATTTTTCTCCCCTTTTCTCAGCTATGAATAACACGGCCCTATCAATGACCCTCAGATATCAGCACCACACACTCGATTTCAAAACACACCTAAAACACTGAAAACCTTGGCATTTCATTACCCATCCTCGGAATTCTCCAGTGCTGTATGCATTTTTACAGACTTTATTCATTTTTCAGCTCTTTCACGATAATCTTTGTGCTATCTCTCCATTAAAAAATATAAAAAGGAGTGGGGGTCTTTTACTTGGTGCTTATTTATTTACAGTATTATTAGAAATGACAAAGAACTGGCTGGAAATAGCAATGATTTGCTCGGTGATGTGGCTGATTATCCAGGAGATGGCACCATACCCCCAAAGTTCCCAAGCAATGCACCAACACCGAGGTAAGTACTGGCAGTACAGACACTGCACATGCAGCAACCTTAGTGGGTGATTTTACTCACATAAGTAGACTCAACTTACATTTTGTATATTTATCTGCAGGGCCATTTTGTAATGATTGAAGTCTTTAGCAAGTTCATATCCCTGATGATAGAAAGTGAACAAACCCTGAAAAAACGATAGAACCTGAAATAGAAATAAGACTTGTTAGAATGAAAAACTCCATTTACTTGTATACAATTGCTGCACAAGGGCACTTTTGGGCTGTCCTGCCTCTGAAATTTCACAGCTGATCTCTATTTTCCTTTTGACCACAGGGAATATATATTCCCTATCTCTCAAACTTTCCTATGTAATGTTTTCCTATGGATGGTCTGATATCAACAATGTCTGGAATAAATATTTGTGCACAAAGAGGTAATGATCACCCTGTCTTTTAGTCACCATTTGCCTGGTCATTCCCCTCTCTGCTAATGACCATGTGGAGATGACTTTCTTAGCAGAGTCATCTGGCTTGTTCAAAGAAGGAAGGTTTCCATCCAGTACCTTCGCCCATCACTGCTTTTTGTGCACATATCTGACCTTCTGTCAGCACCAGCAAATTATTGATTTTGCAGTTTCTGACTTCAGCACTTACAATTTAGAAGAAGCAATGAATTATACTATGCTGGTACAATGTGCAGTCCTGTCTAAGTCTCTCGTTTGGTTCAGGTTGTCAGAAAGAAGCAAGTGACATATGAAAGAACAACTCTCTAAAGAAAACAAACCAAAGAATTTAAATTTATTTAATAAATTCTGAAGTTATACGCAAATAAACCGTTTTCAAAAATGCAAAAACCACGAAGTATTATTAAGGGAAAAAGGAATAACAATTTGGTACTTAATTTCAGCTTACAGCTCTAGTGTAAACTGCAAATCCAAATTAAGCAACATGAAGTTCAGCCCCATCCAGAGGGAGTTTTCAGAAATGAGAAGGGGACATATTTCAAACACATCATTTGAAGATTTATTACTCTAGTCTGGCTCTGGGGAAACTTTAAATGGTTTTAAACACAGTAACCAAATGCAAAACTATTTAGGATTAAAAAAAAAAAATTTTAAAAAATCAACAAATAAAAATCCAACACAACTTTTTAATGCTTTTTTAAATGCTTTTTTCCACAGCATTTTCCCGTTCCTTGAATAATGTTAATATAAATATAGCAATTTATTCCCCCTTAAGGATTTTAGCTATTTCTTCATACAGGGATAAACTATATAAAAATAGACAGTTCTTATGAGCTCCATAATGACCAACAACTTTGACTGGAGTCATTTGGAACTTTTTTCATTATTACCCTAAAGTAAGGAATAAAAGGACAGACTTGGCACAAAAAAAACAGACTTCAGAGCATGAGCAAATTAAACTTTTCTACAATCCAACATCCCTTTTTCTCAGTATTGCACATACTATTCTTCTAGTGTATGATAAATTTTATTTATACTACAAAGCTAATGCACATTTCAGAAAATTTTAGAATAAACTCTTCTCAGAGATTTAAGTAAGTCTGGTCAGTGCACATACGATTTTCAACTAAATTCAGTGAAATCCCTTGATTTCTGCACAGATTCAACCGCCAGTGAAATTAAACGTATCAGGCTACCCAATAATGGGCTTTCTCTCCAGCAGCACCTTCTTAATTTATACCTGCAATTCTTCCCTAGCAGGCCTCTAAGTCCAACATTCATACTGAAAATTAGATTTGTTACATTAGTCAGCAAATATTATTTCATTGGTAAAAAAGCCCCAGTGCAAGAAGCCTGACACCAACATAATCTTCTTGAATCCTCTGTTCTATCACAGACGGTAAACTGAGGGATCTGCAGTACAGCAAAAGGTTTCACACATTTTCTGACAATGAGCATCAGTGGCTCCAAACCCACTGTAATTACTGAGGTAAGCTTTGAGGTGCCTGGTTATGTGTATCTGTACCAGGAATTTGTACAGATGTAACAAGTTGCTTAAAATTCTGCTAAGTCACACAATTGCATGTGTTTTCCAGAAAACAGAGCTTGGCTTTTTATCCAGTTGCATTCCTTCTCAGCCTACCCTTATGAAACACGGGGTAGGCTGAATTCACTGGTACTTACAGGTTCCACACACTCAAATTTCTTCCGCTCCTGTATCTCTTGCAACTTGCACACGTACTCCAGGGACAGCTCGTAGAAGTGTTTTCTATTCTGCTCCACTAAGTTATCTGCCTGCACACAGAACACATCCAATGAAGCTTCAAAAGTATTTGCAGACAGCTTCAAGATGGCACACATACAGCATACAAGTGGCAAACGGATAAGATAATTTTCTCCAAACTGGGATTTGTTCCTTTACAACATAGATCATTCATTTACTTTTAAACTACAGCAGCAATTCCCTTTTACTAGGTAACACATTGTTTTGAGTCATGAGGCTATTTTTTTTAGAAAAGTTCCAATAACACCTCTTCAAGCTTCTTTTCTATGGAATCCAAGCCAAATATACCAGAGCAGGTACTTGTGTACTGCTTGAAGAGCATTGCAAAGGTCCCTACCTGAACGGAGAAAGGGAGCTGGGAGCATCCTTCATTAGAAAAGGGGGAAATCTCTCTCCAGTCAAATTAAGGAAGAAAATGTTGTTTTTGAAAACTACATTGCTGGTACTGTAAGTTTTACTCTATAACCCAAATAACCTCTATTAGTAGCCATAATGTTACTGTACCTCTGCCACACCTGTGCTCACTCTGACTGGCAAGAAATTCAATAGAAGAAAAGTTCACTTTTTGGTACAACACTTCACAAGTTTCCACAGAGCATCAAATATTTAAAAATGCCACCTTTACTAGCTTCAGCTGATACTTAGCATAGCTTGGCTAAAATGACAACATCATATTGATGGTGAACAGTTATTTTTTCAGCTACCATCCATCTGTACATAAATAATTAACTTTCTAGCATCTATGTATTATTTTATTAAGTTATTATTTAAGGTACACATGGCCCTTCTTAAACTGGGTAACAGAAACTTTTATTAAAACACATTAAAGAAAGGCTACAAAGAGTTACTCAAAGTAGCTTACACTTAGTCTTTGCCAATGTAATGATACCAAACATTTCTACACTAAATTACAAAAGGAAATGGAGAAAGGGTTGGGTGAAAGGACCAGACTTACTATCATGGACTCTCTTAAATACTGAGACTATATCCTTCAGGCAGAACAGTGACTGCTATGCTTTAAGAGGATAAGTCAAATCAGCTTTAAGACAGTTTTGCCTTAAGACGTGCTTGGCTTCACTGCTCTGTGCTAGAAATCTGTCAGCAGTTAAAGGGGCATAACCACAACTGCCATTAAAAAAATAAAGCTCTGATATGTATATCAGTAAGCAAATGTGATTCCACAAGCCAAGCCACTTTGATGCATTCTATAAACCGTGCACCATGGGAATTGTTTGAGTTGTCAGCAAAGCTTCTAATGATATATACATGATATACATACATATATATATATATATATGGCCACGACACCATAGAAAAAAACCTATGAAGTGGGTCTACAAGGACATCTGGCTCATTGACTGCAAGACTGCCCTATATACACCAAAGCCCCACAAAAGCCTGTTCTTGTCTCTCTTCTTTGTTTTTCAGCTGTGTGTTTTGGTTGCCTCCCCACGCAACCCAGAACACAATATTCAACAAAGCCATTTTATTGATTCATCTCAATTCCCCTGTAAATAAATTATCACACGTCTCCTCAATTTTTTGAGGCATGAGCTTCCACATACACCCAGCAAGTTCACTCCCTGTTGCATTGTACTTTGTGTAGTGCTGAAGAAACACAAATAAGACACAATAAGACAGAAATCAGACTGTGCCTCAGTGAAATTACAGGAATATCCCTCCACCAACAGAGTCAAAGACTATGTTATTGTAATACACACTCCAAATCATGGCATGTTATTCAACAAATTTTTGTCAAATTTATCCCTGCATCCTTTATTTCATCCTTTATAACTGACACAACCAGCCATGTGAAATACCAAATTAGGAAGCCCCAGTGCAATTATATACACCTATTCTTTAAGCTTGTGCAAGAGACTGCTTCCTATTTAGCACTCTGACAACATGCTGCAAGGGCCTTTTTTTTTTTTTTTACCAAATTGCTTATACATTTATACTCCAAAATTAAACATACAAATGAAAGAGCCTGACTAGAATAACTTCAGAATTTTTGTTCATGAAACTTTGAAGGACATTTGAAACAAATCTATTTGCTTATTCTAGACTTCACACATACTTTAAAGCTTCAGACCATATTTGATACAGCTTCAAAATTCCTCTTGCAGGTATTTTGTATTTTTCCATTCAGATTAGGTCTCATTTTAGATCTTGTATTGAGAACCAAATTTCATCAAGATGTCATACTTAATCCCTTCTCATTTTTTTCTGCATCAAGTTCTTTGGCAACTGATCAATTTGATAAAATACAGGTCCTAATGCATGACCAATGCCCCTTAACTTCACCAAGACAACTCAATTCCCCAAAAGACACTTGTTTACACATCTGAGGGCCTATGTTGCAAATGCAGTATATGGCAAAGTAACATACTAGTGAAACAAACTTGAGAGTAATCAGATTTTTTAAGTTCCTAGATAACTTTGTCCGTTACATTAACCATTTTTATGAAAAATGGCATAGACCATTTGGGATGGGGTAGAAGGCAGGGAGAAGTGATATCTTTGAGGAAAACATTGTTTTTTTTACAGTCTAAGCATTAATAATTTTGACATAATTACATTTATCTGGGGGAAAAAATTCTTCTGGCTACAGCAAGTCTCTGCAAGATTTCTCTGCAGTCTTCTCACACACTATTTGCTGTTGCTCCAGCAATAAAAACCCAGAGGGACAGAAGGAATGCCAGGCAAAACAGATCTGGTTTTAAGTTATAAATTGTCAACAAATTTTTTGTAGCATTACTCAAAAATTCCCCAAACAAATCTTCAAAATGTCAGAAAAAGAACAAACCCATTTCCTTCAGGAATAGAAGTCTTGCTGTGCTTCGCATAAAGTATTATCACAGGACACTTAGTCAATACACTTCGCAAATTACATCCATGGTAAAGCCTTATAAGAAATGCAGAATTTTTCACAATATGTTTGCATTTTGCTATTTCCTTAATTATACATAAAAAATAACATGATGTTCAAAGCCCTTGATTCAGAAAATGCTAGGGGTACATCACTAAGTTTAGCATATACTATTTTTCTATATATATAGCATATACATATCTTTCCAGTTGAGAATTTTTTTATTTTACCACTATGAAGGCTGGTTTTACATTTGCATAGGTACATGTACTTGCTCAAAAGCCTTTAGCTTGAATAAAAAAAGAGAGGCAACAGTACCTCTTGTAATTGTAGCTCTTTCTTCTTAGCTGACAAATTCAAATGTTTTTCTAACAAACTGTAGTTCTTCTCTGTCTCTTTATCAAACTTCTTCTTTTCCTCCTAGAACAGAAACCAAAAAGCAATCATTTATATATAAAAATGCAAAACTATTTTATTAAAATCCTAATTAATCAGAAACAAAGAGAAAAAAAACTATCATAGCTCCAATAAGTAGAGAAAAGGATGTTTCCATCTCATTTAAAATATTAATTTAAAGGCTAACTTAAAATGAATTCCCATTGCATCATTATGGTGCAGCTTATCACACAGATGCTTACATCGTCTAAGTCAAAAAACACAAAAACAGAACTCTTATTGATTTATTGCATTTTTCATTATTTTCAGGGATCATTCACACCACTTTGTTTTTAAATAGAAAACTTCAATGGAAATTGAACCAACAACCAGGCTGGTGAAGGGACTCAAGCACAAGTCCTCTGAGGAGAGGCTGAGGGAGCTGGGGTTGTTTAGCCTGGAGAAGAGAAGGTTCAGGGGAGACCTCATTGCTCTCTACAATTACCTGAAAGGAAGTTGTAGCCAGGTGGGGTTGGTCTTTTTTCTCAGGTAGCTATCAGTAAGACAAGAGGGCATGGTCTTACACTGTGCCAGGGGAGGTTTAGGTTGGATGTTAGGAAGAAATTTTTTACAGAGCATTGGAATGGGTTGCCCAGGGAGGTGGTGGATTCTCCATCTCTGGAGGTGTTTAAGAAGAGACTGGATGTGGCACTTAGTGCCATAGTCTAGTAGCTGTGGTGGTAGTGGATCAAGGGTTGGACTTGATGATCTCAGAGGTCCTTTCCAACCCATCTAATTCTATGATCCTAAATATTGGATTCCCTGAAAACAAAAACCCTTTCTAAAATTGACAGGGGAAAAGTTCCAATAGTTCAAAACCCAAAGCAAATACTCCTCCATATTCCATAGAATTTTTGACTTTAAAGCCATACAATGACCTCTGTGCTGAATTCTTGTTCCTACCCATTTTATTGTGCACATGACCAAAAAAAAAAGGACTTTTTAAAATAAAGAAAAATATCCATAAAACATAAAATCATATTAGGAAAAGAAAAATTTTCACAGACATGTATGAATACCATTTGCACATGCAAATCCATTTCTCTGACCACCAAAAGCAATATATTGGACGAAGGATGGTCATTAAATATTTCTAGGAAATCTGAGTTCCTGGATCTAATCTAGTAGAAGACATTGTAAAACAAATTGTTTCCTCAGTTCAAATTTCCTAACAGTGTGTAAAGGCAAAAATCAGTATTGATGAATTCAACCACCAGTTTTGAAGCAATTTTTAGTATATCTAATTGCAGTAGAAAACAACCTCAAATAAACAAAATCAAGTATTACATATTCAAGAACTGACAGATTTACTCTTTAGAAAGGTACCAGTTCAATTATAATATTTTTCTGTCAACTGTTGCTTTGGAATTTAATTTAAATGTATTCTACCCAAAATCCTGGCTGAACTCTATAGACATACTTGCTCTTCTTTTTTTTTGTCTCTTAACCTTTCACTTTTAATAATACTATATATATATACTGTAAGCAATACACATTTTTGTTCTCTGGACCATTAGATTCTGAAGATGGCATTATATTTAAGAGGGATGCAGGCTGTTTAGGATTGATTCTCAGCAAAGGCTTGTACAAAAAAAAATTTTTTTTTTCCTCCATTAGGAGTCTAAGAACTTGCTTTGCAAAAGGAGCCACAATACTAGTTATCAACAGAGAAACATTAAGATATGGTATCAATGTGATAAAAGATAACTTATTAGCATTTGGGGAATTAGGAAGAAAGAGTGTGGGGAAATGGGTGGATCTCTGTGGTTTTATTAGCAATGTTTCCATTGATATGGTGAATATTTGAGTGCTGCCAGAAAAAATAGAGTTCTCTTAACCTCCTAATAGGCAAAGCCAGAAACGTTACACATGTAGCTTGGGATTAGAGCAGCAACACCTAATTTAATAAGGTCTCAGCTTCCAGCACTTTTATCTTATTCTTTTTCTTCTTAAGCCTAACTCAGACCATTTCATCAGCAGGGGGATGTACGATACAGGAAAGTCTGAGGCAACACAGTCAAGTTTTATTTTGTAATAGTAGCTTATAAATCTTTCCTAAAGCAAATACTACACAATGTTCCAGATATATTTCACCACTAGGTGCCATAACTTGGTTTTCAGAGCTAAGCAGTATTATATTTCCAGTGTCAGTGCTTTGATTATATTGAATAAATATTCAGTTAAGAATATTCTAAGAGCTAAACATTTTAGACGATTTTTATTTAAATATTATACAATTATGTAAGACTGTTCTATTTAAAGGTCATTGAGAAATCCGTCAAAAAAAAAAGGTTAGATCACTAATAAGAGCAAGAGCTTTACAGAAGAAGTATGCAGGGACACAAGGAATGAAATATCCATCCAAACAAAAGGAGAGATGTAGACAATGTGAATGTAACTTGTGTTAGAAGCATCAGGAACAAAATTCTGGCTAGGAAATGAGTGAAGATATGAGATAATTTAAAGCATTAAGAGTTCTCACCCCCAAAACAGCAACGTTCTTTAACAGCAAAAATGCTGTTGAAATAATCTATTCATTACACAGCTGCTTCTGTGACAATAGGTTACATTGAGAATGAATTTTTTCTTCCCTTGGTGCCTCACAGACCACGTTTTCATTGTGTGTCGGTTGGGTCACCTAATGTACTTCTCTCAAGTCCATAAAATTACACAAAGCTCATTGTACTATTAAACTGAAAGGATTTATGCTGAACAGAGCATTTTCAATTCATGAACACTGAAATCATATGCAGAACATGCTAATCATTCCTGCTAAAGTCAAAATGTATAGTGCTCTTGTAATTGCAACATTGTCTTAGCTATTAAATATCATTGGTAATTACGTCATTATTATAAAATGAAACATATGCAGGTAGTTTGAAAATGCATTAATTGAGTTTTGCAACAGAAAACTCTAATAAATAGCTGGAGGTTTTTTCTTTTTTTTTTTTTTTTAATAAGCATTTTAATTTCTCAGTGCAATAAGGTAGATAGGTACAAAAAGGTCAAATTTGTCCTTATTACTTTTATCCAAAGCTAGTCTGTACTTAATACATGAAGTTTACTTGTCTTTTTTTTTTTTTAAATATACACAGTTTTGTGACAATCTTAAAAAAATTACCAAACACTTTTACCAAAAAAAGGTACTTTGAATGAGATCTCGTCTTTAGCCTCTCCATCCCTATTTTTTCCACTCATACAGAGACAATGAGTTATTTATGCTAAATTAAAAAATAATAAAATAAAGGCAGCTTTCACTTTGCAGGTAGCAAAAACGCAGTTAAAGGCACGTGATGAGTGAGCTCCTTTAGGTAGTTAATATTTTTCAGCCTTTGTTGTGCAACTGCAAGCAAATACAAGGCAGAACAGGATTACTCATTAGGAAGGGGGGCAGGCTGTTAGCAGGATTGTTCCTATTCCAGACAGAAGAGATAAGGGAGGTGACAAGAAGGAATGGAGAAGACACATTCTTCTCCTCTTGAAACATTCCATTTATTTCTGAAGCAAATTCTCAAAGTAGAAACAAAAAAGTGTGAATACATGAAATCTAAACAACAGGATGATTCCGCCAATTACACGTCATTACTGCAATGCAATCCAAGTAGAGAAATTAAACAAACTTATGAAGGCAACAAGGGACAAACCTTTACAGCTCCTAGCTGCTCTTTCCTAAATCTTTCCAAAGGTTTGATCAGAGTTTCAGTAACACTGAGTGCCTAAAATAAAAAAAGCATGGGTTAGGTTTCCATAGCCAGACTGACAAGTCACTTTAGCATCAGCAATAAAAAGAAAAAAGCAAGCAAGCTCTGGGGTAAAATAACAGAGAAGCATGCAAGTTAGGAGTCCTAACTCAAAAAAAAATCACATCTCTGGGTTCATTCAAGCTTTCAAAATTTCAATCCCTTATTTCAATCCACTATCAGGAAAATTAAATCTAAAACAAATGCAGGAATTTCAGAAATTTCCAGACTGCAGCCAAACTGCAACTGCTTTATTTGTGCCACTCTTGCAGATCAGATTGACCATCTCTGTGACTGAAGACCAGAATGAGATGGAGGACAAATAACTTTCATTTGGTTTCTGCAACAAGAAGCACTACAAACATGCTGAATAGCAAATAATAATCTTTTAAGACATAGTTAAAGCCATCAGGCATTGATATATATTTCCAAATATTTACAGTTAAGTACATTAAGAAGACCTTAACCTAAGTTACAAAATCAAGAGGTTCAAAGTCAATAAACAGGAAGTTTATTTGACAGGGTGAGCATTCACCAGTGCACTTATGATACATACAGCCTCATAGCCATACTAAAGAGAAAGAAAATGGACACAATATTCCATCATACCAATGATGGCTTAGCACAGCCACTGGCTAAGATGCCAGGAGTTCAAGCAGAGCTCCCTGAAAGCTGCCCTGACATACAACAGAAGGTTTTCTCTTTTTTTCATCCCCTTTCCCCCCACCCCTTCATAGGTGAAAAGCTTCAGATAAAACATCACAGGCTTAAACCAGCCTTCTGGAACACTTCTGAAAAATTCTTATCATAAAACACAGGCGGGATGTACTGGAGATCTGGCACAACACAAATCTGCACACCACTGTCTGCTCCCACCCACCCCTGGAGCTACGCAGGGATTACTGTGGGAGTCATCCTGCCAATTCACTGTAACCAAAGCAACCCACATTTTTAAACAGCCAGGGCAGCACACTAACCTGTAGCTAACTGGAAACCCAAATATCTGGCAAGTCTGGGCCAAACTGGGTGTTGCACAGTCATCCCTGTAACAGCTATATCTTAACTTCAGAGCACTTCTTCTCATGGCCCAAACTTTTTCTTTTTCCTAATTTTGCCAAAAACACTCAAAGCACCCCTCAGTGCACCCTTGGTGGGAGCAAAAGGAAAAGGAATCCTGACAATTTTGTCATTTAAATGTATACAGCAGCACCAGGCTAACAACGACAGAGGAAACCCTTGCAGTAAGCTGGAGGGTGGGAAAGGACAACAAGCAACTTCCACCAAGTCTCCAGCCCAGCCAAGAGATATCCAGAAAAGTCCATCCCAAGGCTTTGTGAATATTCTTGGCAGCTGGAGGACCATTAATTCCCTAAATTACCTCCAATTTCACCAAAAGACAACAGTCGAATGCCCCAAATGACAAGTTGCCTGTTAGTTGTTTGAATTTTTACTCAAAAGAGTGACACGTAAGATTAACGGGCACTGAACATGTGCTGAACACAAAGTCCGAGTCAAAGAAAACCACAGCACCTTGATGTAACAAAGAAGAAGAACAGGAAAACATTCACAGAGAAGGCTGTGCTTTATAAACCAGCAGGGCTGTCTGTAAATCTGTAGCTCTGCTACTCCTGTGCAGTGTTAACCATGGGAACCACTACAGGAATTTGTTTGAAGCAGAAAATAATCTTTAAATCAAAATGGGATGTTCTCTTCAGCGACTGCCAAGAAACAGATTCCAGTGCTGACAGTGGTATGATATGCTAGTAATTCTTTCATTAAAAGAAAAACAAGTCTCCCTCCTTCCAAAAAAGACATTTCTCATTTTGTGCAACTTAAACTGTTGTTAATAGATGCATCCTCAGATGCCTTCCGTACAGGTATTTTGCCTTCTGTGCCTGGGTTAAACAACAGGACTCTTGATTATTTCTGGGTGGAGTGGGATTTTGCAGAACTTTGATCAAAGTCTCATTAAGCTTCATACCATGCTCATACATAAAAATACAAGACTGGTAAGTTCAATAGTGAATTACAGAGATGTTCTTCTGGCTGGCAGTAATAAAAACAAAGATCATAATTAAAATATGTCCAATACAAGACTAAATAGAGAGGCATTACAGCTGTTTTTCAGTACTTAGAATCCAGTGTTTGTCATGAAAAGTTACAAAAATATGTACATTTATTTATAGAACAAAAACATTACTTGCGCTGCTATTCATTCTTTGCTTATTTATAACTTGGCAACCCAAAACAACATCTTTTTTCCTTTTTGTTTTGTTTAAACCGTGGATAACAGATTAGAAAATAGGAAATAAGCTAAGGATGGCTTGAATATATTTGCAATTATCACTTGTATCCTCCTTAAGAACTAGGATAATGTTGAAATGTCAAATTTCCAGGAAATGTTATATTAGGCACTTGAGTTAAATATTCATTAATACAAAAGTAACATGTCCCTTCCTTTTTCAACTCCTGTCTTGATTCTTAAATTAATTTTCACCACTCTACTTCTCTAATCAGATTATGATAGGAATGTACTATTTAAAGGCCAAAAAAAAAAATCCCTTTCTTTTCTTTACAGCTCTGATCTACCCAAACCTACCTGAAAGAATTATATGTATTCAATTATAAGATCTGGCAGGCAAACTGTGGCACATAAGTCATAAGTGAATCAATATAAAGAGGTCATGTCTCAGGTAACAGTATCTTAACCAGCTTTACGAATGTCAAAGTCTCAGGAATGCTTTAAGAAATGTTTAACCTGATGTGCACACGTGTCTCAGGCAGACAGTCTGGAACTGCCTACACTATTCCTGTTCTATCTGCTGCAGGTCAAAGAATCAACTTAACTTGAACATAAACCTGGCAAGAGCAGCAATAAAATCATTGCCATCATCACCTCAGAAGATCGCTGTATCCAACATTTCCAACAACACCCTAAAGCAGGCTTTCAGCTTTGTGTATACCTCATTTCAGATGCCTTCACAAAACTCCACCTGCTCAGACAGAGAAGTCATACAAAATGGTGCTAATCTTGACTTTTCCAGCCTCATTTCTTCCAAAGAAACAGGACATAGATTAAGGGGCCCAAACCAACATTTCCTAGTGCAGACTAGGAAAGGCACAGACTAAATCCATGAGCAAGCTCATTCACAGCTGTTGGATACTTCCAGTCGAGTCAACAAGATCCAACAGGTCACTTATCAGTCAGCATCAGTCCACAAAGATGACTCCATTTAGACTGTCACTTCCTCCCTTCTCAGAGAAGGTGGGAGTATAGGTGTTTAGGGAGAAACTGCTTCCCCAAACTCCTCCTGTGCACTGCAACCTGACGGGCAAGACCATGCTCCAGCATTCAATGCTCCTCTTGCCTTCTCGCCCTCCTGCAGCAGGCAGGAGCAGATTCTCTAAGTTCCTGCTCCCCTTGCAGGCACAACCAAGCTTGTCTTGCAGAGGAGCAAGGCTCCTTGCACGGCCTGTAGAGGAGCAGCCACCCACAACAGTCTCCCAGTTCAGTCCAGCCCCTGTGGCTAAACAGGCTCGACCAATCCAACTTAATCAAAATTTGCTTTTCTTATTAGACAAATGCAGCACTGGCCTCACAGCCTTCACCCTAAAAATGTCCTCAGATCTCATCCCTTACTCAAAACACTGGAAATTACACACTGCTCATCAACAACTCCAGTGGTGAGGTAAATATGCATCCTGACTCTGCTCCATTCCAAACCTAAGCATTCTCCCATAAAAGACAGGTTTACTGAGAAAGAAAAAAGCCAAAGCCATAAACATACACCTTCCTGCAGACTGCACAGCAGCACAGTTCCCAATTCCAATCCTAGGAACTGGAATGCAGATTGGATGCCATATGTAAAAGAGAGGGTTCAGTTTCCCAGAATACCGAGTGGAAAGGTTTAATTGTAGTCAGGGTCAGGACTGTTTCTCCCCTCAACAAAGCAAAGAGGGAGGCTGCCGGTCAGTAGGGCAAAGCTCATCAAACTGAGCAAGTGTCAGTGAAACTAGATCTGGGAAGGAAGTGTTGCCTTACTGAGAGCAACAGAGAGTGCAGAAAGGAAGACATACCTACCAGTGATTCAATAACACAGTAGTTAACAACGCTGCTAAATAAAGAAGTTTATTTCTAATAAAGAAATTTATCACCCACAGCCGCACTGCTACTTACAGAGGACATAGCTCTTCTGTGGTTTTTTCCTAAGAAATTGCAACATTCAGCTTAATAAAAAAGCCAATTCTGATACCTCCAATGCTGGGGGAGAGGGAAACGTATAAAGAACGTTACGTCCTCGAAAAACCTTTAGTACTTCACATAGCAATTTGCTACTGAAATTTCTCAAAGAATTAAAACCTACGCCTGAAACCCTGCATTATGAAACTCTGCAGATACAATTCCACTACAGAGGACATCTGATTTTACTTGTGAAGTTTTAACCTCTGTTCTTTCTTTTCCCAAGAGAATATGGTTTGCACTTACAGTTACATGAACATGTTCCCAGTTGGCTGCACGGCCATCTGTGCTGCCAGCAAGCCCTGCAGATAGAGGGGTGCATCTCTAACCACTTCTCAGCACTGGTTTTGTATTTAGGTGCAGCACTGTCAACTGCAGGCACTGCAACCCACACCCAAGGGTCATTTAATTGTTTTCAAATCAAGTTTTCTTCTAGTAAGAGTCTGGATTTTCTCCCTGCACTAGAGCTTTCCCTGTAGCTTTACAATCCTAAATAACAAAAGGCCTCAGCCACACATTGGGCATACAGACACGGGTGTTTGAGGTTTTTTGGGTTTAGGACTGGATCTTATAGACTAAAGGATTTTTAAGGGGATCTCACAGCACATTAATACTTGTGTGTCTTTGCATGTGTGCAGAGGCTATAAAATAGAAGTGACGTGCATTGCTCTGGATTCATTTGCTGTGGAGGAAACCACGTGGTAACAAAAAAGCCAGGAGGACAGGCGATATATCTGTCATAGACAACTTATTTTGTACATTTCTGAGGTACCAGAAGGCATCTGTAATAAATATCACCTTCCTTGTAAGTGTTCCAGAAAACTACCCCCAGGGTTTGGTCAAACAACGGGAAGTTTCTCAAATTGTTCCATGGGGAATGTCCTAGACCACTGATCCCCTGCACCACAAGCTGCAATACTGGGAGAATCCTTGCTAGCTCTTTCAAAAGCAGCAGCCTCGGCTTACAGAGAATACAATAGCAGGACTCCTGAGTTCACTCTTTTAATCAAAGGTTATTTCCTGTCCAGTGGAAGTTCATGACTGATCAAAAGGACAGAGAGACAGCTAAAAGGGCCTCCTGTGAACTATCTGCTATGCTGTGCTCTGCTCTGAAAGGCTGTTTGCATTGATTCTCTTGCTATAAAAGTGCTGACCTCAAAAATCAAACTGGTATCATAAGCAAACAACAAATTATTTCACATAAAAAAAAGATGAAGACAGACAGTGAGTGTTAGAAAAGATTGCTTGCTAAAAGCTATTTAACAGTTCTATCTTCTGAAAAAGTTTATTCTTATGAAATACATTCCACTATAAATAGAAAAATACTACAAAGCCATAAACATAACAAATAGGAAAACAAAATGAAGAGAGACAGACTCTCACAAACACCCACAAATCAGCTTTTCCCCATCTGCAGTGGAGGAAAGCTGGGGATAACTCCTCCAAGGAAGTCCTTCCCTTAGCAAACCCAAAACACAAAAGCTGAACAGTGTAACACACCAGAATATTGCTCTGGTTCTCATACCAGCAGAGAACCATTTCCAGTCCACATTTTGAAATCAGTGGCCGTCTAACGATCCTGACAAAGCAAAAAGGATCCTCAGAAAAGAAACCAGCATAATGCCCATTTTCTTCCTGCATGGCAAAGCTCACCACAGAGCAAAAAGATGCCACTGAAAGGCAAGGAATCCACCAACAAACAACAGCTTCAGTGTTCAGTCAAGAGTGAACTGCTCAATTGTCAGCGCCTTCCTCCACAAGAAACAGTGGTGTCATTAACAACCAGCAAAATCCAAACTGGTGACAGTTTGACAATGCAAATTCCAAACATTTTCCATTGATGAACTAACAGAATGAAAATTCTCTAGTGAGTTATGTTGATGCATGCAAGACCACAGAGTTATCTGGAAGTGGAAGCTCTAGTGGTAACAGAACTTGTCAGCCACATTCACTCACAGGTGGGAGGAACACACCCAGAATTGGCTTTGCACTTTTTTTTTTCTATTGTATAGACAAGTCATCTTTATTTGAGAGACTAATGCACACAAGTTCATATGTAACTCACAAAACTATTTCAGAAAGACTGTATACGACATTCAAAAATAAACAAACAAGTCAAACATTTGATGTCAGGAATCACCAAAACAGACCAAGATGTGCCTGAAATAGTCACAGTTCTACATTCATGTTCCATATTCCAATAATTAAATGATTGTCATCTGGTCTCATGCCATGCAGAAGAAAAGTGAAGGCTGAGCAATGAGATACAGCACCAATTGTTCTGCTTGTTTCTAAAACTGGAAAATGTTTTATTAAAATGGATAATTTACACAAGACAAGGATCTAGATCCTGCAATTAAGGAAGTCAAATGCTGTTTCTGAGATATTCTATCTGTGCCTCTGTCTCTGCATCTGAGATGTTCAATATGCTGCTGGCAGCCTAATTTTTCAAAAGTGGCCACCAATTACATCTTTTCTACTGTCCTGGCAGATATATTTAGTAGCCTGTGCTGTCAGCAGACTTAAAAGGATCTGAACATATGGAGTACTAGATAATGCCTTGAACTCCTATTGAACAGATCCTGAATGCACCACACATCCAAGGCTATCAGGTACTTTTGTACCCTTACATCAGCGAGTAAACTGATAGCTCCTTCACACAGATTTCTTCAGATTACTGTCAAGATAGATTAAGACATACAAACCCTTAAACACCCATGTGCAGAGTACAAAGGAAAGCCTACAAAAATTAATACCACCATCTTCACAGCAGCCTCAGCATGTGTAAACTAGATACAAAGAGGCACTGAAGAAAAGGTAATAGAGCAAGCTATTCAGGAACACTATGTGTTAAGTGAGCACTTAACCTGTGAAATAAATACTCATGCACTTGAATACTTCATTATAAGAGGTAAATATAAGTAAGTATAAATAAGTGTGTGTATGTACATATTTGTACAGATTATTTAGATTTTACCTTTAACCTTTTGAGAGCATGCATTTGAACCTTAACAACTTCTCAACTTCTTTTAACTGGGGAAACCACAACTGGAAATCCTCTCCTCCATATTTTTTTTTTCGAGAGGAAGAAAGGGAAAGACTAAAATAGTGACTTCACTGAAATATTTCTTTAAAAATCCACAGAGAAAGTGCTTCTTGTGTTCCTGATATATGCTGGGAATAACTCTGCTTTTCAGAAAGATGCTAATCTGGATTCAATGCTGCCAACCTGGTAAAACTGACAAGGAATGCAAAAGGATTTTTGAGAGGCCAAAACCACAAAGATACCTTTGGCACAAGAAGAAGCCCTTCTGTTTTGAAAAAAAAAGTAAAAAAGGAGAAAAAAGACTTAAAAAACCAACTACATCGCACCTCTCCTCTTAAAATATCTGAAGGAATAGAAGTGTGCAAAAACTGTAGCAGGAAATAGAAGAGAACATATCAAAGTAAACCAGCTAGTTTATATTGCCTGGGGAATGACAGGAAATATAGTAAGGTGAATATAATTGTGTCAGAAATCTTATATAAAGAGAAACATGATAGAGTAAAAAGGAAACAAACAAGTACTTAAGGGCAAAGTTAGAAAGACAAATGTGAAAATACATTTTATTTGGCAAGGGGCAAAGAAAACCCTAAAGAAAAGAGGTTCTTCATAAACAGAGAGGAAGGAAGCTATAAAACCATTATTTAACCGGAAAGAGAGTTAAAGCAACAAAGTGTAAGACAATGGCAGATTTTAATAATCTTCACAAAGGAAAAAAACCTCAGTTAATTATAGCAAATTATCTGACAAAGTGGAAAAAAATGGATGTTAATGGAAGCAAGGATTCCTTAAGAGCAATTAGATGCATCCCTACATTACGCAACTAAAGAATTAATTTCATTCAAGTCAGAAGGGGCTTTGCTTCAGGGTAGTTTAGGAACTCAGCAAAGCAAACTAAAGAGAGAGCAAGTAAGGTCCCAGAGGATGATAGAAGAGCACACAGAGCAGCAACTTAAAAGTGAGAAGAGAAGGAGAAAGCAAGAACTGAGTAAGTTAGAGAACAGACATAGCAACTCTGATACTCACAGGTCCTAGAACTATAGAAACTTAAAAGCTACTGTGCATTTGTTAAGAACAACACCCAGCTTCCTTTTTGAGATCAGCACAGTAGATGACCTCCTCAACAAAGTCTTCGATGCTGACCCACATGACATTCTCAAAAGCAAAGGTGGTGACCTGGTCTTAAATAAATTGTAGGAAGAATGAGAAATCAACATCCTGGTCGCAAAACTACCCTGAAGAATACCTGTTCAGCTCGGAGGGCATGTCAAGTACCATACAGGAAACAACAGTCAAGTTTCCTGCGTGATCCAGTTTTCAGTAGGAATTCATGGAGTGACTTACAAGTAACTCCATCAGACTAATATACATGTGGAGCAATACAAATCCAAGCCAAAATGTCAGTGCTTTCAGGAAACAGGATTAAAAGTAATTTTGACATAAAAGAGGGAAGGTCTAAACTCAGTTTAATTAAATTGAACAAGGAAAAATGCAGATGTTAAATACTTCTATGAAGGAAAAAAGAACAGTTTTTCCCCACGAATCCTTCTGAAAAATTCTCAAAGATTTCCCACCTTAACTTAAAGCAACAGAGACTCAATATGGATATAAGGTAAAAAACCCTGAAGAATAAACATTGGAGTAAAGAGAAATCCATGTTGATGGAACTTTTTTAAGAATAGGTTAGACCAGCACTTGAAAAGGATCATCGAGGTACATGTGACCCTGCTGCAACTCTCACCACTGGCAGAGCTGCAGGTAAATGCAGCCAACTCAGTCCTGGCACGGGAGCAAACAAAGCAAATAGGACATGAGACTACTAAATAGGACCTGAGAGATTGCTGGACAGTGCCCATAACTGTGAGAGACACTGACAAGGGTTAAAGGCAGTGCCATGAGGGCTGACAGGACTTCCAGCGCGGTTAAGGAAGAGTTACGTGAGAAACAGGTGAACTCTAGAATCAGGACAGGGGAACTCCAGGGAGGGGAAGCACACACAGCCAGCACAACCAGGTGACTACCAAGCACTGCTGAGATTATTGAGGGAACAAAATGTGGGCTCTCAAATATGGTTATGATTTAGCAAGACTGGAATCAACAACTAGGGGCAGGCTGGTAATTTAGGAGAAAACTGAGCTGGAAAAAAGGAGGTATGAAAGTGGTATAATGGAAGGTGAAGGAGGAAAGGGGTAACAACCACAGGCAATTGATGCCCACGAGGTAGCCCTGCTCTGCTTACCACCACAGCTTAAATGAGGGCAGACAGCAAAGCCAGTTATTCTGAGTCCATCACAAGAATCAAACCTGCTTTCTGCTGCCAGGGGAACCAGGGCTGAGAGGGAGGTTTGGTGCTCGCCCTGGCAAGCAGGGGAATGGCCACATAGCGGGACAGAGAATGGGAGCATCACCATGGTGGGCCTTGTCCATCCCCACCTTTTCCTACTGGTCTCACAAAGTTCCCTTTCATCCCCGAACTTCCACAACACTTGCGTAATACCAGAGGAGCAGAATCAAAGTCCTGTAACTCAGAATATTCTCAGGGACAAAGTGATCTATTTCATGTCTGCCCTGGGGAATGTCACCAAGCTACTATGCTATGGAAAAATGTGATTTGTTTTTGTATTGGCCACTCTGTAACAATTTCAGTGACATGTTTGGATTAATGCCAACTTCCCTTTTCACAAGCAACTAAATCTCTTGTCATTTGGGATATAATTTCAGCAGCCTTTGAAGGAGATGGGGTAGAACCATGAAGTGCAAGACTGCAACATCTGAATAAAATTATTAAATATCACCGAATAAATACTCACCAGATGAATGACAACCAAAAAAGTACATTTATTGCAAACAATGACAGAAAGCTCTATGGAATCTGGATTCACCACAAACAATACTTTCAGAAAACCATAAGAAGTGTAAGTGATGAGTATTTAATTTCAGTTTAGAATGTATTTTAAGTACAAATTTGTTTAATTTATAAAATGGTTCAGAAAAAAAAATTCTTTTCTCAAATATGCAAAAAATTAAAATGCGTGGCAACATCTGAAATGCCCTTAGTTCTGTAATTCTTCATTGATTTCTTTTATTTTAGTTTATGTGACTGAAATTTTTCTTCAATCATGCACTGAAAGTGAAGTGGACAGTTAGAAATCTTCTGGTCATCTTCAAAATAGTGAGGGGAAAAACGCTCAATAGCAAGCATTCTTAACTAAGAAGACCGAACGCTTCTGAAAAAATTCCTGCTGTATACTTTGCATCCTAATGGAAAGTCTTTGGATCCCTGACCTGATTCCAAACATCTGTGAATGCAACATGCCCTAATATTCTCCATGGGAGTATCCCTAGAGCTCATGCCACTGTTAAAAAAACCACTGAGCAGTCTTAAAAAAAAAAAAAGTCAGAGCAGCAGACGTTGAAAATGATCTTTTCCAGTCACCACACAATCATTTTCTCAGAGACTTATGGCCACTGTTATATTGACTCACTCCAGAAATGATATATAACATTTGCTGGACTGCAGATGCAATAAAAAGGCCACATATCTTGTAACTCAGAGAATATATTCTGTTTCTATTTGGTATTAAATATTTGTCCCATAACATTTTATACTCTCTGTTTTTTCATCGAACTGTCACTGTTCTAACAAATACTGCATTTTATTCTTCTCCTACCAAGAAACTGACATTAATGAGCTTTTAGTGTGATAACACCTTCTGTGTAAGCATGGACATCATACAAAAAAAATAGGTACTACTGTTTCATGGTATTTGGGTTGAACAACTGAAGTGTTTTACTATACAGACAGACGGCACTGTGTTGGTAATCTATCCCTGCTGAAGATCTGTTGTTACAGCCACTGAAACGTGCCACATAATTCTGAAATCCTGAAGTTGACATCCCTAAAAAGCCTGATATTAAAATAACATGACAGTCCATAAAGTATTTTTCGTTGTAAAACTTCGCGAAGACTTTCACTAATTAGATTGATGCAAATTCATTAAATAAAATACAGCTATGGATGGCAAGAAAAAGCAGAGTAAAAACTATATTGCAGAATTATGAAAAACAAAAGAAGCATTGAAACATACTTGAGCAAATCCCTATAATTTGGCAAAACAACTCAAGACACTGAAAAATTGTCTCCACTGTGTAAAGACAGTACTCTTTAGGAACGTGTGAGGCACCACACTGACCCTAATTCAGACCTAAGTGTGGTTCCAGATCAGAAAAACATACCAGAACATAACACAGCACACAGAAGAAACCATGACTATTAGTGGGCTCAGGACTGCTGGAGAGAGAAACATTAAAAAAATAATTGTTCATAAGTTCTTTTCTCACTTATCTACATACTCCTACACTGCAGGCACAGCTTCTGGCACAGAGAAACACAGAAGACAGATTAGTCTCAGCTTCCTGTCAGTGCTGCCAAATGGTCACTGATTTCCAGGAAGACAAAGATATAATCACATGACAAATACTGAGAAACGCAACTGCTATCGAGGCAGATCTGAGCACATTTCCTAGATGCAGCGTCTGACAACACTCAGATGGAAACTGGGTACACAGCACCTGCTCTATGAATTCCTGCTCTGAAACAAAAGCTGGGCATGCAGCTGCTGAGGAGAGCCATGGTACCACCCAGAAAGAAACCCTCCCTCTTCTGGAAAATTTAGGAAATCCGGATAGCAAGGTGCATTACAGAGCTCTCAGCCCAGCCTATGTGCAAACATGAGCTGTTGTCATGAGTTTGCATGACAGCTGTGTTACACTAATACCCCAAGCAATCACAGCCAACTGAATGAAGAACACTCTCTCCTTCTACACAACAGAGCAACTAAATGTTTGCAGCTCCAACCCTCCACCAGAAAATTCACCTACAAAGTAAAGGTTTCTAAGTCTGCTCCTACATACAGACAACAGATTGCATGCCAGATCCACAGAGGCACTGAAGCTGGAGATACAGAGATTCTGGATCCAAACTTGGCCAACTGCCAAACCTTGGGAGTGCTCATGCAGCATTAACTCTTTCAGCTTCCTTTTTACTGTAAATGGTAAACAACCTCATGGTGGTTTTCACCCCAGCCATAATTTTATCAGGGCACTACCATTTTAAACCACATACTATCCATCCCTACAATACAGATTTCTTCTTTAGTGAGAACTAGTTGCTATCTGTAACTCCAGACTACAGAACCAGAGGCTGCACAATGAGAGCTCCCACTGTTTAGTTAGTGATATAAACATCTTGGTGGTTAACAAAGCAGTAGGCAACTTCAACTAACTTTGATTGTATTTTTTGCTGAATGCACAGATTTTTAAATCTTTTATTGCAACTCACCAAAATTTCCCTTTGTTCTTCAAGATTTTTTAAAAAGTTTGAAAACTCGTGAAGAGATGCATCTGTAATACAAAACCAGAAAAAAAAAAAAAAAAGGTTTAATCATGTTGCAGGATGGCAAGGCAGAATGTAGCCACTTATAACCATTTCTTACCTACCTATGTATCTTTCATCATCTGTCTCTGCATCACCAATGAATTCAAATTTAAAGTCTCTCAGAGAATGGGCAAATTTTCTCTGGGCTGCTGAAAGGTCTGCAATGAGAGAAAGGACAGGTTGAAGGTTAGGCTATCATTTTAAGTAGGCCAGAAGGTCCTCTATGCCTAGAATAATCAACTTTTACAAGAAACTCTTAACCCAGGTCTGTCTAATTACATTACAAGACATCAAGTGTTGTCTAAGCCTCTGCTGATCACATCTGAGAATTTGTCTTTATGCAAGGCTGTACAGTAGAAAGCACATGTGTACAATATTAGACCTGACCTTACACTTCCCCATAATTTAGGGCACAGGCCATATAAACAGATCTGTAACTACAGAAGTTGTAAGCACAACACTCAGTCTAAGTTGTGCCAGTTTTCTTACTCTGCTAATCTAAATTCATTAAAATCAGATTCATCAGCACAAATACACTCTTAGAATTTTCTATATATTATACATAGTTAGCTAGTGAAACACTTATACATGAACCAAATATAAATATAAAAAATATAAAACAATTGTTGCACTGGAACTAGAAAGTCCACAGGGTGAAACTATGCCAAAAGGTAACTAAGTTAAATGCACAGCATTAAAAATAATTTTATATAATAACTGTTTTGTAATAGCTCTAAAACATTTTCAATAATCCAATTTTTACCTATTAATATTTGACCATTTGGAGTTGGAGATTGCATTCTTACATCCCTCAGGAAGTTATCAGACTCCATAACTAGCCACAATATCATTATAAACTCGTACTAAAATTCATAAAGCTGTAAATAAACAGTATACACACACTTTTCTGTTGTGCTGGCATGTGCAGGTTGGCAATGCCACAAGTTCTGGAAGGATGGAATTGCTCAGTGAAAAAAAAAAAAAGGATGTATATCCTGGTACACCTCTACCTGGTAGTAAAGGTTTTACTCACATTTTTGTTGTCAGCCAAAGTTAAGAATGATTTAAAATATTTAGTTAATCTACAATCTTTTTCTTATCACATGCAGTTCTGAAGGGCTAAGAAATACTCTTTTAACAGACCAGCTCTTTAATATTAACAGGCACTAAAAGATTAGCAACTTGAGCTTTTTTTGTTGTTCTGGTTTTGGGGGGTTGTTGCTGTTTTGGCATTTGTTTTGAACCAATAGCAAACAAAAGACTCCCCACCTTTATATGTCCTGCATCCAACACATTATGTATTTTACTATGTGTGATAGATGAGTACAACTTCGACATACTGAAAGTTCAGTTCAATCACTCAAAGGGTTAAGTCACAAATACTGGACAAACAGCAAAATACTGTCAAAATATGGAAAATAACATAAGGTTCTTACCCATCTAATGTTACACTTATTTGTGAGCCAGGTCACAGCACAAGGCTGAAGAGAGTTTATTTATGGGAGAATGGCTCCAACAACACACACTCTTCAAAATTTATTTAATTTTCTTGAATATGATAATCCCCTACCAAAGCCCTGTCACATGAGAGCCAGCCCCACTGGAGGAAGGAATTGTTTATTATGTTTTCTCCCACTTGTGGAGGTGAAGTATTCAAATAATGTTGAGCAAGGTACGTATTAAGAGCCCCATACAGCACCACACACACACTCACACTATCTCCTTTCCCCTTCACAGACTGAAAGGGTACTATACAAGTCAACTTATGAGCCTTTCTAGAGTGCTGTGAAACCACCTCCTTCATGGCTCCATATCCCTCCTCTCTACCAAAAACCACCTCTCTGGTCACAGTGACAGCAAACAGAACCTATGCCCACGACCAGACTCTTTCAGTGCAAAGACATCTTCTGTCAATTTGAGAAGGGGCTGAACTGAAACACTGAGCTTCTCACAGCATCAGAAACCCACACTCATGCATTTATCTTTATTGAATCTGCTCAGAGATTGGAAATTACTGACCAAAGGGCTGTGTTTGGAAGCAGTAACCTTTTAACACATCAAAGCTAGATTTGCAGAGTTCCTTATTAAAACCATAAGGACATATTACGTTTTTGCAATGTCTCTCCACAAATAATTTCTGAAACGTTTAAGAACCATTCCAGAAAATTTCAGAAACCTTCAGTGGGTACAAGGAAGTTGGGGATTTGGGTCACAGAATAATGACCTTCTTGACCTGATGGGCCAAGAAAAGCTGCAGATACCTGGCTTTGAACCACCACCTAGAAGAAAACACAAGAAAATAAGGAGAGATTTTCTGAAGGATTTTAAGGACTTGGCACTTTCAACAAAGGTGAGAAGTTACTGGAGCAAAATAAAAACCAATCACATGTTGCAAGATGTGACTGGGACGATATGCACCACCTGACTGGGGGAAGAACACTTCAGTCATTTGGTTTAAAAGGCTGTTGCAATGTCCTAACTGTTGCCAGTACAAGACATTTTAAACCCTGCTTAGTCAGCAGGTGTTAACTACAAGACTGACTTTCCAACGTTTACGTATCACCCATCACTCTTGTATTATTTTAGTGAAACTTACATTTAAGAACAGGTTCTGTTTTCATTCCCTGCAACAAAATAGCACCAGTCTGACATAAAACTAGCACCTTGCTAGGCAGAACTACTGGTGTCCAGCTAGTCACAGGAATCAAAGTCTGAACTGGCTTTTGCTAAACTAAAACAACAAAACTGAGTAGCAATTAGAGACGGAGGAAAACTTTCTCAGAAGGTCAGAACAAGATTTTTTTCTGCTACAGCACAGGAAAAATTACAAGGATGGTGGCTGTGTGAGACAAACAGCATGAAAGTGCTCCAGCTTTTACCCTGATAAATTCCACATATCCTACAGTACATATACAGAAGTTCACACAATTATAAGCATTAATAAAAGTCTATAAAAACAAACTGGGTGCTGATATCATAATAAGTACTATAGTCTCACTACTGTGTTACAATGTAAATGCTGAGCTTTGTTGCTTAAGTTGGAAATTTCATAAAGGTAACTTGGCTTTCTTCCATGCTGTGTCAGAAGACCTTTACTACAGTGAAATTATTTAGCTGGCACAGACAGATACATCCCAGTATTGTTCCACACCACCATTACAGCTTGCAAGACCAGTATGGTGTTATATAACAGACTGTAAACATATATATGGACTTCAGTTATGTACTTTAGAATAAGAAAGCACATGAGTACAATATTATCAAACAGCATGACCAGTTGTGCTGATTATGTGAATAATGTTGTAGCCTACTGACAAACAAAGAATTTAAGGGGCCAGAAACTATTTTACTCTCTTTAATCTGTACATTCTACACTGTAACACTAAATAGACAGATACAGAAAGCAGCAACAGGGTTGTTGCTCCTCAAAAGCTACTGTTATCATTTAAACGGAGGAACAGGGCTTTCAAGATCAAAGAGCATTTTAAATATCAACCAAACACTAACACTGCTGAATACAATGGAATCCTGGCAAACCCATAAGGCAGAGTCGTTTAAAAGACTCACCTAAAACACTAAAAGAAACCAAGCATCTGGTAAATGTTTTTAGCAAAAGGCTAAAAACACATTTCCAGGGAGAGAAGGGAGGGACACAAAGACATCAGGGCTTTTAATTTTCTCTCTTCTCCATTGTCCATATCAGTACACTGTACGTCTTTGATGTTTGGATGCAACTACTTAAAAACACAGTAGAAGAAACATGAGCAGCTGCCTGCTCCCCCACGTTTCTCTGGATCACTACAGAAACAAGAGTTCCTGTGAGTTTGTCCTGTGCCAGATGCACTGCCAGTGCCCCACACAAATACCTCTATATTTTTCCCATTTGGATTTGAAGAAAAATACTTTTGTTCCTTATCTGAGTTGCACTGAGCCAACACAACACCATTAGTTGCTGGGTGGTGGCCAAGCCTGACTTACAGGACCAGATCCCCATCTCTTCCTTTTAGATTAATACTAACCTCAGTGCTAGCCACACAAATTAAGTCTTGCACAAAGCCAGATAATATTGCTTCCTAAGGCTATCCTAGATCACTTTTGGATTGTAGAGGACTTACCCACTTGTTTTGAATTAGTGTTAATATTTTTCTACAACAATACACGGGTTTCTGCATCAAGCTTTGAAGAAGGACTGGAATTCCAGTGCCATTCCTCATCCCTTACTACAAATCTCATTGACTCTAACAAAATCTCCAGGAATGATAGATTTCCAGCTGCTTTATTTAACATGGGTTAAAATTGCTCTGGTTTCATCGAACAGCATTCTCCCTCAAAAGCTAAAGGGTTAAAAACCACTTAGATATAACTACAAATTTCGTCTTCAAGCTATGTTACTACATCAAGGCTTAATATTACACTTCTCAAAGTATTCTCCTCGCAGTCGGCCAAGATCAGGCAAGCTACACGCTGTCATGAAACAGGAAAGAACAAGCTGAGTGATGCTTGGCCTCACCTCTCTTCTTCCCAGGCATCAATCTCCTTGCAAGAGCTAACAAAGCAGCTTCAGAGGAACAGAGCATTTAAAATAGTTTGTCTGAGAGCTGCAGTACAGACATGTATGGCGTTTTGTAGAAAACATGCGCCATCTCAACCCTTAAAAAGCAACTTCGTGTTCCTCTTCTGCGTCCCCTTTAGCAAGGTGGACAATGAATCTAATATAATCCATGGCACTGAGAACAGAAACGGGATTTAGTTACTACCTGAGTGAGGTGGATAAACAGATTTACTTAGTAACTCAGCAGATGCAATCCATGGGGCAGAATTTTTAAGAGCAGTAACATGTTCCAACTCCCTAAAACCAAATAAACTTTTTCAATACATTTATCAGTCAAAAAGGAGTATTGAAGAGTCATCAAGAAAATTTACAATAAGGCTAAAATACAAAGTTATTAATTTCCATCCAAAACCAGAATGGAAATCAAGTTCAGAGACTAAAAGGCTTCTGGAGTTCCATTTTGATAATGTCACGTTGCCCATGGCAGCTCATGAGCTTCTGAAAGCTTAGCAAATTTGGGTATGAGGATTAAAAAGCAATGAATTACTGACTTGTCAAGTACCTCAAGCTCCCTGGCCCCCACTTTCCCAGCATAATACAGTGTATTTGGTCCATCCCACACCTTTAAAACAAATAAGGAAAACCACAACCTCTCACCATTTCAGTTTAATTTAACTGGCATTTGGCTCCCGCTGGCCCAAAGGAACCTTTCCAATGGCTCCCAAGTGTCCAGCAGTTGACAGCTTAACACTCTCCACATTCATATATATCCAGGTCTGAGACAACTCCACACCAATTATACCAAAGTTAGGATGTGATTTATTGTTTACAAAAAACCCTCAGAAATTTGGTGTCAGAATGAAGTTGCTCTAGATCCAGTCTCCAGGCACACATGCACACACAAACAAGAGTTTAAATTTTCAAAATACAATAAAAAAAAGAGTAAAAGCCAACAAAGAGCAGCAGCAATATTTTAGATAAAGTCTTTCATATTTTAACATGGAAGGGGTTTTGTTTACCAAATGCAAAAAATAAGAAAGAACACACATCAAACCAAAAACTTGGCATTTCAGCATCAAAGAGAAAAATAAAAACCGCAAGAGTAAAATGAAAACTAAACAACCTTAGAGAAATTTATGTGTAAATACAAGAAATCAATAACAATTTTAGGAATCTTAATCTCTAATGGAATTTTTCTTTTTAACTTGTCATAGATAGGAACTGATGCCATTTTTCTATTACACTTAAGTCTAAATTTTCTCATGGCTCTCCCAACTAATGACAACAGGAAGTGAACACCTAGAAGCCAAAACAGAAAAGCAGGTTGTTATTGTTCATGTTTTTACTTCTCAATCTAAGAGAAAGAGAGAAAAATAACTACTTAGGCAATGAATATCATTGCAGAACAGTGCCTTTGTTAGGAACTCACTGGTCTTAAGTGTTTCTTCCACAGTGTTGGGCATTCCCTATTACCAGTTTTACTGCACGCTGGGGTTATTAACTGTGGCATAATTCTGTTACAAGTAAAAATGGGATATTTAGCTTGAACAAGTCACATGCAAACAGCACAACAGAGTCATTCTAAACTCCACACTCCTTAAAAGAGAGAATCCAATTCTTGCAAATTTCTATTTCATCAGTTACTTCTGTCATATTTTATGATTTTCCTTCTTTCAAATGCATAAACCCACAGTCTAAACACCACTATTCCCCATATCAATCAAAACAGGCAAGTTGAGAAAGCTTTCAGATTTTAGCAGTCATCTTTATCACAGATATGCAAAATGTTTTAGATGCTGTAACCTCCAACCATTGTTTTCTCCCCTACAAAGTATGCACTACAGCAACATAAAATGCATATCATCTTATCTACCTTCTCTGGTTCTACAACTTTTATCAGTGAAAACAGACTTGACTCATTTCTCTTCTATCCACCCTTGCGAGTGAAAGGGTACAAACTCCACATTCCCCCACATCAAGAAACATCTAATTAACATGTTAATTACCATATATTATATATCACAAAGTAGCATCTTATGCAAGTATGGGCAAAGTGCCAAATCATGTTCATATTGTCCCTGTGGCTGCACCACACCTTCCTGAGCTCTGGTTATTTGCCTTTTTAGCTGCATCTTTGAAATTTGCCAGCCAGCCCTACTCCACCCTGCCAAGGGCATTTTCCTCTTTGCATCACAAGCATTAGGCAAAACAGCACATTCAGTATCTCAGCAGAGATTAAGGTTCTCTTAGAGCATATCCAACAGCTCGTACAAAAAGGTGCACCCCTCTGCCAGCTCAGATGGTGACTACATCTTTCAGTTCTGCCAATAAATTCACTGCTTCAGGGGTGGAGAAACATTCCTGCAACCACCCTGACATAAGCCCTGTATTCCAAAGTCTCTGCTGAAGGGTCTAGCAACTGTGATGGAAGTGCCTGTGGAGTATCACAAAGATAATTTGTCTTCAAAGGAATCAAAACCATCTTCCTAATCCTTACAAACTGTGTGTTTCTTACAACAAAAGACCAAAAGAAACAATAAATTAGAAAGCAAGCACTAAGAAAAACAAATTTGCAACAAGAAAATTAGGAGAGCATTCCACAAAATTCACACTGTTCCCAAAGGTAAAAACCAGCAGTTCAGGATTTGCTGCAAAGGTTTCCCTGTATCATCCTGCACCAAATGGCAGTAACAGGGACATCCAGGTTATGTATACACTCTGTTCCCAAAAGAAAACTCTGCATCAATCCAGAAGTTGGAATACACAACAGCAAAACAGTTGCACAGTCAAAGCTTTCACTGGTAAATCTTTCTACAATACCTTCAGCTCTTCAAGTAGCACAGACCTGGGGATTGTCTTCCAAGAGTGCCTGAATTAGAAAATGTGAGATGAAAAAATATTTTTTAAGAAATCAGGATTTTACTATTGCTAAAGATGTTGTGAATTCAGAAGATAAGATTACACCGCTAGTAATGAATTTTGAAGCAGAAAATTAAGACTGACTTAAGATGTTTGCAATAAAACTCTGATCACTAAATAGAACAAGTTTCCTAATTTTGTATTCTTCAATTATAATTCTTGTCAAACACCACAGATTTGAGGGTCTTCCTGCATTTCTGCTGTTCAGTAGCAAGTAAATCAGAAGCTTAAGGACAGAAAATTGTGCTAGTTAACTGAGAACATTCTCCTCAACTGGGAAACTCTGCAAAGGACAAAAAGTAGTTACAGGGAAAAAAAATGTGTTTATTGTACAGATACTTATCCAGCATCAGCATTCTGAATGTTTTAATTCTGGAGTATTGCTTTCTTTCCCAGACTGATTTCCCAGACAATAACTATAATGTTTACATAAAAAAGAGTATATTGTGTTGAAATATTATTTTCATTGCAAAAGAAAAAAACAATTTACTGTTGGCCAGAAGCTAAATTTTGCCATTTTATTCTCCAAACTATAAAGAAGTTCTGTGGTTGGGAGGCAACCCCACATAGTAAAATCTATCCTCTGAATATAGGCAATGAAGAATTAACCCCTCACAACTCAAATGAAATACTGTCTGAATCCAAGGCACTTTCTAAAATCCAAATAACTGATGGGACATGCCAACCTAATTTCTTCGGTCACTAAAATTCGCTCATGGCAGTCAGGTCAAGTTGTTACATCAGCATAGCAGAGGTCCTGACCCATCACCAAGGCACTGAGATTTCCCCCTTCCAAGAAACAGGACTGACTTCATTAGTTGAAGTCTATTGTCTTAGAAAGCACACAGATGACTGGAACTTCATCTGGTTGAGCAAGTTGGAGGGGAAGCACAGCCCATCCTGGGATGGGAACATTACAGCAAACACAGCTTGCAGGTTTTTCACATGCCACATCTGCTGCCACTGGGCATGAACATCTCAGAGAGTTCATATCCAATAAATATTTTCAGCAAGACCTTTTTCCCTCTAGAACTGCAAGCAAGGAAGAGGGCAAAAAAACCCCAAACCAAAATTAAAAAAAAAAAAAAAAAAAAAAAATTCCCCCCCAGTTTTTAGCTAAATGAATCCTGAACAGGATTTCACACAGGAAAGTCCTTTTTCCAGACAGAGCTCTCTTGCCTGCTTGGTTTCCAGCTGTTTGGTGGTGCTTTTCACAAGAAGTCAGATGACAACTCCAGAGTGGGAAGTGGGCAGCCAAAACTCAAGAAGAACTGGTAGCCACCTCCCTAATGAACAACTAGAGCAAGTTTTTTTTATCATCTTTAAAAGCACATGCTGTTCACTGACTGTTTGAAATGTATTCATGAGGCTGTATATCACGTCTGCAGAATTGTCAACATGAAATACCTTTGGGGGGAAAAAAAAATCATTCACAATGTTTTGTGTCTTTAAAATGGCAGATATCTCAAAACTCTGTCACTTGTATGGAATTACTGCCTAAACATTTGCATGTGTAGACAGAAACCCAAAAGGAGATCAAACTGTGATTTCTCCACAGCAAGACGTGTCCAAACACACACTCAGCCCATGTGCACACCTAAAATTAGGGTGTTATACGAAATGGCTACCAAATACTTTGTCATCAGTAAGACCATAAAAGGCTCAGAAAATAAAGTTACATTTTCACCGATTCCTCTGCTCATGAGTCATGAAAACCAAGAAAAATTCTGTCAGTGGGAAAAGACCTCAGATAGTACAGCTTTATTTTTCCAAGTGCAAGAGGATTCAAGTGGGAGAGGACAGAGGAAAACAATCAAAAATCAGATAAATAAACAGCTGGGATCTATAATTCCACACAGAATCCAAGTGCCCATCCTTTGGGCTATTTATTTATTTATTTAAAGGTGAGAGTATTAGTGCATTTTGGAAAATATGTGATAATTTAGTCCATTTCTTTTAAAAAACACAAAAAAAAAAGAAAAAAAAAAAAGAAAAAAAAACAAACTCAAAATACCAATTCAAAATGCAGAGAATAGGAGTTCTGGCAAGATTTGCATCAAACTCCTTTTACTGAGGTATAGAATTTTTCATCCACTATAGACACGTCAAGGTGAATCTTCAGAATCAAGAACGATGTGATGACCACAACAGGCTCCCAAAGATGGAAGAGTTCAAGAAAAACTTTGCTGCAGCTTGACACATAAGTGAAATTAATCCAGGGTTTGATAGAGCAAACAGCTGACAGCAAATGTGCTGCAGAGGACAGCCTGTACTTACATCACATATAGTTTCCAGGTTTTACTCTCCAAAGCTGCCAAATGGAGATTTTATGTGTAAAGCAACAAAACAGATATGTGTCGAAAGGAAACTTTTCTGATAGCTCTTACATGAGATGTATTTGACTACAATATATTAAAACTGAAGCTTCTAACTAGCTCAGACCAGAACTTTATATGAACAGCACAGAATATTTCCATACCCTTATTCTGATTACAGGATTTAAATAAATAAAAACTACAAAAATCACTGATATACATAAAACATGCAAGTAAAGGGTGAATTTTACACTCCCCTTTCACTGCTCTCACTGTCTGTCTTTTAAAGTCATTGCTACAGAAAGCCCTGATGCTTCAGCTTCTGCCTCCTTCTCCAATTATTACAATTTATTTGCCTGGGCAGAAGAATAAAGTTATTGCTTCTGCCCCCAGTAATTGCTAAGAGAACTTAACAGGAAATATTTATTTAAGTAGTCAACTATGTAATAAAGAAAATGCCAAAAGAGAAACTTCACTCATCTCTGATCTGGGTAGTTGTGCTATAGCTGAACTCTATGTGCAAAGAAATGCTGTAAATCCTTCTGACAGTTTCAGATTAGAAAATTTACAAGAGGCCAATGATTCAATTGTAAGATAATACTATATATTCCAAGGAGACACACAGTCAAACTTACTAGCTCTGACTGGGAAAAAAACTTTTGACCTTAAAGTCTCTGGCACACAAGCACCCAAAAGCCTCCCTTCTTTGGGATTTCAGTACATTTCTCCAAAATGAGTTTCTAATCTAGATATCAGTGGCAACTTATTCCTGAATAAAAAAATCCCTAAATGATCAAAAATCAAAACAATTGAGCAAAAGCAATCTAGGACAATCAAGACCAATCACCATACCCTCATGCAAAGCACATGAAAGGACATCTTGCAATTCCACACAGGAAACAAAAAATGCTTGTTTAATCTTCTAATGCAATTTCATATTTCATTCTGTTTTCAGACAAAAAGAAGACTTACAGTATATAACACAGTAAGAATCTTTTTTACATTAATTACATCGTTTTTGCTTTGACACAAGAATTAGCTTAAATTTACTATCACAGATTTAAAGAAAAGTCAAGCTGGTTTTGCTTCTAAATAAGTGTAACATGCAAAATTTCTGAGTGAAAGTACAAGGCTATGTAACTGCTGGATTTTTCCTTCACCTAACTGTTTCAGCTGCATTCCTGTGCACTCTGCATTTCTGACACAAGGCATTCTCAGAAAAGAGCAGATAACACCATTCCTTGCGTAAGATGAGCAATACCACAAAAGTACTTACAGCTTCCCTTAGAAACTACTGTATATTTCCTGCAATGGAAGTGACTCTTCTCACCACTCTGATAATATGAGGAACCCTTTGTATAACAGAGTAGGAGTACAGAATTTCAGTACTTGGTTCAGTCATGTTTGAGTTTCACTCAAGGAAGTGAGGAAAAAAAGCGAGTCAGCATTTCCAAATGGAAAGCTGTTTTCTTAAATGTTTGGATTTTTTAATTTTCCATTGCCATTTCTGGGCTTGAGGTGTTACTAAGCTTGGGATAGTTCATAACACAGTAAGTACTGATTTTTTCCTTTGTCTCTCTTCCCTGGACACACCAACAACAGTTCATGTTCAAGTACTGTCCCTGCTTATCATCATCCAAAAGGATCCACAAGCCTGCCTTGCTAACCCAGACTTATTCAGCACACTTGTAGCTTTAACAGCACACATCAGAACAGGGGAGAAGCAGACAAAAGGGGAGTAGACTAAAGCTGACCCATGACTGACAACAAGTGTTGTCAATTGACTATTCTAGACATGGGTTGCCCTCTATAAAACAAGACAAAGCGAAAAAAAAATCCATTTTACCAGACTAATAGATAAAATGAGGGGACCCCTGGTGGCCTAGCGGTTAAGATGCTGGTCTCTCAGCACCAAGGCCGCAGGTTCGAATCCCCCGGGCAGATGGAGCTCGTCAGCCCCTAAGGCCATCCATCTAAGAGAAGGTCACTCGAAACAA
>JAWWLV010000144.1:13994878-14012743 GCA_035041135.1 Platyrinchus mystaceus
CTCACCTAAAAAATCCATTGCGCAGGCTTGAAAGGTGGGAACACCTTTCCCAGATCTTCATTCGCGAAGACTGGCCACTTAGATAAAATGAGAAGCTGCTTGGACTGTGACAATCTATGTTATAAAGTCATAGAATCATTTCAGTTGGAAAAGACCCTTAAAAATTGAGTCCAACCATAAACCTAACACTTCCAGGCCCACCACTAAACCATGTCCTTGAGAACCTACACATCTCTTAAATGCCTCCAAGGATCGTGGACTCTACCACTTCCAAGAGCAGCCTGTTCCAATGCTTTACAACCCTTTTGGTGAAGAATTTTTCCTAATGCCCAATCTAAACCTCCTCTGGCGCAACCTGAGGCCATTTCCTGTCATTTTCTATATGGGAGAAGAAACTGACCCACCTGGTTACAACCTCCTTCCAGGTAGTTGTAGAGAGCAATAGGGGCTCCCCTGAGCCTCCTCTTCTCCAGGCTAAACACCCCCCGCTCCCTCAGTAACTCCTCTTAAGACTTTTGCTCCAGACCCTTCCCCAGCTCTATTGCCCTTTTCTGGACATGCTCCAGCACCTCAATGTCTTTCTTGCAGTGAGGAGCCCAACCTGAACACAGGATTGGAGGTGCAGCCTCACCAGTGCCGAGTACAGGGGAATGATCTCTGCCCTGGTCCTGCTGGCCACACTATTCCTGATATAGGCCAAGATGCCACTGGCCTTCCTGCTCATGTGAGCACACTAATATGTACTATACTCACAGAAGAAACCCAAATTTCAAATTTGGGGAACGATAAATATATCAAATTATATATACAAATATGGGATGATAGATTACACAATTATCTGAATGAAAAACTTCCTCTTTCATCAGTGAGCACACTGCATCTGTACAACACAGGGAAGGAACTCACAGACAGCATGTACACCTACCTACACTGAATTGTTCTATGAGGGGAAAAAACCACTGTGTTCTGCACTCCAGCTGTACTGGCTTTATAGCTCCAGCTTTAACACTCAGTGGTACGAAGTGTCCTGGCTGCTCACAAAACTCTAAATGTGCATGCCTTTTACATCTGATTATTTATTCATAGATCAAGCTTGGAAGTAAACAGAAAACACTCATGATGATGGAAGAAGGGAAAGTAATTAACTAATAATCCCTGGGCACCAAACAAAACAAAAATTTGAAAAAGGTACCACATGTAAAATATCATTACAACTGTGGGGTATAATTGCCTGACTAGGTCTATATTTTATCAGGCTGATAGAGAAGACTAAGTAGTTGTCCTCTGTTTGTCTGACCCTCTGCCACAACACACATTACTAAAAAAAAAAAAAAAAAATTGAAATGTCACCAGTTAAAATCATCATTCAACTTTCTCAACTGCCATGTGGTTCACTTCAGCTAATGCATTTAGAGCACAAATCAACAAGAAAACAATTTGCTTGGCTGACATTTCAGTGAAAAGGGCTCTTTTGTAAACTGCCTTTAAAATAATAACCAGATTTAAACAATTTTCTGTGGATCACACTAAAGAGGTGGTGCTTAAATACTCTCCAATCTCTGTTTTGGAGCAAATGAAGAGACTCAATCTCAAGTGATCAAGCCTGTGTATTTTGAAACAGAAGGAGACAAGACTGGCCCATGGAAACTATTCATTGTGGGGGGGGAAGAATCGTAGGCTGTTAAGAAAAATATGCATTTAAGTCTATGTTTTTAGAACCTTTCTTCAGAATATAACAGGTCTTCAGAAAAATAAACACTTTGTTTATTTCAAATAAGCTAGGAATTACCCTGGACAGTAGAAGGAACCCCTTTCTCCTTTTCTAATGCTCTCTAACAAGTGACAGGAATGGTCACAGAGGCAGAGCAGTATATATATTCATATATTCCTGAAAGCATGTAGAAGTATATTAGGAAGACTGGATAATATTGCTGCAGAGTTACTTATAAACATTAAAAATAACCTGATCTTGGTGACCGGGGGGATGCTGGAGGGGGATGGTTTGGGTTTTTTTAGTCCTTCTCCCTTTAAGATAACAAATTTGTGTCTTCCCGAATGCAACACTCCTTGTTCTCTCATAAATTTAATATTACATTTATTCCAGCTGCAAAACCAAAACCTTTAAAAAACAAACAAACTATGAGATAAGAGTCATCTGAGCAGTGAAGAAGACCCTAAAATTAACCTGGGCAATAAAATTAACCCCACATTTCAACAGGTATGGGAGTGGCAGAGTTATTACACAACGTAACATGCATATTTCTCAAAATTAGACCTTTCTATCTGGCCTGTTTCTTCCCACACTCACAGGTTAAAGAAAAACTACAACTTAGACTAACATGAAAGAGGCACAGACTTTCCATATATTCAAAGTCATAAGCTGAGAGCAAGGGAGTGAAAAAGAGACTGACCATGTGTGCAGTGATTACTCAGTTAAGTCAGTCACAGGACAGCACGGGTTTTACCTACGATGCAGTATTTCTCCCCATTAAGTGCCCAACATAGTATTAAAAAAAGATGTACTATCAAAAATACCTTGTTCTGGAGAACTGAAGTAATTGTATTCTCCTCCTTTCCTCCCTCAGGAAGATAAAATCCAGGAGAAAGCATTCCAAGAACTACTTGAACAAGTTCTGTGGCTGGAGAAACAGCAACCAACCCTAACACCAGGCACAAAAGTGTCCCCTCAGGTTTTGGTCTCTGGTCTCACCACAACTATGCTTTTGCTCAGCAAACAGCTACTGAGGTGGCCACCTGAGATGCAGAATACAAACTAGGGATTTAATCCCAGCCTGCCTTTCCAAGTGTCACTGTTATTTGAACACCTTCGTTTTAAATGCACACACAAGAGACACACACTGTATGTACAGCTGCACAGTTGCTCTGGTTGGACATTCTGCCGTGCTTTCCACATAAAAAAACCCCAAAACACAAATGAATCAACAAAGAAAATAAAATCCACCAGGAGAAAACACAAACATTCCACAGTTGGGCTCCTTAACGAAAGATAACCATCTATTAGCAGACTTGAAGAGTCTGTTCTTTCCCCTGAAGAACCACCATGAATGAACACACTATCCTTGGATCCAGCTACAACTCAAGGCAGGCTCTGCTCTCCAACGGGCAAAGGCTGTTCCTGAAATTCTGCAAGTACTTTTCACAGGTAGTTTCAGTTGGATAACCAGAAGAATCCATGGAGAATATTTTTTTACCTTTGAAATCAGTTCACTTTGTGTGTCATCTGGAGCACTACCTTTATGAGAAAACTTCCAAGCACCTGGAACAACAGCTATACATTGCTGATGCACAGCAGTAACACAGATGGTTTGGCACATCAAGTTCATTCCTGCAAAAACAGCATGCTCAAGAGCTACTCAACACATATGTATTTAAAAAGCAAACGTAATTTTAGAATATTGGGAAGCAGTTATCCCATGGCAAGCTTGTGAAAAGCTGGCAGTGGTTTTCTGATGAAAGAGAAGAGTCTGTCACGTGACAAATCAAGTATACTTTCATTTGCTCAAACCTATTTCACAGCTCATATAATTCATACAGACCAGAAGGAAGGAGTATCCCAGTCATGGGAGATGCAGCACATATCACTTGTGCTGCACTACTGCTTTGTAAATGTAGGACTACACTTATCAACGAAATGTCAACAAAAAAACGCCAAACAAACATAAAAGTCAACAAAAGTCTGTACAACAAAGAAGCTGGCCTCATTCAAACTACCACATATGGAAAAAAGGCAGCAAAATACCAAAAACCCTCAAGTGTTCAGTGAATGCATTTGCCAATGACAGCTGGAAAAGGAATCTGCTGATTTCTGAAGGAAGCAGGAGCTTCCAAACTAGTCCAAATGACTTAAATTAGAGCAGTTTGACAAAAGCTGTCCACAGTTGGTCCTCAGAACCACGGTGAACAGCCTAATGTGCTGTACTGCAACTATCCTACTAGGTCATATCATTAATTACATTTTTATGTTAGGATAAGTGAATGAGAGATGCATGCTTAGCTACCCTAAAGAAATAAAAGTTGAAACAAGCACTGAAGACAAAGTGTCAGTTCATATTTTCTTGCTTTTTCTTCTGCTCCTCACAAACAAAAGCCCTTTATGAACACTGCAAAAAGCTGCAACAAATGTGAAAGACCCCATGGTCAACTAATGCATTTGCTTTAAAATTCTTTGTTCATCTTATTTTCTAGTCCCAGTTAGCACCAGAAAACTATTCCTACAGTAAAAGTTCCTCAATGCATTTCTTCCTTCATTTACTAATGTTTCTTCTCAAGTCTAGGTTTTGTATTAAAATCGTTGCTGAAGAAGGGGAAAAGAAGCCCTATTTTAACACATCAGCTGGGATATTCCAAAATAAATTGGTTTCTTAAGCAAGATTAGGCTCAAAATCAGACTACCATTCTGTACCCTGCTCACTTAAACTGGCTCTTCGCCATGACTTACAGGAATAAGATGCAATACATTTACAAACACAACTCAGTGAAAAGCAGTCGTTCAAGGTCAAGGCTGTTCCAGCCTGCTCCATGGCTGTTCTGAGTATGCCCAGAACAAAAGAGCAACAAGAGTCACAGACCAGAGCAGCAGACAATTAGCACCTTCCAGACTCTGGGAAAGGGAGAAGAGAGGCAGATGAAGCAGCTCAGTGGGGCTCAGCAGCACAGGTTAGGCCACTAATACAGCCACAGTAGGTTTGTACTTGCTCATTAGTATCACGATGATTTAGGAGTACCTGCATTTTAAAAAAACATGACAATATCACAGCAGCATTGTTTCTTACTGTCCTGCACAAAGGCCATGCTGGCACGAAAACCTCAGACAGGATCAGTCAGAAGCTACGTAACAAAGAACATTAAGCCTTTAAAGATGATTAGCTTCAGCAACTAAGGCTGCTTTACTTTTGAATTGGCACTTTCAGTCACAATTCACTCTGTTGTTAAAGCTTTAGAGCTGTCTGCCTAACCCATGCTTATGATTCTCCAACTGCAGTCCCTTGGACCTCTAGTAACCTGCAAAGCCTGTTATATGTGGTTCAATGCGACTCCATACAATTAAAAGCTCCCCTACCTTTCCATCCAAAAGACCAAAGTCCATGAGAAATTTTGAGGGTTGACACCAGCCAAAACAAATGTGGGGAGTTTTTAGAGTGGCTGCATACGGTACAAACTCCACAGGGAAAAAAAAAAATAAAACAGCATGTGCAGACCTGTAAGTGCCACTTCATCTTATGACAGAGGTGTTTTGCAATGCTAATTCAAGAGCAGCAGTGTCCAACTAAGAGAAATGCAAAAGACTCCCTGACTTTTATTTACCTTTCCTCTTACTTTTTTTGATGGAGAGAGAGACGAGAAAATCCAGAAAATCCACATGTCTGCAGGAGAACAGATATCAAGGATGTTTGCTGGTCAATAATAAAACTTTCCATACCAGCATTACATCTCAAGCTCTCCAGAAGTTACAGATCTACAGAGAAAATTGACTGAAAATTGTTGTATTGGTTTGGTTTTTTTACCAAATTCATTCTATCAAGTCAGGATATTTACAGCTATACCAGAAATCAGTAAGATACATAGCTAAGACACAGATATTTTGTTTGAATCTCCCAGCTTACATGTCCACAAGCATTTCCTAGTTATCAACAAAGGGGGAATCAAGACAAGAGTCTTTCACTGAACAGGAAAGTAGTCCTGTCTGTTTGGACTACCTGAAGAAATTTCAGTGTTCATACACGGGGAATAGGGAAGAAAAAAAAATATGAAGGCAGGACACAGGCACAAATTTGGAGAGTATTGGCCTGCCTCAACATGTAGATGGCTAGTTTTAATGATATATAAAAATGTACTGCTGGATACACAGTGTAGTCTATCCATACTATAAACATGCTCAAAGCAGACCTTTATGACTCACTTTTTCCAATTCTGTAATCTCTTTGTTTCATTATGCACTCTAGAGTATTGTGATAAATTATGCTTTATATCACCACCACAGCATTACACTTCATAGAATCATAGAATGGCCTGGGTTGGAAGAGACTTACAAGACCATCTAGTTCTAAACCCTTGCCATGGGCAGGGACACCTCTTATTAAACCAGGTTGCTCAGAACCCCGTGAAACCTGGCCCTAATCACTTCCATGGATGGGGCATCCACAACTTCCGTGGGCAACCTGTGCCAGTGCCTCACCATCCTCATAGCTAAGAATTTTTTTCTAACATCTAATATAAACCTGCTCTCCTTCAGCTTGAAGTCATTCCCCCCGTCCTGTCACTACATGCCCGTATAAATAGTCCCTCGCCATCTTCCTTGTGAGCTCCCTTCAGATACTGGAAGGCTGCAATTACATCACTCCGAAGCCTTCTGTTTTCCAGGCTGAACAATCCCATTTTCCTCAGCCTTTCCTCATAGGAGAGGTGTTCCATCCCTCTTATCAACTTGGTGGCCCTTCTCCGGATTCGATCCAACAAGATCCATGTCCTTCCTGTGCTGGGGACCTCAGAGCTGGATTCAGTACCCCAGGTGGGGTCTCACCAGAGCAGAACAGAGGGGCAGAATCCCCTCCCTCAACCTGCTGGACGAGCTGCTTTTGATGCAGCCCAGGATGCTCCAGTCATAAGCATGCAGCCCTACAAAGTGCCTGTGACCTAAAGAAATGAAACTTAATTTTTTCCTTTTATTTTCATGGCACTGGAAGATGCCACCTAACCATGGTACAAACATGAGAACCACTTGGACAAGGCATCCAGAGCTGTACACAGCACAGTGTTGCACTGATCAGCATCTTGAACTACACTTGCACCACAAAACATCAAAGACCATGTGGCTCCTCCCCACCTTCCTCCACTAATTCGTTCAGGTGAAAGCAGGCCTACAGCTCTGAAGAGCAGAACACAGAAGTCCAGCCAGCTCCCTTGCTTCCACATTATGAAGTAACAGGAAATACAACTCCCCTCACACAGCCAGTTCCCACTTCAAAACCAAACACTGATGACCCGTACTTTCATTAACTGCTGTCATGTTGATCCTGGAGCATTTAACACATTCAAAAGACAGAACAAAGGTCAAACCATGATGATAACCCCTGCACATGTGACTGCTGAGTATGTGAGCTGGAAAAAGGCCAAGACAGAGAAAGAAAACTTCTCTGCCTTGGTTCTCCAAGTATTTCCAAAAGTATATTGGGGAAAAATGATAGTGCATTTTGTGCAAACAAAAAGAGAAGTTGAATTCCCTTCTCAGAGGACAGAAATATAACTGGCAGAAATACATGCAGAAAAGTGGTTATTCAGTTAGCATCCCAAACCAATATTTCATAATATATCTCAAAGTCTTTGTATCCATCACTCCCAAGCCTGCTACTAATGTTAGAAGACGACACGTGAAGTAGATTTTAATAAACCCAGAGAAAAATTTTTCTTTCCACTTCGTTGTTTTTAAACACCGAGACACTATTTTGTGACATAAACCACATACACATAACATCAGTGGGACTAATTTTCCAAGGAAGACTGCATGTTAGAACTAGTGAGTCGGTAATTTAAGCAAAATAGCATGTTCAACAGACAGTCCTGAAATCCCTGATCAATGGACAGCACTACCTTTATTTCTGCTACTTTCCCCATGTGCAAGTGTAACTCCACAACCAAACGTGCAAAGGTCCATCCCTGAGCTTGTGTAAATCCTGCACCCATGGGAAAAGAACTGCCAAGGACATACAGCACAGAGGGAGGAAGCAACACACCACACTCATTCTTTTAAAAACCACAAGAGCAAATTGATGTGGCAGCATTGCAAGGAAGACTGGATACAAACATGAAGCAAGTCCAACCTGCTGCTGGCTAAAGACAAGTCACGAACCCACAGCAAGACACACACAAAGGATGACTCTGATGGTATCTTTTATAGGGGCTCAGCAGCCGGCAAATACTGCACCCATCAGTGTCCTGTGCACACACCACAAGGCTGAGAGCCCCTTGTCAGGCTGCAGCCTTGCCAGAGCACTGGGACATACCATTTTGATTTGGGAAGAAGGTATCTGCATGCTGAATGTAAAAAAAAAATCTCCCAGCATACTCCCAGCTGCAAAGGACCTGCCTAGCTGTGGTTAGGCAGGAATTTTGAAGGAGCAGGGAGCAATGATTTCAGGCTAGTGAAACATCCTGATAAATCAAATAAATAAATAAATAAATAAATTTAGAGCATGTCTACCAGTACTCAAGCATCTTGGCATAAATTGTGTTTAAAAGCAGAAATAAATATATTGAATTAGGCAAACTGGTTTCATGCATAAAGCAATAGAACAGGGCTTCAGAGACTTTGTTTCACGTTCCAGCCCTTGAATAGACTTTGACAAAGTCACTGAGTCACACTGTGCCCCAGCTATTACACAGGAAGGTACCTCAGTCTCTTATCAGCAGGATAAAATCTATTACTGAATAACATATTCAGCTGAGTATATAAGTCACTACATCTTACTTTCACCCCTTCTGCTACAGGTACACTGGTAACGAAAAAGGATATAGCTATTTCACTAGAGTATATCCATGGATCTTAAATATCTGGGTTTTGAAACAGTGGGTAGAACATACACTGTTTATATGGCAAAGAGAATATAAGTTATTCTTCGGGAAAAAAGATATACAAAATCACAATTAAAACCTTTGAAGAGAAATCTGTACAATGAAAAAATTGAACTTTGAGGATTGAGGGATCTATCTTTTCAGGCAAATCAGACTACAGGCACTGGAATAATCCTAGTGCAACCTGGAGGCAGAACTATGACAAATATTTAATCAGATCTTTCATTTCAAGAAATAGATACCCACTATAAATCTTAACCTTGTTGACTCTATATAGCATGGTTAAAGAAGCAATAGCTTCCACTACATATAAAAAAATTGTATTCTCATCAGTACTCTTCATTCTTTTTAAAAGTCAAGTGAACCAAACTTATAACCTCATAGTAAGGCAAGTGTCTTGATATATAATGCTGTTTGATTTCTTGGCTGTATTTCACAAAAACATTCTAAAGAGTTTTTTAAAGGTCTTTTGAATACTACAACAGAAAAAACCCCTGATGATGCTGCAACTCTAGCCTTCTACGTAATGTTAGATCAATGCATGGAGCTGTAACTTACAGTGAAGATCCACTGCATGGTAACTGTCAACAGTTTGGGAGTTTATTATCCAGATCACCACATGCATATCTGACCCAGATCACAAGCAACTCAGATGATGTTTAATCCTCTACCTGCCAAATTCTTCATCATGCTATGAAGACATACCCATCAAGTCGCATTCACATTGTGCAAATACGTGAGATAAATCAATCGATATTTATCAAAAACTTTAACAACTTGGCAATTAAGGGGTTATTTTAAGAGCTTCGGATTTATGAAAGCTGGTAACAGTTTACTTTTCTCACAGCCACACCTGAACTTCCACCAGCATTTTCTAGGTATTAGTCTTTCACTAGAGGCAGAAGTTGTCTCTGTTTCCACTCTTACATACCATGCTGTGTCACTGGTTCACTATATCCTCTTTGACAGTTAAAGGACAGGTGGAATGTTGGGATTCTCTTCTGCAGGGCTGATATGACTGAAGTAATTGAGGGCAGGGAAATTTCATTCGGCATCAGGCAGAGTTTCCCTATCAGTTCTGCTCACCACCTTTATAGTGGGCAGCTATAGTTTAGCTAAGTATGAACTGGCAAAACCATAAAGCATTATAGAACTTTCCAGGATATCTAGCTATCCCTCAGGGGAAAAATAAAATGATTGAAGTTTGTATAAATAGTATTCTAACATTTTTATAGCACTAGTTCTCTTATGGATCATTTCTTCAGTTCTGCACCTAATATTTACATACTATTAAGAAACTCTTGGTTAAAAAAAAAAAAAAGTCTAATAGCATCACAGAAATTGGAAAGAAATGAAAAGACAACAAAGGAAAAAAACAAGAGAGTGAGCAATACACTAGGGGAACAAAAATAACATCACAGTACCAATTCCTGTGACACAACTTAAATAATATGCTGTGAAACAGCCAAACACGCCAAATAAGAACAATATAAAAACATTTGTTCCAATTTATTTTCTATTTATTTGAAAAAAAAAGCAATGGGGTTGACGACTCAATAAACCAGAATTAACACTTCTTCAGTGAAGCTCAACTATAACCTCCTATCAGCTGGACCAAAAGGAACCTTTGGCTGCTCATAGCACAGCACTGCACCAAAGCAATCTAGCAGCCAGATTTGTATAATAAAGAACAGGGTGTGACAAAGCCAGGCTATCAGTTGGAAGTTGCTTTAAACAACTGCAAGCCTAGCTTTTCTTTGGCATTCTTCATGCTTTCAAAGGGGTTTCAGCCACAGACACTCAAGTTCTCTTTGTGCCCAAAGCTTGACCGAGTTTGAGAAAACTGGAAATACCGAAAAAAAAAAAAAAAAAAGGAAACTACACATACTGCAAGTCACAAGCTCACCACTTTTTATTTATTTTTTTTTATTTAAGTTTTCTGTTTGAAGTTTTATTCAACTCCAGGAATTTCATATTCCACTCTGTGCCTCCAAGCAAAACATTAATAAGCAAAGTTGTTTTGCTCAACTTGTGCAACTCCTGCTACCTGTAGGAATGTCCAATTCAGAAAAATGCCACTGACTGTTCCAATTTCTTCTCTCCTTGAACTGTGAACTTTTCTTTGGAGCTAGACTAGAAAGAACAGCAAACCAAATTTAAAAGTGGAGGAAAGAACCATGGAGACAATTAAACAACTGGCCATGTTTGGTTGAAAGCAACCACAACTATTTCTGACTATATCCAGTTAGCCTGTTTGCCACAGTAATGCAGAAAGACTTCTCCTCTGATAGTGGGAAATTAAAAACAAGTAAGTCTTTGAGCTAGAAAGCAACAAAACACACCCATGCAAAGGTCTTTTAAAGGAAGGGAGAAAAGACTCTTTACTTCAGGTTGCATCATGCACTTATCTTCCCAGCGTCTCCCTTAGGAATTTGCTTACGATATAAATAATTTCCATCTGAATTGCTTTAAATGAAGCTCTCTTTCATTTATTAGCAAGCTAAATACATTTTCATTTCTTAATACAAATGAGAAAATTTTGATCTAAGGATCACAGAAAGGCAATAAGGGAACAGAAAATAATTCTTTGTGCATTTTCTTAAACTTAAAAGCCAGGATTTGCACATTTTATATTTATTCTGAAGAAATGATGCCAATAGAAATCTCAGGTTGCTGGAGGATTATTTCATCCAAAGCAAAAGTTAAATTATCTTGGTCATGTTATATACAATTTCAGCAATCATGCACAGGGACACTTCTGCACACTTATGCTTTAGTTGCTTTCTGTTTCTAAATTGCTTCCCTCCCTTGCCATTAAAGAAAGCAACAGCAGCACCTAACACATTGCATGACAGTCTTACTTAATCCAGCATTATAATCCATTTAAAAAAACAAAACAAACAAACAAACAAACAAAAAAAGAGAGGAAACATGAGGTCAAGAGTAAACTAAAAAGATATGTGGTTAAATGTTGCTGCACCTCAGCACTGGGAAGGATTGGCAACAGTCACAGGATGCGCCTATCAGATACTCGGAGTCAACCTGTTTGCAGTATTTTACAATGTCTGCGCAGCTGCTTTTTAAACAAGGAACATTCTTATGCTCTAATCAAATTTATAAATAGCAGTTTGGCATAGAAGAACTATAACCTTTTATTCCAGCACAGAATGGACTGAGTATCTACAGATTTTTTTTCTAGATGTTCTTTATGCAATGCTCTCTTCACAAAAACAACACAGGAAGCTCAATACAAACACATTCGCTGCTGACAAGCCATGATTTGGCCACATGACTGTCCTGCCTGTATTTCAGGTATTAGCTGTGTCAAATCTAATTATCAGAGACAGCTTGACAAGGTCTTTCACATTATTCGGGAAAGGTGCACTTGCCAAAGCCCTAGTGGAGGCCATGGTGTATAACAAATCTAACTCAGCTCAACTGAGGCTTGTAGTTTTGCTGACAGTTTTTCCCAATAAATTACATAAATAATCACTGGCCAGCAAGCCTCTTCAAGGACTGCCAGGAATTCAGTGACCCATGACGTGTAAGAAATACTGCCTGTTGTGTTTATAATCAAACATATGAGGTTCTCTTTCTACACGATGGCTGTTACCTGAACTATACTGTTTTTAATTGTACCAATTCTGAAGGCTTCTGTATCAGTTTGACAGAGTGCTTTAGGCTATTCTACCCTTAACTTTAAATCCTGCAATTCAAATAGTAACCCTGTCTAGAAAGGGACAGCATATCAAAGAAGGTATACGGACTGAATTACAAGTTTTTCTAGTTAGTGGATGTTTCCTCCTTTCATTACCTGACATGGGGGAAGGGTACACAGATACCAGGATGCAACACACAAGCATATATACAAATACCAGTGGCAACTCATAGGAACACAACATGAACATTTCTCATGCTACCCAAAATACCCACCCAAAACAGTTAAATGTTCAGGCAGTATTTTAAGCATAAATGTCTATCTTAAGAGTACAAGGAAAATTATTCAAGGAGAAGCATATTGGCACTCCTGATTTAAGCAAGAGTCCAGTATAATGGATACATGCTGCAGCCACACACGCAAGAAGGGAGAGCACAGTATCCACTTTCCTCAGAGACCTTACAATAGTTATGACATAACTTATACTTCAACTCCTTTGCTTCAGTGTACAGAGGAGAGATTATACAAAGAGTTGTTTAAAAAAGAAATGACAGCTGCATCTTTCAGGAGAAGAGGCAGAGCAGGCACAGAAAGCAAATGTTCTGCAAGGACACACGAGAGCAAACAGCAGGAAGCACAGCTCTGCAGTCCTTAGTCACATACAAGTGAGAGGCCACTACATCCAGGGTCTAATAGCAAACCAATCTGAACTAACGACAGGTGACATACCAAGAGCCTGATGACACTGAAATTCAAATGTATACAGCGTGGAAGCCATTAAAACATCCAAACTATCATCACATCCAAGATACTGTGTCACTAAACCACACACAGAAGGCCTGAAAGCCAAGGTGGGGAGGCGGGTAGAAAGAATGTCAAGAAGGAAGAGGGAGTTGCAGTGCCTGAGACTTCGGCACAGGACAAAGTCTCTCACTAACAGGCTCTGGGATTTACAGAAGTTATATTAACGAGAGAGTAGGGAGGGTGCACTTGCAGCAAGAGATAATATCTAACTCCAGGCCCAGTGCTGCAAAGCATTATTAGCTTTTCCTCTGGAAATGCAGCAGGGCCTTTCTATCTTCCACCATCACAGTTTCACACATAGGATGTGCAAGACTTGGAATACAAATGTGCATCTAGATGAACACAGGTCCTCAGTACTTTCAAATATTTGTTTCTTTTTGCATCTTCACTTCTTTAGAGGCACATTTAAAGCTGGGAGTCCAACTTGTACTAATATATGTTGCTGACCACAAGAATGCTCAGAAAAGTACTGTATAACTGTGGGGTGATGCAAGAGAAAGAAGAGATGCCCTGGGATGTCAAGAGACAGAAGTCTGAAGAGAAAGAAATCTCTAAAGAAAAATAGAAATAAGATAAGATTCACTCCTTTGAGGGGACTGCTCTGTTTCTGTGGCCAAAACCCACAGCACAACATTATGGCTTTTCTCCAGCACAGCCCACTCTTTCAAAACAAGTGATTTGATCCCATATTTATTTAGAGTATAGAGTAAGCAATAACAGGCACATAATAAAACCAAACATAAGTATCACAAGCTGATTCCCCATTATTTCTACATCCCAGCAACCTACACCAAAACAAAGTAAAACATACTAAAGACCAGTGCAGGAACCTCAGACAAAGGTAGTACAGTAAGTTTTAAACAGTGCACAGATTATATAGAACTGAGGACAGAAAACAGACAGTGATTTCCCAATTACAGCCTCAGTAATTTCTCTCAGTAGAAGACATATAAAGTCATTATCTAATCCCTCTGTATTTAAAACTTTAAACACAGTGCCATCAAGACAGATGAGACATACAATTGGCTATATGAATACAAAAGGAAAAGAAAAGCACTTGTTTTCTTTCACACATAAGGTTATGGGAGGGAGGGGGAAGGGAATCTTCCCTTGCTATCTGTCTCAATCCCACAGCAGGCATCTACAAATGGGAACCTCTGCATAAACAATCTTCTTGCATTCTTGGTCTGATGTCAACTCAGAACACAACTATCCTCTTCTCCTTATTAGTAACAGAGATTAATAAAACACTTTATAAGGCACATGATACCAATACCAAATTACCTTAAAAACTGAAAACTTTGTGACTATTGGCAATTCACAATTAAGCTGACTATTGCCCATGAAAAATCCAACTTGCTTCCGATTCTCATTTTGTCATCTTCTTTCCTATTGGTGTAAACACACTGGTTTTATAAACATTTTATAATCTTCACTCCTGTTTTCCAAAGACTCATGCTACTCTAAGACAGTTGTCCATAATTAACCAATGTAAAACAATGGAACCAAGATTTAGTTCATGCATCATTTAGCAATTCAGTGGGAGCCACCTGCTTTGCGTTAGGGCAAGAGTTGAGCTAGGATTCACTGGCAGGGTTGTCAGATCATCTTTTTTTTCTGTTATTAGTTACCACTGTCAACACACAGAAAAAGCAGGATCCAAAAATTCAGTCAATTACTTTTAGGGCTGGGTAGCAGCCAGTAGGAATACTCATTGCTAGGTTCAGCAGAGGTTTGCCAGATGATGACATTAGCATCAGCAGGGAAAATTGCCTTTCTTGGCTTGTATCTGCTAAAGGCTGCAGTCACCAAATTAGGACTAAGGATGGGTCCAGAAGGAACAATTTAGGGCTAAATTTAGGACTGGTGTCAATAGAAACCATCTGTTAAGACAGAGACTAGGTTGGGTAGGGCCACTGAGGTAGGAAGAGGAGAAAAGTGAGCCACAGCTGGCAGTGAGCATGAAAGGGTGCAGCTGGCTATGCCTTTGTCTGAGGCAGGCTGTAGCAAGGAGCAGCATGGAGGCAGGACTAAGCCAGGGGACACAGCCAGAACCAGCAGCAGGGCCAGCATGTGCACAGGGTGGGACAGACACCTGCACTTTCAGCCAGACAGAACTGCCAGGCACAAGGCAAGGTTTGGACAAGCCAAGCCAAAGCCACTGTAACATGACTAGTACAGTTTCTGTAGAGTATTGCCTGACAAGATGTACCTGTGGAACCAACTGCTAGATTTAGGGTACATTTCCACCCAGCAGAAGCCTGCACATTCCCAATTCTAAAATGGCACCAAGGTAAGCGCAGTGCCACAGCCTTCATATTCCAGAAAGTGCAAAGAATCAAAACAGATGCATTCACTGCCTCGCTGGAACACTTAACATGCAACAAAATCAAGCAGTTCAAATCCAACACATCATCTTCAAACCTGCATGCACCTAAACCAAAACAGTTCTGGTTAGGGAACTGAATGGGTAGTCTGAAATCGTCATACAATTCCCAATACAATCCCAATGCCTCCAAGCTATCTTACAAAACAAAATACGCTAATGCACAGGCAATAAGGTTAAATGTCAGGGCCTCCTAATAACTAACTCCATCTCCAGTGATGCCTTGATGTGCAATCCTATCTAATCACTTGGCCTCTCACTTCACCCACCTGTAAACAGAACCAGCAGCCCAACCTACTTCATGGCATGTTGAAAGGTTACCATCTAAAATGCTTCACGCACTTTGGACTTTTTTTTTAAGTGCTATATAGGTTAAGAGGTTTGTTTGTTTATTTTTAAGACTAATCTCCTATTAATGTGTTTTAAAGTGAACATACTTTACCTGACAAAAAAAAGCAGTGCTACAAATAGAACGCTGGACGTCATTACCAGGACTTTAAAATGGGTTGTGACTTGGCTGATCATAAGTAAGCAAACTCCCTTTTTGTTTTCCTGATGACATTTCTCACACACAGATCCTTCTACTGGGTTTTTCTAATGGCAACCCTAAATAAGAAACTTCTTGCTATCAAGAGTCCCTACCACACCAAGCTGTTCCCTGCAGGAGCACAGGGCAAAGCAGGAATTCAGGCCAAAAGGAAATGCTTTAATTATTTCATATCACTAACAGTATGCAGAGGGATTAGTCACTGCCAGACAGACATGCTTCATTTTACTTAGACACTGAACAACAACTCTCAATTCTCTCCGTTCACATTCATTATCCACTTACAACAGTAACTATGTATCTTCCCGAAATGAAAACAAACATTAAGCCAGCTCACAGACAAACATCATTATAACTTAAGAAAACAAACAAAAATTAATTGAACTGTTTACTGACACCAAGGAATTCTCAGATCTCAACACTGCACATACCACTGAAACATTCCCACGGGCTTTGATCCAAAAAGTATGAGAAGTCCACACAGCATCAAAAGGCAATTTGAGAAAAGTGACTGCCAGAAATCAAACCTAACACATTTAAGCAAACAAAAAAACCACAGGGGAAAAGGAAAACAAATGCACAAGTTCACTCAATAACGCTCAATAAATGAATGCTACCACAGCATTATTACATAATGTTGTACAAAACAGTATGGGTTTTTTTTTTCCCCTGGAAAAGGTTAGAGAATCCTTTAATCTGAAAAGGCTGAGGAAAACTGCACTAGGGAGCATCATAAAGAGTCCCTCTCTTGAAGCAAAGCAACTGGGAATAAGCAAGTGACTTCAGAAAAAAAAAACAAAAAACAAGCAAGAGAGAAATCCCAGCACCCCCCTCCTCAGAAGAGAACTGACATGCTGTCTTTCTCTGACGTTACTAATTACTGACATCAATGTATTCCATCTGTTATTTTATAGACATACAAAAGCCCTGTCTTTTTCTCCTCTAATTGTTCTCCTGTGACTAAAAATTCAACTGACATTCGCAACACTTAAGGTTTTGTAAGGGAGAGATGCAGTCAGGGGAGATGGCAGTTTACTCTGGGGAAAGAAAAAGAAAAATAAAACCTGGGAACAACATTCCTATTGGTTTTGTCATTAACTTGCCAGCAGAGAATCCTCTGCTCTGTAACATCTGTGGCCTGTGGCAATGCTGTGGCAATCACGGGACAGTATTCATTCTGCTCTTGCTTTCAGTAAATTACTCCTACTCAATAAACTGCTACTAGGTAGGAAAAAAACAATAGTAGATGCACAGAAACAAAGGAAAAATTACTTTAAAAGTCCAAACCATAATTTTCCAAAGCCTAGTAAGGAACGAGAGGTACATGCTTCAGAGAAGACTTGATTCAGCCTTTGTTCTGTCCCAGAAGCTCTGTTCCAAACACTCTTAGGAATCATAGAATCAGATGGGTTGGGAAGGACATATGAGGTCATCAAGTCCAACCCTTGATCCACTACCACTGTGGGTACCAGACCATGGCACTAAGTGCCACGTCCAGTCTCTTCTTAAAAACCTCCAGGGATGGAGAATCCACCACTTCCCTGGACAGCCCATTCCAGTGCCTGATTACCCTCTCTATAAAGAATTTCTTCCTAATATCCAACCTAAACCTCCCCTGGCACAGCTTGAGACCATGCCCTCTTGTCTTACCAATAGCTGCCTGGGAGAAGAGACCAACCCCCACCTGGCTACAGCCTCCTTTCAGGGAGTTGTAGAGAGTGATGAGGTCTCCCCTGAACCTCCTTTTTTCCAGACTAAACAACCCCAGCTCCCTCAGCCTCTCCTCACAGGACTTGTGCTCAGTTCCCTTCACCAGCCTGGTTGCTCTTCTCTGGACCTGCTCCAGCACCTCAATATCCTTCCTGAACTGAGGGGCCCAGA
>JAWWLV010000144.1:14012756-14029812 GCA_035041135.1 Platyrinchus mystaceus
GATTAAATTATTTGGTGTTTATTTGACACTTTTGTGGCATCAGAAGCTTTAGGAGGGGCTTTGATTACTTGTTTCTACATGTTGCTTACAAACCCAGTTAAGTTTCATTTAGAGAAACTTTTCCCTGTACCAGAGGGAAGTGTCAGGAAAACACTATCACTATCAGATTAATTGCTATGTGGTCCAGTTGCTTCTTCCATCCAAAAAACCGCTGCTACTTTTCTTGACTGGCATCTTAATTATTAACTGTATTTTTAAATGCATTAATGGTAATAATGCCAAACTAATTTTCAAGAAGGTATCAAAGCCACCTTGCTTGCAAACACTTTCATTTAAAGAACTACAAATAAAAGGTACAACGAGGGAAAATAAAAACTCTTCAGTCAAGCAAGCTTTGCAATAACTTTACAAATCTGAAGTGGATTTCACCATGTCCAGGAAGCATTATTGCAAGGTTGTTTTTCTTCACATAAGGATACTGTCTACAAAAAAGTGAATTATGATATGCTATAAACCTTAGAAAAGCCAAACTGCTGACTTAAATTTCTGCTTGAATAATCTGCATGTCAAAAGCAGAACAGCTGCTTTCTGAGCTCATAACTGCCATGCTCTCCATACTGAGATGTCCAACACATGAGTGTAGGAGAATATGGCACATTCTCCTAGTGGATCCTATATTATGTTAATTTACTTGAAGAGTATAGAAGAAGTTTATAACTACTGCTCAATTCAAACAATGACTACAGAAAAAGAGCAGTGGGTGCAGTCTTCCCTAACGCAGAAGGGAATGATACAAAACACTTCTCTGTGATGTTCCAATATTCATGAAATGCCTGATAGATAAATGTCCCCAAATTTGAGGCAACAGCTTAAATAGTGATGGAAAGAAAGATATAAAAAGGTGAAGGGCTTGCCCAAAGCTGCTCACAAAATCACTTCTCTGGACAGCTTGCCTCTTTTGTTCATACAATAAAACTGTTCATGTCTGTGAAACAACATCTGAGCTTGCAGACATGAACCATGTCCACTATAGCAAGATTCTGAGGACTGACCTGAGAAGGAACCTATAGCAACAATTAAAAAGAAAAAAGTCCCATATACGATACAAATTATGTTGTACCAAAATATAAGGTATTTTTGTAAATAACAAAGAGGAATTCATACCTAAGACACATTCGAATTACAGATATATGAAAGCTGTTAATGGAGACAGGTAGGGAAATATAAAATTTCCAGATAAGTGAATGAAAAGAAACATTTCTATTGAGTCTCAAAGCTACATTTTCCAATAATATTTGCTTCTAGGCTATCACTACTACACGTATTGTGCAATATTTACATACACACGACAAAACGCATTTTCTGTTAGGTCAGTCAGACACAACCTCTCACGGATCTTCCAATCCTGCTTGGCATCAGATCTCAGCCCTCCAGGAGGGCATTTCTAGTCATCAATACCATCAGAGCAGGCTACACTACATAAGCACTACCTAGAGATAATGGCCATCAGTCCTCAGGTGCTTGGGCTCTGCAACAGATTGAGGAGTCAGAGAACACACTTAGGGTCTTCTTAAGCCATGGCACCTTGTCTCACTGGGTTCAAATCTCCTTCAGTTTTGCTACAGGCCCTCAGTAAAGTCCATCTAAATAGAGAACCAAGTTCCTACACACGACATTCAAGGACGCAAATATTTGCCTTTTTCATTATACTAACTACACAACAACTTGAGCTGCATGTCTGGAGCTTAGCACCATTCCTCCACAAAACACTGTAAAAAACTCCAGTGAGACAAGAGAAGCAGGTGCCAACATTAAATTTCCATGCTCGACTAGCTAGTTCCCTACCCCTCAGGATGGCAGCCTCCCCCCTCAGGTGCAACCCTACAGAATCCTACAGGACAAGCAGTAATGGAAGACACACAGATGTGTTTTGTGAAACAAACAAAAAAAATGGTCATGGGACAGAGGAGTTTTTCTAGATTCTTTTTAGCATAAGATTCCTTTACTTGTGTTGTTTTTGGCTGAGATACTTAATTTTCGTCACAGTGGCTGGTATGGGGCTGAGTTTTGAATTTGTGCTAAACACAGTGATGATAATAGGGTGTTTTTCTTATTACTGAGCAGGGTTTACACAGAGCCAAGGCCTTTTCTTCTTTTTGTACCGCCATGCTGGCAAGGAAGCTGGGGGTGCATAGAAAGTTGGGATGAGACACAGCCAGGACAGGTGACCCAAACTGACCAAAGGGACATTTCATACCATATGAAGTCATGCTCAGTATATAAAGGGGGGGAGGTCGGGAGTGACGACATTTGTCTTCCCAAGTAACTGCCACATGTGATGCGGCCCTGCTCTCCTAGAGAAGGCTGAGCACCTGCCTGGCCATGGGAAATGGTGAATGAATTCCTTGTGTTGCTTTGCTTTTGTGTACAGCTTTTAGTTTTCCTGTTAAACTACCTGTACCCTTCTGATTCTCCCCCTCGATCCCGCTGGTGGGGGAGTGAGCGAGCAGCTGCATGGGGCTTGGTTGCTGGCTGGGGTTTAACCATAACACTTCTAAAAATAAAATAATAACAATAAAAACAAACAAACAAAACCTCACAAAACAAGCAAACAAATAAAAAAACCAAACAAAAAAATCCCACAAAGGATGCAATAGTTCCAGATACTTTTATTCCCAGGTACTTTTATTTCTTTTAGCAAAGATGCTGAATCTGCCAGAACAAGGGAGCAGCTAGGCAAGAGGCACAACAGAAATTTGAAACTGTGCATTTTGAAAGGACTGAAAACAAAGAAAAATGAAGCACAATACAAGTACAGTAATATTACCACAGAGCAAGTGTTTAAGAGCAGACTGGACAAAGTCAGCTTTGTTCCTGAAAGGCTTCCAGGTTGAGAAGCTGAACAGACAAAAGCTTTGGAGGAACAGTCATTTGGCTCATGACTTTGTCAGTTGGTCCAGGCCTCTTCAACAGCGACAGCACACAACCTGATATCTTAACGGGAAAAAAAGTATGGACAGGTTATACTGCTTTGTTCTCAGAGTGCTGACGTATTCCGAAGGCTGAAACCATGCAGCATTCCCAGTCTGCTAATCCACATAAGCTACAAGCTCAGCCCCAAGACAGATTTCTAAGAACTGCGACCCACTGTCAAAATGATATTTTGAAAAGTTTTTCTCAGGTCCTCAGTGACCTGGCAGCCTGTTCCCTCCACCTGTTTGCAACAGGATTTCTTAGGAAGAAGCATAACTATATATTCACTTAAAACTGCTACAAAATTCCTTTTTCCCCCCACCCTTTTTTTTTTGTTCCATCATACTCACATTCAAATATTATTATTATTTTTCAAAGCATGCAACTCTTTCTAATGACTGACAAAATAACAGATTAAGACAAACAAACAAAAATAAGGTGCTTGCACCTTTCTGCTTGGAAAGAGAGCACAGCTTTTGAGATTAGATACATTACAGCCCAATTTTCTTAAGGCTGAAATGCTTGAAGTGCGACACAAGCATTCATCATTGCTAAGCCTCCACACATCAGCCTAATGGGGGACATGGAGAAATTTCAAAGCTAAAAAACACTCACTAGCAACAAAGTGGCTGAGAACCTACTCCTGTACACCACACACACCACAATGTCCTTCAAGGCCGAGGTCTGCTACACAGCCCTGCTCAGTTTCCTCCTGGATACTCAATTTTCCCTGCCAAATTAAACAAAGCATTGTTTTTCTTCTTCAAGGACATGCAGTCCCAACCAGCCAGGTGCAAAAGCTGAGGAGAACTGAGAGAAGCTGTAACAACCAGATCTGAGAGGCGAAGCCTCTCTCTGCCCTACCTATTGAGCAGATAACCCCCACCTGCCCCGTCCTCTCAATTAAAGAGGCAACAACAGGATAACAACAAAGGTGTGGGCTATTAAACCACAATCTGTTTAATAACACTGATTTTCCATCTCTGAGATCATTTTTCCCCCCACACTGCTCCTTTGCCACAGAGGACAAGCCTAACACGAATGATTTACAGGAACTTCTGATTAGGCCTTGGCCTGTGATGGCCACATTGCTTATGAGGGCTTGGATGTTTTCTCTCTATTTTTATCCTCAAAAATGAGCAAACACACAGGATGAGAAAGAAAAACAAAGGGAGGAAACAAAAAAAGGCATTCACAAAGAACAGGCAAGAAGCTCCATCCATAGTTACGAGCTGGTATGGAAAAGCAATAACACGATATTGAGGCTGTCTGTCAAAAAATGCAAAATATGTCTCTTTAGGAAAAAAAGGAATTTGAGGATAGTGTAAACCCAGCCACAGACTTCCCTTTCCAGTATCTTATTTCCCAGTGAGATAGCTAAACATCCACTTTGGACAGAAGGCATGCATCTACCCCAGATGTACAACATGGGGCATTATAAATTACTGTCCTCTCTTCTATCAAAGTCACACCCAAAGGGCAACAGCCTCCACAGGAGCTGCTGGGATGGAGCACATGAGCCTGCCTCACTCAGTTCATTGCAAAATTGATGGCTTAGTTTAAACTTGGCAAAGAAGATGGGTTTGACTTAGCAACAAGGCAGATTTTGGGTGCTGATTAAGACTGACAACTAAAGTGGGTGGCAGCAACCACCAGTAGAGAGAGATGTTAAATTCCCTGAGCAGTAGTTTCTTAAACTGTTCTGCCAATATGTGCCCAGATTTATTTGAACATATATTTTACATTCACTAGATATTGCAGAAAGCATTCAACTTTGTTCAAAGTGTCTTTGATAGCCAACTCAAAAGTTCGAAGACTTTTAAAAGATAAGCAAAACACTGAGGATGTTGTAACATCTTAAGAACAACTGTCAAAGAACAACAGTAAATCTGGTCTTGAAACTTATAAAAGTGACATCAGACCCAAAACGAAACACTATCAGACATAAGCAAGTCATAAAAATTAACTCAAGAAGCCACAACCCACACTATCAAAAAATTAAGCATGTTGCCAAGATTGACACACTGTGGACTGTCTCCCTCAAACAGCCAAGCCTGCAGTTTTTGGGTTAACATGTTAAGTGCTGCAGCAGCAACTGAAGGTGGCATTGTAAAACAAAAACACTGAAGTCAAGGTAAACTATATACATTAATTATGTAATGTTAAAAGACAGTTGGGGAGGAGGAGAGAAGTACTGGGATGCAGTTCTTCTGTGCCATTCCAAACGTGTTTCCACATGCTCCTTTCTAAAGCGAGGGCAGAACACCCGGCCTGTTTGCTACTCCCTTTGCTGTACACCAGGGGAAAAGTAAAAAAAAAAACCCAACAAACAATTAAAGTATCAACATAGCACTGTCCCCCCTGCCACCCTGGAAAAAAATCTGTGCCAGTCAGAAGGAGACGTCCTGCCTCAATAAAACACTATGAAGTCATTTTAGACTTGACTTGAGAACTGTTATCAGTGTCATAAGCTCTGCTTGTTAAAATTTGAAGCATTTTTGCAATACACAGCTGGCAAGCACAGGATAATTTTAGGTACAGCATACACCTGCAGCCTTAGCAGTGGGCCTATTTTTCTTCACTTAATTGGAAGCAGGTGTCTGCATTTTACAGACTGTAAGGCAAATCCACCCTTTTTTCCAACTCTTTAAGATAGATTGAGATTCCATGTAATTCTAAAATTATATTTCTAAAACATTTGCTATTTAAAAAAACAAACAAACAACAACAACCACCAAAAAAGCAACATATTTCTGTTGGGTTTGCCCTGAACACTGAAAATTACACTGATCACTGACATTCTCTTTAATGACTGCTTACGTGTTTTATCTAGAGCTGAAAAACGATGTTTTTCCCCAAAAATATTAAGAGACATTCATTTAACAACAGCCTGTCACATCTCTCAGCAGCAAGAACATCCATATAAACTCGTGAAATTTTATATTATCTGACATCACATCATCTAGCTCACTAGCACAATGCTTTACTTTTAATACAGAAAAAAAAAAAGAGCAGTGGAACATCTACAGGACAAAGACGGTAATGGAGTTAGTAAGTAATTCAAGCTGAAAAGACGAGATTCAAGATGACAAACCGGCATCCTCTACAGAATGAGTCTGACACTTTTTATAGCTACTGACACAGTAACGAAGGCTTTACTTGGGGTGGAGCTAAACACAATGTTCCTCAGAGTACTTTCTCAAAAGAAAGCACTTGCCTGATCCTTAAAAGAAGCAACTTTATCTGCAAGCAAGGGGGGGAAAGAAAAGCACTGCCATAGTTAATTAGGCCCCAGCTGTGGCAATTATCTTGAAGGGAAGGCAAAAGCAACGTTCTATTATAAGCAGCTATTTCTTAAGGGAAAGCTGTATCAGATGGGCCCCAAAGTACCTGTTTGCCTTAATTTTCTAACCTTTCCATTATTAAGCTCCATTCCAATAGAAAGTGGTGGGGGGGGGTGTTAAAGCTACATACTGCTCTGTAGTCTTTGCAATACAGGATCTAGTGCTGCCCTGGCAGAAATTTTTATCTAGCTTGGCCCTAGCAAAGTATATTTCAGATTTAAATCTCAGAGGGCTCACTAATAGCATTGATTTGCTTATGGTTATGACACCTAAAGCATGCCTTAGAATAGAAATAAAGCTTGGGTTTGAGGTACTTACTGAAAAATAAAATAGCTTTCTAAAACACTAAGTGTGAAGATTTATAAATTCAGAGCCGTCAGTGAATTCAAGGTGGATTAATCAGTGTCCTAAATAACCACAGTTGATTTAGGAAACTTTCCACTCAAGTTCAACCAAGGCTCTCTCACAATAATCCCCACTCCCCTGGAATGACATTAGTTTTTCCTCAATCTTTGGATTCTTCCTAAACCTTAAGTGAATGTCCATTTCTTCTCTAGAAGTTATTAATAAGTTATTAAGGCTATATTAATAGCTTTGCCTTACTCCTTCGACATGTTCTAGAGTGCAAGTAGAACAACGTTTTTGTTGCAGAAAATTCCTAAGACTTTGAGAGCTGGCACACACTGTACATGGTTTCATAACTGCAGATTATATTAAGGAAAGCTTTTAAAAAGGGACAATTAGTCCTTAAGGGAAAAAAAAAGCACTGTGGTTCAAAATGATCTGAGAGGCTTTCATGTGGTGTCATTATGGATTACCACTGCCTTTACATTTACATAATAATGTACATACCAGGTCAGACCAAAACCCTACCTTAGACCAGTGTCTTAAAGGTCAACCACCACCACACACTAAGAGAACTGGCCAAGAAAAAAGATTATGGGTTTGGACAACACAGACATCAGACTGGTTCTTGGGATTGGACTAGGTTCTTCAATCAACTTTGTTAAAAGAAAGATTCAGTCTATTCTGGTGGGACTGGGAGTGGCTTTATTCCTCTTGCTGACAAGATTTCCTGTCTCCTTTACTTCTTGCTGGCAAACTTGTAAATGACCAGTGACTAAAAACACTTCAGAGGAAAGGAAAGAGAACTATTAACTTTTTTTTTTTGTCTCTTGAATGCAGATATACTCCCTAAAGTAAACCAGCATTCTCTAGTAACAGTTATCAATAACTCTTGATTTTCCAACCAGCTCTTTCTGTAGATTAAATAAGTATAGTTCTAGGTTTGTATTCTGTCTGGAAGAGTGCAAGAAGCAACTCTTCTGTGAAAAACATAAAACAAAAATAGCAATAAAAATTAGTCATCAGCAGCCTGAGAACACTGAGACCAGAGACACTGCAGAGACCAGAACTGGATAGCCAGGGTGTCCACAAATACAACGCCTAAGACACCACAGAACCAAGTTTACAACCCAAAATCTCAGGGTACAGGAGGAATTACCCTGCACTCAGCTGAAACAGAGACAGCAGTGTAATGAGGGACAGGTCTGTTCCAGTACAACCACACAATGGGGCCACTGGGTAGCAAGTTTCACAGGATGCAAGTGGAGGGAGGTGGCTGCTCTGCATGCTAGCAGGAGTGAAAAGAGTATGTGAACACTGTGGTGTCACACAGCAGTAGTTGATCCTGACTTGATGAACGGCTTTATTATGGCCGAGAGGCCCATGTGAAGTATTCTTCCCCATCAAACTCTGTCTAGTTTTCCCTCAGACAGGCACTGCATACAGAACACGACTTGAAAGCCTCCTGGGGAACTCAACTTTTCTGTTGTCTTGGCTTTTCCATCTATCTTCTGTCTTCACCAGCCCATTACAAAAGCACTGCAGTTGACCCAGACAGAATTCTGCTCTGTTTTGATCCTAAATCAAAGAATGGGGAGGCTGTGCTTTCAGGCACGTGGAATAGCTGTGGCATGCACTCATTAGTATCCTTTGCAAACCCCCTGTGAGATGCCCAGAGCCAGAACCTGTGCTCCTGCTGACTCTTCCTATTCCACTCAGATGTCTCATAAGAAGTGGCAGCTCCTACTATGGGTTTAGGGAAAAGTCTCGCCTTCAAAAAATATCTTCAAAAACCCCAAATAAATCTCACACTCATGTCAAGAGACCCAGAGTTGGACTAACCTAGAAGCAAATACATATTACTTATCCAATGTATTGTCTAACTTCCAACAATTTGCATCTCATATTTTTAAGAGCTTAGAACTAAGAGCTTAAGTTCCTTTCATGATTCAGAATTAGGATTCTCTGATCAAGCATCTTTAAATTCAGTTTCTCTCAACAGAAGCCCAACTAGCTCCATCCAGAAGTTATGTACAAATGATTTTGATCTCAACTTGTTTAACTGAACTGGAATCCCCTGAGGAATATTACATTTCTATTCTAAAAAGCATACATGTATGCCATTTGTATTTACTGATCACTAAAAGTGGGAAAAAATGTCTTTCTGTACCCCTTTTAAACATATTTAACTGTTGCAAAAAAGAGAAAGAGCCACCTATTGTTTATTCATTCTTCCAAAATTAAGTTTGAACTAGACAACTCAGTGATTCAAACCATTACACAGGAAACAGACAGCTTTGAGTCAGTCTTGTTTATCTTTCTATCACATTCTTGAAACTACTGAAACTTTAAAGTGTAAAGATACACTTGAAGTATGCTTCATTCTGGAAATTCAACAATTAAGAATGTAAAAGATCCCTCTTTTTTTCATTGTCTCTCTTTTTTTTTTTTTTTTAAAGCAACATAGTCCTGTACGAACAAAAATCAATTCTTCTGCCATTCAGGTGAAAAATACAATCCCATACAACCAAGGAGAGAAATGGAAGGGAGCTAAAGAGAGGATCCACATCATGGTACTCTTTTATCCTGTGAGACACTGACGACTCCTGTGAAACAGGGGGAGTGGTAGCAGTATCTGCTTCCAGCTGTCAAGATGTAACCCAGTGCAGGCAGCATCAAAGTCACTTACAAAGCTGTCTGTCAAGCAGGAAGTGGGATCTATTCAATTACATCAGTTATTCACACCTAAAGAATCCCTGCAACGTTTGTTGTAAGTGGCTGCTTTACAAGTCAAATAAGGAAAGCTGTAAGGGGGAAGGGGAGAATGCAGGTGGTGTCTGTTGCAGTCCCTTAATTTCCCACAAATTTAAGAACAACAGTGCACCTACTACGTTTTATATTTTACAGAGCACTCAGAGAAGCTTGTTATGCTCAGAAATCAATTAAATCTCATAATCTACCTGGTTCTAGACACAGAGAAATATTGCAGCTATTGTTAAGATTACATTTTTTGTTCAAATGACTAAAACAAATTTCTAAAAGTTGTAATCAATTGTTGTCTAAGAGGCAGTCATCTAAGCTCACTATGCCCTGCTTTATTATCAGATTCTCTAAATTGCAGTAAGCCTGTCTTTGTGCAGAAAATGCAGTTTTGGCAAAAGTGAATAGTGAGCTCTGTGTCTAGACCACTTCTCAAATTTGCTTTTTTGGATCAAATACTAATCCCATTTGGTTCCTGACAGCAAAGGAATCAGGTTCCTCAAAGAATTCAGATGCCAATGCTTTCTTCTGAAAATACGAGGAGGACCAATACCCTAATCACTGGAGTTCTGAAGGGTTTTAACTTCTCCTTGTGTTTCCTCTGGTTCAATTTGTCTTTTAATCCCTGTTGAACTGTGGCAATGCTTCACCAGCACCAGAGGAAGGTAACTCAACTTCAACCCTGTCACTCAGGGCACAGTAAAGAGGAGAGACAACTGCAAAAAACTGAAATGTAAGGAAGGGTCCAACCTGCTTCTACTTTTCAAACAAGTATGATGAAGCACATATGTTTGTTAGAATAAGGTACAGCAATTATACTCAAGAATAAAACTTCTGACTCATCTCAGTAAGGAAGACATTGCTTAGACCTGAACACAGGGCAGGGTCTCAAACAGCTTCCCTAAATATTTCTCACGGGCTAGCCCTAAGTATTTCATCAAGCACTGTCAGGCCAGGTGGCTCTGGTCAGCACACTGACTCCCTTGGCTGCCACCACACACAGCAAAGCACGCCGAGCACTGCACTCCAAGCCAAAAATTACCAGCACGGGATTCTGCTGTGGCCAGGAGGCTCATTCGAGTTACAACTTTCCTTACCACCATCAGCTCCACACTTTCAAATTAAGTTCTGTATACATAACCAGACATGAGAAACTAAGGGCTTGGGGCAGTTGCCAAAATACTGTCTCAATGCTCAAGAAATAGAAGTGGAATGATTTCCCTCTATTGTTCTTATCCAAGTTTAGAGACACTTTTTTACTTTACACTCTAAATTAAGATTATTTACACCAACACTTCAAGTCATAAATTTGAAATGATGCTCTAAGATCATGATTTGCAATAAGTGAATGTAAACTGGCCAAAGAATAACAGCTACAAATGAGCGAAATTTGATATGGCATTTTCTACCTTTTTATCCAGGCACACCAATATCATCCTACTAGATATTTAGGGGATTACACCACTGTATCTTAAGTTAAATAGTAAAAATCATACTAGCAGAATGCTACATCAAGAACGTACAGTAACATGGTCATTCAAGGAAAATGACATGATTCTCACATAAACTACAGCATAGCTAACCCTATATATATACACAGTATACACATATTCAACGAGTAAAATGTAAAATTAACAAAACACTACCACAATTTGAGAGACCAAAGGCGTAGAATAGGCTACTAGCGCTGCCACCGCAGCACTACAAGTGTGATAATTCCCCACCACACGTAAACTTCTGACAAAGGGGTATTTTTCATCAGCCTCTTCACAGACTGCAAATGCACATACGCGACATGGTTACGTTCAGGTGTGCAACTCACGGACGCTCGGCCTGCAGCGCACCGAGAACACCTGAAACCGAGTCCCCCCCGGGGATTTCACACGGCAGCTGGCTCCGGGCTCGGCACCGCCGAACACACAAGCCAGGCCCGGCAACAGGCGATTCCAGCGGAGTGTAGCTGCCTCTGTCCCTTACTCCCCTCCGCGGCGAAGGGCTGGAGAGGACCTACGTCTCCTCAGCGGCTGATGGGGGACCCAAGGCAGAGGCTGGAGCACGCCAGTGCACAGCCCTCCGGCACCCCAGCAAGGCAAAAGCTGCCGGCGCCGGGCCCCGCGCCGCCGGCTGCCGCCCCCGCGGCTCCCCCGCACCCTCCACTCACTCTTGGTCGCAGCGATCAGGTTCTTCCCATCCTTCAGCAACTCCTTGATAAACTTATTCGTCTTCTCCAGCTCTGCCTCGTGGGCTCTCACCCGCTCCCTGAACCAGGGGCTGTCCAGGTAGCAGTCGCTGAACTCCAGGGGCTGCAGCCCCATGGCTGCTCTTGCTGCTGCCGCCGCCGCCGCCGAGCCGGGTCTCGGCTCCCCGCGAACCGCAGCGCCGCCAGCGAGCCTTCAGCAGCAGCAGCAGGAGCAGCAGCTGAGCACTCGGCAGCAGCGGCCGCGGCCACAAAGAGAGAGCGGCGGCTCGTCCCGCACGGCGCTGGGCGCGGGCACTGCCGAGCTCGGCGGAGCCTCCCTTCCCGCGGCCAGGGACGCCCCGCTCCGCTCCCGGCAGTCCCGCCGGGACACGCCCGGCCGGGCGGGGCGGGCAGAGCCCCGGGCCCGCCCGCGGACCGCCCCTTCCGAGCGCCCCGCGGCCGCGGAGACTCGGGGCGGGTCGCCGGGGCCGCGCCGGTGCTGCCGGTGCCCGGGAGGAGCTGCGGCTGGAGCACCGCGGGCGTCCCCGAGCGGGGAAGGCGGGCAGGTACTGCCCTGCCAGAGAGAGCCCTCTGCCCTGCAGAGGCACCTCGGCAAGTCAGAGAGGTGGGCAGTCCACAGCCGTAGTTTAACAGGGCAAGTGTCGAGTTCTGCCCCTGGGATGGGGCAACCCTAGTTGTGTGTACAGACTGGGGAATGAGATGCTGGAAAGCAGTGCCGCAGAAAGGGACCTGGGGGTCCTGGTCGATGGCAAGTTGAATATGAGTCAGCAGTGCTCTGGTAACCAGGAGGGCCAACCGTGTCCTGGGAGGCATCAGGCAAAGCATCACCAGCTGGGCAAGGGAGGGAATTGTCCTGCTCTGCTCTGCTCTGGCGTGGCCTCACCTTGAATACTGTGGCAGTTTTAGGCACCGCAATAGAAGAAAGATATTAAGTTATTAGGGAGCATCCAAAGGAGGATAATGAAGATGATGAAGGGCCTTGAGGGGAAGCCATATGAGGAGTGGCTGAGGTCACTTGGTCCGCTCAGCCTGGAGGAGACTGGGGGGAGACATCATTACAGTTATAACTTCCTCGTGAGGGGAAGAGGAGGGGCAGGCAGTGATCTCTTCTCTGCGGTGACCAGTGGCAGAACTCAAGGAAACAGCATGAAGCTGAGTAAAGGGAGGTTTAGGCTGGATATCAGGAGAAGGTTCTTCACCCACCAGGTAATCAGGCACTGGAACAGGCTCCCCAGGGAAGTGGTCACAGCACGAACGAAGGCTGACAGAGTTCAAGAAGTGTTTGAACAATGCTCTGAGACGTATGGTGTGATTTTTGGGATGTCCTGTGCAGGGCCAGGAGTTGGACTGCGTGATTCTGATGGTCCCTTCCAACTCAGCATATTCTATGATTTTACCAGCTGCCAGGTCCACTCCACCTCACAAAAACATTCATGGGCTTTAGGAAGAGGCTGAGCAGGCTCTCAGAGGGAGGATGCACAGAGCTGCTTGATCCATAATCTGCTATGGTGGTCTGCCAGCTGAGAAGGCTGGCACTGCTTGCCTGCCCCTGTCCTGCTCATGTGTCTGCCCATGAAATACTCTGCAAAGAAGAAGCAGACTTACCTTTATGTGTTCATTCAATAAACTAATAGAAACAGTTTTTGTGAACAAGTACTGCAGCAAGAGCAAAACCTTGAGAAGACAACTCGATGAATTATTTCAGTTAAGAATGTTAGGAAACACATGAAAAAAACCCCCAAACAGATAAAGGCCTGTAGTTATACTTTTATTTATAATTTAGCTATAATTTCATGGTTTTAATGGTTTGACCATAGTGCAATTTAGAGTGCTTTGGTGGGACCCTATTAGATGATTGGGACGTATGTATTTTAGTCATGAATGTATGTGATGTTTCCTTTGGGAGTAACTTCAATCTATATTGTTTCTGTATTTTGGCAAACTGCGTGTTAGTTCCTGCTCCATTTGAAACAATGACCTTTGGTTATTAATTAAATATATTATTGTTGAGCCCACAGTTAAACCTAATCTGCATGTCTGAGATGAAGACAACTGGCAGTGTAACTATTAACCCCTTCCTGTATGACCCCAGGCACTGACCTGCAGAAGTCAAGTATAGGGGGGCACTTCATGAATCTCATTTTAAATTAAACTGCAAGATCACATTATCTGCTGTGATACTTATTTTCTAATATTATTTAACTGAGAAACTACCATGTTATTCAAAACTCAATTTAAAAGAATTTAAAAAAAAACCCAGCCCAAAAGAAATAACAAACAATCCTTATCTCTGTTTAGATTATGGGAGCAGTATTTGAAGAGTAAGTATGCCTTCCATGAATTGTTTGTTTACTTTGACCTGTAGTTGTCTTTGGCATTAGTTGGAATAATATTTTTCATGCTTGTTTATAGTTACTTTAGTTTCCCTGTTATAATTTCACTAAAGTGTTGTAAAGTAATTGGATCTCATGCTCTGTATGGATTTGTGCTGCATTCAAATTAAAAAAAGAAAAAAAAAAGATTGTTTAGCTTAGTGCTGAGTTTTTTAGCTGGCAAAAAACCACTGGGTCTAAAGTTTATATTTGTCCTACCATGACAAGCCCGTTAAGGAAAATTGGTCCACCTGGCTCAATCATGTAAAGTAAAAATGTATTCCATTCTAGTTGCACGTAAAAGGAGCAGTTGTAGTCCAACAGAAATACATACATAAACATAACACAGTTTTTCCCAGAATAGTTAACTTGTTTTTACATAATAAAGCAAGGAACTGAAATCACTATTACATCGATATTCTATACTGTTTATCTAGTGTTGGTATCCAGACAACATCTTGGATTCCTATCACCAAAATTATTAAATATATCTTTTCCTAAAACTGACACATCAGTCAGACTCTAAAACTTCAGAATTGTGATTTTTTAAAAAAAAAAGATGGAAGACTGAGAAGAAATAGTAACACATTAAAGTATGGACAATTACATATCTAATGAGCAATAAAAGGAGTTGCCCTTTTGTCGCTAAGGCTAAAGTGTCTTTATAACAGCAGTTTAGAAAAATCTCCTCTCTTCTGCCATTCCCTACTCAAGGTCATCAAATTTTACAGCCTTATTGTAGCCTCTTTTAAGAGACTATAACATAGGTTGACTATGTGAAGCCCTAGAAATATCTTGTCCATAAATAGTGTATTTAGCTTTCCTTTGGCTATTTTCCCTTGGCATTCATTGCACGCATGGTTTCAGGAAATACCCTCTTCAAATCATTCTATAAAATAGGGATACACCAGCATGTCATCTGTTTTGTTCCATCTTATCTTCCTTATGTTCTTATGAAAGATGGTATTGTGATCTGTGGCTGATTGTGTCTCCAGGCTGTATGTTATGGAGAGATGGGTTATAAATGAGTGAATTTAACTTTCAGTTTTATTGACATTTTATTAGAGAGCATTGATATCGGCTCCCAGCATGTTCAGCACACAGTTGTGTTGTTGAAAACATCATTAGCAACAGCATCCTTCCAAGGAATTATAGTTTCTTGCCTTGTCTCAGCACTTTTACCTCTGTTAGTCCTGTTAAGGGGTTTAATAGAAAGCTTACAGAGTTTCCCTCTAACTCCCATCTTGCTCATGACTGTGACATCACTGTTGGCTTGCAAGATCTTAAGGGTCTCATGCGTATATGAGGTACCACTGGGCTGTTTGTTCCCTCTGCTCTCATCCATCAAGAGTGCAAATAGAAACTGACTGATCTCTGACCACCGACGATGCAGACCTACATTATTTATTCTACAGTCAACCAATTTCATTATTATTATGGCAATCATGTATATATCCGATAAGATGGACATTCCTTTCTGGCACTCCCTTACAGCACAATGTTTATCCAACAAATTATTTTAGAATGCAGCTGTATGCTTTTTCGGTGGTACAAACATTGTATTCTGTGGCCTTTTTTTCCATGAAGTGTTCCACCAAAAAGCGGTATAAGATTAACAAATATCCTCCCCAGCCTTTGAACTGAACTGAGTCTTGCAAATTCCAAGGATTTTACACTGCCACTTTTTAGTAATTGTCCTCTACAAATGGGTTGAATTAGCACAGAGTACTACTTCATTTATGCTTAAAAATAGGCACTATAAAGCATTTATGCTATCAGTTCAGCATTTATTTGTTCTGACAAAAAAAAGTAGTTGAACTAGTTTGGAGAATTTTGGAGTGACAGAGATACTTACTTATTACTGTATTTGGTACAGTCTAGCTCCTGTTACACCTTACTGTCCACAGGTGATAAATGCCAGTAGGTTTTTTAACTCTTTCTCTTCCTGTATCCCATAAATGCTAATAGTTTCCTTTCCTCATACTATCATACTCTAGCTGGAAAGCATAATTAAGCTGAAGTCAGAGAAGGTTGTTCCCTACCTGTAACTAATTTAAAGTTCATAGCTTTTTTTTTCTTTTTTTTTGTCAAAACTGAAGGAATGCTTGTTGGTACCAGTTGATTTAATAAGATATTATATCCTCCTTTAGAGGATAGAGCTTAGTCCTCATAAAAAGTATTTGATACTTTCTGATACTAATATTTGCACATCCTCATGGGCTTCAGCCCAGGTGCTTTGCCATTTACTCTATGTTTTTTCTAGCATGACTGTCCTCTATCAGAAGTTGTTTCTAGTGCCATTCATGTTGCCTATTCTGGGGTTTTTTCCTTTGGGTCACTTCTCTCAAAATGTTTGTAGACTTGGCCTCTCTTATAATATTATAGAGCATTAATGAAATTTGCCATGCAATACGGTTTAACTGCTACTGTGTTTCATCTAGATTCACGTTCCCACTCTGTATGTGCTATTTTAAGGTTGTTCCTAATGTTGGCCTGACATTTTTAGATGATGCTCATTTGTTTCTCAAAAGGGAATGCACCTAAAATAAATATCCACAGCTATAAAAGCCTGGACAAGCTGAATTCATACTTTAGAGCACGAAAGTGAAGATGAGCAGCTTCCAGACGTTTCCTAATTAGTAAACAATGCCGTGGCCTGTTCTTGTTCCAGAAGTAGGACATGACCGAATGAACTCTGCCTTTTGAGAAAAGATGTGCACTCCAGGGCCCTGCATGTGGCTGTTTCCCCGGAGCAGACAGTCTCCCGGACACCATAAAGAAGGAAAGTGATGTCCTAAGCATGCGAGGGAGTGAAATTAGGGACTAATTAGCTAAGCTCTAAATTTTGCTCCTTGCAATCTGTTGCTGCAGAGCAGAGTTGTTAGACAAAGACAACTAGGCCTTGTTCATGACTCAAACTTGGTGTCGTGAGTGTTCTCATCTGTTGTTCGCTGGATTTACCGAGAGGGGGGTTAAAATTAGGTTTTAGGAATACAACAACTACAGTGTGTGCGCAGCGTGCAGCCCTTACACTGCAGCTGGTAAACATTTAAGGTGGCGCT
>JAWWLV010000144.1:14035015-14060211 GCA_035041135.1 Platyrinchus mystaceus
CAGGGGAGACCTCATCACTCTCTACAACTCCCTGAAAGGAGGCTGTAGCCAGGTGGGGGTCGGTCTCTTCTCCCAGGTAAGTAAGACAAGAGGGCACGGTCTTACACTGTGCCAGGGGAGGTTTAGGTTGATATTAGGAAGAAATTTTTTACAGAGCAAGCAATCAGACATTGGAATGGGCTGCCCAGGGAAGTGGTGGATTCTCCATCCCTGAAGGTTTTTAAGAAGAGACTGGATGTGGCACTTAGTGCCATGGTCTGGTTACCATGGTGATGTTGGATCAAGGGTTGGACTTGATGATCTCAGAGGTCCTTTCCAACCCAGTTGATTCTACGATTATGTGATATTTGCAGTGTATGTTTCCCCCATGTAACCTTCCATCATACAGAGATGGTTCACTCCTGATCACTGCTCATTCATTTTGGTTTAATCTTTTTTCGGCCCCCGTCTCTTTTGGTAACACCAAAGGGATTTCTGTGGATTTTAAACACGCTATTTTCCTGCTAGTTTGATTACACCATGATCATCCTGAGATACCAACTAGTAGCATAAAGTCATGTCATTCAGCAGAGAATGCTGAATTATGGAAGAATTATTTCTCATTGTGACACTAGGGAACGCTCAGTTTTAATTTTGTAATTATGCCATATGCTTCTGCTCTTAATTTATTTTTGCTGATTTGAAGCTTTTTGGGAGACTGAACAATTCCACTGGGTCTTGGATTTTACTATACATATTTTTCATTTTAGTTACCATACATCAAGCAAAGTAATATGACAAGGAGTAGTCTTATATGGTTAAACCTGTTACATCTTATGAAATAGAGGGGCTTCTCTTTATTTTGCCATTGCTTTGTTTCCAACTAATTTAAAAAAGTTTTAGCTGGCTGAAACCTATGGTATTGAATTGAAACTGATGACCTCTAGTGTTAAGTGTAGGAATGATGCATAAAGAAAAGTCCTCAAATGTTTCAATGTACTCTAACAAAATACAAATTAAAAAAACACTTATAGTTACACAGGGGAAGTAGTAGACTGAAAAGTAAAGCTGAAGCCTGGATATATTGAAACACTGTATTTAAGAAACTCCTTTCATGGTCAACAGAATGCCAAATACCAGAATCTTTACTAATCACTAAGAACTTACTGGTGTTTTGACTGTCACTTGGATGGCTTACTAATAGGCTTTTCTGTAATGGTAGAAATAGGTCACCATCTCATGGCATGTTCTTGTTCCTGTTTTCACAGCCAAAAAATCAAGAGGTCAGTGCTGGAGACTATGGCAGAGTTATTCCTGCAAGTGCCACAGTATTTGGGATGGCAGTGGAATGCAAAGAGATACGTAGGCATCACAGGTATGTCTAAACTCCAGCACTGTTTGAACCCATATTTGTTATTTGGGAAGAGAGACCGGTTGTTTTTATTGAGGATTTCTCATTACTGTCCTCTTTATTTTTTGAATGACTGATTGTCTGTTTAACTAAACAGATTTCTGCTCTCACCCTCCCCACTCCACCCCTTTTCCATTTTTTTTTTAACACCTCCCTACCCCTTTGAGGTTCAGATTTTCTGGATCACTTAATCAGAAACTCTTGATTTACACTTATGCTGAAATACATGCCTCTAATACATACAAAAGAAATTAAATTGCTTGATAGTAAAATTATGTCTCAATGTCTGTATTGTAGATTTTTGAATTAACACTTAGCCTTTATCCTCATATTACCCTCTTTATAATCTACTTCATACCTCACTGGTGGACCTAATGCTTCCAGAAGATGAGGACAGGATTGTGGAAAGCCTGAAGTGTTGATAACCCCAGCTAGCATTATCTGTCTGAATATGTCCTTTGCCTAGCTGTGAACTGACATAGAATAAGGTTTCTTTGCTGAGACCACCTCTCAGACTTCTTTCATATTGCATATTCCATTCAATGCTTTCATATTCATTTGCCTGTTTTAGAACAGTATCACTGTATGAAGACAGTCCCTGTCTGAGAGGTTTGAACTTGATGTGTTTTTTTAGGATTAATCTTGTTGTACATTAAAGAAAACACTAACTGCTACAGGAGCTTCAGTGCACTGGATGAAAAGTAGCCACGCTGCAATCAGCAGTTTTTCTAATATGCTGGACCTGGACAGTGGCCAGAAAGAGACAGAAGTTCCCATGGTAGATGGTCACAGAATAATTTCTTGCAGAAGTTAATTATTCATCAATTAAAAGAGGTTTTGCCTTGAAACAGGACATTGACTGTTCCTTACAAAATTTACACAGAATGCAAGTGAATGTCCTGTTAACTTTGGATTGTTGAATTGACATTCCATTTTAATAGCTTGAGGTCAGATGACTAGCAGGATTGAAGTGATTGTCACAAATCAGTTACATGCTGTTGAAAGAAGAAAAATGTCATGTTTAAATTTCTTGCCTCTATAGTTTGAGATCCCCTTTTGCTATAGTAAGAATACTTAAGTCTATTTTAACAAGTGCCGTTAAGTTTTATGTAAAACACTTATTATCTGTTCTCAGATTTAAACTATCCAGATATCTTTGAATTTTTTTGATGTGCATGTCTTCACATTGCCTAAAGTGTTTTCATGATCTGCAGTAAAACTTTGGAATTTGGATGGGTTTTTTTCTGAACCTAATGAAATAGCAGTGTGAAAGTATCTCTTTTCTCATGCTTTTTATATCATCTAGAATGGTTTCTGTCTTGTACAATTAATACAGCTTTGAGCTTTTCCTCGTGCTTTAAGTTTTTTTTTTCTGAGTGCTTAGAAGTAGATGTAGAGCCCAGAATTGTATGAGTACTTGGGTTTTTTTCCCTGAAGTACATTTAAAAGTGTGTTTAATCTCTTATCAAACACTGATTCATAATCTTGCATACCACATTCATCTATCTCTGTTTGATCTGAACTTCTGCTTTGTATTCTGTCCCACTGTTTTAGCAGCTTTAAGTTATGCTGCATTTCTTGTGCCCAATTATTTTGGGGTTTTTTTCCCTAGGATGGAGTGAAATTGTAGATAAATCTTACCAGTTTTCTTGTAGTGCTATTTTTTGGTGCACTTAAGCCAAATTTACAAAAGGTTCTGTGTCGATTTACTCCTTATTGTAGCTTTATTATTTGATGTTTTAGTGACAGTTGTAATGTTTCTTTGCTATAGCTGGTGCTGCTTTTACCCCCTGATTGTGTTCCCTAGAATGACTGTAGAGTCTAACTCTACTGTGGTGTTATGTAATTTTTAAAAATATTTTTATGGCATGTTTTAATTTTCTCCTGAAGTCACTGTAAGACTTGCAGTGATTAAGCATTTCTTTACAGATTCCAAGTATTTTTAGTGTTTTATTTTCAGTCGGTCCCAAGAAAGGGAGGCAATAAAGTGACTATACCTCTGTGCTTATGTATTGAAGCCAGAAAGGTTAATGATAATAAACAATCTGCTGAGTTCTTCCACAATACAGCAGCTGATGTCTTTTAGTGATAGTATTTCTTTTAAAATAATACATGGATTCAGTTTCAAATGCAGGGGGGTATGTTCTCATCCTTGTTAAAATATCTGTTGCTGCACCGAGCAGGTGAGAGACTGCAATTGTTGATAATGTTGCAGAATTTTTTCATGTTTATTGTGAAGTACTTAATAGTTTGTGCTTTCTATTGCTATGGAATCTGCTCCAAAGATGGAGTCCAATGTCTTCAGCTTTGCATAATGGTTAAAATATAGTTAGCTAAGAACATGACAAAGGGCAACTTACTCAATGCTGCAATTGTTAGTTTCAAGGACGTGATCATATATGATGAAAATATTATCAGACAGCCTGTCTAGTCATGCTTAGTTGTAGGGAGATCTCTTGCAGGGAGAGGAGGTTCCTGAAGAAGTGATTCAGAACTAAAAATAGTTCTAGAAATAGAAATTTAAATAGTTGTTGTTTGAACTGAGTACTAGATCTCAGTAGAAGAGTGTAGATTTGCTGGATAGCTGTCACTTAAATGGGAAGCACTAAGTGCTTCTCAGGCAAATGTACTTTTTCAGAATAATCTAAAGTGTAGCTTGTGCAAGACTTACATAACTTCCTGACTCGTACTCTGAAAATGAGAATATATCTCAAGTCCTCAAACATAAGAGATGGACAGTGTGAGTAATTGTTTTAAAGCAGTTTAGCAGTTGTCTTTGAAGCTTTTTGTATAAGGTAATTTCTAAAAATCCAGTTGATCTTCTGTCTTACAAGAGAGGATATGTATTCTGAGTTGTAAAAACATTTTCCACCAAGAAATCAGCACTGAGACTTTTCTTGCAAGCTATGTAACTGTGAAAGATGCCATATTCTGCATGGATTGTGCTTGATAAATACGTAAACATACCACAAAATGAAAGGTTACCTCTAAAAGAATCCCAAAACGCATTTTCCTATTGCGTATGTCTTTGTTCTGACTGTTCTGTTCACCCGAAAGGAACACTTTTGTTTCCTGTTTAACATAGCAGAAGAAAAGCTTTATTTGTTCTTATTATCACAGGATTTATTTTTCTTTAGTTCTCTGTCAAGACTGAGTGAGTTGTACTTAAAGGAGCAAAAGTCTGTGGCCTTTGACAAAGGACACATTTGGCTTTTTCTCGGTTTCTGGTGACAGCTTTCAGTTACAATTCTTGAAAATGATGTGCATTTTCTCTGCTTTGGAGCTGCTCTGAATACAACAAAAACCCCACAGAATTGTTTTAGTATTTTTTAGCTTTTCTTTTCTAAAACTTTGTACATTTTAAAATACTTAGCCAGCTTAGGGAGAATTTCCTTTAGGTTTTTGATAAAATGACTTGAAGTTTCATTTCTTCTTTTATTGCCTTTACTCCAGAGTGGGAATGCAAGAAGTTGCTGGTGTGTGCTTGTCAAATTCAGTGCAGTTCTTCAGTCCAACATATGCTTTTGCTGGTTCAGAGGAAACTGTCGAGCCTTACACCACTGAGAAGCTCAGTCGTATTCCTGGAGGTTACATACCCCTGACAGAACCCTGTCAAGTAATGACAGTAGATTTCAATGATCTGCAGGTAATGTTTTTGGGTGTTTGGGTTTTTTTTTTAATATCCTTTATAAGTAATTTTTTTATGAATAGCAAGACTCCCGTACTTTATTTGCTTTTGGGTTCAACTTCAGTTCACATGTGCAAAGTTGGCAGGGCTGCACTGAAATCCTCTCCTGATTTTGGTGCTTGTCTGGTTGTGTGATTCATCAGATGACATTTTCTGGGTTTTTGAGGGTGGAGGTTTCTTGTTTGTTGGGCACAGTTTAGGGAACTTTATAAACTGCCTCACCATAAGATCAAAGAGCTTCCAGCCTCAGTACATAGTTGGGGGAGGAAGAATGCAATAGACCCATCCTAAATTATTTATGCAGTTGTGGAGCTGACTTGGTTTATTCCTCTGAAGTTAGAGTCTTCAATAAACTCTTGAAGACAAGAGAAGGGGTGTATTTTACATCTGGCATAAAACTGTCTGTAAGTGCTGATGGGTCAGTGTAAAAGAGAGAGACATGAAGAAATTACCCTATTCAATCAGTTTGATTCCACCCTTCAGCTCCTTTGTATCTTAGGGTATTTCTCTAATATGGCATTCTAAAGCATAGTAGCACTATTTTGTGTATTGAACACAAAATACATTTGAATGCATATGTAAATAGGCCTGGACTGTAAGGCAGAGACCTCAGCCACCCACAGCTGGGCATGCTAAAAAGATGATACTTCTGATCTCTGGTGTGCTTCTTGCTCATTGACCTGTGGTGAGGAGTTAGCATTGACTCAGAGCTTAAAATAGATTCTGTTATATAAATGAAATTATTCTTGGCTACTGCTTGGCCAGGAATTGCAGTGTTTCTGAATCAATAGCTTTTCCTAGTTGGCTTGTCTGACATCCTGAGATTAAAAATGAAATAAGACAAGGCTCTTCAGTATACTACTGGGAGCAATCTCTCTGACCTAATGTTGCTTCTGCTTCTAGCATCAATAAGAAACTATTACTCTCATCTGAGAGATGTCTGTTCTTAAGCATCTGCCTGCTGGCAAACATGTTAAGATAATTTTAAAGAATAAAGAACAGTGTTACTCTTTAAATCATGTTTCAGAACTGCTCCTTTGAAGTTTCAGTTAGACTAATAGAGTGTTCCTGTCATGAAATGTTAATATATCATAAGTAAAAAGGGAGAAAGGGCACTGATGTGAATCACTGATGTGGTTGGGAATTGTTGGTTACTGTTTGTTGTGATGTTGTTGCTGGGCAAATGTAGCAGTTCCAAATGCTGGTAGGTTACTTTCAACCTGGGGTTTTTTGTTTGGTTTTCTCTGTGTGTGTGTGTGTGTGTGTGTGTGTGTGTGTGTGTGTGTTTTATCTGGCCACACCTGGACGTTCAATCAGTTCAACTAAAAATGAAATAGAAAAATTAACTGTACTCCTATTGGAATAGATAAAAACCTACTAGACTTACAAACAGTAGCAGAATTACCTACTAAAGACTGAAATTCAGGTAAGAAATCACTGAGCACTAGTAAGGTAATTTCAAAGACGCAATTCCTAAACTCATATTTTGAAGAATGAGAGGGATGTTGCATTTATTCTGCTTGTACCAACTGTCCAGACCTAAACTAACAGAACTGAGAACCAGACTTAAAATATGGAAGAACAGTGTTTGCCAAACTGAGTTGTAGGAGGCTTTAAGACATTAGTACAAATAATAAGTCAAAATAAATTTTTTTAAAAAAGCAGCTGCTTTATGCTGATGACTTTATCACTGCTGTTGTTAGCAGAAGCAGCAGCACTCAGTTCCTCCCAGGCAGGGGAATGAGGTGTGGCTGTAATTAGAGGCTGCAGGCACTTGTACCTCACCAGGTCCCACCTCTGTGCCTGTTTGCTGGCAGCAGATCAGTGCCACTGGGAGGGGAAGTGAGTGTTTACCTCTGCAGCCAGTAATTAAAGCTCAGTCTCACTTTCAGGCCCTAAAGGAGCTGTGCTTTTGCCAACAATTACAGATATTGGCTCTTTGTAATTCTCACAAGAAGTTATGATGTGGAATATTTGAGAAACTGTGGATCAAGGCATAGCAAACTTCATAACTGCATTCTTTCTGTAGTTTTTTCTACTTTTACCACTTTTAATGCAAGTTATCCTTTTCAGAGGATATGTATGTGGCATAGCATCATTTTGGGGTTTTACTGCATATTCCTGCATCATTGCTTTATTTTCTATGCTCTCTCTTTAACAAGACTTAGTTGAGAAATTGCCATCCTTATGTGGTAGGGCTGTTCAAGTTGGTAATTGTCATAAATGATAGAAAAAAAGTTTACAAGGTGGCTAAAAGAAGAATAAATATGGGTTAAGCAGTATGGTAGAGAGCAGGGAAAGCCTAAATAACTGCCTTCAACTTGGTTTTTAAGTGATGGGGATGTAACATTGCATTTATTAGAACTCAGTAGACAAGAACCTTGGGCCTGCTGATCTTGAGGGATAATCAGGAAGAATATTTTTCATGTCAAATACACTTGTAAACATCTATAACTTCATGGAAACAGAGAAACAGAAATGCATGTTTGTGCTCTTGCTGTCTTGCTTCAAGGGGCTTGATGCCAGCAAAGTTTCAACTGACTGTTCTTTTCCTCTCCAGGTGAGGAGGTACCAAAAATGGCAAACAGCAAAGCACAGTTATTGAAGAGCAGTGAGATCTTACTGTGAACTTTGTTGGCATCCAGTAATTTTAACATGTACATTGTTCAGCCACCTCTCAGTTGTGACAAGAGAGAGGTAGACCCAGTTTTGGAGGACACAATGAGAATGAAGGGGGGGGGGGAAAGAAAGGCAACATGTGAGAGCTGCTCATGTTCTTAGAGTGCAACTTCTCTTTTGTATTTTAAAACTGAAACCTAAAGAGTACAAGTGTTGAGATAAGCAGATCAGGAAGATGATAAATGTTTAGAAGGGGCTGTTACTAATCAGAATGGTTGTGACTAAGAGAACCTTTGGCATTTTGTGCTTGTCCTCCTGATAATATGCTGGAACTAAGACATTAGAGCTGGTCCTTTTACATTTATAAATGTTGGTAGCAGGAGGTAATTCCTGAGAAAAATAAATCGTACATGGAAAAAGACTTAATTCCTGTTACATATTCAAAACCTTTTAGGAGTATCAGAAAATGTATAATTGATCCCTTCTGGGGAGATGTTAGTTCTTCCCAGCAGTGCAATTGCATGTGCCTGACCTTTTACACAAGGCCTATAGCCCAGGCAGCAGAGAAAACATCCTCAAAGAAGTTTGATTTTGCTGGTTTTATAATTATTTTTTCTGAATCTTTGAGTGAATTCAGGGCTTGCATGCAGTATTTCCAGAATTGATTGAACAGAGGTTTAAAGTGAAGCCTGTGCCTAAGCATTGGCTTGAATCCAGCTCAAAAAACTGGCTCTGATTTTATTACTTCTCACAAAGCAAGCCTTGCCAGTCTAAAGTCTTTCTTGATGTTTTCAGTGGTTTAAAATATGTGTTCTTAGATGTAGGTGTTTGCTTTTGTGGCTAATGGAAGCAGATTGTTCATGTGGGAAGACAGTTCCTATGCTAGTGAATACTAATGGTGATGATTGGTATTGTAGAAGCTTGTTAACTTCAAGTTTCTGTTGGATGCTCTCATGGATTGGTGCTGAAATTTTGGGTGATTTAGTTTAATAAAAACATCTTTTTATTTATGGAAATAAACTCTCACACTTTTTTTCCCCTCTTTCCATTTTGGTCAGGAGCTGAAAAGCCTTGCAACTAGAAAGCCCTGGAAGCTCAGCCTACCAGTCACTGAAGGAGGAATACTGGATGCTATTGTGGTGTGGTTTGTACTGCAGCTTGATGATGAACATGCTCTATCTACAAGTCCCAGTGAGGAAACTTGCTGGGAACAGGCAGTTTATCCTGTGCAGGGCCTTCTTGGTACGTCCTGAGGACTTTCTTGTTGTGGTACATTAACTTGGCTTCATTTTGGTTTTGAGCTGGTTGGGTTATGTCAGAGACCTAGGAAGAGGCAGCAGATATGATCAGGAGAAGTTCAACAGCAAGTAGCTGTGAGATGGTTCCTGGTCATGTTTCTGGTCTGTAGTGCACAGTCCCTGCATCAAGGCTTGTTCCTGGGACTCTGCTGTGCAGCAGATAAGGGACCTGCTTAAGATCTGGGAGAATGCTTTTCATTAAGTTGTTTTTTTCCCTATATTGGATTAAATGCATTATGGAGTAACTCCAAAAAGTAGGGCTACTGACGGAGAGGGAGGTGGGGGAGGTGAGGTAGAAATTGATAGCTGCTACTGCCACAAAACTAAACATTTCCACCTATCTCTGACCCTCATTTTGGACTCAACTTGTATACCGTTCTCCACATACAAGCCTTAGTAGTGCCATTTTCACCATACTCTACTCTCCAGTCACCTATTTTTTATTCTGTTTCTTAGAACATCTTGAGTTGGAAGGGACCCATAAGGATCATAGAGCCCAGCTTCCTGCTTCTGGCAGGACTACCTAAAATTAAATCACATAACTAAGAGCATTGTCCAAATGCTCCTTGAACTCTGGCAGGCTTGGTGCTGTTACTACATCCCTAGAGAACCTGTACTAGTGACTGATTATTCTCTGGGTGAAAACCTTTTCCTAATGTCCAGTTGAAATTCCCTGACACAGCTGCATTCCATTTCCTCGTGTCCTGTCTCCAGGACACCAGAGAAAGTCAATCAGCACCTCCCCCTGCACTGCCACCCTTGAGGAAGTTGTAGACTTCGATGAGGTCTCCCCTCAGCCTTCTCTTCTCTGAGCTGAACAAGTCAAGTGACCTCAGCCGCTCTTCATAAGTCTTGCCCTTGAGGCCTTTCACTACCTTGGTCACCCTCATCTGGACACACTGTAATGGCTTGATGTCCTTCTTATGTGGTGATGCCCAAAACTGCTGCAATGTTCAAGGTGAGGCTGCCCCAGTGCAGAGCAGAGTGGGACAATCCCCTCCCTTGACCATCTGGCGATGCTTTGCCTGATGCCCCCCAGGACACGGTTGTCCCTTTTGGCTCTCAGGGCACACTGCTGACTCCTACTCCATTTGCCATTCACCCAAACCCCCAAATCTCTTTTGCACGGCTGCTCTCCAGCCTCTTGTACCCCAAATTGTATATATAACCAGGATTACCCCATCTCATGTGGAGAATCTGGTACTTGGCCTTGTAAAATTTCATAGGTTTAATAATTGCCCAGCTCTGTAGTTTATCCAGATCTCTCTGTAAGGCCTGTGTACCCCTGGGGTAGTCTACAGCTCCTCCTAATTCAGTATCCATAGACAGTAGGGACAGCTTTGCCACAGATTGGTTCACCTGAAAGCAAAGGGGAGGGAAGAGCCTCTTTTAGCTTATGTTGCCATTGAAAGAAATGTTTGTCGAACTGTAGCAGTTTTGTTTTGAAATTCTGGTCTATATCAGTGGGTTTACTTTCTTGGAACATACACACAGAGTATCTGAAAACAATCTTGAGCTGCACACCGTAAATGTTCCAGTAAAACTTATTTTGAATCCATTACCCTTTCTAAACTGTAGCTGTTGTTTTCCATCTAACTGCAAATTTACCTTGGTCTACAGAAGGTATTAAAAGGTTAAATGTTTAATATTTAGCATTTTGAAGCAAAAGCAGTTTCTTTACCAGTACATTTTTTTCTGCTCTGCTATCAGCATAACACTTAAGCCTGTCTATGAGAAATAGATACTACTTTATTTTGAGAATAAATGGATTTTGCCTAGACTGAGGCAGCTTAAGGCAAATGTGAATGCACAGTGGCAGATTCCAGCTTGTGGGTACAGACGAGAACAACTCCTTCATACACACTAGTAACAACTAATGAACAAATGAGATAATGGGTGGGTGGGATGGGTGGATTGTTTGTTTATTTTAAGCACTGTGTGGCTGCTTCAGTGATGTTTATGTGGAGTAACCGACGTGACTTTTTTTATGCTCTCTTGCCAAGATTATTCTGTGAAGACTGGAGATACTGTGATGATGGAGGTTTGCTGCCAAGATTGCTACTTGAAGATCCAGAAGATTTCTTTTTTGACTTCAGAGTGTGGGATGGATTTCAGTGACAGAGACAACACGCTGAGTTTGGGCAATGAGGCTGAATTATGTAATGCTCTGGCTGGACTTCAGACAACCAGCAAACAAGCTGGCAGCAGTCAAGTGTGTGTGCTGGAATCCACAGAAATAGCCCTGCTGAATGACGTGCCCTACCATGAATGCTTTAAAGCTGCCATGAGCAAAGTGCTGTTGTCGTTAAATCCAAGTAAGGACTTGCAGTCCATGGATGTTGATGGACATGGCAGTGGGATAAACCTCCAAGAGAATCAAAACAAGGGCTCTCCAGATGAGGCTCCTGACCCTTTGTACGTTTTAGATGTATCTGAAGGCTTCTCCATCCTGCCCATTATAGCTGGTAAACTTGGACCAGTCAGAGCCTACAGTTCTGTTGAGAAAGAACAGCATCAGGCAGCACTTAACATCATTTCAGAAGCTAACCATTTCCCTAAGGAAACACTGGAGTTCTGGCTCAGCCACTTAGAAGAAGAAAGTGTGGTGCTACAGAGACCCAAATCAGACAAATTATGGAGTATTATTATCTTGGATGTTATAGAGACATCAGGTTTAATCCAGCAGGAGGTGATGGAAAAGGCTGCAATATCCAGGTACAGTATAAATGGACAAAATTATTTTTAGGAACCTGTAATCATCTGAAAAATTTTGAGAATATTCTTTCTAACTACAAAATTACTGTCATGTTGGTTCTGTAGAGCAGAAAAAGCTGCTTTTCCCTGAATGGATTGAACCTCCCAGAGGATTCCTGGCATGACCATTGTATACATGTATCTTTTTACTTGAAAAGTGTCAAGATTTCACAGTCACAGATTTTTTTTATATTTTTTATGCAAGCATATGAGTGGACAGTCATATTGCTTGGTCTGCCAGAAGTTCCCAGGATAACCAAGGTAGCTTTTCATGCAAGGTTAGAAAAGCCAAGGTTCATGTCAAACAGTAGTTGGAACAAACTGGTACTGCTAAAAGATAAATGCATGGTGCTGGAACAGCCAGGGAGGTGGCAACAAAGCTGTCCCCCATGGCAGAAGGAGTGGGAAGGAAGGTAGAGCAAGAGGAATAAAATAAGGGAAATGGGTAAGAAATTAAGTGTGAAATGGATTTATGCCCTTTTGTGGTGCTAGGGAAGCTTCCCTGTTAATCTCCGTGCTTAGGGAGGGCAGAATATTCCAGACAATTTATGCCCATTACCTTTTCTAAGTTTTGAATAAATCTTTGGATGATTTGAAAGATTTTTTTTGCTGTGAGAACAAATGGAAAAATTACTCTTGACTTTTGTCATATGACAAGACTCAAATTTGTTGGCATGAAAATACATTGAATAATGCCCTGCTTAACTACCCAGTTCCTGTGATGGGGTCTGCTCCAGGAAAAGGAAACCTAAACGAATCTGTGTTGAATTGGAGGTGTTTGATATTATGCTGAATGAAAGCTGCTGTGGTGTTGCTGCTCTCAGCAGTATGATGCGCTGTAGCAAAAGACCAGGCCAGGCTCTTGTGTTTTTTCAGGGAAAATTGGCATTCCCTGCCCTCTGTCTTGTCATCAGTTTTAGTTTAACACTTAAATTCTCACAGGGTTTTGTTTCCTTATGGCTATGCTGCCTCCTTAAACAGTCCCTCCCAACATTATATACGTCCTGACTTCCAGTTTTATTAAGCATTTCTGCCAGTCCTTCAGTATTAGATGTTGTTGCTGTGAATAAATCCCACTGTCTTCATTGTGAAATATCACCACATCCAATACTCACTGAGAAGAGATTATGTAGTTCCATAATTTCAGTACTGTGTGACAAGTTTCCCTTTTTTTTGTATGATGCCGCTGTCTGGTCAAATGGGATCAAACTCAGATGCTTAGGACTTCAGGGGAAGAACTAGTGTGCCTTTCTTAAATGTAGTTAATGTTCTTTCATTACTGCTGAATGATATGCTTTACAAGTGAAATCTCTCATTTTTACAGATGTTTACTTCACAGTGGAGGGAAGATTTTCCCACAGTATGTGCTGGTATATGGGATGCTTGTAGAGTCGGAATCTCTGTTACTGGAGAGTGCTGTTCAAGGAACAGAACCAACTCTGGGGTTTAATATAGCCCCTTTTATCAACCAGTTCAAGGTATGAAGTTGGTGGGTGTCTCCCAGGCACTGTTTCAAAGCCTGCAGCTGTCTAGCTGATAAGATTTGGTGTAAACTGAAAGAAAACATTGTTGAAGTTATCAGGAGAGGTTTATGTGACCAGACAGTGACCTTGAGATAAACTAAAATGGGTGGCATTGGTTTTAGAACTGGTTTGGGTTTTGTCCCAGGGATGACAGATACAATGTTATTGTACAGAAGTGACTGTGCTGTTATTATTCCCATCGTTACCTTGTATCCCAATGGTGTACTTTATATTTTTATCTGTCTCTGGCAGGTATTAACAGTAATTCCTTGCAACTTTTCTGTTATCATTAAGTTTTCTAACTCTTCACTTTTTAATGGCTGTTGATGCCTGAAGTTATGGTATTATACTCTCAGGTACCTGTTCGTGTGTATTTGGATCTCTCTACGTTACCGTGTGTACCCTTGAGCAACCCAGCAGAGCTTTTAAGGCTGGATCTCATGAACCCTCTGTTGAACAGCCCCAGCAGAGAAGTGAAGGTGAGCTGTGTGTACATGAAGGCCAAAGCACGTTTTTAACTGCTGCTCTGCAGAGCTGCCCATTAATTGTTCACCTGGGCTGAAATACTTGTCTGAAGGTATCTCTGAAAAGGGTTGAAATTGTTTGAACTACTTCCTTTTCAAAGAATTAAGAAAACAGTATAACTGATTAGTATTTTAAATATTTTTAGGTACAAATCTGTAAGTCTGGCCAAGTCACTGCAATTCCCTTCTGGTATCACATCCACCTAGATGAAGACCACAGCTTGAACACATCTGGTGAGTCCTCACACTGGAAACAAGCTGCAGTTGTCCTTGATGAGCCCATCCCAGTTCAGGTTGGAGATGAACTTGTGCTTGATGTTCAACACCACAAAAGCAATATCAGCATTACAGTCAAGCGGTGAAGAATGTCATGTGTGAGCTGCCTTGTGGTTAATTAACTGTGCATAAACTGACTGTTCATAACATCACCGCTGTTCCTTTGTATTAAAGTCTAAACTTTATCTACTGATCAAAAAGGCTTTTTTGTTGCTTTAATAATAGATACTTAGGTTCCACTGATGGACTAAAATTTGCACTATAAGGGTATCTTACCAAGCAGCTGGGGAGGTATTGTCTTCACTACAGCAAAAACTTGATTGCTTGCTAGTGTACTGACTACAGCAGTGGGATAGACTTCTGCTACTCTGTCAGCTGTAGTAAGAAAAAAAGCATCCGGATTCCTGTACCAGGAATAAACAGCTGTGGCTGTGTGGAATAGAGTCCTTGTTTCTCAAACTGTAGTTGCACTTCTCCACTGCCAAAGCCTCCTGCTTCGGAGTTTGGAGATGTTAGCCATATAATAGTGAAAGCACAAACTGCTGCAGGAGTTATACTTAAGATCCCTTTCTTCCACGAGGAGGACAGTTGTAGCCATGTGTCATTCACACTCTTAAGTTACTGTAGCAGCAAATCAAATTGATACCAGGTGACCAGTTTAAATAAAATCTTTAATTGCTTATTTACAACAAAGGCAATGACTTGGCAAATCAAAAATTATGATTTTCAGTTCCTCACTAACTTCAGATACAGCAAGTACATAACTATAAAATATGCAGCCTAGTGAGTAAGGCGCCATATTTACATCACACTAGTACTGCAAAAAAAGCACTTAAGATGAACTTACCGACAGCCAGAAGTTAAACATTTATCCTGTAAATGCTAACAATGCTGAAAAAGAAACTTAAGATCTTGTCATTTAAAAGGTCAGTGCTCTACTGGTTTGGGGTTTTTTTTTTGTCAGATTGCAAACATGCAATAGTAGTAAAAATCTGATAAATGGGATAAAAATGATAACCCTCTGACACAGTCAGTTTTTGCAAAATAAGATTTTGATACAAGTCTTCTTGGTCTGAAATCTAATGCTAGTAAGTCCAGTATTAGATTAGCTACATAGTTTTACCTTAGCAAACGTCTTCTCTGTGGTGGTGGTGGGGAAAAAACAGCTATTACATTTGAATCCAGGCAAATGTATTATATACTAGAAGCATAACACAGTCACACAGACACAAATTTAAGAATACAAAGTACTACAGACACGTTGCCAAGAAATCCTGCTTTAACAGCTTAAAAAAAACTTAAGTGTTAAAGAATTTATTGCAGCCCAAAATAAAGAAATCGATTTTGGTTTCTACTTCCTTTTTTTGACATCCTTTATTCCCCCTCCATGTATTTTAAGGTAGTAACCAGTATTCTTATTCTAGAAGGGTAGGAAAAAAAGGAGTCAAGTTAAGGTATTAATCCAAAACTTACCATCCTGGCTGTCTCTTCTGAATGTAAAAGACTTACAGACTGTGAACTACAAGGACAACAGATACGCCAACCATATGATCTGGGCATGGAATTTGATAGCAAGGCCTGTAGGGAATGCTTTCTTTGTACAGATTCTTTACTGATGCTCTGTAGTAACTATCTTCATGAAAGGGCTATGCAGGAAAGGGAAGAAGATGGCATCTGTACAGAAGCTACCACTTCATCCACACTCCATTCAGCACTGGGGTATGGAAGTTAACCATCATTTAGAGGACAAAGTTAATACGAACCGTTTTTGTTACTGCCCTCCTTAAATTACATTCTTGAAATTTAGTTTTCCCACTGCTAGTAATACTTGCATTTCATCTTTAGAAGAGCAGGGTATTTTTTCAAATGTTTCTTTTGTATTAATGAAAGTCACCGTAATTTTGATATGATGTGGAAGTGTTTAGCAGTTTAAGGAGTTGATTCTTAAATTTATGCAGAACCCTTTACAGTGTGCGTGTTTTACATCCACGGGGTACTCACAGATCCTCACATCCATTATAGGTTCCGAATTCAGGTGTCAGTCACAGCCATATCCTCTTCCCGTCCGCGCAGCGGCTCTTCCAAGCTTTTCAGCCTTCATCGCTAATCGTGCATGTTAATAGGACACGTGTGGCAAGTTTTCAAAGAGAAGCTGAACTTAACTTTTATCCAAAGCTTTCTCTGATGAATCGTGCTCTAGTTCAGGTGATTCCTCAGCATCCTGAATGGCAGAAGGGTTATAAATACCATCGACTGCAGGGGCTGTTGTTGGAGTTGTGAGGGGTGTCACAGTGTGTCCAAACCCCTGGTAGTGACCCATGGGTGAAGATGGCATTGAAGAAGCATCAGAGATTGGGTCTTGAGTAGATGAAGACAGTAAACTTGTATGCTCGTTTTGTTCATGATCCTCAGGAAAAAACATTTTCCTTGGCTGGCCCAAAACCGTCCTTCCTAGAATTAATCAAGCCAGATGAAAATGTTTTTTAATCCATCCAGCACTAAAGCAGTCTTTGAACACACCAGCTCTAAAACAGGCATGTTAAATTAGAAGTCTTGGTTTTGTGTCAGTTTTACATGGACATTGTTAGTTTTAACAAATAAAACTATGTCTTTCCATTCAAAAGAAAAGCAGAAAGTACATCCCTCTCTTTACCTAACACACCTGAAACTTCTAAAAGAAAAATTAAAAACTAGACTCTAAATCAGTCAGGAGTACTGGAAAGAGCAAAGTGCCAAATAAGCCACGAAATTCTCTAGGGATGTGGACACCACTAATTTGGTAATAGAATGTTCTCAAGATACTGCAGAGATGAAGCTGGAAATACGTACAACAGATTAACAGATGGTTAACAGATTGTACAAGTCTCATCTCTTACTTACCAACATTTCGAACCTGTTCTGATATATCTGCCCTTAGATCAGAAATATCCCACATGGCAAGAAAGGAGTCAAAGCACGACCCTTCTTCAGCTTCTTGAACATAAGGTTTGTAGGAAAAACTGTAGTGATGGGCAATAGCAGCCAGAAACATCTCCACACAAATGATGAAATCCTGCAGCAAGAGAGACACTGACTTAATCACTCATAACTGGAGAAAAATAGTTCTGGGTTTCTTCTGCAACTGAAAGACTGAAATTGCACTGGGATACTTTTCCACCAGAAGTAGGATATTCATGGCAGGCTTTGGAGAGCCATATGTACTACATTCATACAGGAACCAGTGCCCTTTCTCTCTCTCTCTCTCTCTCTCTCCCTCTCTCTCCCTCTCTCCTTTTCCTCTCTCTCCCCCTCTCCTTCTTCTCCTAACTTTTGGAAATCTGGGTAACCTAAAGTTGGATACATCAGAGTTTGCTAAAACTCACTCAGGGTGACTGGCTGAAACTTAGCTGGACTCAAAATAAAATCAGTACTAATCCAGCCTGTATTAATTACAGTGAGTATGATAATATTTGCTTGAGATCAGCTATGTTATGTTACATATAACCATTCCTCCCCAGAAGTAACTGCTCTTACCTGTAGGCCTGTAGCCACAGCTTCCACACTTTGCCATTCCCAGGTGTGTTTCTCAGAAATAACACCAACTTTCACCAACAATGCAATGAGCACAGCCTGCCTATAAAGATTATTTATTATCATTATTATTATTGTAACAGTAGTGCCAAAAAATCTGCAAGCAAATCTGGTAAACAAGGCCTGTTCGTATGTGTACATAGGAAGAATCTTACAAAAAGCTTACTGTTTATATATTTAGATTTTAAGAGGAAGAAATAGACTTAAAAAGATATGTTATTCATCCATGACCCTGAAGACCAACAGAATCAACAGAGAAGACAACCAAAGCAGACTTTGTTGTTCTGTCAGTCATTAGAACAAGTTGCTTCTCTTTCATAGTATTGCTGTGAGCAATGCTTAGATAGCAATGTGCAGTTAACTTTCAGTAACTTATTTTGAAAAAGTAAATTTTTACTTTAAAAAGTAAAAAAAAAAAAATTAGTTTTGAAATAACTGCAAGTGGAGATCCTAAAATAAGTTATGTTCTTGAGAGTCACCTTTTGAAACAGCAAGTCTAAAAAATAATCTTAAGTGAACAAGACTGCTCTGTCCAACGTACCAGTACCCTTTTCCCCCTCACTGCACTTCACTAAGATTATGGGTAGATTTTTTAAGGCCTCTAACCTCAGTAACAAATCCAGCCTTTGTAGCTCTTTTATGATCCACCTTAAGAGCAAGAAGTGACGAGTAAATAAGTCACTTACCAGAAAGAAACAAAAACTACCATCTTCACACAAAGGAACTTTCCAACAGGTTGGATAGGGTTCAGTTCCTCACGCAGTACTTTATAAAACAGCACCAGACAATACATAGCAAACTGAGAAGGAAAAGAAAATGAAGGAAGGCTTTCAAATTCTTGCTTATTTTGTGAGGAAGTTGTTGTCTTCAGTTAAAAAAATGTATCACAGTATGATACAAACTTTAAAAGCTAGCTATTTTTAAAAAAGAGGCTTTGGATTTATGTAGTCTTTGCCTTACTGTTTTAAAGGACTTTTTTTTTTTGCCTGCCATTGTATTTCTGAAATGCATGGCATTGGCAGAGACTGAGGTCATCTATCTACACACTCTACAAAGCATAGGAAGGTCCCATGAAATCTTTTCAGTGCCAAGCTCATCTCTAGGGAAAATGGCATAAAAAGCACATGTTCTTTCAGATTTCTGTTAATAACACCTCAAATGTTGCCTCTTTATGAGAGATGGGGCAATGAATGCAATCTTCACTGCAAATCTGAACTAATGTACGGATACCACACGTTCTCCTACTCCCTTAGTAGCAAGTTTCTATAAGGAATCATGTCAACCAGGACACACAGAGGTACATGTTGTTGCTGGGATTTTTGTCCCACCTCCTTCCATATCAGTCACCCATCAAACAGAGGGGTGGCAGTGGGGGGAGGACACAGTTTCCAAGTGATCCCAGTTGTCATGCTGTTCTGACTCCCACTGCTCTTGCCAAGAGACGTAAAAGCAATCAGTGACCTCCAAAATGAAATTTTCCATTTTAGGGGCTGACATCTTACCCTGACATCATGTGGCAGCTGACCCAACAAGAAAAGGTGTTAGGCAGGGCAGAATCTGAGCACTGCACACACCATTTCCATCTTTTCCTGTCAGTGTTGTTATCACCAGCTTTGTAACTCAGAATTTTTAACATGGTCACTGTTGATTCTTTGTATGTGTGCTGGGAGGAAGCTGCAGGGGCAAGGGAAGTAATCTTCTGCAGAGGGGCAAGTCTGCAGCTCTAATACCCGAGCCATAACCACTTCACCCATCAAATAATTTGGGGTAGAGAGGTGAGACACTTCATTGCTTTATGGAGCTTTATAGTAAAAATAAAAATTTTCCAATTATCTGGTTTTCTAGTGTTTTTCATATATAGTACTTAACAGATAGTAACTTTGACATGCAGTGGAAAATATTCTGCCCATAAGAATTACCAGACATTAACACAATTACTGTCAATAGTTCACATAGAAAGTTCACACAATACTAATACGATGACTTAAAAGAGCAGAAAGATGTATTCTTGATACTTACTAGCTGTGACATGTTGTTAAGTATAACCAAGTAAGTCCAAGCATTGTTGAAGCTGAAGTTTCCTTCATCGTACACTCCCACTAGTTCACAAATCCTGAAAGAATTTTTTGAGTTAATCACTATGTAGTAACAGATCATGTTCTTGGAGTGCTACATATTCATTACATCAATCAACCCTTAGAATCCAAGACCTCTTTTGGTACTCAGATATAGGCACTGCGGGCCTGCACAAGCATCAGTTTCCAACAGCATTATATATTATATATATTATAAATATTTATATGGATATTCATTGTGAGTAGCAACTTCTTCCACAATCCCACAGAACTAGCAGCAATACAAAGTTCATGAAATTAAGCTTTTGCATCAGCATTCATAGCTGCCTACTATTCCTTTACAACCAGTCTATATGATATGTATGAAAGCTCACAGTCAAGCTTGTCACATGCAAACTTTAATAAAATCTTAAAATTCATGTGAAACTTGTTTTTAAAAACACCCAGTTGTTGAAGGCAAAGAGAGAAGGGAGGAGGGAAGAAGAATCTAAAAATTAAAAGATCATAAAACTGTCTTTCCCACCCTAACAGTACTTCACATTCTCTCCCACAGATTTCAGCAGCAGGCATTAAGTATTTATTATTTCAATTCTGTAAATAGTAATTTGCTATAGAGAATAAAGAAATCATAGGTTAATTCAAATTGCTAGGATCGATTTAGTATGTAATATGAGTCTGCTTTCAAACTGCCTTGATTCAATACAAAGGGCATGAAAATTCTTTCCAGTGTAACTCAAAATTACATCCTGAAGATCAATATTAATTATGTATGAGCATACTTACAAAGCAATAATGGTAGTAAATGGTCTGACAACAGTGTACTGCAAAACACCCAGTTTACATCTAAATAATAAAACTCTGCAAGAAAAACACAAAATTCATTGTACAAGGATTTAAAAACAATTCATTTATGGAAGTTTCCTGTTCTCAGTAGATTCACTAAAGTAAATTTTTATTTTATGGTAATCTCAACTTCTGCTTCCAGGACTTCAGATGCTGCACAGTGTGTATACACAAAATACACAAAAGACCTGGACTTTTACAGACACATAACAGGAAATACTCAATGATTCACTTATTTTAGCCATGAAAAGCTTCTGTCAGGGCTAAACAAAGATAATGCAATTTTTGCTGTATTTGAAGATGCTTAAGAATGACTTAGATTCATAGTTTGTCTTTAACATTTTATCAAAATCTCTTGAGAGATTTTATCAGTTTAAGCATCCAGAAATAAACAGTTTAAAAACTGTTTAAAAACTGCATAAAGCCTTTCTTCCCTGACCTGTGGAAGTAAAAGCAATGGGCTATCTGGCCTACCCCCAGTTCCACAGGAGGTTTTTGGCAAACATGATAACAAAACAAGCAAATTCAAAGGTCGAAGAAACCTTTTCGCAATATTTTCCAAAAATGTTTACTTCAGCACCACTTGAGCCAATGCATGTTAGTAACCAAGTCCAGTTTACAGGATGGAACAATGCACAGATGACAAAGGTGTTCACGACCGCTTTCAGCAGAGGTTCATGGCTGATAACCAAAATGTGTACAGACCATAAACTGACTCTGTCAAGCAACAAGTGATGCTGCCAAATATCAAAACAAAATATTTGTCTCTGACTACACAGCCTAAAGCTATAAGATACCATCATATACTCACTCTCCCATAGCCCAGGACGGACAGCAGCACAGAGGGGGCAGATGTCTCTGCTGATCTTTCGCTTCTATTATTAATACGAGGTTTGGGTACCGGTTGGTTAGATAATTTGAAAGAAAAACCATAAAATTATAGATGACATAAGCTTCATAGCATTCTCGACATGTATCCACATATATTGCAATGTTGGGGTATTTCAAAGCTATCCACTGCAAGAAGAGAGGTACACAAAAGGTTACGTGCAAGAAAGACAAGAGTGATTCCAATGACAACACTGGCTGGGCAGTTCAGCCCATGAGCAACACCTCATCAGACAGCAGGCACTAATTAGACAGCGCTTGAAGCACTGGCTACTAAGAAACCAATGCTACAGCTAGAAAGTAACATTCTGTAAACATACACACAAGAACTCCAAACTGCACCTCTCTCTGCCCCTTCAACTGGAAGCGGCTCAAAGCACCGCCCGAGAGATGCTTTGTATCTTTGATAACACAATTCAGTCTTTCGTTCAAAAGTAACTAAGTAACTTAACTGCACATAACTTCTTCCTGTTAGGAGAAGACAGGATAAAACTGTTCCCTGAAATTCATTATCAAGGTGGGTTTGAGAAGTTTTAGTCTTTATTAGAAATAAAGTTGATTTCTTTTGGTATCTGATGTTGTAAATGTTTGCTGTGACATGTTTGCAAAATATAGAAGAAAGCACAGATTAGCCTTAAAGTGGTAGCCCCTCACTCTAAACCATAGTTTCTGAGAGAGAAGGGATTTTTTTTTTTTTTTGCAAAACTGTGATTATGGATCAGCTGTCAGAGCTTTCAATTTCTGGGTGTCACACTGCTTTTGCACTGTTCAAAGGACCTCATCCTTTGCCCCCTCCCGCCGAAACAAAGAGGAATAATTTTAGCACTAAGCACAACTCAGGAAAGAATTTTAGTTGTAAGCCTAACTTGGGAAAGAAAGGTAAGGCATTGAATTTGAGTCAGGACTTGGCTCAGTCTGGTTTCCAGTTCTGCTGTTAAGATGGAAGGATCAAAAGCAGGCTCTTGTCATACCCCCTTCAACATCTGTCATAAAGGATACTCAAGGACAGGGTTAAGAAGGGTTGGCAAAAGCAATCCCTAAAGCTCCACAGGAAGAATATATTATCCCTAGAACTATGTTTCTGATGTATTCCATAAACAGGAATGCCCAGAAGCTTCTAGGACTACCACTCTCCATGCAGCACAGTTTCTGCTGTCACACTGTTTTCCCTCACTCCCACAGCAATCAGAATTTTATTGAGCTGTTAACAGTAAGAGGACACTTACACTGTCTAAACTGTAAATCGGCACCATCCATAGAATCCTGTTACAATAACAAAAGAACATTTAATATTACTAGAAGTATTTTTAGTCTGAATTAAATTCAACATTCGTAGCACAGGTAAAATGTGAAATGTTACCTTATTATTGGTTTCTGTAATTCAGGTTGAGTATAATGGACTAAGTGTTGTAGTATGCCCCAGAGAGATATTGGTATAGTCATCAGCAGAAATATCCCAGCGATAAACCATGCCTTGGTATGAATTCCAACCTTGCAAAGAAAAAGAAAAATGCAAGATCAAAGTTTCAGTCTTAATACTTTAAAGTATTTCAAGTACACAAAACATTCTACAAAAACAGAGTAATGCATGCTACTGAATTTACTGAAACCCACAACAGATTCCTTGCTTTAGTTCTGGAACTTGCCTCTGTTCAACGCTGCGTTATAAAGTTCCTGAAAGCTTGTGAATTCAAAGAATTTTTGGCTTTAAAATCAAGTTCCAACAAGTAATCAATTAGTTTCATATAACAAACTCAAAATGCATAAAAACATAATGTCAGCTAAAACACAGGGCTGAAATTCTAAACCAAAACTCTCTGAAAAATAACTATATTAACAGTGCTAAGTACCAAAACCTGAGAAACATATTAGATTATTCCCCAATTTTTTTGCTGAGAATTTCTTCTCTGATCCCCTGCCGTACATCATCATCACATGTTTTCTCTTGCTTTCCTTTCTTGCTTTTTCTTCTCTACAAGTATTGGACTTAATGGTATGAACTTCAATATAAACATCCATTATGTATCAGAACAGGATTTCGAAATCAAAAATTTTAAACATTTTTACTGTCATAAATTATATCACAAAAAAAAAGCTTACCTGCAGTGCCACAGCCCTGTATCACATTGAATAATACATATATTTTAAAGTTAAAATTTTATTTCTTGTTACAGAAGCAACTGTATCACATGAGTGTGTCATTCATACATCACAGCTGCGTGATGAAAGAGGAGTTTCTCTACCAGTAGAGATGCTCTACTCAATTCTACCTGATCAGACAGAATCACCTTTATGAATGCCACTATTACTACTAAGTTTCAAAACATAAATTCTGGGATGAATTCATGGGGAGAGCCAGTCTCTCCTTGGTGGTGCCAACCACTAGGACACAAGGCAGCGGGCAGAAACTGATGCACAGGAAGTTCCACCTGTACATGAGGAAGAACTTCTCTACTGTGGAGTGGAACAGATTGTCCACAGAGGTTGTGGAGTTTCCATCACCGGAGATATTCAAGAACCATTTGGACACAATCCTGTGCCGTGTGCTCTGGGATGACCCTGCTTGAGCAGGGAGGTTGTACCAGGTGACCCACTGTCGTCCCTTCCAATCTGTGATTCCGTGACGCTTGGCTGACTTCTCAGCATCAGCATCCTGTTCAAAAACCAACTACTACAGAAATAGAAGGGGAAAGAAATCCTGCCCTGTCCCACTGCGCTCTGATGGGGCTCGAGCAGCAGGGCAAACGTGCCGAGCAGCACCGCGGCACTTCTTCAGCCTTTCCTTTCACAGAATCCCAGAGCGGGTCACGTTGGAAAGGACCACAGTGGGTCACCTGATCCTACCTCCCGGCTCAAGCAGGGTCATCCCAGAGCACACGGCACAGGATTGCGTCCACAGGGTTTCGAATATCTCCAGTAAGGAAGACTCCACACCCCCTCTGGGCAGTTCCAGTGTTTGGTCACCCGCACAGTAAAGAATTTCTTCCTCATATTCAGGTGGAACTTCCTGTGCATCACTTTCTGCCTGTTGCCCCTTGTCCTATCGCTTGGCACCACTGGGAAGAGCCTGGATCCATCCTCTTGGCCCGCTCCCTTCAGGCAGTTCTGGGCACTGATGCGGTAACACCTCTCCCCGCCGGGTTCCCCCCGGGTCCCTCCCGCGGCCCCAGCGAGGCGCACCGGGCCGGGCCGCGCCCCTCACCTCCAGCTTCTGCAGCTCCCACACGCAGAGCGGCACCACCACCAGCAGCCCCACGATGTAGAGCAGCACCACGAGCGGCCGGATCCAGCGCCGCCAGTTCCCGCAGGTGCACGGCATGGCCGCGGCACCGCTCCTCGCACCCACCTCAGCGGGCCGGCAGCGCCCGCGGGGCGCGCATCACCGGCGAGGCCACCGCCTCACATCAGACGACGCCGCCTGGGCTCAGCTCGGCTCAGGCTCGGCTCAGCTCGGCTCGGCTCAGCTCGGCTCAGCTCGGCTCAGCTCGGCTCAGCCCGTCCCGCCCCGGCGCTCCCAGCCCGGCCCGGCCCTGCCCTGCCCCGCACACGCCCCCGCGGCGCTTCCGCCCGGCACCGCTTCCGCCTGCCCCGCCCCAACCCCGCCGGCCGCGCCCATTGGCCCCCGGCCCTGCCCATCACCGCTGCCCCGCCCACCAGGGCACGGCGGAGGGGGATCGGCGCGGCCATTAACCCCTCCCCCTCCCCCCCCCGTGGGAGGGTTGGTCTCTTCCACCTCCGCGCCCCCCCC
>JAWWLV010000144.1:14060703-14073184 GCA_035041135.1 Platyrinchus mystaceus
GATTCGTTGGACCCCCCCCCCCCCCCCCCTTCCCGCTTTGGAAGTGCTGTGTAAAAGCTACTAAATCGCCACTTAATTCCGCAGTGGTCACTTGGGAAAACCCAGTGAAAACTCGGATGCGGAGCTAAATTAGCACCGTAGGCGGTATAGTCTGCCAAATATCCAAGCAACTGCTGCTGCTTGGAAGGAGGCAAATGCCTAAAGGTTGGTCGATCTCCTTTTGCCTTCACATGCTGCACTGATGTGGCATCCAGTACTTCACAGGATGAGGCAGAGGTTCGTCTTGGAAGTGTTCAGGGTTCTGAATCTCAGGAGCCCTGACCACCTTAAGTCTGATACCCCAATTGCCATTTCTACCATTTTCTACCAGTCAGTGAATTAGTTATAAATTCAACGTTAAAGTTTAAGGGTAAGGAACTTTTTAAGGGAACTGAAAGATCATCCCTGTGTTACATCAAAAATGAAAGTTCAGCAGGGGTGATTTGCTAGAGATTATGGCAAGTGTGTGAACAGAATCTTATTTGCTGATACTGGCACTAAAGAACAGTTCTCATATTGTTTTGAGCTGAGATACTACATTTCTATATTGTATTACCAAAGGTGTGCCTATTCTGCTCACCTTTGTTCTTCGTATGTGACCCATTCTTGGCAAGATGGTACAAGAAGTAGGTCAATTAGAAGCTAACAAGATCAGTCATATTGAATAATAAAAAGTACACACATATACCATACATGTATATAAGTACTTTTTTCTAACAGACACAAACATGTATGATGGTGACATGTCCATAATTAATATGTCCAAAATGATAGACAACAATTTACACCATTAATGAACAAACACAGTATTTTTTTTAATGTTCAGAGTGGGGGTTTTTTGGGTTTGTTTTGGGTTTTGTTTTGGTTTGGTGTTTTTTGTTTGTTTTTTGTTTTGGTTTTTGTTTGTGGTTTTTTGTTGTTGGTTTGGTTTGTGTTTGTTTTTTGTTTTGTTTTGTTTTGTTTTATTTCTCCATACTTTGTTTCAATGATGGCCAAGCACTGGTTTGGTTTTTGGTTTGGGTTTCGGGTTTTTTTACTTCCCTAAGAATATGTAGCTGAGAGCTGGCTCTTAGTGATGTTTCTGATACAAGTTCTTGCATTGTTTATAGGACTCGAAGGCAATGGAGCTGGTGAAGGGTCTAGAGAGTAAGTCCTATGAGGAACGGCTGACGGAGCTGGGGTTGTTTAGCCTGGAGAAAAGGAGGCTCAGAGGTAACCTTATTACTCTCTACAACTACCTGAGGGGAGGTTGTAGCCAGGTGGGGGTGGGGGTTTTCTCCCAGACAATTAACGACAGGACAACAGGACGCAGCTTCAAGCCACACCAGGGGAGGTTCAGGTTGGACATCAGGAAGAATTTCTTGGTTGTCCAGCACTGGAATGGGCTGCCCAGGGAGGTGGTGGAGTCACAGTCCCTGGAGCTGTTTAAGAAAAGACTTGATGTGGCACTCAGTGCCATGATCTGGTTGACATGGTGGTGTTGGGTCAAAGGCTGGACTCGACGATCTCAGAGATCTTTTCCAACCTAGTTGATTCTGTGACTCTGTGACTCTCAGGTGTTCTTCACCACTGACTGCCCTAAAAAATCTTTGGAGACAACTTAAACACTTCACAGATTGAAAATCATTGTTTGCTTATTTATTATTTTTCTGTCTACTAGTGGGTTTGTGTGCTTTCCTTGGGCTCCAAAGGAGGCATCTTTGCCAGAACAAGGCGGTCTCTTTGTAGTTAGATTTCTTAGAAAGCAAAGCTTAACACAGTTGTGTCACGTGATTACCGGCCTGGCCTCCTCCTCTAGTGAACACGAATATTTTGGACAATTTCAGCCAGATCTGAGTTGAGGGTCAAAGTCCCAAACTCCAAAATACGTTCCTTTAAGTTGTGTGAAGCTTCCTCTGTCAAGAACCAATTCTGCTTCTAAAATAACTTCATAAACAAAAATTATTTTATTACAGAAGTGAATATGAGTTAATAACAATATGGCCCTCAAATGTAGTATTGTTGTGAGCCAAGTTACAAATATTCTTGTTTCTCAGTTGTGTTTCAGTAACACAGGAAATGACTGTATGAAATCTCATCCTCACAAATAGATTTGTGATCAGGAATTTATAATTTTTCTAAGTATTTTGCCATGAAAAAGTCACCATTGACACATAAGAAAAGGGATTGGTTTCCCAACTGTTGTGTGGGTTGTCAGTGAACTATTAGAACTGTGTGGAACTAATTCCATCTCCAGAACACACATAAGCTTCCTTGTTTTCAGCAAGAAGCCACACGTGAAGTATTGGTAAAAACCAAAGTGACAGAGTTCATCTTCACTAACTATTAGGGCTTCTAATACCAGAGAAAAGAGTAACAAAGCTACTTCCCAGAACTTGGAGATAACAGCTGTACTAGCAGCATTCTCTGCTACTGGAAAGACTGATGTGAATTATTGTTGATGTCAATCATTATGTACATTCTGCTCTCATGAATTTCAGATTTATTTAAAAGAGAGTTATGCCAAAAGATAATAAACTGGGATTATTCCTTAGTATAAGAAATCCTATAAATAATTTACCAAAGTAAAATGGCAAAGAAAATAGGCTATTTTATAATTGTGGTTGGAAAACTATGTGGTATTTATTATTCATGAATTATATTTTTATTTGTATGTCATATTGTTTCATAGGTTTCCCCATCTTTTGTTCTTTTAACTGAGACAATACACCTCTGCTAAAAATCCATGCTCCAGGTGAAGGGCAAATCAAAATTCACAGAGTTTTGGGATGTTTTCTGTAAACAAGAGTAATGTTTGGCATGACTTGTTAAGGAAGCACTTATTTAATGTCAGACTGAGCACTGGAACAGGTTCCCTAGAGGGACTGTGGAGTTTCCATCCTTGGAGATACTCAAGACCTAACTGAACTTGGTCCCAAGCATCTGACTCGATGTAGCCCTGCTTGAGCAGGTGGGTTTGGACAAGATGACTTCATAAGTCCCTTCAAACCTCTGATTATGGCATTCATAGGAATAAAATCAATGCCAGAAAAATATGGTGGAAAAGATGCTGCTCAACACCTTCTCTGAACAAAATTGTTCAGCTCTAACAAATATTGTATAAAAAATCACTCCCATACCCCATCATCTGTGAAGAAAGAAAACTGTCATGTGGACCATGACAAGAGGCCTCTTCCTACTACAGATTTTTTCATTAAGCATAAAAATATATTTATTTATTTACATAAAAGAGCATTAACTGAAGAGCATATTTTTTGTTGAGGAGTTACGTGTTGTTCTGTTGAGCAGTTCAAAGATTTTTACTGAGAACTCCTTATGTTGCTGTTTTGTTTACAAGGATTCCTGAACTCTGCTAAGTTATTCCAGAGAATGATCTGGCCCGGTAAAGAAGCAGGTAGGTTGTATTTGTTATATTGTTTAGGCTGTATTTGCTGTTACAGCCACTGTCAATGCTCATTTAGAAAATGTTTGGGAACTGATAAAAAAACCTCTCTGTTATCTCTTGCCTCGCAGCTATAGCTTTAAAACACAGTGTATGTACCCGTCTGGGATTGTTAACAAAGGTGAGACTGCTGGAGCCTCTCCCTTCTTTTACTCCCTTTCTTAGGAGAGAATATGAGAGACCTGCATGTGTTCCTCAGCATTACAGGGAATGATGGATTGGCCTGTAGGTGGGGCACAGGGACTACTTCTGGGCAAGTTTTTATGTCAGCCAAATTAAGATGTTAGCACTGCCAGTAACATATTGAACATGAGTCAGGCAGCAGAAGGCCATGAAGCTAAACTAAAAAATGGGGATCCTTTTTAACTGAGTTCTGATTTCTGAGCCTTTGTGAGACTCATATATTACTAGCAGAAAATGCGTTTCTCTAATGTAATGATTCTAAACACTTTAACCATGAACAAAATATCAAAAATACATCAGGCAAGAAAAAATTACCCTAGAATAAATTAAACTGATTCAAGAAGGTGAAAGAAATATGTGAACTCAATTAGGAGGGAAGAACGACATGGAAGGGTCAACTCCATTATCACTGCTTTCCCTCCTTCACGGTAACAGGTTCTGCTGTAAAAGTGTGCTTCCTTCTGATTATTACTGCCACAGCAGGAGGCTGATGTTCAGCAGGAAAATGGAATAGAATAGAATGGATTATTTCACTTGGAAGGGACCTACAACAATTAACTCCCTGATGACTTCAGGGCTGACTAAAAGTTAAAGTATGGGCTTTGTCCAGGCACCCCTAAAAGACTGACAGAGTTGGGGCAACTCACTAGGAGTCCTGTTTCAGTGTTTCACTACTCTCTCAGTAAAAAAATCCTTCCTGATATCCAGTCTAAACCTCCCTGATGCAGCTTTGAACCATTCCCATGTGTCCTATCGCTGGATACGAGGGAGAAGAGCTCAGCAACTCCCTCTCTGCTTCCTCTTCTCAGGAATGCAAAATTGTGAACTTACCTGGGAGAAAATACCTTAAAGTATGTGAGTATCCCATATTTCACAATCCTGCATATAAGAAGTCATTTGAAAATCTCTAAATGGGGCTCTTACAAAATGTAACACGGTTAAGCAGCGTTTTATTTCCATTTTCTCTTGATTTCTGTCTGCTTCAACAGACAGCTCTCTGATTGTGCTGCATACTTGACTGACAAAGCCCCACATTAAACTGCTGTGATAGATGCATTTTTGTTGACTAAATGTACAGTTTTATTAACTAAATACTTAATAATGTGTGTAGCCCTTTGCTCATATTTCTCAGGTAAAGCTACCCAGATGAAACTGAATTTGATTTTTCCTATTGGCAAATGAAAACAAAAGGACAAACTACACTACCATTCATTGTATGTTCTGTCTAAAAGTAGCTAAAATTAAATACATCCATAAGCGCGCTTTTGCCTAAAAGTTGTTTGGAACCAATTCTAAATTGTTCCTTGTTCCTGAATTGTCTCAGTTTTATTCATTGACACATACTTCCAAATTCCCAGCTTCATTCTTAGTTATTCCATATAAGGAAAGAGGAAAGGGGATGCACTGAAAGATATCAGAAGAGTATTTGTGCAGCTACGACTGAGGTGTGTGTAATCCAAACATGGAACAGTGTGAGTACCCACTAGGATGTGCTGTTGGCCTAAAATTGGAGCCCTGGTATTTAAGAGACTGAAGTTTCAAAATTCTCAAGTGTGGTGTAAACATAACCCCTGGGGTATTCTCGTTTGGAGATCTCAGAGAAGAAGTACAAAATATAGGGGTTTGTAAGGAAAGGCATGCAGTGGTTGAATGATAGGCAAATCTTCCTATGCTACAATTATCCTTAGCTGGCATACTTGAAATGAGAATTTACTCAAGGAGTGTCACAGCCATGGCCATAATCAGTTAATTGAATATCTAACATTAGAACTTTTATTGCTGCAAATAATTGTTGCAAGGTGTGGTCTCTGTGCCAAGACCTCCTGTGTATATCATATGTGCAATACATGCAATACATGCAACACCTTTACACAAAAAAACATTGTATGTGTTCTATAACAAATGTGTTCTGGTGTGCTGTTGCTTGTTGTGAATGTAAACATGTATTAAACAGTGTTCAGCTAAGATTTGTGGATTTAAACTGATCCACTGAATTCACTGGTTGTGAAACAACATATGTTTATCAAGATGTAGAGTTGTGAAAATAGATGTGATGTAAATATCTGAAACAGAGTTGTTAAAGTTTGCAACTTGCCCTGTCAGTAATACTGATGTGTTTTGTCAGTTTTGATACTTTACCCTAGAAAGATTTCATATGTTAGAATTTTCCAGCAGTTGTGACTTTATAGTGGCTAACATACTCTTAAGTTGGGTGATGTAGAAAGTAAATTGATAAGCCGTGCGAGAGAACGTCTGGAGGGATCTGTTTGAACTGTTCAAGCACTGAATGTGATGTGAAGGAGTTGGTAGCTGGCAGTCATTTCAAGACAGCAACAGTTCCTATATAAGATATAGTTCTTGTAGAATTCCTTCAGCAGCGAAAGGGGAAAGAATCCTACTGTTTGGGGGGTTTTTCTTCCAGATTTTCCATCTTAAAAACCAGAGCAGGAGCGTAAAATGTGAAAGATTCCTAAAATACTTCAATGTCTGTGTAGTACAGACAATGCTGCCACTGGTAGTGATTAAGTGATCTAATAAGTCTTTTCTTTAATTTGAGTGATTTTCTAACTGATGTATCAAGATTGCATAATATTATATATAGTCTTTCCAATCATTCCTTTCTAAAATCAGACAAAAGCTGAGGTTTACTAAAGATAAGTTTTGGTCGTGCTTTCTCAGTTTTTTTTACCTATCAGTGTTGCCAAGTCTACCAGAATTGTAAGGCAGCACTGCGAAGCTTTGTGTGTACTTTGAAAAAAACCTAATCTACAACTTTAAAAGAAAAAGTGTTTGGTCAATTAAAATGTGTCAACAACTCTTTCTTCTGAAGATTAAGATTTTTTTTCTCCTTTCTTCTGAGAGGTATGAACTAAATTCTATTCTGAGAGCCAGGAATTCCTCCATTCTCATTCTGGTACTGACTCTGTTGCAGCCTATGGCAATGTATCACAATTTTTTGTGTGTGTAAAATGGAAATATTTGCCCAGGGGCAATATGAAGATTAATTACTTAATATTTATAAATTGTTCTGAAAATCAGCATTATGCAGATATTATGATTATTTCTGAGCCGTGGATTCTAATTTGGGATGAGGCCCAGAAAAGGACATAACTGATGCTCAAGTCAGGTGGAATTTAGATGCCGTGGGTCAAAATTGCAGTCCTAAAAATGTTTACACATCTGCCATAAAACCCTGGAGGTACATAAGGTTGACTGGAAGCACAGGCATTTTTTATTATGAGGTGCATAAAGTACTCCAGCAGTGCTCATTTGTGCTCTCAGAGGTACTTAAGCCTTAGTAGGACTGAGCAGCCTTGTAATTAACTCAGGCTAATGCCCAGTAGGTGTCCAGAAGTGAAGCATTCCTCCACATGTCTCCCTGGAGAGTTCAATCCAGTAGGTGAACTCTGAAAATGCAACAGCTGGCCCCACAGTGGAAAAATCTGTTTCCCTTCAGACTGTGGCTCAGGGCTTAGTACAGACAGGAATATGGATGAGGTCCAGGTTCAAATCCCTTGTCTGTCTGAAAGGATTCCACCCCTGCTTTGGACCATGCTTAGCTGGCAGGCAGAAGACTTAGAATGTAGTTAGGATTCTCTCATCTTCAGTTCCCCTTTCTGAGAAGATACTCTCTATTCCTTGTCAGCATTTAAGTCTTGCAGTTGTGGCACATTGGTGAGAAAGAGGAACTATTGTGAAATTTTACAGAAAATAGAGAAATACTCAGTCCTGGATAAATACAAAAATAGTTGTAGGAGCAGGGACTGGAGCCTAGGGTAAAGTGCTCTTCAGTGAGTGCCTGCTTGATTAGTCTGCTCCTTATCCAACATGATGACTTTTGTGGGTGCACCAAAGGCAACATGCACTGTATAAAGACTCTAAACTCTGGATTCAATTATGCAGGCCAGGAAGATGAAAATCAGATGGTGTGGTAGTTGGGAGTGCAGTGCTTTGTCTTTTTCTAGATCTCTCCCGGGTTCAGCAATAGGGATCTGCCAGATACAACTAAACAAATAGGGTCTTCCTCCCTTTCTCTCTTGCTTTGGTTCTGCTTCTCTCCATGTTTGTGGTCAGTCCTTAAAATGAAGAGGTAAGAAACATAGTCTGAGCCTGATCTTTTACTTCAGAAGTAAAAGGGAAAAGTCCTTGTCATGTTAACTGAATTAAAATCGGGCTTTAAATATAAGTGGAAGAAGATTTTTTAGAGAAGTTTCCTGTATAGTACCCATTATACCTCAAACTAATGCATTTCTGCTGGGATTTGTCAAAGCTGCTATTCCTCCCAAGTCAATGTGTGTCTCAACACTTTAAAACAAATTAAGTGAAAAGGAATTTTATAGTGATTTAAACTCAAATTCTCTGAGATATGGTCTGTTAAGAGACTAAAAGGACAGCTAAACATGAGAAAAAAAAATGCTTTTCTTTCCAGAATACATACATGTTTTTGCATTTATCCTTGCAAGGATATGTTTAGCTAACACATTTGTAACAGCTTGTGTATATGACTAGGCAGTCATCGTGGCACAAAATTGTACAGACCATGAAAAACCATAAAACCAAAACTTCACCTTCTAAAGCTGCATTTTTGTTTAAACATGATAATATTAGGGGCTTTTTTTTTTTTTTTTTGGTGCTGCAGCCTAGAAAAATCCATGAAACAGACTGAAACCCCCTGAACTGGGCCCCTGAAAAAAAAAAAAAAGAGCTTTTCCATATTTTAAAGTGGCTTTTTAGGCCTCCCGAGTCTTTCTGGCACATCATTCTCAGACCCTTATGGACTGGGATGCTGCCAAACAGCTTTTTTCCCACAAAACTTTAATAAACTTTGAGTGCTGGACAGAAGAGTAGTGCAATTCCCAAAGAGAGATTTCACTACAGGATTCCAAAATGTGTACAATATAGAAACTAGCCTCTGAATGAACCCAGCAATACTTTTCCTTGGATTTCTTACAAATGCAAGAAATTCAGTTCTGTGTCTTACACTGGTTTAGCATTTTGCTTTTCTCTTCCCAGCAATATGATCCCTAATATTGTTTTATAAATCAGATGTGCTTATTCTAATGCAAGTATACTTTGTTTTTGGCAGACATTAAGACACTCTTACATTTACTTACAACCGCATGAAAATATTTCTAACTATGAAGTATTTAGAACATGTCACTCAGAAGAAGAGATGTACGGGGGACATCATGGGCCAAGTTCAGCTCTTAGTTACCATGACCAGAGGACTTGAATCCAAGAGTCTGTAGCATTTTTTTGGACTGTTATCCGCTGCTGGACCTTGCCAAAATTTAGCATCATCTAATTTTCCATTAGAAACAAGAATATCACTGCCATTGAAAATGAAGTTTTTCTGTATAATTGCTTTTTCTCTCCTCCACTTGCCTCTAACTCCTGTGCTACCTGGTGTTTGGGGTAAGCTCGTTTCATGTTTCAGGGAGGCATATTGTTTGTTCTGTGTGTGCTTGAAGTAGTTCAAAGCTAAAGCATTACAAAATTTCCTCTGATGAATTTTGAAGGAAGGCCATAGGAGGTGGGGAATAGAAAACTACAGCAAAAAGATCCACATTAGTCATCTCAGACTCCCAATCAGTTGCTGGGAATAGCACAGCTGCTATTCCAGTTGTGGGCCAGGAACCCTGAACTTGATTGTTTCACTTAATTTGTAGATGTTTATACATCAATACACATAGAGCATTTCTACATCAGGGGATCATTATGAGAAGCTTTTCTGAGCCAGCATTCCCAGGTGCATGTGAGCCCTTCTGTGGATTTGGGTGGGAGTTGCTTTCACATAATTCAGAACAAAATTTTGAGTCAAACAGTTAATTCAGTTCTGAAAGACACTCAGACAATACCTGAAAGAAGACATTGACTCACCTCTTAAGTATCTTGTCCTTACCCTGCTTATTCAGGCAAAGCTTCCACAGATTTCCAATCATACAGTTTAGCATGTAAGCCAACAGTTAGTTCCATTCACTGTGAGCTTTGCTAGAGCAAAGAGAACATAATTATCTTCCAAATTATATACTTCCCTTGCAAAACCATATTTATATTTACTTCCATGATTCTGCAATAATACATTTTGTTGGCAAAGTTTTCCATGCTTTGTCATCCTTGAGCTGTTTCCTTTTGTAAAGCTTAAGGGAAAATTTATTCAGCTACAGTTAGAGATATAGTTTAAGAAAAAAAAATATATAATCAGCTTGAGAAATGTACTTTTCCATGATTTTGCAATACTCAGAAACCAATCACTCCTAACACATCTACACTTCATAAATTGAATTAAGCAAGGAGAAATATCTTTGGTATTTGGGAGACAGATGCAAGGTCCAGAATAAGTGTAGTTCATGGGAATTCATGTGCAATTGGGGAACTTACAGAGGCAGGTGTGAACAGTGTACACGTGTGCTCAGTACAAATATAGAGTCATAGAATGGTTTGGGTGGGAAGAGACCTTGAAGATCATTGGGTTCCAACCCCTCTGCCATGGGTGAGATGCCACCCAGTAGACCAGTTTACTCAGTGGCCCATCCAACCTGGTCTTGCACTGTGAAAGGCCTGTTAGTCCAATTATTATCTGTGTTTAAGAACCACAAATACAGCAGTTTTAAAAGGAGTTACGGTGAGAAACCTCTTCCATCTTGAAAATAGCACAGTAGAACTCGGAAAAACAGACAAAAGGGCAAAAGATGATCAATATTATGGAACAGCTTTCATACAATGTATGAGTAAGCAGACTAGTCAGCCTGGAAAAGACATTTGAATCTATAAACTCATGAGTAGCAGGGTGATGAACAGCAATTGTTTGGTGTCTCTTAATACAAGAACCAGGCGATATTGAAGGAAATGATCAAATGGCAAGTTCATAGCATAGCCTCACACCATACAAGTTAAATCCCTGTATTCATTCCTCAAGATGCTATGAAATAAAGGATTCCATAAGCTCAAAAAGATAAATTCATGGAGGAATACCCATCATTTACCCAAAATGTACCAATTCTCACCTCAGTTTGGTCAAGGCTTGGGCAGTCTACCAGTCTGGTAGTGTTATTGTATGCTTGTACTGTTCTTACACCCTTTCCTGGGTGTCTGCTGTTGGTCATCATGGGTGACAGGAAGCTCTCACTCAGTAAAGCTGCTTTAGGTTTTTAGATCCTTTTGATCATTTTGATCATTAATAAAGAAGGACTGCTCATATTTTTACAAAACAGACCTGAATCTTGTGCTGGACAGAAGTGTGTAAATTTTACTTGGAGAGTTCTAATCTATTTTTATAGCATTAATTTTTTACTGTGCCATTTTTAAAAAATCTACTCTCAAGAAACAAGCTTGTTCACTCCCTAAACTATGTGCTACCAAAGCTGAACGTTTCAAATCACAATTGTGTAGTCTGAGTGCAATTATTTCACATACAATCACTACAGCCACATATTAAATCCATATATTGTGACACTTAATGTCTTTATGTATTAATCCCAAACTGCATTTCTCTTTCCTGGTGCCATATTTCAAGTGCAAACCCATCACTTACTTGGTGATCACAGTCACCTGGCGGTCTGTTTCCATGATTCCATCTTCCCATTAGAGGAATTTCTGATTATCTTCTTTAGGTGTATTCCTTTCCTTTTTTACAAATTGATACCATTTATCTTCTGTCTGTATTTATCTTTTTAGGGTTTAATCTGTTCTATGAATTTATTATAAAATTAAATTGATTTACTGACTAGTTTATAGTAAATCCATCATTTTCTAAATCCTTTTGGGGTTTTTTAAAGTAATACTTTTGAAAGGTGTCAGGCTGATTGTCCTAAAACATAAATTCTCTAGCTATGCTGGCATTATGAACAATACAGCAAGAGCTGTAAACTCCCACACTGATAAATTCCACACATTGCTCTGTTAATACACTTCAAGTTTGACTGGAAAGGGCTTTTTCTAGTCAGTCTTTATATTGGTCAACCTTTACATTGATGAAATTTCTTATGCAGCACCCTTTCATCTCCACAGACAGAAACAAATATTTTAGGCTTGGGTTTTCTTTCTTTTTTTGGTAAACATGCAATTTTGGGACAAAAAGCTAGTTTGTGTTAGGTTCCTCTTTAAAGATAAATTTTGTAATTGGAGTCCAGAAGAGATTTTGTGTTCTGGACCTTTGTTTCTTTCTTAAAATTCGTAACAAAAATCGTGACTGCCAAAGCTGTGCTTGATCTAGTTCTAAATAAATTCATTTGGGTACCTGCAACCATTAAGTGCAATTGCATGTCATATTGCTTGCTGTGCTGCTGAGCAAAGTTTGGGCTGTCTAGGTTGAGCTTTTTGTCTGTGTACTGAGATGACAAATACTGAATCTAGATTAAAATTACTTTGGTTGTATCTGTTTATATCTGTAGTTGGACAGTTCTGAAACTAATCCATTGCAAATTAGACATCAAAGCATAAAACCTTTTGCTTCCTTGATGTGAATCAGAAGCATTCATCTTTTTATTGATTGTGATTCGGAAGAGGCTTTGAGAGAAAAGTTGTGGAAAACTAATAGAAAGCTTTTTTTAAAGATGGGAAACTCATTTCAATACCAATATTTAATTGCATTTTCCCCTATTAATTTTACATTGTTTCCTATAATCGCCTGCCCTAAAACTGTTACATTTTAATCACTTTATCTTCAGGAACTACGTGGACAATTCAAAGTATGTTCACACTGGAACTTTTGGTATAGGGGAGTAATATGTAAGGCCAACTTTAGGCCTGGATAACATTGGCATTTGAGTAGTGGAAGCAATCAAGAGTTCACATAAGTTAATTCATCCTACTTAT
>JAWWLV010000144.1:14076554-14099188 GCA_035041135.1 Platyrinchus mystaceus
GTTTGAGATGTGTCTTGAAATTAGTACTTTAGACAAACATTGCAGGGAAATCAAAGAATCTTGCATTGGAGAGTTACATCTTCCTAATCCCCAGAATTTAAACCTATTTTACATTCTGGAGCACAAAGATTTATAGCCCTTACAGTATTGTATTCCAGCTTGTGAAATGTGGACTTTCTCATTATTATGTAAACACCTACTCTTTTTTGAATTAGCAAAAGTGATATAGTTTCTTCTTTTTTATTAAAAAAATCAATGTATTTTCCACCAGTAGTACTGAACTGTAGTATTCATTTGTCCCAAGAGTAGTATGTTAATTTTCTGTTTAAAACTTGACCCTAAAAACTTGTGACTTTTCTCATAGCGTGGCTTAATTGTGCTTCTGCTTTGGAATATACCATGTATCTCAAGATGAATGCTTTATTCATTCTGGGCAGATATTTGAAAAAAACCTAATCCAAATGTATGCTTTATTCAGAGGCAACACCAAGGAGACCACTGTCCAACAATTTTAGAGGGAAAAGACAAAAAGAACTTTAGACACAGACATTTCAATAAATATGAAGTGTGGCTACAGGATGGCACAGTGGTGTCTAGTAATGATGGATTTCTAATCTTCCCCTCAGTTAAAAATATATAGCAGAATGCATGTTCTCTTGGATGGCTTAGAAATGCTTCTCATTAATTGTTTTGGATGCTTGATTCAGTACCTTGCATATTCGGTCCTTTTACTCCCAAGGTCTAAGATAGTGTGAGATTAAAGTAAAAGCCTTATTCTGAGGTGCACCAAGTTATTTCCAATTTACTGATTTCAGAGCAGTTTGAGGACACTCAGTTACGCTGAGGAATGTGGGCAGAGTGCTGCTGAACTACAGATGAAGTTCTCTTTTCTTATCAGCTGTAACACTTATTATGTTGAGCTTTATTATTGTAATAATAAGCTACTGTACTAATAGGACTGCAAAACTGTGACAGAGGCTGTGGTTTCTGTACAGGGAAAAAGCTGATTCTAAATGAGATACTAAAGGTCAATTAATTTTGTCTTCCTTTCAAGAAACTGGAGATGACCTACATTTTTTTATTTAGTTCTTATCTTCCTTTCCCACACTTGGACTAATGGTAAGTTGTGTTTCTTTTAGAGCCCAATTTTAAACATGCCTGGTTTGGGTTGTTGGTTGTTGTTTTTTTTTTTTCCTATGTAACTTGGGAGCTGTTTCTGGTCTATACACTTTTTACGTGTCTTCTTTTCCTCTGATTTTGGAGATAATTGCCTTTATTTACTCTCTGAAAGTGCGAGGAGCATAAATTAGGAATACTTTGCTGAGCCAAGTTTTGCACAGCAAATGTTAGCAGGCAGTCCTGGTGTTTCTTCTAATGAAAATACGTGCTTTGCCTCAGGGACATTTGAGCAGAAATTTGTTCATAGCAATGCAGCAGAATTTGGATTTGTACCATGTCTTCTCACAAACTGAAACCCATAAGGCTTCACAGAATCAAATGATATAGTAACAAGATTGCAGTAAATATGTAAATGATGAAAGAGAAACAGAAAAAAAAACACCCTAAAAATTTAAAAAGTAAGTAATTCCACAAGCAACAGAACTTACAGATACTGGCTTCCAAGGATTTGTGTGTTGAAGTTTGATTCTCAGATGTCTTACAGGTTGCAGGCTCAGATCAAGGCTTTTTCTGCATCTGTGATGTTCATAACATCTTTCTAACGAGCAAATTTATTCAGTAGGTATAAACTACATTTGAGAAATGTTCTGCATACACCACGAGCAGAATTTGGATCTTCCACCCATCCTGCAGTTTTGATGAAATTCTCTGTAGCTTCATAGTGATGATAACTCTGTTCTGGAAAATTCATTGAAATTAGGTAGGGGGTTCATAGTTGTTTTTGAAGGATGCAGGGAAAGACAGGTAAACAGCTGAAACATATTCAGATGTGAGGGTTGCATGAGCATCTTTTCACAGAACTGAGCTAATACTTCTGTCAAGTGAGATTTACGATGAACTATATAAGCACTTTTTTCCAAAGCACAGGAGCTGGCTAGGTCAGGTCTGAGGCACAGTTTCCTGTGTAAATAAATATATACAAACATATATATAAGTGAAAACCTATGTATGCTGTTTCTTTGAGGCAAATTAGTATCAAATATATCAAAGAGGAAATGTTTAGTGAGGTAGTTTGAAACAGTGCATAATGAAAATGAGGAGAATAGCTGTATTCTAAAATTAAAGAAAACTCTGCAAAGTGTTTGAAGTTGGAATGTGAGACTGTCAATGAAATTTTATACTGACTGGACTGAAAGTAGTTGGGAATTCTGAAGTCCACAAAAAAAGATGAATGTGATAGTTAAATGTATTTTGATTACCATGAACAGATGTTACAAAAAAGCTTATGACGTTAATCTGAAACTTTTGGAATAGAGGTCCTGTCAGCTGCAGAGAAAAGCTGGGCTTGGTTCAGCTGAGAGAAATGCAAACAGCAGGCAGAAAAACATCTATAAAAGCAAGAGAAGGATGGAAGTATACTTGCTGTAGAAAGTTGTTCTGATGTAAAAGAAAACTCAGCTTCTGTGCAACACCGGAGGAAAATCCCAACTAAATCTGCATTGGGTTTGATGCACAAAAAAGCCAGAGCACCTTTTTGCAGAACTTGGCAGCAAAAGGAAAGGTTAAAATTCAGAAAGATTTAATTTCAGAATTGTGGAAGACTTTGTTGGTTCTTTTGGAAAGGCAGCTTTTTCACAATACCAGGATGAATATTTACTATTTGCAGTGGAAAGGAGAGCATACCTTAGTAAGTTTTGGAGGAACAGTTCCCCCCTCACCACACTTGCCACACCATAACACCCTTTGTCCTTATGACTGGTTTGTGAGTGGGAGCAGCAGCCACCACTGAACTTACAAGAGCAAACATGGCAAAAAAAGAGTATGAGACCTCCCGAGACCTCACTTGTCACTGCTATTTAGACTCTGTCAGTTCTTCCACAGTCTGGAGGAGGTGCAGTGAGGATCACCAATTAGTTTTTGCAGGCTTTGATCTGTAAAGAAGCTTCAAAAAATAATTCTAAAGGATTCTAAAAAATGCCTCTCACAACAGATATCTGTTAGATACTTTATCCTCTTCCTTTAAAAAAGTTTGTATTTTACAGTGCTGCTGCTGAGGCCCGTCAGCTCTCTGGGGAGTAGGAAGATGGTTTTTCCATCTAAGGTAAACTGGTTTGAAGTATGCTTTGTGTGTGCACATACATGTCTCTTTGCCACATGAGAGAGCCAACTATTGGGTTGAAAGCAATAGATTTTGGAAGTGTTAATGCTGGAAGGAGAACTGTTAGATTTTCATGACTCATGGTTTGCATCAGTGCAGGTAAAGCATAAAAATGGTCCGTTTCAGGGTCTGAAACTTTCAGGTACATGGGATTTCTTTTTTTGTAGAAGAGCCCCAATGTTTCTGACCTAGATTGTCTCTTTGGCTCACTGTCCTACATAGACAGGTATAAATATTGTCTCTGAGCAATCCCATGATTGGTTTGCTGGTGTATGAATTCTTTGGTTTATCTACCCATCAGATAGATAGCACAAAAGGGGAATGTGCAGGAAACTTTTTCCTGCCTTGAAATAAAGAAATCCACTCCTTATGTCTGTTTTCTGTTTAGCTTTGTCATCTCCTCAATATGTTCTATCAAAGAAGGAGGGAAGACTTAAGGGTATAAAGAGACTCAGTAACTCAATCTTTTTTACTCATTTACTATGATTTTTTGATACAGTTTGAGGATGAAGTGTTTTGAGTAAAATTCAGCCAAGTCTCATTCCATACCATGCTCTTAGGCACTACCACAGAGCACTGTCAGAAGACTGTATTTAGGTTTATAATATATGAACATAGATTTATATGTATTTATACACGCATATATGTCACAGAGACAAAAGCACACAAAAATACATAAACCAATTTAAAGAACCTTTCTTTAAATATGCCTTTGAAAATTGGTGTGAATGTAAACATTGGGGGAACCTGTGCAGCAGAAGTCACTGTAGGTGCTAGCATTCTGACCTCTTAAGTAAAAATATGCAGGATTATATCTTTCCCTTGAAATGAAACGGATGTTTAAGAATTTGTGGAATTTTGATTACTGCCTCTTAGCCTAGCACAAAGGATGCTGTAAATTGCCTAGCAGATTTGTGCATGAGACATATTATATATGACATTACGCTACTTAATTCCACTCTTTAGTGAAAGGCTACCTATTAAAAATTTTTATTTTTAATAGGTAAACAAAGGAATCTCCTGCCATGTAGTCCTAATGGATGGAAGTACTAAGGAAATCATCAGTTTACGTGTATGCAAGCAATAGCTTCTATATATTATTAATAGCATTTGTATGGTTAACAACGCTGATAACCTATTAAACCCCCTTAAAATCTTTGAACATTGTGTAGACAAAGAACTCTGTAAGCAATAAGGCACAAAATATCCTTCTGCACATCCAAGTGTTACGGACTTCCACAGTTCTACATTCACTAAGACTATAACCTCATGGTCACAATATATAAGTAGTGTTGTGCATAGTTGCTCTGATAATAACTGTATTCTGAGAACTCTTTGGACAGCTTTAATAATGCTTCACTCTGTCCCACTGACCATCTTTTGAACTTAGATTTAACACAGCTATAATCTAAATAGATTAAAAGATTCATATAGTTTAAGAATTAACATGGCAGGTTAATTAAAAACCCATTACCCTCTGTGAGCATCTTTCATTCTTTTTGCTGATACAGATTATGTTTATTTTGTACAGAGCATTAGAATAAATAACACAGTATAGCACTGTATTATTAATACCTCTTTTGGTATTAATCTGTGCTTAAGTGCCAAATGTTGATGCTATTTAAATGGTCTCTTCCTATATTTGAATACTGAAGTGCTACAAATGTGAACTGCCCAGCTAACATCCTGACCCATTGTAACATAAGTAAATAAAATGCTGGTGTGGACTAAGACATTTTCCAACATACACCTGAAAAACAGCAACAACAACAACATGCAAAACATACTGGTGCATGGAATATATCCACCACACAAATCAAAGTTAAAAGACAAATGGGCAGAGAGAAAATATAGTCACAGACAGATTCCATTTTGATATCTTCTGAAAAATTCCAGAGTGATTAATTCTAGGTGACAATCAGGTAAAATGATTGTATTGTACCAGTCACGGACACTGGACAGTTCCTGCCTGGTTCGGAAGAGCAAACCACCTGTGCAGTTCAAGCCAGTTTTTGGGTGTCATAATCACATCAATATCATTTCCAAAGGCAGAATCACCATCCAGTGGATCTCAGTTCACAGAACATCACAGTTATAGTCAGTCCATCTACTCAGTCACCTCTAGAATTAGGTACAATGGTGCACATGTCTGCATTATTATGGAACAGTCACTGGGCTTCCTCTTGCAATAGCTTTGTAGTGACTTTTTTTTTTCCTGTTTCATTCCAAAATGGTATGAGAGTCCTTAATTTTCAGTTTATGCTGTCTTTATGGCTGCTTCGATCTGTATTGTGATTGTTTAGTTCTTGATTTTTCCACTGAATGCTTGTTCCATTCATGGGCACTGAAGTCACCAGACTCTTAGATTGGGAGCAGCAACAGCAAAGACATGACTGGAAATAAATTAAAAAAAAAAAAATAAAAGGTTAAGACAAATCTATCAATTCTATGCAGATTGCCAGCCATATTTTTCATTTAGAAATGAAAAGACAATTCTAGCTGAAGAGAGTGGTACCCGCATTCAGAGAAATTTTTATCCTAGGATGCAAACAATTCTTGTGTTTAAACATCACAAATGCAGCAAATTAGGCCCAGCCTGGGCCTCTTATTTAAGAAAAACTTTCACAGTATGAAAATGGAAAATTTTTTTTGACTGAGGTAAATAGATTGAGAACTGACAGAATTCAATGCATATTGCACAGAGATGGGTTGATGTTTTTTCCTCCTCTTTATCACTGTACTTCAAGCTTGGGGATCAGCATGCTGGTTAGCAGAGAAGAGAAGAAAATTCTCCAGCCTGTGACTTGGGTCTCTTCTGACATCTCAGAAAAAGATAGAATTGTTTAGGAGAAGGGGCAGTGAACATACTGAGGTGGATCATTTTGCACAGTTAAGAATAGAAGGCCATTCAGGACCATACTCCCAGGTTTTTCACGGGTTGCTGTGTTCAGTTGTCTCTTCTGAAAGGAGCAGAAAGGATTCCTCAGCTATCCTCCCATCCCTTTGCAAAAACTAGTGCCTAATTCGATTTAGGTGGAATCTCTGCTTGAGGAGAAGGAGGAACAAGGCCAATAACAGCAGTAGATCCATGACTTCTGTGAACTCAACGAGAAGAGGGTGTTGCAGAGAGGTAAAGCCAGACTTAAGATATAGGTACTATCTAGCTATGGGTGGGTATGTAAAACAGCAACAGAGGCAGGGTGAGAAACACAAATACAAAACTGAATTAATGACCTTGGTACTAGGAGGCAAAGGGAAAGCTGTGATGAGAAACTGGGAAGGATTAAAAAAATTGCTGGCAATTCTGTAATTAGAGTTTTTGGGTGGAAGTTATGTTTGGAAGAACAAATGGGAAGAATGAATTAACATCATGAAGAGCAGTCTGATAAATACCCTCTGTTACTTCTCCTTTTCACCTGAGGACAAGTTCAGGCCTATTATCCTCTCCATGGTTACCAAATGAAGTAGGGGACAGTAAAAAGCAAAGCTGACTTCTTATTTACCATGTAAAAATATCCCCTTAAAATAGTTTGTAAATCTGAGCAGGCTATAGATAAACAAGTATTCCCTAGTCTAGTAATTCATTATATTTTTTTCGGTAGCTCGGGTTCTGCCTATTCTCAGACTTAAAGTTTAGTGCTACAGTCCTGTCATCTTTTGTTTTTCTTTGCAGATAAAGTTATTTCAGTCTTCCTTTTCTGTTTCATTCCTTTATCTCTCATTCTTTTTCTTCCTGTATTGCCTTTACTAGGGGGACAGGGACTTGCAGGGGCACATTGTCACAAGGAAATTGTTTTAGCCTTAAAATATATTTGCATGTGTAGGAACTTGAAAAATGCAAGTAGAAGACATAGTGTGTATTTAATTGCCAAAGTCAACTCAGGTACCAGGTTTGGTACCTGGTATTCAAGGCTGAAAATTTTAGTTGTTAATGGGATTATTTAATGCAGGTATCTTGGTGTCATCGAGAGTGGAAAATATGTTGTCAACCAAATTCTATTTCATGTACATGTCACATGTCACATTGTAGTATTTACAAGAGCACGTCTATCTCAGTTTACATGTTTGCATAGGAGGACTATGTCAAACTTATTTATTGGTTTAGCATTTCAGATAAGTGGGTAGTTCCTCTTTCAGTTTGGTATGTGTGCTATGTGAGCTGCTGAACTGGACAGTTTATATTCTTTCATTCCTTTGCATGCCTCTTCTCCCAGCTGTTAGAAATAGATAACAACTAAGTGGTTTAATACAGTTAGTTAACTGGACATGAAATCTTATCAAGAAGATCTTACCTGGAAACAGTTTTTAAACTTCTTGCTCACAAAATACAGAGCTATGGGGTTTATACAGGAGTTCATGGTTGCCAGGTTGATGCTGATATAATCCAAGGGCAGCAAGAAACTAGGCAAGAGAAAGCAAAACATTTAAACAGTTCATATGCTACAGAAGCATCCGTGTTCTTTGTGGTTACAGTCTCTTCTGTCACAGAAACTAACTCTCTCTTACCTAACTCCCTCAATCTAATCTTGTATCATGCCATGTCTATAACAATCTGTCTCACAAAACTTCAAAAAAGCCAGAGGAAAGTGACTGAAGTGGGGACAGACAATATTTATTGAAATTATGCTACCCCATTACAACTGAAACCGCTGAAAATCAAAAACCACAGTTGCAAACACAGTGACATTACTCATATAAATTCCAAGTAGGCACACTGTATTTTTTCAGTATTAAGTATTGACACAGAAAATGAAGTACCTGAGCAGTTCACATCTGCTGGGGTCTTTTTCATTGTATACCATTTTCTTCAAAATTCGGCTCAAATGGAGAGGGAACCAGCAAAGAGCAAAAATCACAACTAAACAGAAAACTGTCTTTGCAACTTCTCGACGCTGGAAAAAGAAGATAACAGTGTACACTGAGTGCCTAAGTCATATTGGTAGGTGATTGTAGTGTAGTAATGTGGGCAGCAAAGTGAGTCATCTTGATAAAGCATGCAAGATTCCCAAAATGAAGCTTCCAGAGTACCTGATATCTCTGAGTGCTTTTTTATGGGACTTGTCCTGTTCTTGAGCCTGGCCATCCTCAACACAGCCTGCTCATCACTGGAGCAGCTGGAGCACACAGGTCATTGCCAGAGCACTGTAGAAGTTAGCCCAGGAAAATCCATTGCTAGTCATTTCTGAACCTGATTATTTTCCCAGCATTTCTTATTGCTTTACACTCGATTAGTTTTCTGGCAATCCCTCAGATAAACTTCTTTTTTCAAAAAGATACATAATCTGCAAGAAAACCTTTTCATGTGTGAGGCAATAGGGTTCACACCTGCTTGATAAATAACTTGTACCTAATCCTTGATGTGGGGCAATCCATAAACCTGAGGCACCTAAATCAACTTGCAATAAAGGTTCCATTCAACCACATACCTAGTCAGGATGTCAAATTCTCCCTGATATATTATTTTTCATTTAATATGTATAGTGTTACCTAAAGGGATACTATAAAGTATATTAATTTTGTGATCCTTACTCTGTGATCTTGATGTTCTCAAGCAAATAGTTCCTCTACAAACAACATTTTAGAAATGTCTGCATTACAGCTTAATCTTGTAGTATTTAGTCAGGAACTTATTTCAATTTAATGGGTATTTTATGTGGTGCTAGAGAGTTACAGATGTTTTAGTGGACTCTTGACAATGCATACCAGTGGTGCTTGGTAGGCATGGGTTTAATAAAGAGAAACATATGAAGGAGTAAGGATACTACTTCTGAAATTGCCACTGTAATGTAACAGTAAAGCACTGCAAGACTTTGTCATTAAAAAACTTGAAGTCACAAGTGTGGTTACAGTCTTGTTAGGCTTTGAATATGACTATTATAGTTTCCTCTTTTTTATAATAGCAGTTTCTATCAAAATATGAAAATATTGTGACTAGACATTACTGTGGACAAGGCTAGAGGGAAGGAAGGAAGGAAGGATGGAAGAAATAGGGGCAAAAGGTGATAGTTAAAATGCATTTGTAAATTGTGGCATAGACTCATCCTCCAGCAGCCAGTCTGAGTAGCTTACTGGGCACTGCATGTCAGGATGGGAAAGCTGGAGGGTGGATTTCCCCACCTCATACATACTATTCTAGTTCTAATGGGTGGAGTAGCTCGTGTGTGGCCCTGGGACAGCCTGTGCTCCAGGCCCTGGGGCCTGACGAGGGAAATAAGTGGAGGAACTGCACAAGGGGAGGATTTTCCGGTCAGCCCTGATCTGGAATGAACCAGCAGAGGAGGAACCTCTGAGAGAACTCACTCTGATGCAGAGAGGATGGCTTTCAGGATTCACATCTGTGAATATGGCATTCGAAAGAAAGAGTGGAATTTAAAGGGCTGATGTTATCGCAGGGGAAAAGCTACAGATTGTTTTTTAAATTTCAGTTAGGCACTAAACATCAGACAGTGCTGCAAAAACAGCAAAGCGAGACCTGACGGGTCTGTGAGCGACTTTGTTCTGTGATCATTTGTTTGTACTGTTCTCCCACTGCTCTTTTCAAAGCAGCTACAGCAGTGCTACTGCACCAGTGCAATAACCCTGAAAAACAAAATCCACTCTGTTCTAAACTAGGTTATTGCTTTTTATATGAAACTAAAGTTACATATCAAAGACTGCCAAAAGGAGGGAGGTTCCACGGAGTCATATCTTTATAAATAAAAAGAAACATTTTTTTGGCAAATCTTTGTAGTTATATTTCAAAGCGTTTAGGCAGTAGGGATTTGAGGTTAAAGGGCACGACTGTCATACATAGGAAAAGAAAGAAACTGGCTCGTTTTCTGAGCATACTGTCTTCAATGCCTCCTTATACTATGCTTTAGTCTTTTGTTCCAGGTTTAAATGGATATCTCAACATCATAAACAACCTACATCCTCACTTGCTACTTTTGTAGTTTGCTGTATTCAAGTACACTTTGAAACATTTCTAAGCTAACCCACAGAGAGAAGAACAGTATGTTCAAACAAGGCGTTTCTAATATTTACCTGCTTAAGGTGTTCGCTGAGAGCAATTCTCAAGTTGCTGTTTCTTCTGTTTAACATTTCACAAGTCATTAATGTGTAAAAGATGGCAGTGCACATCAGTGGCATGCAGAAATAGAAACCAAACAGCCACCAATCCTTTGCATCTTTGTAAAACTGTAGATAAAGAAAAGAGAAGATATTTTCTTACGATTCAATGCAAAATACCACAGAAAGATCCCGGAAAGCATGACGGTGCACTTTCATTTATCTGTTTTCTTATTGTTGATCTGTTTTAGACCAACATCAATATGGGGATTGTGGCAGTGTAAACATTAACTTACAGATAGCCTGCCTGTACCTTTGTTGCAATCTGTCTTGGGTTGGAACTAATTTTTGTTGTTTGTGCTTTCTGAACATTTATGCTCCTTCATGAAAACTGGAATCCAGTTTCATGAAAAAGACATGCCAAAATGTAGACAGTGTCAGTTTGAGATAACAAAACTTACTAAAAGCCTGTCTCAGGAAATGCCATTTACCTCTACAGCTCCTGTCCCGATTCCAAAAAAGGAAAATTCAAAATGTCTTGTAAGTTTAATCACCTTTTGTTATCAGTGAAAAGGTTGGCAGTTGGTTTGCTTATGTACTGGGCAGATAGGAGCCACTTCATAAGTGTTTGTCTGGCATATGCAAAGCTTAGGGTGGGTGGCTTGGGGTGGTACAGTTACTTTTAACTCTTTGCCTGCCATTCTTAACATTTGATAGAATGGTACTTAAAATTTTGCTGTGTAATTTTAAGTATTAGCTGTGATGTCAGCAGTGCTGTAACTTAATACATTTACTTGTTATGGGAAATACTACATTTTTTGGCCGGGCAAACATTTAAAATTACTTTTTTACTGTAGACGATCATGTTTTCATGATTGTAAATTTTGTATCTTGGTTTTTAACTTTTATGCTCAGCCAAAAGTTTGCACTAAAATATGGCATTTTAAACACTTCCTGCCTCTGTTATTAGTGTGAAAGGGATGTGTCATACTCTTTCCCCTATCTTGTTTATTCCTAGCAGATGTGCTCTGGTAACATCACAGTTCCCACACCAAATGTCAAAATGCTTATGACTGAGGATTTTATGAATCCTGTTTGAAAAAGCCAAACTTTTGATGTCTTGTTTGCAGTTAAAACCAATCAGTACTAAACTTCGAAAGATGAAAAATAAAAAAATCAATGTGATTCATACAACAGTATTTAATAATGTTCATTTTAAAATCCACTTTAGTTATATTAGAAAGTTGATTTACTAAGAAATAGCGAATGCTTTTGATTTTTCTTCTCCCTCTGCTCCAGCACAGCTGCAACCAGAATTTGCTAATTTAGCCTACGCTGCTGGTATCTAGGCCACAATCCCACCTCGCTTTGGGACACTGCCTCGTGTTGATTAACTTGTTTCCTCCTCCTCATTAGCCTCCTCCCTGAGGAGGGGCTCCAGTCTGCTGCATAGTTGCACTTTCCTTGGGGGCAGAATTTCCCCCCCTGGGAACTGAGCTTCTGCCAGCAGAAAACCGGAAAACAATATGCCTCCTGTTTGAAGAGTTTGTACTGAGGGCAAATGTAATTGCTGCTCCTTCTGCAGAGAAAAGGATTACAAATACATGGAGACAATTATATTTTCCGTGGCAAATTCTTCCAACTCGGACTAGAATCGCGTTGACTGGGCAGCGCGAAATGTGTACTGCATGAATCCATGCCGTGTTCACAAGGAAAACTTCCTGTCCCATCAGTCTACCAGGTTTCAGGAGCATTGCCTGTCTGTCAGAAAAACACACACTGAGGTCCTGTGTCACAACCCTGACCATCAATTCTGTATGAGGACCTGGCTTAGTGAAGTTTTAAAACCTACTCAAAAATGTCTGTAAATGATTAATTGTGGAATCTGAGTTTCACAAAGCTTACATCAAAGCACAAAAATGGGTTGATTTAAGAGAAGTAGACATTCTTTTGTTTGTCTTGAAAGCCCACATGGAACTAGTTTTCTACAGGAAATGTGCATTTTAAACAAGTTTCCTAGTGCACTCAGCCTCTTGGGAATCATGGTCTAGCATGAATCTTTTGAGTCTTTCAAGGATAGTTTTAAACAGAAATAAAACTCCTATTAAAAACAAAAGTTAATAATAAATCCTTCCCAAAGTTTAGTAATTGTTTGTTGTGGTGTTTGTGGTAGTAAATACTGTAGTTAAGGTTAAAATGGTGTTCCCATTTTAATCTCATGTTTGTACTTGCTTGCAAAACTTTGAAACACAAAACTCTCGATTTTGACTGGCACATCCAACATTTACTCTCAATTTGGACATAATTGCTGGTTTGTTTCCTTGAAAATCAAACTGGTGTGGGGAGGTTTGGCACTTTTGAATTATACTGGGCAAGTAAAAGATACTAATTCCTACTAATAAAACATACTGTGCTATTCCACTTCCAACATTAAGGCCAGAACAGTAATCATTAAAATTAGCATGCCCGTGGAAAACCTGAACTATAGTGTTTTTGAGGAGAGGGAAGAGAAAACTATTCTTTTTCTTAGGGAGAGTGGAAGTGAAGATTAAACCATTTAATCCAGGCACATTTGTGGAGAAAAACAGCCATTAAAAAAGTGGAAATTTGCTGCAGTGTGCATTTCATAAATCAGAGTCCAATAACTACACTATATACAGTCATACAGTCTGTGGAGTTTAGAAACAAAGATATAGTAAGTCCTGGGCAATTCCACTCTGTCTTCACCTGCATTAATTATTTCCATTAGAGAATTCCTTTTGTCTTCTCTTGCAATTGTCTCTTTTTCTTTCTACCAACCCTGCAGTCTGTGTAACCCTACCAAAGTGGAGGATGTTCCTCTGAAAAACACTAATCATCCACACTTTTTATCTTCCAAAATGCCTAGCTCCATTTTGCTCTATCCTTCCCAATTCTAGGCCAAGCCATATTCTGATCCACTAAAAGGAGAAGTGCCAGACATTCAAAAAAAGAGAAACGTGCGCTCTATCACGAAAAAGTCTAGTCCAGAAAAAAGTGCAGTTTGTCTCAAGACTGAAGACCAGGTGCTATCTGCCTTCTCTGCAACAGATCAGAATATTACTCCTTTTTTTTTTTTCATTACTGAATGAATGCTGCCTGGCTCTTCTGTGCATTCACAAAGAAAATATTAAGATATTTTCTCAGTGTAAGGTAGAAAATCACTATCCCCTATGCAGTAATCTATTAATTCTAGAAGGGACTTCTCACCTGACTTGCTTTGAACAAGCTAATGTGGGTATTGGTGACTGTTAAGCTGCAGGAGCATAGAGGATGAGGGCTATGAAACGTGCCAAAGCATCCTGATGTGTCTCAGGCACTTCTCCTGCTCTTGAGATGCTGTATGTAGATGAGAGCTGACAGTGCACAAGCTACCCAGGCTGGAGGTGTGGGCCTGTCAGCTCTGTGCTCATGATTCCTTGTAAATGAAAGGATTATGTTTTATTTGACTCTGTTAGTGAGTACAGCATGGCCCCACCCTTTTCCTTATGTGCCAGAAGAGTTGACTACTGCCTGTAAAATGATGACTAATCATGGTAAAACACATGTTTTGACAGTTACAAGCTCCAAGGTATTGTACCTGGAAACTCAAAACCTTCCAAGGCTCTGCCTACCCTGATACATCCCTTGATTGTACTTTAAGTAGGCCTTAATTGCAAATGTCTGTATTAAGAATCCTCGGTAGTGAAGAAATGAAAATGTTGTAAAGTCCCATTTAGCCTCTCTGGCTGAAAGTAGAGAAAAGGCACTGTAAACATACAATCCTCTTTGCACCAGTACACATTAGAATACATATTGCACTTTTATGCATTAATAAAACCTATTATAATCCAATATGTTAATTCTCTGACCTATATACTGTGGATTCCAGAAAGAGAAGGAGGAATGTTACTCACCAACATAAAATTGTTTGTAGGCTTGAGCATGCAGGTAACATAACTTTCATCCTTGTATCTGAAAGGTACCACAGCAAAACCAATTGCTTCTGGGATAGCCAGTATGAAGGACAGAAGCCAAATGGAGAAAATTTCAATAGCAGTGATCATAGGGATTCCAATTCCCTGAACACGGCTCCAGGAGGCAACTGCTCTGTACCTGAAAGAGACAGGCATTAGTTTCTAAACTGCTTATTTTAAGTCCCTAAAGTAATAGCACCTTCCTATTTGGAATTACAGTGCTACACAGATATATCATGGCATCCATTGGTGAAATATTCTTCTTTAGTTGAGGAGAAAAAAAGTTAAAAAAGGTTGTTCAGCTGCTTTAAAAAAATGTCAGAATAAGAAGTCACTGAAGCAGATTAGAAATTGTAAGGAACTGTGTCATTTTACTGTCCTGCAAGTATTATTTTCTTCCTCAGGCATGCCCTCGTTTTCTGCCCCCTTGAGTTCTGGCAGATACTTTTGGATATGTGCAGCTGCCACCTCTATTCTTAACAACTTTCCAAGATGTGAGCCAAGATTAAACATTTCAGAGAAAGGCAAATGGGGTGGTGATTTTAGCTGATGGCAGCCATTAAGTGGAGTATGAAAGGGCACCAGCAGGCACAAGAAGGTGAAAGGTGTGGGGAAAGAGATGCCCTAAAGAGACCAGGAGGATTCAACTTGTAAGTATGTGGCTCTGAAATGCAAAGATGTCAGTGAGCTTTGGCAAGGGAAGGAAAGAACTGGGGAAATGAGAAGGCTTTAGGTTGGAGGATTGGGTTGTGGGAAGATTAGGGTGGGATAGTAGAGAGGTAATAGGACAGAGTACAGAATTTTGGCATGGGCTTGAAGGATTGGAGATAATAAATGTTTAAGTAAAGGAGTAGTTAAGAACTCTGAACTAGGATGCTTTGAGTGTACTGGGAAGTATTGGATTTTGAATTTCTGAGGTGGAAGGAATGAAGAACTTCCAAAGGGGAAAAACATTAGTTAAGGGCTATAGGACCTAGGCTACAGAGATCAGTAAAATTTAGCTGTTAAAAGGCTTCCTCACTCCTTCTTTAACAAATACACTAATATGGGATTCACACACAAAGCATTTCTTCTGATATCTCGTATCACACCCCTTTTTTGGTTTGGAAGTGTGCCTATTAGCTGGATGGTAACACTTGTGAATTGAGTCCCCTGTAGCCTTGGTGTTAGAGGAAGGAAGAAGTCATGAAGGCAAGTCCAGGCTGTAAGCCCCTCACAAAACCTTCAGAAAGCATTGTTACAGAACATCACTGGAAGGTGTCAGAGCCTGGTGTGCCATCATTCCTGCAGTGAACAGAGTAGAAACTTTTGCTTTGATATCTGTAGCAATATCAATCATGTACTGCATAGTCACGGGTGTGTGCTATGGAGAGGCTCTTAACAGAAATGTATGTATAAATACTTTGAACATGCTAAAGCAAACTACATTTTGGACTTGCAGATTAAAAATAAAAACATCTTCTAAAGGCATCCTTATCTTCAAAGGATATGAAAAAGAAGGAAGGAGATAGTTCACACATGGGGAGGAGGTCTCTGAGATTAGAATTCTGAGACCATCTGAACAAATAAAACTATACTGGGAGAATTAAGAAATCAATATCCAGTATCAGAGATCCTCATTAATATTCATATTAAAATCCAAATTTAATTTTAAACAATTTGTCACCCTATCGCATTTCATTTTGCCGAATATAAAATCTTGGCTTTAATGACTAAATGGAGTACTCATAGAAACTTAACCTTTAACACAAGTACTCAAATATTTGTGAATTTTGGATATTTATCAATCAGTCTGAAGTTAGACTGGCAATATTATGATTGGTCCCATCGGCTGCACAAGGTGCTATCCCATCCTTGACTGACTGATGCTCTTGGCAAGCAGGGACCTGCACACCGTATATATTTTCCAGGTAGCAAATGTAAAGTTTGTGCTGTGCCACCAGTGTAACTATGTAAGTGACAACAAATAGGTTGCAAACTGTGAATCCTGTTATTTCCTTTCTTGCATTTTTGTGCCTGTTCTTTTTTGAGTTACGTCTGCCTTGCACATGAGCAGATTGGTATGCACAGCAGTAAGGATTTGGGTGCTGTATGTATTTTATTAGAAATTTTTTTTCAGTTCACAATTCAAATAACTATCAGATAAGGAATTATTAGCTGAATAGTTTTATGAATGGTTTCAGCTAAAGCATGAGAAGCTCAGTAATTAGATCATAATTTGCTGAATGCATATTAACCTGCAATTACTTGGTCTCTTTACTCACTGCTGTAAGACTGATTTGAAAAATAGTGGTAGTATAACTTTTCAAGTGGGTGTTCTGTGAGTTATGTAATATATAGGTCTTTGTCTAGCCACAAACCTCCCATAATTAGGAGTGAGAAAATACTGCAGGGTTTATTTCCCTCATACTTGGAAAATATAGGATGTCTGCCAGGGAACTGACATAAAATACATGCATGATGCATTGCATTTAATTCTTCAATCTAAAATCTGTGTGTGATTTGTCTAACTTTTCTCTTTTTTTTCTGTTTATTCCCCTCTTTTCTCCAATCTTATCTAAAATATTCACTTTTTCCCCAGGTCACTTCCTTTTCTCTGTTTTATGTTGTGGCTCCTCTTTTCTCTCCCTTTTCATTTTCTATTGCTCATGCACATGCTGTCAACCTTAGTATATTGTGTCCTTCAACTACTCTCCCTCCTCTCTTTTCTTCTTCTCCCTCTTCCTCTATTCTTAGCTATTTATTCCAACTTGGTTTTCAAGGACTCTGCAGTTCCTCCTGCTATTTAGAGATGCACAGTATTTAACGAAAAGGGATCATTACATCATAAAGTATACATACAAACAAATATTTTTCGCTCCTACCTAGCTGTAATTTGCTTAAAGCATTTCTTTCAGAAGGACATCTTGTCTGAATCTGTGAACATCAGCAGGTGCTTTTTGTTTCCCTGTTCCTTTTAACTGCCTTAGAAAATTAGGGGTTCAAATGGCCCACTAGTATAACATGTTTCTGTTCTGCAAGTGTCATCAGCCTTTGGTAAGAGTGAAAAGCCATGAAGGGAAGATCAGAGACTAGATAAATGAAGTAAGAAGCAGTCAAGATTAGTGTCAGAACTGTTCCTAAATTGCACTACTGTTGGTGGTACCAATCTGTTCCACATCGTTATTGGGGATAACAGCTGTTCTTCATTTTAAAGATAACCAGTAGCGTGTTGATTGCAAAGCTCTTAATTCAATAAAACTCTTATAGTTTTGTTTTAGTGGTAAAATCTTCACTTATACACTTACTGGGAGTTGGTACAGATGGAAGTATCTACCCTGGGATTACTGTTCTGTACAATTTGCTATGCAGAGGAGGCAAGAAGAGGATGCATACAAATTAAATGAGATCCATATCTTCACTCTTCTTAAACCCATTTCTTCATCAAAACTATTATGCCCATGACATAAGCAAGAGTAAAAGCTCAGGAAGGAAAATATCCTTAGTTTTGGTCACAGTCAGGCACCATTTAGAAACAGTCACACTGTTGTCACCACCATGATCTAGAGTTTAAATATGCCTGAGAGGCATCTGAAGCAAATGTGAGCTTCCTCTGAGGGGTGAATGGCTGTTTTTTTTTTAAAAAGCCTCTTGAAAACCTCTCCATGTGTGAGTGGACATTGTTCCCTCTGGGCATGCACAGTTAAACCTTCATACACTGTCAGGCCAAGTCACTGTGTGTGAAGGGCAGTAGTAACCAGTGGAGTTTCCCAATAGGATGTAGTTAAAACAGAGACCTCTCCCTGCAGGAAAAAAATAATCCTGCTCTGAATTAAGGTTGTAGTCTGCAAGAGGGACAGACAGTCCACAATTATCGAAGCTATGGAGCTCTGAATTCATTATACCAATTGATTCCACCTTTTTCTATGTCATAGAATGCACCCAAAAAAATTATAAATATATTTTTTCAGGAGTTTTTTCAAGCAAACATTAACTCACCTGTAGATCAGATACAGTCCAGCTGTGACAGCACACTCATTTTCCATTTTATAGAAATTTTATTTTATTCCCATTATTTCCTCATATTCCATTCCATTAGCAACCATTTGCTAATGTGGAATTTTGTACTAATGTGACTATGCCACTTCCAGTGCCTAGTCTGATTTGTTGAAGGTGCTCTCAGATTTCATGGTGATTTAACTTATATTCAATTCATGGTAGCCAATATCAGAATCTGTCTGTTTTCTAACATGCCTCCTCTGCAACCCTTTACTAGAGTAGCACCAGATGATAAAGAATATGTCCTTGGCAAAGGGTGTAAGCTGGGGGAGGAAATTAAATAGTCTGAGTCTGATCCCACACAAGACTTTACAATCAAATGGAAACAACATTTGGTTGTTGTGAGAATTAGCAAATCACTCCTCGTAAAAATATATATATACATATACAAAGAGGTAGCATCAGCTGAGTTGCTTCCTGTTTATGAACATGTATATACCAGTAGAACTTCATCTGCTGAAAAAACTGCAGTTGTCAGAATTTATCTAACAAACTGTCTGTTTCATGTGCTTGATCTATCATTTAATCCTTAGAGCAGTCCATGGGATTTTATTTTATGCTTGGCAGATATTGCTTGAGAAATAGAATTCTTTTTATAGTTTGCAGACTCAAAAGTGGAAATAGAACAGTTTCCTGTGTTACATTTTTTTGTTTCTGGCTTTGGCTAATGAGGTACTAATACAGTAAGGAACTGTATTTCAGGTATGTCAGTGACTCATCCATTGCAAACTTTGTACGTTACCTTTACAATTAACCAAGATTAATTTTAAAGTTTCTTTTAACTTTTACATCACAGTACTAATACACATCGTGCATTTTATTTAACAGTATTTTCTGTATCAGAGTTACTGATATTTTGGAGTAGAATGTGATCAAGTAAACTCAAGACCATTAAAAATAGCTTTTACAGAACTCAAGTATTCGTCTGCCATTGCATTATATGTATGAAGAAAAAATAGCAGAGGCATTAATTTTCAAACTATCAATGTCAATCTATCAAAGCAAGTTTTCAACATGTTTTTCAGTTAGGTATAAAAGTTATCAAAATAAACCCTGTAATTGTGGTCTATAGGCAGTGAGTTGAAAAAATATTTTTTAAGACTAATGATTACAATCTTATTCAAATAAAAAACAAACATGAGTTCATATGAAAGAAAGAAGTCTGAACACTGAGTCAAAACCCAATACATTTTTGTCTGGTAAAGGAAGTTGAAATAATGCTTTACTAGAGCTTTTAAATACCTTTTAAAAACATGTAAAGTTCATTAGTCCAATGATTTAATATTATACTTTGAGCCACAGATGAGGAGTTTTATTATAGCCAGGATATCAAAAAACCAGAATCTAAATTGCATCTATACTGTGATCTGCCTGGTGAGAAGACCATACTGAGTGCTCACAGTCTTAGGAAAACTGCAAGGGCAAGAACAGCATCAAAAGAGTCAAACATACTGTACCTGTCCACACTTAGGGCACAGAGGTTAAGGACTGTGATTCCCACTGATGCCTTCTGGATAAAGGGAAGGAATTTGCAAAGAAACTGTCCAAAATCTGTATCTCCAAAAGGCCACTTCTGAGCAAGGAGCTAAAGAGAAGATATGAAATAATCAGAATATTTAAACGGTAACCTAGCAAGTATGTCACAATTGTAGTTATTTCTTGTCTTAGACACAGCCATTGTAACCTTGAATTCTCCATACCTTTAGCACATCCTTAGCAATAAGTGAATCTGGGAAGTAACTGCTACTATAGAAGCACAGAGTGTGAAAGTTTAAACTTAAGAGTGGACCTGGTTGTAATAGTAACTTGCATTGTTAAAAGTGGGTTTTTTTTATTATTGTGCATCATCCACCAGTACTGAATGATGAAAATCTAACTCAACCCTGTCATAACGTGGCTGCAATTACAGTGTCCCAGAACCAAGCAGTCAAAACATAACTCGGAGTTCACAGTGAAAAACCTCAGAGCCAAATTCTGATGCTGCACGCAAGTGGATTCTTTTCATTGTAAATGCACCACTGTATAGCTCGTGACTATCCACTGCCAGATTCTTGAATGTGTGAAGAAAATATTGTGCACACATAATTTGTTCCATATTGTGTTTTAGAGGACAAGCATCACGCCTACACGTGGGCTGTACTTCAAGGCAAGGGAAAAGCATCCATTGGGAAGATGTGAGTGAGTGGCTGGGGTTTAGGTTAGTATTTCCAGGGAGGCATTTACATAACAAATATGAGTACAGTGATTCATGTGCACAGTTGTGAAGTATTAGCGCATAAATAGTAGTATTTCTAGTCATAACTGTTAAAGCTTTGAACATGTCTTTGGACAAAGCTTTGATAGCAAGTATACATGCAAAATACAGGATAAAAAATTATTCAGGATAGTCAAATCTGCAACTGGTTGCAGAGTCACAGAAGATCTGCCTTTACTGGTACTGACAGTAAATTGGGAGATTACATTCAATCTAGGTAAGTGTAATAAAAGGAAAATTATTGAGTCCATATGAAGTACTGAGCCCTAATTTGGCTATTTCCACTCATCTAAGGGATTTTTCAACCATTGTGAATAGTTGTTTTGAAAAACAAAGACAAACCTTCTCAGTCTTGCACTACCATTTTTTTCATCTTCCCTAAGTCTCTGCTACTAAGCCTTTCTTAGGGGTAAGATACAGGACAAGAGGTCAGATGAATTCCTTGTATTATATGGCACAGCAGTTCTTACGCTCATACCAACTTCTCTTAAAACGTTTGTGAATAGAAAGCATTAGATTTGAAATGAAAATATTAAATATTTGAGCCAGATACATAACTTTGACAACATCAAAGTTGGACACATCAACTTTTCGTCAACATTCTAGTGGATGTTGTATCCCCTATATAGCCAGGGGGTTAAAGGCAGCCATAAATAATAATTGACTACTGGATAATTGACTATTTCTACCATGCAGTCATTGGATTTACTTTAAGCCTTACTGAATGAAGGCTAGAACACAGAATATTTTGATGGTACTGTCAAATTTGAAGATGTTTTTATTTGCTTCAGAGGGAGACAGCAAATGATACACTAAGGAATAATAATTATAAGGAATAACAATAAAAGCAAAACCCAAGCTTATCCAAAGCTTTTAAAACCTGATTTTGCTGAATTGTTGAAGACTGTTGAATCCAGACTTGTGACTGTTTGTGGAACTAAAATTGATTTAAGCTTCACAACAGTTTTATTTTCAAGTGAATCAAATGGAGATAAACTGGTGGCACAACAAGCATTCCAATAAATACAGTTTGTGCAACGTGGCACAGTCTTGCTGCCCCCGGGCAAGAGTGCAAAATGGAAGGGAGAGAACAAGGAACCATACTTTCATCTGCACAAAAGTGCTGGAGGACTGATGCATGCAAAAATCAGTTATGTTCTTTCAATGATAAACAAAGCCTGTGAATCATGTTTTTAATATTATTACGGTTGAAACCAACCAATATGGAATATGATTAAATCAAAATTGCTGTTTTCTGAGTTTACTTTCTTGCAGACCTGTTCTGCCAGGCCCTCTTCATCTTGGGCAGACTTCTCAGCTTACAGGCAGTTCATGTTTTGAGAGTTAGCTTTGCAACCACAAGGACTAGAAAATTTTTTTCAGTAGAAGCTTAGGCTCTGGAACACACACTCATTTAGTGGAAGTGGGTGGATTCTGTCTGCAGAATTAGAAAAGCAAATTTTGGTTGTAGCTCAGGATTACAGAATGCAAAGTAAACATTATATCTATGTAAATTAGTGTTAAATTGAAACCTAGTAATAATCACTACCTTTAGCAATATAAATATTAACTATGGGAAGTTCAAATTCACATCTGTCTTTATCTCAGTTAAGGTAGGAATTACTTTTCTCTTTTTTTATATCACAAGTTTTCCAAAGTTTAGCACTTTGCTGTAGAGTACTGGGTGTTTATCACAGAATGCCAGATTTGTAGGAATTCATCCTCTTCTTACAGTCCTGCCCTGGCTTTTTCACATCCCTTCTACTTTATAGCTATTTATCACAATGCTGCATTACTTGTGTTTTTTTCCCCAAATGATACCTCAAAAAATTCTGGAAGCAGCTATGTACTACACATTGCCCATGTCTCTCTGGGACCATATTAATAATGTCATTTGATAACTTGTATTTCAAGACAGATTTTAGCAATTCACAGGTTTCAGCCAACTGGGTGCTGATACTGTGAAGCAAACTTGTGTGTGCTACTGCTGGTTAAACAAGAAAGGTGTTATCTGTTATCTGGATTATTTTTTCTCTCCAGCTGA
>JAWWLV010000144.1:14099288-14157342 GCA_035041135.1 Platyrinchus mystaceus
CAAACTTGTGTGTGCTACTGCTGGTTAAACAAGAAAGGTGTTATCTGTTATCTGGATTATTTTTTCTCTCCAGCTGAATAGTAAAATGAGATTTCTCAACATAAGCTATAGGATCAATCCCAGTTTATCAAGAAACTTCCTGTTTCTTAAGTGTTAGAATATCCTACAAATGGAGTTCCATTTGCTGTTGTTCTGTGACTCCATGCTGGTATGCGTTCTCTGGTGTACTGAGAGCTCTCACCTCCTTCAAGGAGAGCTGAGTATCTTATTTACCATCAAGACCACAGCAGAGAAACTGCAAGCACCTTTTCAAAGGTATTCCAGTTTAGGACAATCATATTTGATGAAAGCAAATCCCCCTTTTGCCAGAAGTTTAGGGAATGGATCACTAGGACTGGTGGTTTAGTTGTAGTCAGTACCTTCAGTAACAAAGGTGATAAGTTTATGTCTGCAAGCCTTTGATTAGTTCCTCTGATTTTATCTGTCTTTATAGACTGAATGAAATACAGTGAAAGCTCCAGAAGAATTATTTTCTAGATATGTTTGCAGTAGTATAACAAATGTTTGCAGGGCATATTTTTGCCTTCTGCCTAGAACTCTCGTATGAAGCTCTAGTTTATGTAGGTCTGCAGAAAAAAATGTTGGAAAAAGAAGAGATGGTCAGAACAAATGGTAATTCAACCACCTGTAATCACATGGAATTTCAGCTCCAGACTCTTGTCTGGGTTTGGGTAAAAACAGAATAATTCTCAGGCACCACTGACTGAAAGCTAAATTATAAATGGTGCTGCCAGGGAAAAGCAACTCAGCAGCCTTCTGTTGATCCCCTGTGCCAACCAGAGCCCCAAAAGTCAGTTATCATTATAGATCACACTTCAAAAAGGCAACTGAAAGATAGCCACCTATTCATTTTTGTGCACTGACTGTTGCTGTAGCATATGCCCAGCAATGGAAGTGAACAAGCACTTTGTAGTGACTGTGAAACTCTGTTACTACAAGGCAAACATTAGCTTCAAAAAGAAAAGTGTTGTACTTGAAAAAGGTTCACTAACTCATTACTCATCACAGGGAAGCCTTATCATGGTTCCAGCATGTGTGCTTCCTCCTGACACCCCAGGAAGCTCTCCTTTTTTGAGATTAAAAGTGTTTTATTCCTTTTGTTTCTTGCACTTTCCACTAATTGAAGTAATATCAGTACCAAATCATTAGACATTCTTTTCAAGTTGATTTTAATCAAAATCCCTGGGATCAGAATAAAATTTTTCCATAAAATTCATTTTGCAATCATTTCTGTGGGTGTACTCCATTATCACTCCACATTAACTATGCATTCATTACTTTCTCTTGGATCAGGTGCCAGTTTTTTTCTTCTGTAGATATTTTTAGTCAGCAAATCTGATCCTGTCTTTGGTTTTACTAATTTTTACATCAAAACAAGTCAAGTACCCTCTGTTCTGCCCTGACATGGTGCAGAAACTTCAGAGGGAAATATCACATGTATTTAGTATTAAAAAATGCGCCCGGGAATTTAATTGAACTAATCCTGATTTACTTAGGTACAATATAAGAACTGGAACTACGTACTCTGCTCTTCAAGTGCTTTTGCGTATTTTAATATCCAAACAAAATGAGCATAAAATGTTAGCAAATTACATTTTTTCTCAAGGCACTGGGATAGGAGAAATCAGACTGATTATCCCAACTTGTATCCCAGTTCCTCACAAGCTGGTCAAATGGATTGTGCTTTGGCAAACCCAGAGTTACAAAATCTCTGAGGTTTCAAAACAAGATGTGCGGCAAAGGAAACACACTTTTTCCCTTGTGCAGTTTGCCACTTAGAAGTATTTCACACTGTGATGCAATTCCTGAGAAAAGAGCGTAGTCAACATGTATGTTTCCACTGAAATCAGAAACCGAGATTTCAAGATTCTACTGCTGGTCTTGAAAAACTCAGCAAAGTGACCAGACAGCCACAGCTTTCTTGAGCATCCCCCTTTCTGTGCTGCTTTATAAGGCCTCTCTGCCCTGACACTGCAGCTTGTAACAAACAAGTCATCAGCACTGAGAACATTCCTTTGCACTGATTTTTAAATGTCACTTGGTTGATTTTATGCTGCTGCTGCTGCTATTTTCTAACCCCCATCAGAATGGTAGCTGATGTACAAAACATGAAGTCCCACTGTGCATCCCCAGCAATTTATAGATAGTCTAAAAGAGAGAATGTTGTAACCCCACCACATGAGTATTCACCAGAATATGCTCATGTGCATCCACAGTGTTTATCTAAGACTAGGCTGATCCCATGTGTTTACAGGCAGATGGTGACCCTGGGGCTCAGCCCAAAACAGATGGACTGGGTTAGGTGCTAGATATGAACCAGCTCTGAGCTGCTCTCTTAAACTGCTTTGGTTCGACAAGTACAGGTCAGGAGGTCCTCTCTCTCTGCCTCATGGTATTGAGGATGGAAGCAAAGGTTTCATACCTGCCCTTTCATGCTCTGATCTCATCCTAGTGATCTAGAGACTTGCTCTTCCTATATCCACTTGGGACTGTTGTTGTGCTGACACACAAGATCCACTTCCCAGAAACTGAACCACGTTCCACACAGGTAATGCTTGCCCCTCCTGCCACCCACATGGAGGATACTGTCCTGAGTTTCATGGCATTTAAATGTTCAGTGATACTGATGGAACAACTGTGGCACAACGCTGGAAGTCAATTTCTGCTCTGTCTTCAGCAGGACAAATAGAAATAACTTCTTTATTCTGTGACTTAAGTTACAATTGTGCAGTAATGGAGAAGGGAACCAAATCAGCAGATTTCTGTCTCTATAGATAAAATCTAGATGTATAACTGACCAGCATCTTCTAACTGGGGATGCTGAAAACAAGTGTAGTCTGTGGTGATTTTCTTTCCTTGCCACATAGCCTGGAGTGAAAGACAAGAGAAATTCCTCTGGTTTTGTTCGATCAGCACATTTGGCTTTTGTTGTTGGGATTTTTTTTTTTCCATTGTTTTTTTAAAGGCTAGTTTCCTCTAGGAATCTTTGAGCTGGCTTGATAAAGCTCCTTCTTAAATTGTGTTCTACAGTTGTATATGCCCTTGTCTGCTTAAGGCATGGGCCAAACATGGTCCCTCGTGTTTTGGGTGAATCCAGCTGAAATCTGACTGGACACCGAAGTCTTTAAGGTCTATTCCACTGAGCTGTCTGCATTAAGTGACAAAAGCTGATGATTCCGACTGAAGTGTCTCTCCAATCTGAGATCTGTAAGACTGTTTAGTGTAGGAATAAGGGTGTATTGAGTCTTCTGCTGTGGTATTTTGGATGTGGTGACTCAAACAGGAGCCTTCTGCCCTCATGAAACATCATAGCACAAGAATTCACTGCATGTTCTCGAGCCTTTATCTTATTCCTAGAACCATATATCGAGGAGAGAATTGCATTACTGGACAATCCTCACCCTTCTTGCTTGGGAACCAAACTTGCTCATCCCACTTATGTAACTCAGCTGCTGTCTAGCACTTTGCTGGAAAGAGGAAGAGCTGTAAGGGTGGAGAGATAACACAGCCTGTCTCTAAGTATTCCTTCTCACTGCTGAAGTGAAAAACCTCAAATTTTGGAAGGATAGTGACTAGAGGAAAACAAAGAACAAGCTTTTATAATGCAGGGCATGAGACCAATATTGAGTATATCATGGTGAGATGATAGTTTAAACTTCCTCCAACTTTGGTATCATTTGTTTATTTCCTTATACTTAGATTCACAATCCTGCCATGCACACTTCATCTCTTCAACTCTTCTTTGCAGGAAATACATTCCTGATTTTGCTGCAATTACAAGAACTGTCTTTTTTTCCACTTGGGGTGGATAAAAGACTGACTGTTTTGGTTTTTTTCTGAAAGAAGAAAGGTTATATGGGGATGCACAAGAACCATCAAAGACTTTTTTTTACTCTGAATTGCCCTACCACAGCCTTTTCTCCTATTTTGCTCATCTTAGCCCAGCTGAGTAAAGGAGGAGGTAGCAGAGGGTCTCATGCCATTTACTGAATGCTTACAGTCTTTTTCTCCAGCTTAGACAGCTGTGGAAGGGAATGTATAGTTCTTACACAAGAGAAAATAGTTTATACTTCGATAGATCCTGAAAAGTAAGAAAACAAATGCCCTTCAACAAATTCCAGTTGAAACACTCTGTCTCAACTAAGTGGTAAAAAAATAAATCCTAAATTTTACATTCTTGTTAAAATGTTTATATTTATTACAAAAAACTACTTAGTACTAAAGCATGCCTAACAAATCTAGACATCTCCCCTGTGGTATTTTTGTTGTTTACAAAGTAGGATTAGTTTCTTTTTTGTTGTTCCCTGGTGTTGGCTGTCTTCCCACCCTATTAGGTACACTGTTTCTCAAGCTGTGCTGCACTTCTTCATGGAAATGAGCTGCAAGGTGTGCTTATGTGCACGGTGATTTGTTGAAAGGAATTTTTTTTTTTCATTCCCTGGGCATAGTGTTGCTTTTGTTACTGTTCCAGCTCTGTTGTCTTTTGTGTGTTGCTAAAAAGAATGACAGGATTGTTAAGAAGTTACTGCAGAACTGGTAAACACTGGATATGCACAATCAAAACAATTCCTTGTCATCTATGGAGTTCAGCTGATAGAAAAATAAAGAGAGCAAACGTACTAAAATATTCTCTTAAACTCGGAGTCTCTAAGAACTGTCCAGTATTACAAATCTACAGGACAGCAAGGCAGGCATGAGATGTGAAACTGAAGATGAGAGAGAAGCTGCCTGTGCACTGATAGGAACATATATCCCACCCCCCAAGGTACAGCCATTAGTTAAAGGCAGAGTCTATTTTGAACAAAGACCTAGGATATAAAATTTCTACCTTAACTCCTGTCTTGGTATGCACGTTAAACACTTCCTACTAGGAATCTGTAATCTGTAAATGAAGAGAACAGATTCCTGATGGACTTCCATTCCATGCTCCATTTTGGGTAACTCCTGCCTTCAGGACTCAGCAGTCAATTCCTGTGCTGCCTCTAGGTTTGTTTTATGTACGAACACTACATGGATACACACCCCAAATAATAGGTCATGCTTGGAGCAGGTTGTATGGATTTCTGCATCCCACTGGAACAGCCAATGAGTTGCTCCTTGGAATCACTGATAAGAATCCACTAAAAGCCAGCATGTGCTTGTTAAGCCAAGGTCTCAGAATTTCCTGCTGGTGTCAGTACTTCATTGACAAATACACAGAGCACACATGAGAAATTTTATTTTTAAAGGAGGATTTCTTCATTAAGTGCGCTTTATGTGTGCTGTGAACTTGGCTTTATACTCCTTTGGCACAAAACTATAACTACTGCAGATGACACTTGCTCTATTAGCTACAAGATCAGTGCCAATGTGTTTAATTATCCCTGTTAAGGTATAATACTAATTCTGTTGGTAAAGGTATTCAGATATGCCAAATAATTTGTGGTTTAGACAACATTGATCTAACACTTATGCATGTGCTCTGATGTTGAAAAATGTCTGTGATTAGAAATGTCTCTCCTAAGTCTTCCTTTACTGAAAACAGAATGGCTGAAGATGTTTCCTCACTGCCAGCTACCCTATATATTTGGATTCGTAATGTTCTAGGTGGACTACTCAGATTTAGGTGCTGTTGCATCTAAAGTAAGTATGAATTTATTGACAAAATCTCCCTTAATTTATTAAAGAAACCATTATCTTCTTGAACTGTCTGAGCAGTGAACACTTGCCTTTTTTTTTTTCTATGGGTAGATGTCTTTCTCTTTATACCAGTAAAATAATTAGGAAAATGTTTTTATTGACATTTAAAGAAACAGGGTAAAAGCTGCCTGATTGGCTTCCTCTACTTTACAAACTCATGGTTTAAGGAGTTAAGCATATTATGATCTAAGGCTGTGTAATTTATGTCAGTCATATGTAGGTCAGTTTTCAGTAAATAGAACTCAAACATTTTTCTCTAAAGTGCATAGAACTGGAAGCAGAGACAGCTCAGGACTTCCCAATAACATAGTTAAAACCGAATTTTGCCACTCTAAAGGTGAGAGCCTTGGTCTAGAGTGTTTCAAGCTCCATGAGCTCAGGAAAGAGCTATGGACAGCATTTTCTGTGCTGTCCAACAACCCTGGGATTGTTACTGTTGCTCTGCTTAGCTTTAACCAGTAATGGCTTATCAGACCTTAGTGCAGCAAAGACGATGGTGCTTCTGTGGATATTCTGCTGCTGCCCACGCATAGCCTTAGGAAACAGTCTGGTTTTAGTAGGGAAAGCAGCCCTATAAAGAAGTTTTCATGCATTGCATCTGAACTTAGCTTATTTTCTACAAATACACGTGGCAGGGATGGGTAATGCAGGTGATGCTGCAGCTTTCAGTTGTGCTAATGCCACCTAATACTAGAAAAGGGACGTCTCTTCAGTGCCTTAACCCTACCTCAACAGTAGTGTAAAATATAAAAATTCTTTTTCTGATCTTCTTTTCCCTGGAAAGAAATTACTGATTTAGAGCTATAGGCTTCAATATCTTGAACGTGTGAGATAGGCATGTCTTGGGTAAAGAGGAAACTGTGTGGGTCCAGGTGCTATAAAAATGTGATTGAAAATTAAATTGTCTTAGTTTGGTCTATTAAGGACAGATTTATAACTGCCACCCTTCCTGTAAAACTCAATTTTTAAAAATTTTTAATATTGATTTGATTTTACAAGTGGATATACTAGTAGTAATTAAGTGTAATGGGGCTTTAATACATCCAGAATATCTTCAAAAACAGGCTAGTGAATATTAGTCATGTTTCAATCCATTTAACAAATTGCTAGGGGGAACCTACTGTATAATTACAGTAATTGGAGAAAGTAAGAGGGGAATTTCTGAGTCTACTGTACTGTGAAGAAAGGATAAAAATGTCAAACACCTGTGACCACTTCTTTAGTTGAAATAAATTGCATAATTACTTTTTCCCCAGCATCAAATCTTTGTTAATTGTGTAAATGCGTAGTAGAATGATGGACTTAATTCTCCTGGAATCTTACATCATCAATTACTATAATCTTATAGCTGCTTCTTTCTAAGGATTTGTGGAATGGATTTGAGCATCAGCAACATTACCTACTTCTCTTTTGAAAGTAGTTTCAAAATAGTTAAGGCCACCACTGTGTTTCAGGAAAGTGATTATACCTATTTCTGATATTATAATTTTACAGTATATATATATATTTGTACTGTTTGTTATTTTAATATGCAACTGAATGCTTGTTTACTCTAATTCTAATTTCAGAGCTGTTTTGTCCTCCTAAAAATGAAGATCTGACCTGAAAGTTATTAATTGCTTGAAACCACTACTTTATATAGAATACTAATACATGGTTCAACATAAGGCTGACTCTAAAGAATTTTTTAGCCGAACCTAAAAGAATCTTTAAAGTTCAGAAGTAAGTTTATAAAATACCTTAAAATTCAAACTTTAAAACAAAAATTAAAACACTTCATTTTTTTTTTCCTTGAAAGACTATCGCTTCCATTCTCCATTTGTGATATTTCCAGTGCCTTCATACTGTCACTCAACAAGAGGAGCTTCAAGGTGACACAGATTTTAGGATCCCTAGTGATACAAAGAGGAATTACATTTAACAAACTTTAAAATCAACTCCTAATGTAAGCAGACACATTACTGAGTGGTTCATATGAGAAGTGGACTATACCTAATAATTGCATTTCTTATCAGAAGTACTACAGCTCCCTTGTAAATGCTATAAATGCTTCCCTGTATCAGAATGCATGCAGCTAACCTTAGACAACAAGGTGGTTCTATATGGTAATTTTAAAATACTTTATTTTGAAAGTTCAAGCACTAAAAAAAAAAAAAAAACAAACCTAAAAATTAGAATTATGCTTTAAATGTGATTTTAGTTCTGCCTTCTTACATGTAGGAATTGGCAGACCTTGATGTCAAGGGCTGCAGTTTTGTTCACAGCCTTTATTTATCAAATACTTCTCTGCACCACAGAAATAAATTCTTATATAGGCTAAGGAAATTTCATTTGTGTGGAGCCATTCAGGGCAAGTCAACCTGTGGAATGCCAGAGAAGTGCCAGAAAATTAATAGAAAAAATGTATTGCAAAATGATAAAGGGAATATAAAAAATATTGTTCATTACTTTTAACTGAACTTCTAAAGAGCTTTCAGAAGACCATCAAAAGGCAATTCTGAAAGGCAAAATTAATTCCAGCTTTCCATTCATCTTTGTGAAAAAAGCAGCAGAGCTCTTGAAAGGTTAGAAAAAATTGGGTAATAAAAATACTTGTTCTTGCCCAAACTCGGCTCTGAAAAGAACTTGTGCCATTTTTCCTTAAAATCTACTATCATATATACCACAAGAAATAAGAATACTGCCTCAGCAATTATCCATAAACATACAAGGATAATTTACCAGGGAGGAAACTGCAGTGCATGCTGGGAGGTGCAGTCATAGAGTCATAGAGTCATGGAATGGTTTGGTTGGAAGAGACCTTAAAGATCATCCAGTTCCAAGCCCTGTGCCATGGGCAGGGACACCTCCCACCAGCCCAGGCTGCTCAAAGCCCCATCCAGCCTGGCCTTGTGTGGGCGATGAGTCCAGGCAAGAACCCCAGTCCCATGTCCCATTAGGCACTCACACAGCTATGGAAGATGGGTGAATCTCTAGTCAGGCAGACACTAATCTTTCTCATCAACTAGTTAATTCCAAATACTCTACAGAGACCTGGTATCTCATCAACAATTTATGATAATTTAATTTTCCAGGTGGAATATGGAAAAGTGTAAACCTGAATTTCCATTAAATAGCATATGTTATTATTGACAGTCGCTATCCTAGTTTCAAACTCATATTCTATTAAAACCAGATAAAGTTAAAAGACTTCTCTGTAATTGATACTACTGGAAGATCAGAACCAGGTGCTGCATTTTATCATAGATAATATGCCTCTGTATAAATGTAATATATGCATATAGCTATTCTTGATCTATTACTTAATTCAAATTTTATGATCTTGTCCTATGAATACCTGTGTTATAAGGCAGTTGTTGTGTCAATAGGTACACATATGCAAAATTCATCACTGTTTCTTAAATTTTAAAATCCAGTTTGAAACCACAGGACACTAGTTATTAAAAAATTATGCATTAAAATGTTTCATTTAAAGCCCATGTAAATAAAAGTGAAGTCTTTAGGATCGTTTAGGGACAAACATTTTTTTAAAATTATAATACTTAGTGTTCTGTTTACGAACAGAAGGATATTATACTTTTGCTGAGAAAAGAAAGAAGTCTAATATCCTACCAGCTATGCACCTGTGTACAATCCACAAAGAGACAGATACAAGCTTACAACATTCTTTGATGATTGTCTAAGATAAGCTAATATCAGTGAGCTTTATTAAAAAAAGGGCTTAGTTCTGTTTATTCAAGCATGTCCTGGCTTGAATTATATTAGTAAATATATGCTGCATCAGAAAAAACACTTCTTTATGGCTTTGTTTAATTAAAATGGAAAATCAAAAAATTGGGACAGGATAAAAACAGGAGCCTTTTTATACTTTGACAAACCCAGATGAAATTTAATGTTTCAGAAATGGCCTGTGATATAATTGATTTTACTAGCTCTGGAATAATTCTGAGAATCTGCTGTTAATGACTATTAAATGAAAACCTTAAGGCTCAACTTAACTGACATAATTTTTCTCCACAAAGCCTTAACACGAAGCCTGCATATCACAGGGAGTATTTTCTGTCAAAATATAAAGTAAGGGTAGGATATTCCAAAAATAGCAACTAGTCCACCAAGGAGGAGAACGGTTTATAAAAAGTCTTCCCTTATAAATTCTTTCGCTAGCTCTAGTAGCTATAATAAATGAAAAGCTCCAGTGAAATGCCCAAGGCCACACTTGGGTTAAGAACTGAGAGCTACATCATGTTTAACGGGAGATACACTTTTTCTTGATGGAGGTGAGACCTGAGAGCAAGGGGTTTTTTGTTGCAGAACAAAAAGGAGTTGTATTTTCTCTTAAGTGCACTATTCATTGACAAAAGGGCACTAAACAGTCAGAGAAGTAACCACAGAGAAGAGACTGTGCTTGTAAGGAAAGAGCAATTAGAATGCAATGGTGTGGTTGATCCTACCTTGTACACAATGATAGGGATATCAATGACTATATAGATAAGGTCTCCCAGTGCCAGACTGGCTATCAGTGCGTTGGGGCCATTCCTCATACACTTGTTCTGGTAAATGATCCGCAGCAGAGTTGCATTCCCAACCATTCCAACGATGAAAATAGCACAAGATACCACCGTGTTAATGTATTTAAAAGTTTCAGCAATCTTGGTCTGCTGGGAGCATTTGACAGTTTGGTTGGACACGGGGGGCTGCAGGGTGGTGAGGAGTAAGCTGGATTCGATCCCTGAGAAAGTGGAAAGGTGGTTTTCCAAGTCACTCCGATTGGCATCGTATCTGTCAGAGCTGTCACTGAGGACAAATCCGGGAACCAGCAGCAGCAAGGAAACTCTTAGACACAAGGCTTCCATCCTGAAGTCCCCAAAGAGCAAATTCAGACAGGGTTTTGGGTTTTTTTTCAATATTTCAGTGAGATACTTATCACTTCTTCACCTGCAGAGAGAAACAGTAAGCAAAAATAGAAAAGCAAAAAGAAACACAGAATAAATACAACAGGTAGACTAACACACCCTGTTTCACACTTAGGAAGGGTATTTGCATATTCAGTTTCTACAGCTAATACATATAAACACCTGTTTATACTCACTGCAATACTCTGAAATCTAGATTACCCCCATTAACTGTCTGACAAAAGGCAAACAAAAAATTCCTTAAGTAATCAATAGCTTATACAAATAAGATTCTATAAAACCCTTTTAGCTTGATGCAGAATTTGTAGATGCATGGAAAAAATAAGGTGGATGAAATTCAGTTTTAAAATACTGTCTTGCAAGAAAAGTCGACCTGCCTTGGAGACTGCTGAATGACATTTTAGATAAAGTAAGAAGATATTCTTTTATATTTGAAAAAGTAGGGTAACAGCAATGCACCAATTGTTAAAGGTAGCAAATCTGTTAATTTTCTCAGTATTTTTTATATATTGCAACAATTAGCCTTTACTTATTTTCATCTGACTTATTAACTGGATTTCAAAAAATACTGAAAATACCTGGATTTCAAATCAAACTTTGGACCAGATCCAAAGTCCCTAAATATTAGGAGGAAGACTTTTACAGTCTAGGTCTAGGTCTACCTAGTATAGGTACACCTCTGGCCAGGAAAAGCCCTTCAAACTTTTGTGTCACTTGGTTCCTGAATGTCATTGCAACTCCTGTTAGCCACAGTGAAGCTAATTATAAAAATTTAAGCTCTGTTAAAGATAAAAAATGCTGATTTAGTATTCTAAGCAACAAGTCATGACATTTCCAGTTAGGAAAGGAAGCATCATAGCATTCTGTAGCAGCGAGTGGGACTGCCCGTGTGTAACCCCTGCCACAGTGGGTATAGATACCACACCTTCAGTGAAACCAAGGATGCCACTCAAGTCCATTTCATTGAAGCCTCGGTTTAATACAAAGATTTTTTTATTTTTTTTTTACATGGCTTATGTCTGCAAAACAAGGCAAAGTGCTGCTGTGTTGACAAAAGAGGAGCAGAAAATGAAGTATTTATAACTTTCTGATTTCTAGGGACTTGTATGAAGTATTTGGGAGGATCCTTTTAAATAAATGAATCCTAATTCCATTCCCTGTGGGGTTGTTAAGTCAGAGTTTATAGCAAGAAATTTACCAGAGAAGGAGGGAGACAATTACTGATAGTACTTCTGGAGCAGGCACAGTATAAATATTTACTACTATTAAGGCTTCTGTTGTGTGTGGTCTGTGAAGTGTGTGTGTACCTATATACAGCAGCAAAAGCCATATTAACCAGCATGTTATCTGGCATGTAGAGTGTTATCCCTCACAGAGCAGGGCTCTATGTTTACAGTCCTTGTATTTGTGTATTTGAGATGAGGATCTGACCATCTGTGAGTTCCTATGGGCTTCATTTTAAAGGTGAATGTACTAAATAGTAAATCCTTCTTTATTAAATGCTGGATACAACAGTATCCCCGGACAGTCAGCAGCAGTTTGCATGATGCAAGTGCATTCACTTTACGTTTCTAAATCAAAACCAACAGAGATATTTGACTGTAACTGTTTTCAGGCAAGTATTAACACTTGTATTATTTAGTATGACTATGGCTCCTCAATTTACAAATGGGAAAACTGTATCACTATTAAATGACTTTCTCAAGTAAATGTGATACAGCTATGAACAGAATCCACAGCCCTCTGTTTCAGTTGTTATATTAGTGTCCTCCTTAATTAATGACGTCTTCTTGTGAAAATGGGATGTATGTATCATATAAACATGGTGGTGGCATGGCAATCATGCAGCCAGCACGCAAAGCTTGGAACAGAATTGCCATTTACCATCTCTTCCCTCTCCTGGAAGAAACTTTTCCCTAAGAAGCAGAACTAGAAAGTTTTTAATATATGAACTTCTTAGGATATTTTTTTTTTAACGGATTCCCAGCAGTCCTTCCTTTGCATGTATTTTCAAAGTATTTGTCTTGTTACAGAAAATGACATGCAAACCGCCTCATATGAGTGACATCCTAGGATCTGTGGTAATTTTTTGCAATAAGGTAATCTAGTATTGCTGTGAGGTTGCTGTGTTAATCTGGGGACCACATGCATGTGCTGTGCCTGTGCTCCTCCAGCGTTGCAGAACCAGCCACTGATGCAGAGAACAAAATTCCTGACTTGCCTGAGGTAACAAGCCAGAAAGATTCCCATGCCGAGCTTCACCTAGGGGAGACCATACCAGTTGAAACGGAATTGTTCCAAGTATTAAAGACGAGCTAAAACGTTATCAGTGATGGATCAGCCTGAAGGCAACTGAGATGTGAACAGGAGCAAACGAACTGAAGCAGAGCAGGAAAGCACCGAAGGGAACAAGGGGAACTCCTCCGGGCTGGAGCCTCCCTGCTGCTCCTCCGGTACCGCCAAAGGAAACGCGCTCCCTGTGCCACTACCAAGCGATCAATTCCGACGTGCACTTGGCTAATCAGCGCTACCTTCCCTGCAGCTTACATAGCGAGCCTGTGGCAAGAGCCGTATATTGTTAAACTTTCCTTAATAACAGTCACCCCGAGCTGCCCTGTGCGTGTCTCGTGTTCTCTCTCACTCTCTCTCACACACACACGCCACTCTCACACACAGAGATGCACCGCCGTCACCGAGTCCCTCTCTGGGGCGTTTCAGAGCGGTGCCCGCGGCCGGGGCCGGGCAGTTCCCGGGGCGGGTTCGGGCTCGGGCTCCCGCAGCATCCCGCGCACTTCCCCCCGCCGCGCCTCCCCGCCGGGCTCACCCTCATGCTGGGGCTGCTGCCGCCGCCGCTGCCGCCGAGAATTTCCTCCGAGTGGCTTTTCCTGGGATAGTCTTACCAGATCCTCCTGCCTGCGTCTGACTGGGTGGGATTGAAAATCTCCACCTCCGCTAAATCAGTGAAAGAAAGAGACAGACAGAAGAAGTCGGAGCGTCCCCTCTCTTCTGCCCCCTCCCCCAATTAAAACAAACCTCCAGCCCGAACTGAGCCCCTGCCAATGTTAAACACAAAGGCTGCCTCCCGGGCACAGGGGAACGCTGAGCTCCTTTAACTATTTCCTGGCTGAAACTGAGCAAAACTACTTTGCTGGACTCATCTAAGACACAGACTTGGGAATCCGCTCCTGTAGCTGCCTGCCAATAGCACACAGGATTCTCAGAAAGGTTCTGTGTCTGAGCCCACCAGACGGCAGAGGAGCCAAGAGCAAAATGGGGGGAAAAAAATTCGCTGATGAAATATACCATTTTTGCTTTGCATATCCCCCACGTTTTGCTGGGATCAGAGTCTCTTTATGAGACAATCAGTGAAACTCTATGTGTATTTTCAAAGTGCTGAATTCATAAATAGAGACTGTTCCTGAGTGAAAATTTCTTTGATCCATCCGAGACACATCTTGCTAATACCTCTTAGTCCCGTTTACAATGATAATAAGAGTGTGGCATTTTCTGTCATTCCTATGTTTCCTATTACTGTTCTTCTGTCAAGGTAGTGATGTGAAAAAAACTTGTGCAGGAAAAGTGGAAAGCTCTCTTATAGTGAAGGATATTTTCTAATGATGAAAAAAATGCCAGTGTATCACAGGAAGAAGCTTGTAGTGGAAAGAGTTTCAAAATCCCTTCATGATAGCAAGAAATTTTGAGTCCCTTGTTGAATCATTCCAGGTTTCTCATTTCCTGGCAAGTTTCCATCCAGCTGTACCACAGAAATTATTTTCTAAACATATACGGGCTTCTTTTGAATACAAAAAGGCAGTCTTCCTAAATAAGATATAAAAATATGTAGTCCTAAAACACTAAAAGCAGACAAAAGAACAGTAGGGAATGAGATGCTAGTGGCCTGAAGAATTAAAATATCTGGCACTAAATCATGTAAGAAATTGTTTTGAACTTTATCAGTCTTGCATAGTTACTTAAAAGAATGCTTCTGTAGTATGTTTAAAATCATCTGATAAATCATGTACAGGAAAAACCAGCATCTGGATTGACTGGAATAGCAATACTTTATTACTTCTAGAAAGTCATCTCAGTTAAGTGAAGTGTCAAAACACAAGATCTTTGAAGGATGTATGTGTTCAGATTGGGAATCACAAAGAGCCAACTGTTTGCAAATTGGGTAGAAACGTTTAATTCAAAATCTCAAGTTGCCCTGAAGTTGAATAAATGCCCATAAGCCACTAAATTGTCCATATACTAGCAAAAGTAATTTAAATCCTTTGCATTTTGGTCATAGATGTGTAGTATTAATGATTTGCTTTGCCAAGAATCATCTATATGGTAACTTGTTGGAAAAACTGTTGAAGAGCTGACAGGGGTGTAGTTAAAGACCACGTGGACTTTATGGAGTGCTTTATTGAATGCAATTCTTAAGGCTCTTGTGTGTTCTCTAAACATTGTTAAGACCCAGTTCCTTTCCTGGGATCATTTGACCTTTATTTCTAAACAACTAGAGTTGTAAAAATAAAAAGAACAAACCAAAAAGAAAGAAAATTTGTATTTCTGATCTCATTCAAACATACTTTTGTTCCTCCAATTTATAGTTCCATACGTAACTATATTTACTTTTAAATGGAATAAATTCAAAGAAAGAATCAAATTTACTAATGCTGTTAAAAATATGTTTCAAGAGAGCCTTTGTTACAATTGTGAATGCTTTTATTATTGCCAACCCAATAAGTAGTATTAATTATTAGAAATCACTGAATTGCTCAGTTCTGTGTTCTTTATTATTATTACCTGTTACTTATTTTTTAATTGGACCTTTGTTCTGTCTTTAACCTTTTAGGTGTCTAAAGCTGACTTGAATTCTTGTCTGTTGTTGAATGCAAAAACTATATCTAATTGTTCCTGCTAGAGGTTTTTTACTGTCTTCAGGAAAGTAACATGGAAAAGCAAGTTTTCATGTAGGAATTATGCAGAAACTGCAGTTGCAAATCCGGATGACCTCAGCTACTAAGAAAAATAAAATAAAATAAAACATAGTTCTTTACACCAAGATGTTTTCAGCTGTTAGAGACACTTTCACCATCACTGTATGACTGCTATCACATGTGTGTATTCTTTTTTGGAAGACTCCTTGACTGAGGACTCTATCTACCAGTTTCAGCACAGTGAAAGTGCTTCCTCTGACCTCTTCTGTTTTGTGTCTTCAGCAGACTACTTAGCTTGTCTTGCATAACTTCACAAATTCAGAGTAAGTGTAACATATTAATCTCATTACAACATAACCCATTACACTTCAGTTTTAAGGCTACCTGGATTTTGCAGCTGGAGTCAAGAAGGCTATCAGCATTTTGCAAAGCTATTAATTTTCCTCGAGCCTTCAGCTATTGGAAAGGAATACTTTATTGCAGGTGTTACTAGCCCATTTAAACCAAAGCTGCAGTGCCTTTTATACAGCTACCTAAGAGGCAATAGCAGAGGATCAGGAATGTTTGGAGGAGTTAATTTTATTTGATTGAAATGGATGTTTAGTGAATGTATTACCTGTTAAGCCACTTACCTCCTCAGATTTGTTATGAACTAAGAACATATGTTCATCAGCTCATGGAGTCCTAAATTGCATTCCTGAGATTCAAATGACCAAAATCAAAACCAGACATTGTTCATAATTGGCATTTTCACAGGCAGCCAGTTGGTGTGCTTACAATCTGTAGCATTTTCAGAAAATCAGAAGTTATTCATGGCAAAGGATATAATTATCTAATTATTCTGCATTCTTCCAACTAGATTTCTGGTATAATTTTTATTAGAAACAATACAAAGAACAATTGGACTGGATAATCCTTGTGGGTCGCTTCCAATTTGGCATATTTTGTGATTCTGTGATTAACTGTTTCACTTTGAATTCAATGTCTAGATTTAGTGAATTCGAAAGAGGTAAATCTGAAACTTCCCATAGTAGAATGTTAGTTTGAAAAACACTTGTTGGGCAGGTTTCTCAACTTTTGCTGAACCGCTGGTTCAGTCAGAAGTTGCATCTCATTGAGCAAAAGGCACATGGTGTGACTCTTGGGGATGGTCCTATGCAGGGCTAAGGGCTGGACTCGATGATCCTTGTGGGTCGCTTCTAACTCAGCATATTCTGTGATTCTGTGAAAGTGAAGAATCATCCAAACCATAGACAATATTTCTCTCTTGTGTAGACTATCAGTTCTTCAACAAGCAGCTGCTTTAGAACAACTCAGTTAGAAAGTACCTACCAGAAAACATAAATTCATTGAAACTTAGGGCTCATCATTCCCAGTGATCATTAAACTAGTTATTTGCTTCTGTTACATAGCATTTCTCTTTTCCCAGTAGCTGCTTTATTTAAATTGTATCTCTACTAATGGCATATGTATAACTTTCTTTATATGCTTAGAATAAATAAATCCTTCATCTGGAAAAGTTATCTTGCTCCTTCCTCCTTCCTTACTCCTTTCCTCCCTCCATCTCTCTTTTTCCCTTTTCTTGGTCTCTTTTCTGTTTCCTTCATGTTACTAGAAATTTCTGCCTTTTACAATATGAATTTATAATTCAAAGAGAATTATAGTAAGAATACTTTTATATTAATTTATTCTAATAATGGGAAATGTATTTGTATTAAAACCACTGAAATATTCCTGCCTTTGGACTATGGGAATTTGAAACTGGAAGCTGTGATAGAATTACAAGGGAAAAAAAGGTTGAAGTTTAAAGGACAAAATTGACCATAATGCCAAACATTTAATATGTGAGCAACTGCAGGAGCTATTGCACCCCAAATGGGAATATTAGTCAGGAACTGTGGATTGGTTGTCTGTAGATTCTGCAGAATCTCAATAGAAATGTTTGTGTAAGAAGTGACCTTTCTGGTCCTTTAGTCTGCAGACTGGAGAAATAACAATGTATTGTTAATTCCCTTCAATAACTGAGCATTTGGGGAGCATTTGTCTACTGTGTTAAATGCAATAGACAAAGAACATTTCAGGAAGGCTTTGCTGGGAGAGGCAATGTTGTTGTTCTCCATTTGCATAGCTGGAAACCCTAAATTTCAAGCTCTTGTTTGTAGAACCTGCTAGGAATGCACCCATGAGTGCTGAGGGAGTTGGACAGTGCCATTGCAAGGCTACTCATGGAGAGGAGTCGGGAGAAAAGGACCTGGATTTCCAGGTGGGCAAGTTGTCCATGAACCAGCAATGTGCCCTTGCAGCAAAAGAGGACCATGTGATCTGCAGCTTTGTGAGGCGGAGTAGTGCCAGCAGGTCAGGGGAGGTGACCCTACACCTCTACTCAGCACTGATGAGACACATCTGGAGTGCTGTGCCAAGACAAACATAGACTTAGAGACATGGAGCAAGTCAAGGAAAAGGCTACAAAGATGATTAAGGGGTTTGAGCATCTGTAATTTGAGGAGAGGCTGAGAAAGCTGGGACTGTTCAGCCTTGAGGAGAGAAGGCATAGGCTGGATCCTGGCAGTGTGTCCAAACACCTCGTGGGGGGCAGTAAAGAAGAGCAAACCAGACTCTTCTCTGTGGTGCTCAGTGACAGAAGAGGAGGCACAGGACACAAACTGAAATAAAAGAAGTTAAATTCAATCATAGGAAAAACCATTTTCATTCTAAGAATAATCAAAGAGTGAAACAAGCTGCCCAGAGAGCTTGGAGGATCTCCATCCTTGGAGATATTCAAACCCCACCTGGACACAGTCCTGAGTAACCTGCTTGAGGTGGCTGGGCTCTGAGGAGATGTTTCTAAGGGTCCCTTCCAATATCAGAAGTCTGTAGTTCTGGGATTCTTCAATTCAGATGAAACACCCATTGTGACAAGAGTGTTTTGACTTGAGCTCTAAAATTATGGTGTTCAAAATTCTTCAAGTTATGTTGTTTGTATTGGAAACAGAATTGAGCATGAACTACAAAAAAAAAAAAAAAAAAAAAAAAAAGAAAGGGGTAGTTGTAAGTTACTATTCTGTGGCAAGTTGGATATTGTCCAAAACATGTGTGATGTTCATTGAAATATTTATCAAATATGTATTTTTTTAATGGTAGCTCTATGAAGAAATTATTTTCTTCTTCTCTTTTGAGACCAAGACAGCAAAATGATTAACTGTAGGGAGCACTTGGGGATACTTATCTGTTCTCATTCTTCATCCCCATTGTTTCAGACAACCCTGAAACTAGATGTGAGCTAAGGGAGTTCAACCTGCTCCAAAAAGACCAGTCTTTAATGGTAACACATAAAAATATTTTTACATGAAGCCTAAATATGCAGTAAAATATGTACATAAAGGACAATAAGATAGCAATATGTCACAGAAGATGCCTGTGACATAATCGTGAAATGAGTGAAATTATGCATTGAGAGGTTATAAGCACACTGAAGAAAAAACTGGAAGAAGGAAAAACAGATATAAAGACAAATAAAAAATTGATTTACAGAACACTAAGAGGAAGAGAATGTATTAGATTAGAAAATCTTCCATAACTTAAAAAAGTAAGTTTCAATTTGCATTTGCAGATGGAGCCTGTGCAGAACACACGTTCCATGATAGAGGAATGCTCTTCTGCTGCCAGATATGTCTTTTATCATCTTAAGCACTAATAAAATTATCTAGATAAGATAGTGAGATATTAGATTGCCATTTTATCTTAATCTAAATAAGGTTAAAATTATTTCTATTGGCTACTCTGCAGTGAAACTGTTTTTCATGGAAAACCCTGACTCATCTCACTTCTTTCCAATGCTTCTAAGTTATCTAATTTTTTGTTAGCCTGACTAAAGCTAAGTTGAAATAAGATGTTTGTACATTTACTTTGATAAAGTTCCTTTATTATATTATACAATATTAAATGGTTAGCATATGCTATTCCACATCTTATCTTATGGTAAGCAATATGTGGCCTCTTTACAGACTTATAATTAAGTGATAGATCTGCAGACTTCTGTATGTTTTTATAGATGTAAGGAATTCTCTGCAATGCAATTTTGAGATAAAGATTTTTCAAATGATCAAGGTCTCTGGAAAAAGCCTCACCATTCCTTTCTGGGATCAAGAAAAACATTACTTATTGGAAACCAAAGCACAGATTTAGGTAACTTAAATAGCATCAAGACAGAGTGTGTAGAAAAAGCTAGGCATGTGACACTTGAGAAAGAAGGAGCAGACAGTGCTTTAGATTTTGGTGATGAAAACTTTCCCAACCGTTGAAGAATGATCCTTCTATATTTATGCTCATGCGTGAAAGTATTCTGTCTGTTCATTTTAGCAGTGCAAGGGGCTCTAGGTTGTGTTTAGAAGGAAAGGCTGGCGTGGGATATGACTGTATTCATGGCTATAGGATTGGTATCATGTGCTGTCATATATTGTCATGGCCTTGCTGTGACATGGATTTCCATTGCAATGACTTTTACCTTCTTTTATGCAGATGAGAAAAATCAAGCATGAATGTTAATCTATCAAGAGAAAAATGAAAGTCCTTATGCTAGGGCCTCCAGTTCTTTGCAGTTGGTACCTAAAGACATGTTTTGTGGGTTGTTTGTTTTTTTGTTTAGTGGTTTTTTACTTCATTCAGTAAAGAAATATCAGTAATCTCATGAAAAAAAATCGGGGAAAATGTCATACTAAACCTTTTTATTAGACCAGATTGAGCATTTTCTGTATGACCGATATAAAACTACCATAATCCAGGAACTTCTCAACAGTTATATACAGATCCACAATGAATAATAGCGTATTCATATTAAGGACCTATTTTGAAATTCTGCATTTTGATCAGAGACATAATCAAGAGTGATATATCAGGTGATTTCAATAAAAATATTGTAGATTGATTCAACAGGATTCAATATCACAAAATTCTCCTGTACAATGAAAGTGCCGTGGTACCCATTTTACCACTGGGAATTGTTCTCTCTTGAAGTTAAACAGTATGTGGAATAAGTGCTTTTACTGGTACTTGGCTGTGTTAATAAGTTTTGGAATTGTCAAGAAATCTGAACTTGAATCGAGGATTCAGAGGGTTGAGAGCCAATTAACCTTGGCTGCTTTCATTCCTCTTCCATCCCAGCTTTTTCATAGAGAGCCTTATCTCTTTTTCTATGTTCTTTCTAATGAGAATTACTCATCTCTTCCACATGTGCCTGGTAGGCACTGGACACCTGCAGGGCTCATCAGCCTTTATGCTTTTACTGATCCTTGTCCCACACACGGTTGATGAGCTCCTATAGTTCCTCCAACAGCCGGGAGTGTGCCCATTTCTTCATACACTGAACACTGAATGGTTGAATATTCCTATTTTCCCCTTAATCCCAGTCACAGTGCTGGGGTTTGGTGTGGTGAGGACAGACAAGACAGACAAGCAAAGTGGGAGGATGTTAAGCCTCTGGCTGGCCAGGCCCTGCTCTGCCATCTCTGGCATCCCCCTTGGCTGCTGACCAGCCCTTGCTGCTTCCTGACAGAGGGAGGGTGTGCTGGATAGAAAAGAGGGAATGGTTTTATGTGTCTTACTCCAAGTATCCCAGACAAAAGGTCCAACTCAGTTCTGCTATCTTTGGACCGAAATATTTCTTTCTCTGGAAACAGCAACTTTGCCTTATAAAATAACTTGAAACTGAAATGATTTCCATGTGTCAAGCCACTGAGAATTAATATGTGTCCTCTCAAATAAAGGGAAATTATGGAAAGATTAATTAATCATTCTGTTAAATTATGCCAGCATATAATACTACACATGTATTACTTTTTTAAAAAATTATTATTCTTGTCACAGTTAATACTTACAGATTGTTCTGAATGTGAAATTAAAAGGAACAAGAGATATTCTTGTCAGTCTCCCTTTCCTATCTCATATTCCGCTATATTTATAAGGGTTTTCATTTTACAGTGTTGGATTTTTGTCATAAATAACATATAGAACTAAGTCTACAAGTCCTTTGTGTCAAGCTGTTAGATTATTCTGTTTCTATAGATTAAAAAAAATAAAATTTGAGACCTATGCAATTCCTGGGCACTGCCAGGTAAATAATTATATTAGTTTTCAGTGATAATTCTTATGAATATAGCCAAAACCAAGCGATTGTAAATAAATAAATAAATAAATAAATAAATAAATAAATATAGTCTATTTTAGGTAACAAGAAACAGTAAGCTCAGATTTTTAGTTTTTAACTACTAATTATTCAAGGCACAACTTTTCAACAGGGCTTAATTGATTTAATGTGCTATTCAATTTAACTACTCAGGAAGTAAGTTAAAAAATACAACCAATAAATGCATGCAAATAGAAGTTTATAATTTGCATCATACTTTCCTAGGAAAGAACATCTGGAAAAATGCTTTCCACTTATTTACGGATGTAAAACTCATATTTTCTAACCCATAAGTAAATGATATAATGCTAAAACTTAGTTAGATGTAAGATGGTGGGAATATAATGTTCTCCTTTGGGAGATGAAACCTCTCTAGTTATTTAGAATAGTTTATTATGAATACACTAAAACCGATGAATACTGTTGTGAAACAGATGCTGAAAACATGCATATCAAAATTGTGGTCATATGTTATTTACTTCAGAGCCACTGAAACCAAAGATATTTTGTGGGACTCTTACAACACTGTTAGATCAGATGCTAAGCTGGCATAAATAAGTGTAAATCTCTTGTTGGAGATGAAAATCCATTTATTTGTATTGCAAAGAAATGATCATAAATGGTGTAATTCTTTCCTACTCACATTAGTGTACTTTGAAGGGTGACATGCCATCATTTCCATATATCTCAAAATATACTTGAAACTGGGCAGCTGCTGTAGTTTTCTGCAAAAGCTATTTCTGCTTGTTAAGAACTTTGATAAATTTTAATTTTTTTTTTAGTACATCCTGAATTTTTTATGATTTTTAATTTGCTAGTGACTGTAATAATCTAGATTGTTAAGTTTTCAATAGGTGTTGAAAAAAAGTTCAAAATCAAATTTTGATTCTGAAATAATTTGTAATCTGAAACATTCTTACTAGAAAGGAGGTTCCTCAAAATGAAAATATTTAAAGAAATATGCATCCAAACAAGATTTAAACTGAAATAAAAATACTTTGTATTGACACTCTGAATGGCCCCTACAGCTTGAGTGAGGGCCTTTTTAATTACAAATAATGTATGTGTATGAAATTATATTGTTCACTGGAAGTTTATAATCAAAGATAAAGTTATATTAAAAATTTAAAAAGATTATTTATACAGCCGTATGAAAATCAAATGAGTGGGCAAAGCTGGATTCTTGTAAATAAAATAGTTTAGCTGTTTGGCATATACTCATAGCAAAATATCTGGATCAAAGCATCAACAACTGCCTGTGGTTGATTTATAATATACAAGTAGCTATCTCCTCTTTTTCTTCTTTTTTTTTTTCAGTAGGTGATATTTAAACCTCACCTGTACTGTTACTTTGGAAATAATGGCCAAGAGCAATATAAGCTTTACAAGAATTGTGAACAATATAGAACAGAAATGCCTTTTGGATTTAGATCTAGAGTACAGTGAGAGTCCAGCAAAATGCAAGATGGACTAAAAACCTGCTTCCAACTTAGCTTAGAACCTTTACTTTATACCTTATACTGAACTTTACCTGGATCAGGGTCTGTGTGCTGATTTTGGAAAAATGGGGAAAGCTGTGCCAAAAGCTTCAATATTATTTTCTGTAATTTTATAACGGTTTCTTGAAATTTTGCAATATACTGAAATACTTGAGGGAATTACTTGTGGAAAAACTTCTGCTGAGATATTTTGGTTTCAGCAGCCTTTTTTAAATAGATTAAAAAACAAATCTGTTTGTTAGCTCCACTAACTGCACCTTTATTCCTAGATAAATGTCGTCAGATTAAAGAAATTTACCCACCTTTGCAGTTCTTTGAATACACATGCCTCTATATATATATATATATATATATATATATCTCAGGTACAGAACACTATAAGATCTCATTTATTGCAAAAATTCATACATGCAGAAAAGCCTTTCAAGTTATGCAGAAGTAGGGAAAAAAGTTTGTATGATTTTTGCTGCTAGCATTTGGCGAGACTAAAGGGAAATGAAACAAACAGATGTCCTATAAGCTGTCAAGACCTAATAAGTCTGGTATTAATGGACATGTCTGGGCCAAGTACTTGCTAGAGATAGTAACAATAATTGCTGCCTCCAGATAGTCACATGCCTCGTCTCTGCAATTTTCTAAAGGGTTTTCAAATTCTCAATTGTTGTGTTCTTAAATTTTTTTAAATTAATCATTACTTATTATAATGCTGCCTTGTAGATTTAAGTTCCCAGCCCTGCTGAGGTGTCTCAACATGAAACAAAGTTTAAGGGTTTTCTTAGTGGTGAGTAGGAACTGATAGTTTAATTCCTTCTGCCCTGGAGGGCTGGTATGACTTGGTGCATTAAGAAATGCTAGTTTGAACAGATACGTTTGGCAATTTGTATCAAAATTATGAGACTCAGGATATCTCTTTGTATAAGTTTGTCCCATTATAGCACACCTTGCCCTCACTTGCCACTTGATGGTTTTGTCAACCAACACTATACTCGACTGAGCATCTCATGTGCTCAGGTGAGTGGGTGAATAACTCTTTCAGAGTTTTCTCCACTTACAACTTTGGATGTGAAGTGATACTAGCTAAACTCTTTCTTTATTATTTCTTCTGGTATAGTACAGGAATTTTTGGTCTTTTATTTAACCACTGTCAAACCATTTATGTGAAAACACATAGGCCTGGTGTGGTACTTGGATTTCTTACAGAAATCCCAACACTCCTTTATGGAAGACATGCTCAGAACAGTTGTAAACACAGGAAAATGGAGGGGGTTACACAGAGCACTATTTGACTCTAATATTTACCCTAGCTGGGATTAGCACCATTTGCCTTGCTGAACAAGTGATGACATCAGTCAGTCACCCTATTGGGAAGGATCTTAAAGATCTCTCTTGTGATTTCTTATTCTCTAATTTGCTTGTGCATACTTCCGTTTATAATATTTTCCTTACTTCACTTGATCATGTGCCCTGTCGTGACCTACAGTATTCTACAGGCTAGAATACTGTACTGCATGCTGTATTTTAAGATTTGCGTTTCAGCATAGGTATCACTCCACCCTGATTGCTGATATATTGCTGCAAATGGTACTATGGTTCACTTTGGTTAAACTTAGAGGTCATACACTTCTGAAAAACTGTTCATTACACACATTCCTTGTGACTTATTTACAATACCTTGTTCAGGCCACCTGTTTCTAGAGCACTATACTTCTTGTTAAAGTTTTAAGCTTACTGGTTTCTGCTAGAGTTTCGAAAACTTAACCCTTGAGATTAACTTTGAGTAAAGAAGATCTGAGATAGACCCAAAACTCTAATGAAAACCCCTGTTCTGTTTTGGAAGAGAGGATGTCTCATGATACGCATTGCATTTATCTGAAGGGTTGGGAGGGTCTGTTGCCATTTTCTTTGTTTATACATATGTAATAAACCATGCTCAGAGAAATATTCATGGACTGTGCTTATCCTGGAAAATGTTCAAAAGACTGTCAGTTTAACCAGATCTTTCATTAAACATATTTATTTCTCTCCTCTGTGTACTCACAAACATCCGGAGGAAATAAAACTATCAATATTTAAAAAAAAACAAAAACACTCTTTGTATATCTTGGTATATCTACATCACTGTAGATGCATGTGAAATTTTCTGTGGCAGTCCTGTGGGGTTTTTTTAAAGAAAGGATTTTAGTGGGTTTTTTTATTTTAAAATGATTGAGTCCAATGTTTTCAACCACCTAATGAAAACAAGCTGGTACTGAGCTTTCAAAATGGCTGGCACTATTAAAAAATGTCTTTGTACAGAGATGGGAACATTTCTGCAAGTTTGTGATATTCTTTTGGGGTTTCAGTAGGAGGAACTAGTATACAGAACCTGCTCTCTGATTGCTTTGAAGTAAAACAGCTCTTCTCTCCTAGTTCAAAGGAAGCCACAAACAGGCGTCTTCTGAATGTAGTTACCCAAATTTCAGATGGTGCTACCCATCCATTGCTTATCACCCATCAGAAGCTGAACTTATCCCTCTTCTAAAGCTCTTTCAGGAGAAGAAATGTTGTATGTATTTCTAATTCTCCTCATGCCAAGTCCACCTGATGATTATTATCTTCAACACCTGCTTGCACTTAGGTGTTAAACTAGCACACCTGAGTTGGTCTGAAACAAATAAAAGGGAACCCTGGGAAGGATCTTTTTGTAGGGAGGAGTTGCCTGTGGTGAGCAGGTAATGTGGAAAATTCATGTCAACTTGTGGCTATGACTGAAATGTTATAAAACTCGGGAAAGTTTTCAATTGTTTTTCCATCAAAACTGCAGGGTACATCTGTTTTTTTGAAGTAGCTGATACTGTTAATTGTTGTGTGCTGGCAGTTGCTAAAGCTTAACCTTTATAGACAGGAGGAAAAAATGAAACAAGTTGATGTTTCAGTTAATTGCTTTCGGCTTCCTGTATGGAACAGTCTGACTTTCTTGTATTTTTTTCTTTCTTATTACCTTGTGTGAGCACTATTCTGATTAGCCTGAAGTCCAATCAGTAGGTACTTTGCTGAAGAATACATAAGAGTGCTTACAGTTCTTAGCTTGGCCATTTATATTGTGATCAATTCATTTGAAAAACTTCTTTGACTCTGGAAGGCATTGGCTAAACAGAAGGAGAAGCTGTAACTTTTCTTTATTTTTTATTTCTTGTTATTTGCATTTGTTATGATGTTAAACTGCTATGTTTTTCTATGTTTATATTTATTTAATTCCTTCGGTGTGCTTTCTGAATAGATGCTGAAATAGAACCACAGATTCATGCCTAGTCAACATGCCTGGTATTCAGCTGTTAATTCAGATTATAAAGTACTAAATTTATTTTATTTATGACTGTGCCTCTTAGGTGAGAGGTAAGTTTCATTCAAAGCGTGCTTCTTGAAAGGAACACTCTAGTTGCTCAGCCAAAAATCCATAAGTAGAAAGCTATCCTGTCCAACAAATATGAAGAAAATTACCTCAACCCTGAATCACACAGATAGTTTATAAAAACAACTTCAGAAGTTGCAGGTTTAAAGTCTGCCTAGACTAAAATGTCTAAATGGTTTGTATAACTACTAGGGAGCAAAGAGATAATCTTTCACTCTTCGCATGTGTATTTGACAAAGTAAAACCTATTTTGAATCAGATTGGAAAGACTTTTTTTCTTTCCACCCATCTGTGCCAGAAGCCAATTATAGAACACATTGCAATAAATAAAATTTATAAGAGGAGAATGAGGAATGGGAAGGCATGCTACAATTTGTTGTTGCCAAATAAGACCCTTTAATAAAAAGCCTGGGTATTCTCTCTAAAGTGACATTTCAAAGGTTTTCTTCCCATTTACAACTTAAGAATTGGTATAGTTCCAGCATCTTGCTGCATTTGAAAGTTAAGTAAATGAATCATGTTTTTTTACACTTCAGCAGCTTCTTCCTCCTCTGAAAAAAGTATCTGAAGCATATAAGGAATGAAATCCTGACCACTTTGAAGTCACTTGGAAAATTATTTTTGTCTTTTAGTGAAGCTAAAACTTCACCCCAAGTGACCCAAATCTTATGTTATTCTAAGTTGCATTTTAGAGACCAGTCCTTTTGTGAAGGAGGTTAGATTGCCATTTTACATCACCATACTGTTTTAAACTTAAAAATAAATTCCAACTGGCATCTCGCTTGAACTCAAAGAAGAGATTATTCTGTTCAGCTTTTCTACCTAGTGATAGAGGCCTGAGAACCAATATGGAATTTCAGCATTTTCACACTGAAAAACAGAAGGTCACCGAAGTGTTCATGCTTCTGTGACTGTACAGTAAATAATCTACGCAGAAGGACTTTCCTGTGAAGAATTAAGAATGTTGGCTGCATCAACAGGAAAACATCAAGTCCAGCAGTTAGGATTTCTAGAGAGTCACAGCAGTTGTTTCACTGACGCAGCATTAGGGTTTGTCACCACTAATGACAAACCTATTGCAGAATAGGAATGGGGCACATTTAGAGCTTTTCTTTGTGCATTTCCAGTGCTGATTACTTTTCCTCCATTTATTTGCTCCCTGTTCATTTATAGTCAACGAAATACAGTGCTTGTTTTCTGCTGGCAATCACCACAGCATTCATGATTCTGGGGGTTGACACTAACTCTGCAGACATAATGAGCTCCATGTTGGAAGGATGCTTAGTGAAGTCACAGCTGTCAGAGTGATAACTTTAGATACCTGCTATCAGTAGGACTTAAAAATCTCAGCCTTTTTAATGGAGCTTTTGTTGTGTTTTAGTTCTAAACCTTTTTCTGTATCTGTCAGAGCATATACTGTGGCTACAGAAGTGGTAGCTTGTCTTGGACAGATATAAGGGTCTCCAGACATGTCAGTGTTACAAACAAGATTTTATTTATTTATTTTATTACCATGGAAGTAACTTGTAACACTTCTGGAAATGTACATGATAAAATATTCCACTGAATACAGATAGAAGAGAAAATATAGTAGACAACCCCAGAAAGAGGGTGGAAAACTCAAGATATGTCTTGCCAAGAAATATTGTTTGTGTTTCCAGAACTACAAGAAGGATAGTGTGTCTTTCACTATAAATCCAGTCCAAATTCCTTTCAATAGACAGACATACTGTAGAGCATATCCAGTAATATAGTCCATAAATAAGTGTGGCTAGAGTAAGTAGAACTGGTAGATAATAAATGATAGCTTGTAATCTATAGAACAAGTTAATAGTTGAATGTTTATATGGCAGGGGAAGTATGTAATCCCTAGGTTATTGTACAAGGTAAGCTGCTTCAGTAGGAGATGCCAGGCTCACAGCCACTTTATATTTTCCTTTGCTTCCCTTCCCTTCCTTGTTTTTAGGAAGGAAGCAGGTGATGTAATTAAATTGCAAATGTATATTTTACAATCTACATCTATGTTGACTATATCACTGCACATACCCACTGTGTGCAAAGCTTCTGTAAGTGGATTAAAAAAAAAAAGGAATTTTTCTTTATACCATAAAAACAATATAATGTAAAGTCAGTTTGATCCCATGATAAAGTTTTTAATGTTCTGATTCATATCTCAGGTTAGTCCAGTAGTGGCATTGCCCTAGATGAAGAGATAAGATTGTACTGTGTGGCTTGTAGGAAAAATTGGCTTTCTTGGAAGTTTTCTGGCATTTATGTTCTGTCTTTGATTTTTTTCAGAAGTGTCACAGAACCATTCTGTGGTTCTCTGATTCTATGAGGCTTCTGGAAAATATATTGCCTACTTCTGAGATGAACAACACTTGAAAGTTTTCTTGCACTTGTGTTACGTCATTGATTCTCAAGAAGCATCTATGCTTCCGAGAAAGCCATAGAATGATTCTGTGATGCTTCTCAAAAATGTATTGCCTGCTTTTGAGATGAGCAAAACTGCTCTGGAAGCCTCCAGAGACCAGGCTTTCTTGGAAGTTTTGTTCCAGAAACAGAACTTCTGTTCTGTCTTTGGAAATGCCATTCAGACAGTCTTTCCCACAGAATTTTGGTGCTGCGAGACTTGGCTTTGTCTAAAGAAGCCTCTTGTACACTGAACAACATAAATTACCAAGTCTCAGACAGGGGCTGATGTTGAGAGTCAGTGAAACTGGTTTAATTTACATGGAGTTGTCTCATTCACAGTTCATACTTTTAAAATGTGGGGTTGTTTGAGGAGAACACTTATAAATCCAAAGCAAATACCTTGGTCTGCATGTAAATAAAGGGGTTTCAGTAGTTCCCTGGTTTGTCTGCCATGTAGTTTGTGTTGCATTTCTACACATTTTGAATTTCTTTGCAGGTGCCAGATTCTCCACATAGAACTCCCTAATTTTGCCTTCCTCTGAAGGATTCTTGCATGTGTGCATCTGAACAACTCTTTTCCCCTTCCTGTCCTTTAGGTTTCCTTTTGCTGTGGTTTGATGTGATCTTATATTTTTATTATCAAAAGAGAATTTTAAAAAGTAGGTATTTGTCCTGTGCTTCATTAATGAGTAATATAATAGCTAGTAAGGGATTACTTGATCATTAGTTTCAATTTCCCTGGTGGATGTTGTAGGCAGAAATTGATTTCTTATCATAAATTCTGTGGTAAAGTTTTATTTTTAATGTGAGTTATATTTAGTCTCATCAACATAGCTTTTGCTGGTCTTAGGGAACGCAGTCAGACAAACCAACTGGAAATCTAAGATCCAGAACCTCTGGATGATTGGGATTAAGCTCTGCTGTTCAGCCAGCTCTGCTGTTCACTAAATAACTAATGTTATTTAGTGCTTTACAAGAATTTCAGTGAAACCAGCTGGGTTTCTTGTCCCTCCTAGTTCCTAATTAAAGGGTCTTCCAAGATAGTCTTCCAATTTTTGGCCTAAACTTATTTAGGGTTTCCTAGAAACCTTCAGGTTTTCTTAAGAAATTCCTCTTACGATAATGTTTTATTTAACCTATGTAATTTTTCTGCCTCAGTGCTGTTTAGAAAGAGAGAAGTAATTTCTCTTGAAGACCTGATTTTGCTTGGTTAGCAAACTAGGTCACCTTATATGTCTGTCTTACAGTAGATGAAATGGAATCCATCAGTCTTCTTTGTCTACTTCTGCCTGACTGGTCCTTTCCTGATGATGAGTAATGAATATTGTGGGTATGTGTTTCTGTTGTAAACCAGGACAGCCAGAAAGGACCAAATTAAAAAAAAAAAAGTAGCAGTATTTATTCACCATTTGACTACAAACCATCATTTTGAACCAAATCACAGACTCATAGAATAGCTTGGGTTGGAAGGGACCTTTAGAGATCAGTGCAGAAAATACAGTGCTGAGATGCACTGGCAGGTAGGAGCATTTCCCAAGGATGCAGGGAAGTTCTACTGACATTTCACAAAGCTCTAGTGAAATCCTTTGTGCTCTGGTTCAGAATGCATGTTCTTGCTGTGCATGTGACATTTAAATCTTATTTGTTTGCCTCTCTATTAAAAGGTTATCTATTCTCCTTCTGAGATTTTTATCTATGATGACATTCTGAATGTCTTGATGGGTGTGATCAGGGAGTGTTTTCTCAACATTTGAATGTAAGCAATGAACAAATAGAGGTGTCAGGCTCATCAATTAGGTGGGATGAATGCTAAGCTAAAAGGGTCATCTGCTAGAATCTTTCCTGGTTACTGGGGAGAGAGATCTCTTTTCATCTACTGTAAATGCAAACCACCCTCCTCTCACATAGGCATCTAAATGTGATGATTTAAATACCCTCCTTTCTGCCTTCAGCTATCTCTATTAACATACTCCTGCTTTGTGTAAGAATTTATTTGTTCAGTGTCCAACTTGGTGTGAAAAGACTTCACTAGGCGTGTCTACTAACTCCTAAAATCCCTGATCCTAGCTCCAAAAGACTTGGAACATTTAAGGAATGGAGAAGAGGGATACAAAATAAGGCACACATGATGTTACCTACTTATAGGTTCTGTCAGTTTTAAAAGTGCCTCAATCTTGCTATGGTCAGGGAGATGACCTTTAAAGTCCTTGTGATTGTGTAGATGAAATTAGGTGTGTGTGGCTATTAATAAAATATGTGCAGAGATGGATGTTTGCCAGCTCTTAGCTTATAAGAGTATTTCTTGGATACCATGATTGGACTGCATCTTGATCAGACACTGAGAGTGTTCCAGAGAGAAATCTGAATATAGAGAAATCGGAAATGATGGTTGCTTCAATTCTTAGTAAACTCTTTTATGGCAATTTTTTTTTTTTAAGAAATAAACTATATATGAGTTAGAGGGTTTATTGGCAATAATTTGCATATATCTGTGCAAAAAACGATTTTCCCTTTGCTACTCCTCATGCAGTAATTTGATAATGTATGATTTTTCACGGTCTTAATGTTCTTAATTTATTGAGAAGCTGCTTTATGTCTTTAATATTTGGCCTCTCAAAGAGAGACTTCTTCAAAATATTAGATTTCCAAACAAAATATAGGTGCTTCTATAACCACTTCTGTGCACACAGATTCACAGAATTACTGAACCACAGAATGGTTGAGGCTGGAACTCTGGAGTTCATCTGGTTCAACCTGCTGCTCATGCAGAGCCACCTGGAGCTGGATGCTCAGGGCTGTGTCCAGACAGTCACAGACTGTCTAGCAGGTGTATTTTCTGATAATCATTAGCACTTATATTTCAAATTCTATTTGTTGTGAATAGTGCTTGGAACTTTAAACAGTAGCTAATTACTGCATAATTTCTGTATTTTGAATCTGTTAGTGTCGAGAAAGAACCACATAACCACACTTGGGAACATTAACAATATCTTATTCTCACATATTTACTAAATTTTAATTTATTGGATCCTGAACAAATGTGTTTGAAGTATTCAGCACTTGAATGCAAGCTGAAAGAAGCAGAAAAAAATAGCTGTAAATTTTTATTAGGTAATTGGTTCCTTCTCTTTACTGGCATTAGTGATAATTTCTGTATAATGCCCCCCAACTCAAGTTTAAACAGATGCAGTAACTTAGATCCTGTCAGTCATTTCAGGAATCATCCTGCAGTTTGCTGTCCCATGGAAACATTTCAGTTCCAGGGCATCCTTTTGCCCTCACAGAACTATTAACAGCTGCTTTATGTAATTCTCTGACAAAGTGGACACACCAAAGAAATCAAAGTATGGGTGTGTTGTGCATAGCAGTAACAATAAGGTTAAAAGTGTTATTGTGAATTTTTTTTATTGATTCCCATTGCGGCTTGTTTTTTCCAGAGAAACATTTGCGAATACAGAACAAAAATTTTTTGTTAGCTCAAATTGGCATGTGTCCCCATGGCTGTTTCATGGTAACATGAACAGAGCTTACCAGTTAAAAGACTTGTTTTTCTCTTTGCTTTGTTCACAGTTTATATATTCTTAAGTGTGCTTGGAGGAGAGTTGTACTTTAGGTGTATCATCTCTCCAAGATGGTCCCAGTTATTCTAGTTCATCCACAGTACCTTTAAACACAAAAAATTCTGTTGGAGTCTTCAATATAAGCATACCAAAGAGAATGTGTGTGCTAACTCCATACCTTCTGGCAATGTATTATTGCTTTCCCCACAAATAAAAAGTTAGTTGGAAGCTAGTCCAACAGCCTAATTCAAATCCTTCAGAAATTAAACAGATTCTAGTCCCTGATAAAAACTTTGGAGGATTCTGTATCATTTTCTACCTCCAGTAGCAGTCTTTGGACTTCCATTGTATTTATAAGGTGACTTATGTGCTATATAAAAATGTTGCTATAAATAATTGTTTTCTCAGTTTCCTTCCTTATTCAATAAATCTAATATGAGGAAAGCTCATAGCTGTATGAGACAGGGCAAATATGAATGTCTGTGTGTGTGTCTTTGTGGCTAAAGAGTGGAAACGGAAGTATATTTGAAATAGAGCACTAACAGTTTTAAATGCAATCCATATGTGAGATTCTGGTCGCAGTCTCATTGGTGCAGACTGTGTGAGTAGCACTAGTTCTGAATTTACAGTGGTATCAAATAGATTAATTGAAGCTGAAATGAATTTTCTTGGAATTTGAGAGATGCTCAATTGAAATTGAAACTTAATATTAGTTACCTTGATTAAATTACTTAATATCAGGTGGGATGAACTTATAATTACACTGGAGGTGAAAATTATCTATGCACAGCATCTCTGAAATTCAGGCCATGCTATTGTGATTCTTAGACTGGCTTGTAGAATTAGATAAATGTAGACATTAGATAAAATAACTCTGGGAACTTAGCTCAGATCCTTAAGGATCAGAGCAAAATATGACTTATGTTGACCAATAGCATGAAGTCAAGGGCTGTGAGTACATTTGATTTATTAAAATACACCAGGGTTTCTATAATAGTTATACCAAAGTAATGTTTTCTTTATTTAATTTCTTTTATTCTGTATTAGTAGAGCAGGTAGTAGAATGGGGCTATTTCTGTAATAAAAGCTCAGGGGTAGTACAGTAATACAATTGCCTACATCAGGTGCTGCCAAGACATTGTTTAGCTTCAGATCCTGTAGATTGTAAACACAGGTATACATGGAACATATGTTTATTTTCTTAGGAAATGTAGAGGCTTGGCACGTGTAGTATAATTAGTTAAGGTGTGTTACAAACATTCCATGTGTCCACTTCTGAAAATTCCCACCTCCTGCACCCTCTTCTCCAGACAGTTGCTTTTGCTTTCTTTGCTCCCTTTCATTTGTATAGCAAAAAATGCCACTTCTTAAAATAGCCTATTTGTGTCATTAACATTATCTGCCAGTTCTAATACTGAGATTGCAAGGCAAAGATGGTGAGCCTGCAGAGCTATATAAATGTGTTTATTAAAAATGAGAAAGTTTTAACTCTTCCTGTGGTGGTTTGGATGGGGTTTTTTGTTTGTTCTTGGTATCCAGGATTGCTCTAGCTTTTATTTTTCTTACCATTCCACAGTGATCAGGCTAAACCAAAACCCACTGGGAAATGTATGCATTTCTGTGAATACTTCACAATACCTCTGGTTACAAAGAAATGGGTCACTGGGGTTTAAAAGATGTCAAGGTTGAGTAAGCTTTGGCCAGATGTTTTTGCCCTGGAAGTTGAGCAAGAACAGTTGTCTTATGAATTTTTATTACCTCTCTGTGTCAGCCAGATCAAAAGTACTATGAGAGTAACCTCTCTCACGATCTTTGTCTCACACTTTTATTTTTTTTTCTGGTGTTTTACTTCTACTCTTGCATATTCCTTAAAGGGGAAGGATGAGAATGAACAATATATTATTTTGGAATGTGTGTAATGAATGCTTTTGGCTTTAATACTCTAGGAGCACTTGTATGAAGTGATTTTCCCATTTATGAAATTCTTTTCTGCCCTCACAAAGTGAATGTGAGTCAAAACTCAATGCAGGTATCTGAATTCCAGTGGGATATGGGTATCTCACCTGCTTGTCTTTCTGAAAGCTGCACTCAAATTTTCTCTGCTAAAGGTCCTTTTTTTTTTTTTTTAATTGGCTTTACTATGCAGTACTATATTGTTATTGACTGTAGTGAGAAAATAGTACTTATACAGCTTGTATTGTGCAGTATCCCATTTATAAAGAGTGGAAAGCTGGTTTTAAAGTTTGTAACATCAGTACATAGAAGAAGCAAGAGATAAGAAGCCTAAAAGAATAATTAAATAGTATTGGTTAACATCATATTCAGAGCATTTTATTGGCAGCATAGCCCCAGAGAGCCTTGGAGAAGTTTGTGAGATAACTCTGGGTGGTGTTGGAGAGCACTACCCACATGTGAATGGCAGCATGACAAGATGCCAAGTAATGATTTTTTTCCACTCTAAGAGAGGTATCAGAAGATATCTATGTTTGATCAGAAGTGTAAGCTGACGTTTAGATAATGAATCGGGATAGCTAGTGTGGAATGAAGGAGAGTCATTCAGTCTCACTGAGAGTAATAAAAAGTGAAGGGTCTGATTGTTGGTGAAGGTTAAGGACAGTAGTAGTTCTAAAATTTATACCAAGGGTCACTAGGTGTTTCAATGCCTGCAGATTCAGTGGTGATCCAGAGGCAGGAGCAAGATATTGAAGAAGGACAGCTTTAAACCAACAGCTTTAGGTAGTGAGACTAGTGGTAAAACAGGGAAGGGATATATAGACTTTCTTGAGAGGTGTATAAAGACAGGTCTTCCATGTTTGCTTTTGAGGCAGTTGGGTGCCAAGGAACATTTTTATTGTGAACAACAGAGCTGGAGAACACCAGAGATATTGAAGAGGAATAACTTTTATAAAACTACAACTTAGAAAATTAATTTTTCTACCAAATACATAAAACAGCTTTAAAAAATATCCTTGTAAAAAGTGATTCTTCCTGAAATCTTTGAAATCACATATCTCTGAAATATTTGGGGTTTTTTAATTGGTATTTTCCCAGTGAATAAAATTCCCTTACTACACTGATATCAGCTATGTTGTCACCTCTCCAGACTCTTTATATTCACACTGTCTGGATAAAAGACAATATCATTAATAACTGCTTTCAGTTCAGAAAGTAGTTGCTGAATTATCAACTCAAAAAGGAGTGATGCCAGACTTCTTGTCAACTACTCGTCTTTGTTCATCCTTGTTAAAAGTTTATTTGAATGCTGAGTCAAACCCTTTTTTTTTTTTTTTTTTTTTAAACTTCCTATTACTCATGGTAACTTTATATTTCCCAACTTTCAGATGAGGCTTATCCTCTTGTTTACAGTAGCTTCAAACTAATGTTTTATAAAACTACTGTTGGGCAATAATATAAAGAAATTACTGAGAAATGTCCAAATCTATAAAGTAAAAATCCTGTCATTAACTGATGTTCTGTAACTGAAGTTCTGATTCTCTTTTTCTCTCCCCTACTCCTTATTCTTTAAAAGGAACTTCATATTGAGAATCCATTTACAAACAGTAACTAATTTCTTTCTCACTAAATAACTAGATTCAGATGAGTTTTTCTCTTCCGTGCAACTGCTTGTGAATTTAATGAAGAAAGAGAACACCAGTGCAAATTAAATCACAGGTTCTCAGTAGCATTTGCCAACTGTCATTTGTACTTGTACTATGTTAGATACACACAATGTTCTCTAAAGAGTTGGGTTCAAACTTTTGTTGAAATAAGAACACTGACTGAAAAGGAATTAGCAACTCTGGATCAAAAGGCAAGCAGGGATATTGTGCCTGCTGTTGCTCCTTATAAAAATGGAGGATGTGGTGGTATTTAGTGCCATTTTAAAAGAGGTGCCACGTGGGCAGGGTGATATGTGTGTGGTTATGCAGAAGGCCAGAAGGGTGAATCTTCCTTTAGAGATGCTCACATAGGTTTTGCTGCAATAGTGTGCTGTGCTTAGCCATCAGTGAGTCATACTAAAGGTGCTACTCATGTACAGAAGTTATTTGGCTGATTAGTAAATGTATGGGAGTCATCAGACTAATCTATTCCTGCCCTTGTATGCAGATGGTACAGAATAGGGAAAGCACAGGAAAGAAGAGAACCCATGTTCTCTCTTCATTCTCTACAAATGCATTTGAACAAATAAAGACATATCAAGCTTTGTGACTGCTCTTGAGAAAGAGCTTCTTTTGATGCCTTGGGGGAAAAGGTGGTGTTCTAGGGTGGGAGAAAGACCTGACTATTGATTCTGTGCTGTCCTTATAACTAAAAATGGACCAGGCCTCAGTCTCTGTGGACACATTTGTGAGTTTCCAATAAAAAGGTAGGATGAGGGCTGTACTGTGGTTACTTGCTCAAAAACCCAGTGCACAATCTGAGCGTCTGTGGAACTGAACCATGGCAGTGGGCCAGGATGTGGGCTCTTAAGTGCGCTGATTTCAGTTTTTATAAACTTGTAAGAGTGGTTCTTGCTGCTATGGCTTGTTGTCAGATCACTTCCTCATGCTGTTGCCATGGTATTCATCTGGCAGCAAAACCATGTGTGCGGGCTAGCACTAGGAGAAACCCCCAAATTCCTCATGCCAGGGAAGGAAGAGAAGCAGTAACCAAGTGGTCCATTGGATTTGTGCTTTTGCATTGCCATAAGGCATGACAAGGATGGTGGATTATCTTAGAATGATGATGAGGGGGGAGACACACTTGATATATCTCATGTCCCTGTTGGATGCACTATGTAGACTCCTGTCCATGTTTGCTACCAAGTTCAATTGAGAGTGAATGTGATTATGAAGCTGTATTAGTACTAATGACTAGGAAATAAGGCCCCAGAAAGAAACAAAGAACAAAGCTAAGGCAGCTGCACCTTAAGTCCATTGAAATCTCCCATCTTAATCAGTCTTTCTGCCTTCCTTCAGAGCTCTCTGACTTCCTAGAAGCTGGTCTATATGCGTGCAGACCACTTAAGCCTTTCCAAAGATTCTAAATTAAGGAGCCCTTTGATGAATTGTCATCTACAATTCATCATGTAGTGCTGGCAGGTCCTGGGAGAGCTGTGTGCTACAGCTTACCATGTGGAGAAAGGATGGTTGTTCTTTTTTAGATCAGGCAAACTGAAGGAGTTTTTCTTCTTATTTCACTGACAGCAGAAACCCAAGTAAATGAAAAGTAAAACGTGCACAGAACTGACTTTCTCATGTTTTCAGCCAAATCACTTTAATAACATTAGACAGTGTAGGACAAAGTGGATGAAGTGTCTGACTACACTGTACAGTCAAGAGTGAGAAATATCACATATTTTGCAGCAATGCAGAAGCAGGGAAATCATCCAGCAGAGTGGAAGAAAGTGGCTTAGCCTGCCTCTTCTCACACTTTTGCCTTGTTATTTGGGTTTTCCCACTTGTACATCCTGCTGAAATACGTGACACCCTTCAGCCACGAGGATGGAACTGTCTTGTGTGGTCAGTGCTGGATAGTTTGCCCTGTGTGCAAGCCTAGAAGTGCATGCTTGACTTGTATTTTATTCATTATAGGCCCGTGACCTCATGGATTCTTTTTTTTAAGCTGTTCTGTCTGCTTCTATTTTGTCCTTCAGAATTCTGACTTGTTTTGACTTAAGTTCAGATTGCAATACTTTTTCTTTTTTAATAGATTCCTCATGATTTTGTATCAGGGAAGTTTTCAAAATGTCTGAAGAATTACATAAGCTAGAATTTCTTTTTGTACATTGCCACTTGTTTTAGAAGAATATGGGTTTTAAGTTGATCTTTTTTTAATTATCCTTCTCTTATTTATTGAGTGATAACAACACGGTGCCAAATTTCACTCCCCTGTATTCACAACTTCCAGAAGTAAGTCAGGTACTAAAAATGTAACTGAGTGAGAATTTGGCCTGAATTGTGTAAAGCCCCAGGGAAATCCTATAGCTGTGTGGGAAACATCTTACTTTTCTTGTGTTTTCCCATTCACTGCTCCTCCTCTTTCCTGTTTGGCTTCTGGGATTCTCCCCAAAGAAACCCAAAACGTGTCTCTCTCTAAATAAAAGTATACAGAGCATAGATGCAATGTGGATTTTGTGCCTCTTGAAAGAGCAAATGGGTGTAAGTTCAAATTATTTCCAGTTCATGTACTGGTATTTGCTGAGCTGCCTGTTTTTATGACAATAAAGGAAAAGTCATTCAAACAGATTATGACTTAGCCTCTATAATTTTTAGTTGGTTAAAAGATCAAAAATAAGATGTTGCGGGTTTCGAAATAAACCAAAAAAATTAAACACCAGATTTTGTTCTTTCAGTCATCTGGGAAGACATTGCAAGTTGTGAATTTTCCCAGAGAATGTCAGTGTTATAGCTCAAATTAATGCTTTGCTCTCTGCTCTTACTTGGACATGCTGTACTTCATGTTATTAAACTGTTTCAGCTTGTGATCAAAGTTCATGCTACCACAAATCACCAGATGGCTGCCTGAAATGATATGTAACAGCGGCTCTGGGATCCACAGGCTGCAGCCCACATACATTTCCTACAGACTTTTTGGAAATTCCTCTCTATTCCTGTTCTGGAAATAAAGAGAAGTAGCAAAGAGAGTCACATTACCTGTTTCCAATAAACATTATAAAAAGAGAGATGCGTTCTGTAGTCATCTGAGACTGGACCTCTAAAAACGAAGTAAGCTTTGCAGGGCAGAGTTACCTTCAAATGTGCTGCTTTCTCCCTGTGCTTTGCTCTCGTGCTCCACTGCTCAGTTTGTGCTGTTAGGGCATTCAGTACACTGGCTGGAATGTAAGTGAAAACACATGCAAAGGAACTTGAGATCCTACCATTCAAGTGACCAGGGTCTGATGCATGTCTCCCACATTGTGGTATTTCTGATCCTACTATAATAAAGTAGTTTAAGAAACTGCCTTTTTTTATATAATTAGGGGATTTGTGTTTTTTTTTTTTCTTTGCTTACACAGAAACTGAATTCTTGTTCCCATGTTGATTTTTCTTTTTTTTCTGTATTTTCAATCGCCAATTTCTTTCCCTTCTCTGCTATATCCACTCTGATCAAATTACCATATGTATAAAATTCAGCTGCAAGATTTCTGACTTGCCCTGGGTCCTGGGAACATACCACCCTCATTTTGATCTCTCTAAATTAGCTTCCTGTACAATTTCCTGTCAAACATAAGTTTCATGAGATTTGTCCTTGAATGTGTGTGTGATCGTCTCCTCTCACTGTAATGAAATTCTGGCTGCCTAACTAGCTGGAACATTTTCACCAAGCCTGTTTTTATAAGAGCAAATACTAATAAGATTTATTTTTATTTTTTTAAAAGTAGTAACTCTTAGAAATGGATCTGCAGAGATAATTCAGGTTAACTCTCAAGTGAGAATTTTAAGCAGGAGTATCTGATAGTCATGTGCTTGTGTTAAGGAATCTACTACCCTGCATATTGTAAATTACTTTTTATATTATTTATTAAATCTTAACTTCACAAATTGTCATACACCTTTATAAAATAGAATAAAATGGAGGAAGAAAGCATTGTCTACTAGCTAACACTATTGCAGGAATAGTTTTTATTGCAACTTGATGTGTGACTAAGATGACATTAATAAGCATTCTCAAATGCAAATGTTATTTCCTGAGGGATAAATCCCAACAATGTTTTGTGTCTCATTGAGTCAGCTTCTGCTGAGGATTCATGTATCTCATCTGAAAAATCAGATAAATATGATTTTCTGTGAGTCTAAAATCAGTAGCTGCTTTTAAAACTTTTTCTTAGTTTTGTTCTTTACTACTTTCTCTTGGGTATTATGAGCTTTCATTCTGTGTGTGGAGCAGAGTTAAAAGTGTACATGCAAAACTTGTAAAAATCTAGTTCCTCACTTCCCAATTTGTTTCTCAACTGAATTATCTAAGGAGTGTGTTCTCAAAGTCTTGCAGGGCACGAGGCTAATTTTAGCTCTGCTTCTGGCATGGGATGCTTTTTCTTTTGACTGCCAGACATAAGCAAGAAGCAAAAAAAGTTCAAAGAAATATCTCTAGCTAAACCTAGAATCGGAATACAGCATTGTTAGTAGTTTGCTGAAAACACTGATTAGGGAAAGAAACAAACAATTGTTTTGCTTTCATTTAATATTTTTAGGATAGCATTCAGAAACTCCCAAAAAAATTCGTAACAGTGAAATTTTCATGAAATTATTTAATGTTAAGAAATTATGATTGCTGCTCAGTGTTTTCAGGATGAATTTTGCTCTGACTTCATTTGTTAAGTTGCAAGAATACTTTACCCCCTCAGCTGGGAAACCTCAGAACAAACATGAGTTAAAGGAACAGCTCCTAATAGCAGAGCACTTCTTTTTGTAATGCAGTTATTGATGTTGCATGCTTACGTGTACTACAAGCAAGGTTACCCAATTTGTCACTCTTTTTTTTTCTTTTTTCTTTTTTTTTTTAGCATACTGGATTAAACTTTAGTGGAGTGATACCATGTAAATGATTGAATGAGTCTGATCTTATCCTTCAATAAGTTTTTGCTACAGAGGTGAAAACATTCTTTGTTTTCCTAGCTTCTTGCTTGTGACTGTTCCTTTTGATTATTATTCTTCCCTTGATGACATAACTCATGACAAAAAAAGTTCATGAACTTCTTTGTAGGTGTTAGGAATAAAAGCATGAAAGAATTATAATGTGCCCTCTGGCACTTTTGATATTCACTTTAAGGTGAGGAGCAGCTCTTTTGCTCTCTAGAACAGCAGCCAGTATATGTGGTCTTGATCAGCAAACTTTAGCTTTAGAGACAGCAAGAGTCATGAGGGAAGGGGTTTGGAGTGAGATAAGAATTGTCATTCAAGTCTGTGTTCACATACCTAGTGGCTGATAAAGGATGCTGACTTCTGAATTTGGGTATAACTTGGCACAGGCAGGACATGCCTGATTATGTGGAAGTATGGGTCTGCTGGGATGTGGGACAAGGCATATTTTTCCTGGGATTGAACCCCAGTGTTAAAGATTAGGTCCCTGAGAGTTTAACACAACCTGATTTTTAAAACAGAGCTCCTTCCAGCCCCTTGTGGGGAAATAGCCATGAAATGGCTGCAAAACCTGTGGAGGTGCTGCCTTCACCTACTCTGACAGATCTTTTTGATCTTACCACCCAGTCCCTAATGATTTGGCATCAGTACTCAGTCTAAGCCCAAACAAGTGTGCAGCCCTATATTTCAGGCATGCAGTCAACAACTCCTGCTGACTAGGACATAGTAAGGGCTTGTTCTTATGCCACTACTCCTCCAGTCCTTCCTTTGCCAAAATCTAATCAATCCTTGCAGCCCATACTAGCCTGAATCCTAAGCCCCCAACTTAACATGCCCACCCACCCCCTGCTCTATAAACAAGAAGTCAGAGGAAGCTGTTGCTAAGTCTCCTGCACTCAGTTTAGCCTCTCTGAGGAAGCTCTCTTGTAGCAGCAGAGTGGCAGGAAAGTTGAGGGTGAGTGAATGCTTCCTGGTCTTATCAAATCTGGATGAGAACCTAAGGTCTGGCTGAACTTCAGGGGTTGTGGTTTTGGGTTTCACCTTCCTTCCCTTAAATGTACAATCTGCCAGGTGCCTCAGTTGTCTGCATAGGACCTTTCTTAATTTCAGGTTGTGAGAGGGTCATTCAACCATGGCTTGTGAAGGGAAAGAGAATGGCATAGGTAGGTTGTAAAGCCTGGTAGGCAGACTGGTTGGGAATAATGGTGTACAAGGTATGTGTGGGGTCATAAACAGGTTTTTCATGTGAATTCTTGACCATGTAGGGGAAGGATACTACACTTTGTGTAAGAAGTAAGGTAAAGAAGAGCTAAATATGGAATTGAGACTTTTTTTAAATGAAAACTCAACTTTAGAGAGGTTTTTTTTCATGCATCTGAGTAGGGCTGCTTGTCTGGATAGGGCTACCAGTCAAGAAGTGCAGTTGAAGGAAATAAGTAGTTTCCAACAATTTTGTTGAACTGTTCTGAGAGGTTCTCCAGCCTGCTTGGGGGACTTGGCTGGGGTTTTTGATGCATTGGTTGGAAGGAGGAGGGAAGTATTTGGATTCTCAGAGTGGGTGGCAGATAAAGTCAATGGCTAATGCTGAGAACTTTTTTAGCCTGAAAGGAGAACCTTGATTTTATGGCTGGTTAGAAAAGGGATACATGTAAGGTAGAGGAATTAGAAGTTCTGCCTGGCTGTGAATTGTGATCCACAAGAACTGAAGAAGTGAGTAGTGGGGTCACTTCATTTGATGCTGTGATCCTGTGTTAGTAGCCACAGGCCTTACTAATGTCTTAGAGTAGTGGTATGAGATAAAGAGCTGCTAAACAGGTTTTCCTCTGCTGTGGTTTGCTGTGAATAAGACTTCTTATATAATCAGGGCTTAAAATAAGTTTGTCTTCACTGAAGATTCTGTTAGGATAGTTTAACTATTGACACCTTGATGAAGAGTAGAGGAAAGGAAGGGTTGTGTACTAGGTTCAGTCAGTCATAGCTATCCCAAAGAACAGACATATTAACTGACTGCTCAAGGCAGCAGTTCTAGGAACTAGCAAACAGTGGACTTTACTTATGTGTAAGGAAACAAGATTTGTCAGACTGAAAAACTAACCTCTACTTCTTACCCTTGCCATTGCTGCTGACATAAAGTGTGTGTGTTACAGCTGTGCAGATAGCCTCTCCTCAAAGAAACAATCACAGCTCCTGTGTGCTCTCATATCCATGGGTTTTTCAGAAATGGACAGCCTTGCAATGTGAGATTTTCCTTATACCATCATCACACCCTGGCCCCTTTCACCTCCCCGTGCCTCAGCAACAAATTTAAACTTGCCTTTTGTAGTAGGGAAGAAATAGGAGCAGCAGCAGAGAGAGAAGGTTTCAGTTGGTATCAAGAACAGAAAAGCAGACGGAGGGAAGTATAAAGAATAAAGTGAACACAAAATAATTTCCAACTGTAGTTAATTTGCTGAAGGCAGATGGCAGGAATTGTGCCCAGTTAGATGTAGAAAATACATATATCAATGTGCATTTTGAGAGAGAGCAGTTACAGCTTTACCCTCTTATCTTTTGTCTTTGAAGTATCCCTTTGTCCCACTCTATATTTAGCAGATGCCATGCAGCAAGTGTTAGAAGAAGAGCTGTTACTTATCCCAGAACATGCTTCAGCCCTCTTATGGGTATGTGTCCAAGTACCTAGAATTGGATCACAGAGAACTCTTCCCTCTTATTCCTACCTTTTTTTAGAAGAGCAATTTTTCTCAGATATTATCATTCATTACTGAGTTGTAAATAATGATGCCTGATTTAAAAAAAAGGCTCATTATAGCTGCAATATGACATTCCTGCATTCTGAGTGGCATATCACTGTATTATGTGGTAATTCTGGGTTAGATATTGGATATTTAATGACTGCTATTTCAGAGTTTCTGGACATAATGAATACACTTCTGTGACCTATTTTTTTTTTCTAATTTTCCTGCTTATAGCCCAGGATTTGTTTCTTATTTACCTCCACTTTACTGGTTGCATGTATGTGTAATGAACAACACACAGAGCACAGCAATCCAAAAGATCAGTTTTCAGTTTGGCTTCTTATTTAATTCAACAATATTACTATAGTTTTTACTTTCTTATGTCGCTTTTACAGTTTTAGGTGTCCCTTATCATAAGTTTCATTCTTGATTTGTGCTAGTTTAAGAAGAATGATAACAAAGGTCACAAGTTGAACTACACAGTCTAACTGTACTGTACAAGTTTACTTTATGGTTCAGTAATAAGGGAGTTTTCACAAAGATAACCCTTTATATATATATATATTTTCGGTTCTTGCTGATTCCCTGGTTTTAATTATCATTCAAGTATACAGTTTTCATGCAAGTGTCCCCTGATCACTCTTTTTGTTGTTGACTGCTGAACTCTGAACATATCTGCTAGACTGTGGTTTCTGACATGGGATGGAGATTCCAGATTTTACACTTCTTGAGGCCTGAAAGTGCTACTCAAATATGGAAGCTGTTCAAGATAGTGGTGACTGTGAATATGCACCTAATAAGGATTACTAGCAAACCATAGGTGCTTACTATATTTAGATCCCATGTGTGACAAAGCTTTCTGTAGTTTGACCTCAATTCAACTATCTACATTCTGCTAAAACTGCTCCTCAGATACCTGCATCTTCTCTTTGCATCTGTCCTTCAACCAATTTTTACCTCATTTGCTCAATGAAAGTAGTAATATTTTTCTTTCTAAGGGATAATTAGTGCTTGTTTAATCTGCAGGTAGGCTGGTAAGACAGGTCATTGGAATACTTTGACTGCTAATAAGGACAGTAGTGTGATTGTATGCAAGAGCAGAGAAGACTGGAGAGGTGAAGCATCTGGATAAAAATTGTACAGAATATTTTTGTGATACTGAAAATAGATATTGCACATTTTTATTATTTTCAAATTGTAAAAGTAAAAATACTGTTCCTTTTATGTTGGCTAGTAGAAACATCAGAAATCTTTTTTTTTTTGAGTAATGTATCATTTAGCATAGGAAACTGGTTCAAATATACTAAAGTTGGCTGTCAGCCCCAACATTCCAGGAAATAATTATCACTTGCAGAACAATACCACTTTTCAAGTGTATCCTACTCAGGAAACAATAGCAGGTAGCTCAAATGAATTGGTGTTTCATTTGAAGAAAAAAGCAAATTATTCATAGCAAACCTGGTCAGTCTCATTACTTTTTTACATTCAATCGTTTGGAATCCATTTTAGAAGAAAAGGGCAGATAACAACTTGGAAAAAGTTGACTTGGAAAAACAAATGCTAATGTGTTAAGCAAGTGATGACATTATTTACTAAATGAACATCACTACATGGTGCTCTTTTTTAGCTTGTTCTGTTGTCTTTTTCCCTCTACTTCAGAAAGGAACTGAAATGAGGATTTTGGTTTTGTTTCTTTTAAATTTAAGGTTGTAGTTATTATTAAATAAGACAATAAGATTTTGTTCTGATGTAGTAAATGAGTATACAATGAGCAAGGAAAGCAAAACACTGTTCTGAGAACTGGAACATAAAATGCATATGAGCTCATGATGGATACCCTTAATCTCAGGAGATGTTCTGTCCTTTAGTGGGAACCGAAGACCTCTTTCCTAATGGTTGGCAAAGTGCCTGGTAGGAAAATCAACTTTTTAACTGTTACATGCTGTATTTACTTGTAAGCCATCAAGATATTTAATTTTAGAGTAAGAGAATATCTGCTGCAAATAGTCCTGAAGGTAGAGACTTCATAGTTCTTTAAGACAAATCATGGTCAACTGTTATTTTTCTACACCGTTGTTGTAAGAAATCTTCTTGGAGAAGAGAAAGGGGAAGAAGGTTTTATGAGGAAAACATAGTTGTCAGAAAATTTAGAGAAGCCCTGGAAGTTCCTACTGAAAATTAGCCAGCTAAGCAAAATTATCTGTCTATAAGACTGTTGGATTTCAAAAGTTATAAAAGATATTGTCCTTCTTCTGAAGTCTGTTTTGTCACTCTGTTCCTTTGAAACAGTCAGCACCAGCTTGCAAAACACCAGCTTTAATTGTTGCTCAAGAAAAGTACAGCCAATGGCTCTAATGAGTTGCTTCAGTGACCCTTCACTAATGTGGTCTGATTTGATCTCAAAGATCAAAACGTTTCATTGCTTCCAGAAGACTGAAAACCATTTGCTCATACAGAGGCAGCCCTCCATGCAGCTTCCAGCACCCTCATTTGACTTCAGTCTCAGGTTTGCCACTTGAGAGTCCTCGTTCCTTGACATCCTGGCGACACGTTGCTCTGGCCAAACTCCAACTCCCTTCTTGGCTGATTTTCCTAACAGCAGCTGCTTAGACCAAGCCATACCTGCCAGCCATTCTCCTTGGTTCTCCTTCTGCCCGTAGATTCTCTTTTCTCAGTTTTGCTTTCAACCCTTTCCTTAATTTTCATCTAAGTAAACTTAGTTTTATAACTGCAAAAGAGCAGTTAAATTCAATCCTGTTATCTTTTGCTGTGCATGTTTGCAAGTTAAGCCTGGAAAAGATAATTTTTCTAAAGTGACACTGCAGCAAATCCAAAACTGTTGTGCTTAGTGACTATTATCACTTGTTTAATCTTTGACTGTTTTTAAATAGTAAAGCCATCTGAGCCTCTGATTTATGAGCATGTTTTGATACAAGTAAGATTCCCTTCCCCCTTCCCTCCAGAAAGCACTTTCTCCTCTAATACAATACAAAGCAGGTAGACAAAACCTTGACTTAAACATTAGTGTACTTGTATTTGTGGTGTCATTCAGTTTGAATGTCTACCTATCTTAAACTGCATAAAGAATGAATTTATGAACTTGAAACTTCCCACTGAAATAATTTATTTTAAAACAACAGCCAGTTTGTCTTTGGATTTATGCAAATACGGAGGGAAAGAGAAGAGGTGGCAGAAGCATTTTGCATTGGCCAGAGATGCCCTGCAGAACAGAACAGGCTGTCCTATAACACAGTTCTCCAAGTACCGGTCAGCTTTTTTGGTTCCACATTGTTCCCAACTCAGTTTGGGCTGTTGTTTGCATCTAAATCTAATCCTGTCCTTTAAATTCCCCTAAGTTTTGAAATAAGGGTGAATTTTTGGCAAGAACCACTCTTGGCACTTTAACAACAGCCCGGCAGTAGCATATAGTCTGTGTCTGCGGGGTTATGCAGAAGGGCAGGGTCAGACCTGCTCTGAGAATTTTCAGATGCATCCTTTAAAACCTATTTTTCAACCTTTTACTTAAGCACAGTCAGGTGCTGGCCGTTGCAACTACATTATGGTTCACATACTTCTACCTTATGAAAGGATTCAGTGAAGCCATTAGTTGACATTCTTCTGAAATTAATGGGGAAAAGGGAGAGATTTTCTCTTTACTGTTTTCCTTGTCTGATGCAGAAGTTTAGTCCAGCTGCCAATAGTGAGGCCTGGCCACATCTGCTAAAAGATAGAGATCACTTTTCAGAAGGGAAAATTTCCCAGTATCCAGAAGGTTAAAGCTCCTCTTCTGTCTTGTGTTTGTAAGGAGATTGTTTATATTCTGGTACTTTTCACATTGCTGAGTGCTTCAGGTTAACAGAAACTAATTCCATGTTGAAATAGTGTGACTTTCAGAAAACCGTCTATGTTTGATTGGAAAAAAGAAAATATAGGTTATTCCAACAGTAGCCTATCCTAAGTGTTTGAGAAACAAAAAAACAAAGCATGCCTCATTTTTGCCTTGGGATCATCTGTTTTGAGTCCTATTCATAGTATCTCCTAATAGCTTTGAGGTTGAAATACCTTATACAGTATTTCTGTTTCCTAGCCACCACTCACAGGATGGACTAAGTTGCTCCTTCAACTAGTTTTGGTTAGACTAAACAGGTTGCACTCCTAGGATTTAACATGATTGCCCATATTTCTTCTGATCATCAGGTACCTCTTTTTCCTTGTTCAAAACTGTCTTCATGTTGTCAGGACCATCCTTAAAGTCTGGACATTAGACCTGCACGTGATATTCTGTAAGCATGATACCTCTGCTAAATACTGAGCTGTAATAATTTCCTCTCAGTGCTCTGCATTCCCTTGTGTAGGTACCCATTGATTACATTGGTCATTTCAGATGCCACTAGCACACCAGGCACTTCATGGCTAGCTAATTACCCTCTAAAATTTCTAGTCCCATCTGCTGTCATTGTCTTCCAAGACAACACTTCTCTCATGTATTCATGCTTTGTTGTTTTTTTTTTCCTTAAAAATCTGACTTAACATATGACTTTAAAAAAGCCACATGCTGCTTGCTTTGTACTGAGCAGTCCTGAGAAATCCAAATCAAACTGTCCTTTTTACCAATCCTGCACTCCTCCTATAATCATCAAACTAAATAATCATTTTATGTATCCTTGATCAGCAAAAGGATTGATAGGTTAATAGCATAGCATCAAGTAGTGATTACATGATTTTGTGTATGCTAGGGAACACAAAAAAGATGGGTAAGTGTGCAGGTTCTGGACACATCTGCCATTGCTTCCTGATCATTAGTTTATAGAAATCTGTTGGGGAGGCTGGGGACTCTGATACACACTCAGGGTCAGTTCTGAATGTGGTGAAAGAATAGGACTGCACAGCAAATTTTTGGCCTCATGGTTGTGTGCAGCCTAGCTGATTACCTGGAAATGTGCCTGTTTAGTTAGCAGTTCCATTTTGAAAGCAACCTCTAGTAACTTTGATCCATTTAAACGTGTGCCATATTGGTTTTAGGTTGTTCTGTTTTCTAAATACAAATGGCCACGTTCACATGAAGCTGAGCTTGCTTTGTTACTCCTCAAAGAGTCTCTAGCTGCTTTCTCTCCAAATACACAGTTATCCAACTCTCTTGGATCTGTGTTCAGTCTCTAATTCACTCTGATTATTAGGCAGCACTCAATAGCAAAGACTTTGAAGGTGAAACTTGGAGTTAGACTTGAAGCATTTCCTGCTCACACGTGATTGCATTAAAAGAATTAGAGATATGACACAGCAGCTATCTTCCTAGTCCCTTTTGAGGACCATAACCATGCTTTTTGCCTGTGATTTTGTCAGCAAAGTGGAAAATTAGCTGGAACAGTAAGAAACCGTCTCCCATATTCACTTGCAGAAGATGTCTCTTTCAGAGAGGACTGCAGAACACTTGTTCCATGCCCTACCACTTACCCCAGGCCACAGCATCATTTTTGCTGGTTTCACTTGTTCCTTTTACTCTCTTTTGAAATAAATTGCAGCCTTTAAAGTCAATGACTTCACTGAACTTCTTGGGATCTCAGTGTTTTTCCACTGCTCTTTCAAAGCAAAATTCTCCCGTGCTATTTTTTTTTTTTTTTAATGAGCAGACTTCTGTCTCCCTGTCTTCCCCTCCTCCTTCCTGCCTTTTGGCACAACTTGATGTGTGAATTGTGATGCTTGCCACTGTATGACCAAAGTACTCTGAACTATGCTCCACAAAAGCAGCAGTGAACTTGACAGAGAAAAACATGAGTCTATTTGTAACACAGAAACAACAAGGAATTCACACTTTGTGATTCTGATGTTTGTTTGTTTGTTCTTTATCTGCTGTAAAAACTCATTTGGTTTTGGCTACAAGCCACTGGGATATTTTTGCTTTCTTCTTGCTTTTTTAAATTGATTTTCTGCAAAACATTATACAAGAAGAATTCAATTTTCTATTCCAGTTTTGAAGCTTTTCAATGGGAGCAAGAGTAGAACAAGGTCACTAAAAATGACTTGTTTACCCAGACTAATGGTGAGATAGGCTAACTTTGATTAATCAAAGCTCAGGTGTTGCAAAATTTGTGGGTTTGGAGCTTAAATATAATGAAAATGCAATGCAGAAAGGATTGTGGCAGCTACTCCAACTACTGAATCAACACAAGAGCATATTATACAAGTGTAGTTGTGTCATGTAGGTTTTAGCTGTCTCACACAAATACAGCTGGGCTTTCTCCTTCAAGGAGTTTAAAAACGTTCTGATAAGCACCAATAATAAGAATAATGAGAATAAGTTAAGCAACTTCATTTTCAGGATTTTTCCTGTAACAACAGATTATTTCTACACGTACCAAATATCTTCAAAAGCTTAGTAAAAAGGAGGTACTGGTACCTATGGCTGTGGTCTGAAACTAATTAGGTGTTTCTGATATTGTATTTTAGCAGACTGTTATTGGTTATACTGGGCTGGATTACTGGAACAATGTTCCAAGAGAATTTACCATCAAAACCAATGTTTTGACAAGTAATATGTGGTGTGAAACTAAAGGGAAGGGCCTTTGCTTTTGCTATCATTTTGTGCCCCTTTTGATTTTACGTATGTTTAATGTGCATTTCTCTTTTAACTTTATGTTCACCTCATCTACTCTTTAGAAAGGCATGAGTGAAAAAGGAGGCTTTGTGTTTCTGATGGCTTCGGAGAGAGAACAGAGGCAGCATAACCGTAACCCAAAATATATTCCCCTTTCTGGAAGTTTTGTGTTTTAATTGGCTTTTTCTCCCCTCCCCAGCTGTGTGCTTTTCTGAACCTATGTCCATCAAAATATTTCTAAACAACTTAAGAATTTCTATAAAACAACTCTTGGACATCAAGTTCTCTAAATTCTTTTTCCAAGATGCTAATTAAAGCCTTTATTTGTCACTCACTCTACAGGACTTTCCTCTATTTCCGGTGCAAGTGTCTCTTGCCACATTTTTCCCAAACAGGCAGCTTATTATTTGCAAGCTGGGTGTACAGATGCTGTGCAAACACAAAGGGTTCAAAAGGAAAAGTAACCAAGAAGGATTTTGCTAATGCTTCTGTCCGTGTGACACAGACATTAAAGTTACTCATGTGCACACATCTAGAATCTGTTCCCAGGCCATTGCAGGAAAAGGACATACAAATTGTCTAACTTCCCTCTTCTTTTATCCAGTAAACTTGTTTTGGTTTTGTTTGTTTATAGTTTCTGGGAGTTGTATGATAACTGTGCATTTTTCTCTCTATTGGTGTTTGTCTCTGATCTACTTGTGACTCCATATGATTGCAAAATATACACGTATTGCTTGTTTCTGAATAGTAAGGTCACCAAAGATGGAATTTCAAAGACCTGAAGTGGAACAAAAGTATGTATGTGCATGTGTAAAATGGATGGTGATTTTTTTTTTTTTAAACTATATCTCAGGGAACAACTAGTATCTTAGGCATTTCCATGCGGTTTTCTGATTTTGTTTTGTTTTGTTTTTTTTTCTTTATTTATATAGCACCTGTAAATATACTCCTAATGTTATTAATAATAAAAAGAGTGCAACTTAAAGATATTTTCAATGTGAACTCTAGTTGTTATTTGGTTTTGTGAGATGTTAAATTCTTCCTTTCCAGGTTTTTTAAGTATTTGTATTAAAGATATAATGACTATTCAGGTTGTTGGGCAGACTGAGGAGGATTGGTGTGATTAAAATGTTGCAATATTTTAAAATACTTGTTTGCCCTAATGGAATGTTTCTGGAGTGAACTAACAGTGGTGTAGGAGCTTCAGTGAATGAATAGCTCAGATCCAAGGATCTAATGTTGATTCATGTACTCAGTTGAATTGAAAGCATTTGCCTCAACTGTGGCCATACCTCTGTCCTTCATCTTACCTGAATTAATAATATTAATCTCCAGTTTCTTCCTAGGGAATGTGAAATTTAGTTCTTTATGCCAGGCCATTCTAGGTTCAAATGTCCTCGATCTTTTCCATAATTTCTGAAGAGAAGTGGTCACCACAGACATACCTGCTGCATTGAGATAAAAATGTACAGAAATGCTTGAGCACAAGCAAAATTTCACCCATAGTGAAGGAACATTCTGGGTTCTCTACTGTGAATCAAAACTCATCATGTGTATTGTGGTTATACATGGCCTAAAATACCTACAGACTTAAATTTCCCCTGGGATCGTTCCCAGCCCCAGCTGACTCACTGTAGTGGTCCCGACCAGAATGTTTTTGCTTCCGGTGACAGTCTGTTCTTCTGGGATGCAATACATGTGAGTCTCTCTCACTGTTTCTTTGTTCAGTGACTGGACCCATGGTTACAGTTCTGGTCAGAGCATTTTTGCTGAATTAGGCTATTGCTTTAGTACAGCTGTGTCCTGTTTGTGGCCTGAGCTCATTTCAGTCTCCGGATCATTTTTTTGCTTCCCTTTTGGTTACTTTTTTTGCTAGGATGGGTCAAAACCCAAGGGATGGGACTATGCCCCAACTAGTATGTGGCAAATTTTGTCCTGAGTGCCATCTCAACTAGCAACAAGAATCTGATGTAATATTTTCTCCCAACCATCTCAAGCACACCTCTGGACCAGTTGCCCAGTGTTCACGGTAATCGTGTCCTCTCGACACTGTTGCACATAGAAAGATGGGGCTCCAGATGTTTCCTGCCTTCTGTTTACACTGTCTTTTCCCATGCTATTGAACATTTTTAGTAGGCATTTGGGAGCAAAGAAAGTGCTGTGAAAACAGGAATAAAAGTGCTAAAAGTACATGGCTAAAGCCCATCTTTTGCATGCACAGCTTGAACAGCAGCATGTCCCCAAGGTTCTTCTTGAGCTGCTAAAATGCAGCTGGGGAGAGCAGAGCCCAGGCAAATCTGAAATGATGGCATAGAGGAAAGTGCTCTTCATAACTTGCTTGTTCTGTATTTCCTTCCTCTGTTCATGGCAGCTGCTTTCAGACTGTTACTCTGGACACTGGTTTTTAATTATTTGGAAACTTCTCAGTGGTTCCGGAAGCTCAATAGCTTCAGTGACAGTGCTTGCTGGTTCCATCTGTGATGACTGAGAAGAAGGTTTCTTAGTTCAGTGGAACACTTCTAGCAGAAGTGATCCACACATGACCCTTGGGTTTGGCTCATGCATTAGGAATTTGTGCTGAAATGCTTGTATGGATAGGAACAAATGTATCAGTAAGTGACCATGTGCCTTTCAAATGCTGTGTGGCTTTTTGACCTCCAGCAGTCTCTTGGTTATTTAGTAGAGAAAGGAAGGGTTTTTTAAGTCTGAACTGGAGACACCTACATTTGTTTCAGTTGTTGAATTTCTGTTATTCTGGTTCAAGACTCTCCTTTGTGAATAGTTATATATTGTCATAAGTATACACAGATCATCTAACCTCCCTTTTCTCTGATTTTGAATGTGGTAATTTCGCTGCATTTCCTAGCTGGGATTTTATTTGGTTTATTTGTTTCATACCTTGAAGAACCTTGCAAAAGCTGCAAGTGTGAAAGTGTATGATAAAATTTCAAAAAAGGCAGGAATGTGAAATAGTGATCCTTTTTTGTGGTGGTCAAAGGATAAGAGTAGCTCTTTTCACACACCAGAAAGGTATACGTATTGGGTCTCAAGGAAACTTTTTAGCTGGGTAACAACTGGCTTTCAAAGGTTTGACATTTGTTTTTCTGAGCCAAGTGTGTATGGGAGAAGCCTTACAAGGTCAAGAGAAAATAAGCAGAAGTCAAAGATGGACTTGTAAGACAAATAGTAACATCTGGTAACTTACTTTCTTCTACATTTGTAGAGCTCTTGTTTACTGCAGCGAATGTGAAATGTTTTTCTTGGCAGGATTATAGGACTAAAGTCTACCAGTCCGGGAATAAAGTTCATACAGGTTTATAACATAAGTAATATCCAGTAAAAAACTGCAAATGCAGTTGCATTTAAAACCTGTATGTAATTAAAAAAATTATCATCATAAGTGGTTAGAAAATACATAGGTTTTATTACCTTTTGAGGTTTTTGAGAGGCATCTTGAATCTTTCTACTGGTATATTTTAATACATAAAGTGCTGTGACTGTGCCCTCTGTCGATTGACTATCATGTCAATCCATCTTTGTGCTAATTAAAGGCCCTTATTCTCAGTCAGGGAAACAATGAGGCAAAGCAGCTAAAAACTGCTGGTGGTGTAGGCTGAGGACACGACACAAATGAAGTTTTGTGTATCTGTTATGTTGTGGGACCACCAAAAAGGAAAAATATTGCTGAAAAAAAGGTAAGTAATAAAGGCAGAGCTGATCTCCTTTGGTGAATTTCTGATAGTTTCCAGCTGATCCCACACTGCTATCCGTCCTGACTGAATAATCAGGGAGAAACGGTCACGCAAACAGTGGTTGATTTCTGTGGGAACCGTCTTCCCAGATAAATGTTTTTCTTCTATGAGAGAGAGAGAGGAAAAAAAAAGGAGTACAGATTGTATAATTTTTTTATAGCATGGGTATAGCAAACAAAGATTTTGCCTCTTCTCCCTCTTCCCATCTTCTTTCTTTCTAAGACTCAAATTCTGCAGAGACTACAAAAAAGATCAGGGCCAGCAGGACTCCTCAAACTGAGGTTACAGAGGTTTATTCAGTTGTAGGAGTATTTCAGTGAGTTCATGTAATCATTAAAGTTTTATTCCCTGAAAATTAATGTTCCTGTGGTATTTTGCATTGCTTGGACTTTGTTCAATGCTAAATACTTTAACTGGAACAACAGAAGTGATCCCTTCTGAGATCAGGACACTTGGATCAAATGGAAACTGGAAAAAAAATCCACAGGGCTCACTGATTGAAAGACTGAAATCAGTGTTGTAGTTTATTCTCAAATGCATTGTGGAAACTTTTTTGTAACTCTTAAAACTGTTAGCCATAATATTAACTGGAGTCTCTAAGGCTAGGGAACTGAAGATTTCTTTGTGCTTGCAGGAAACAGAATGTTGAAAGAGAAAAGAGTTGTTCATGTAAAGCTCTTTCTGTAGATTTTTGTTGAGATACACTTCTAGAACTGTTCCAAAAGCCATGATTGTAATTTGGCACTGTATGTGTATCTGATATCAATTCATGCTTGCATTACTTGAAAAGTCATGGCAGTTTCGAGAGAAAAAAATGTGTCTGTGTTGTCAAAATTCTTGTTCCTTGCCTACAGATTATTTACTAGTTAGTTTTCATGCCAATATACCAGCTTGGCTGCATTGACTTGAGCAGAGTCTCTCCTGATTTAAACTTGTGTTGTGGAACCTGGCCCTTTGCATTTATATTTATGAAGAAGTCTGTTTACTGTCTGATAAAAGCAGAAGAACCCATTCTGTTTGAAAATCAGTGTGAATTGTTCAGCTGTCCTTGTAAAGAGGGACAGTTGTATTTTGCTATTATCTTTTGATGAATGTGCTCTTCACCACTACATGTCTTCCCTACAGATTTCACCAGCCACATGTCAGCAAGTGTAAGAGCCAATTTCTTGCCCTTTGTAAATCAGGCCAAGGGGAGGTCTTGGGAGCAGAGAGCCATAATGGACCACGGAAGTCTGAGAGCAATTATTTCTAACTAATCAAACACAAGAAATAGCAGGAATAGCAAAGTTTATTTGTGGAAGAGATGTCTACTAAGAAACCTACAGTTTTTATTTTCTACTTCCCAAGAAGATTACTAGAAAATAAAAGCCCTGTAATATCTGAAAATCCAGACAGTTTAAAAATCAGTCAGAAGAGGAGAGGAAAAATCCCTTATACATTTAAAAGATGCAAGTTCATTGTTTTGTATCTGTTTCCTGAATATTATGACTTATTTTCTTGTTTGTTTTTTTTTTTAAGGTGATAATGTTGTGAGAATGATTAGGACAACAAAGTGGTTCAAGGTGAATCAAGCTTAATTTATTTTGAAAGGTCATAGTTAACGAAGTTTTAAGGTGTAGACTAGGGCAAGTAATAGTCTGGATTCAGGCCAGTGCAGTGCTATATCAGCCCCTGGGTAGCTCAGGGGCAAATTTTACCTTAAGCAGGAAAGGACTTAATTTCTCTGTATAGTAGAAAGCTGCCCAGAGCTACCCCACTTCAGGGAATAATAGAGTACCTACTTTCAGAATACTCTTGTTCTTTCCCACTGTGCTACCATATTTTCTCTTTGGGGATGCTGGAGGGGACAATTTCTCCCTGATGTTGCAACAGAACAAGTGTCCCATCCACTTGTGTAACTGCTTGGTCCCTGAGTAGATTTTGAGTGGATTGTTCTTAGTATCCACCTGTCCCTTATGACTGTCATGCTCTGGGTCTGCATCTGGCACCAGCTTGAAATCAAGGGTAGGCTACTTAGATTGGCTGCAGACTTTTGTTACAAAGTGGAAAACACTGCCTATTTTGTTGTGACAGCTCAGCTGTGTCCCATATATCTTCATAATGATATGTTTGGTATGCATTATGTATTTATTTGGTGGGCTACGTTAGGAGGACTGTGGTGATGCTTCCCCTCTACTCAGCACCAGTGAGGCCGCCCCTGGAGTGCTTTGTGCAGCTTTCCAGCAAGAGAGAGAGATGGAATTACTGATGAGAGCCCAACAAAGGGCTACTAAGATCGAGGGACTCTTACATGAGGCAAGGCTGAGAGAGCTGGAACTGTTCAGCTCAGAGAGGAGAAGGTTTAAAGAGGATCTTATCCATGTATAGAATAGCTGAAAGCAGGCTGCAAAGAAGATGGATCCAGGCTCTTTTCAGTGCTGGGACAAGAGTCAGTGGGTGCAAACTGAAACACAGGAGAGGGTTTCTGAACAGCAGATAACACTTGTTTACTTTGAGGGTGACAGAGCATCAGTGTGGAGGTTTTGGAGTGTCCCAGCTTGGAGATATCCATAAGTCACAGACATGGTACTGGAAACTGGCTCTAGGTGGTCCTACTTGAGCAGGGGGGTTGGAATAGATGACCTCCAGAGGTCCCTTCTAACCTCAGCCATTGCGATTTTTGCAAAGGGTAAGTATTTAAACCATGTACATTAAATAACCTTGTTTCCAAGCTCCTTGGGGTTCTCTTCTTTTAAGAAATCTACGTGGACCCAACTCCACAGTCCCTAGAATAGGAAAGAGTCTCCCCTGCAAATCCAGACCTGGTTTTTTTTATCTCTCCTGTGACCATCTGCTGACACTAGACAAGCCATTTTAACACAGACTGAAAATATTTGACAAAAATCTCCACCAACCAGTCAATCATAGCCTGAAATAAACATTGAAGAGCACTAGAATGTCTTGGCCCAACTATCAGACATATCTGGATGCACTGAACTGTTGTTCATTGTGCATAACTGTGATTCTGACATATGAGCAGTCTGCCCAGATTATAAAAGAAAATAAAAATAAAGCCATCTGTTTATTATACTTGCAGGTCATTTCCTGCATATGCAGTTCTTGGAGATAAATGCTGTGAAGTATGAAACAGTGCCTCTTGTATGTTAAATGAATTCAGGAAGGCATAGTGGTATTTATGACATTGTAATTACATAAAAAGGAAAGGAGGAAAATCATGCCTTTAGGTGAAAAAAAGCTGACCAAGAAAAAAAAAATTGTGTTTGAGCAATTGAAATGGCCTTATAAATAAAAAAAATATTTTTATAACAAAATAGACCTTCAGAAAAATATGCATTACTTGCTAAATCAAAGGACTTTTAGGTGGTTGTTGTTTTGTTTTGGTTTTTTTTTCACTTACAGGATATGAATGGAAAGATTCTGAACCTTTCCTGTATATCTGTTTTGGTTTCTGTTGGGCTTTGACTGTACAGATTTCTCTGGTAAATGCATCATAGGTTCTGCCCCACTGCTGGTGATCTGATGTACTGGGGAAGGGGAAGCAATTTTAATTGCTCTTTGGTGGCACATCATGTTCAGCATCTATCTGGGATCTGTTAGGTGGAAGAAATAGGCTGCTCTGCTGACAGTATGTACTGTGTGTTTATACTTGAGATGTTTCCTGAGAGCTTCTGGAAGCCATTGGACCAGATCCTCAGAAAACATGAACAAAATGGCCTGCCCAGAGAGGTGGTGGATTCACTGTCCCTGGAGGTGTTTAAGATGAGGCTGGATGTGGCACTGAGTGC
>JAWWLV010000144.1:14172099-14187321 GCA_035041135.1 Platyrinchus mystaceus
AGAGAGAGGCCAATACACAGCATTAATTATCCTAGAAGTAATTAACAAAATATTACTCAAAAATCTTCAGTGGCACAATTGAGAGCTGGATGAGTTTTTGAACTCAGGAATATTAAAATCCTTGTGCAGTAGCTGTGAATTTGATGCACACTGGGAGGTTTCACTGTCAACCAGACCAGTTTTGACTGGAAGAGAGTATAAAATATAATTTGCTGTGGAAATTAAAGAATGGAATGTAAATTTTTCCAGCAAATTCTGACCTAAGCAAGACAGGGAAGAAACAGACATTACTCATTATTAGAATTAGTCACATTAATTGTGGTGAACATTTTTCTGAATTTAGCTGTGTTTTGCTAGGTGGAAACTGTCTTGAAGTGAATAATTAATTTTTCAAACACATTCATTATTCAAAAGTTTTGGACAAATATTTATTATATTGGATTTCAGCATATGGATCATGCATGAACAGCCTATTCTTAGTTTTACTTACTGCATTCAAGATTTAGTGTGACATCCTTCAGCTATGTGATCCATCTCATAAATCTTAAGTTTTAAAATGTTCCCATTTTTCACTGTACTTCTGCTCTTTACCAGTCGGAAATGAAGAAGATGTTTATCATACTTCACTAAACACAGGAGTCTGTTTAGTCTTCTCTATTTAGTCTGAGCACTGAATAGAAACTGCATGCGCCAGAAATTAAACCATGTTGAAAACAGCAGAAGAGCTTGGACAGGGATACATCTGAATGCCTTAAAAATGCCTGGGCAGCATGGAAAAGAATTTGTAATAAATTATATAAATGGAAATTCAATTCCAGTGATTGCGCAGACATAAGCAGTTGACTTGTGTCGATATCAATCGTGGCAAAAGATCTTTAAGAGGGAGACAGTAACTGAGTTTCAGGATGGACACAAACAGTATCCAGTGGAGATACCTAATCTACACCCAGGGAGTTCTGGGTGAACAGAGCCTTCTGCTGAGCCAGGCCTGCTGAGAGCTTCTGTATTGGACAGGGGTCTAGGGAGTGTTCAGTTCAAGAGGGGTTTCAGTGAGTTGCATGGCCTGACTTCCTTGGGGTTTGCTACATCAGATAGACCTGCCACTTCTGGAACACCATTATCCATTAATTTATGAATCAATATGTGTTTTACCACAAAACAATTCATTTACATAAAAATTAATGAAACAATCTTCTAACCCTCTAAATAGCAGTCACTTTTCTCAAATGTTCCTATTGTCAAAGACATAGTGATATATCTCTGTCCAAGTAGTAGAAGTGGTAATGGTTGTCCAATGCTGATGGGTCTTACTGAAAGCAATTTTACTTACAGATTTTTCTTCTTCTGCAAAGTAGTAGAATTCCTCAAGGAGCAACTGTCTCCTTTCTATGCAAAATATGGAAAGCTATGAGGTACTCAAGTGCTCTGATTTTGTTACATGTTATAAATGCTCAAACTATGAGACCTAAAGCAGTATTTACACTGGATTATACTGAGAGACAGGATATTTAGATTCAAGAGCTTCATTTTATTTCTGTTGAAAAGTAGAGAGGAACAGCTATTTATACAGTTTGTATGTAAGGTAACATTTGGATTTGAATTACCTTCATTATTTGTACATTGAGTTTTCAGTTTACATTTAATCCTAAAAACAAGTCCAACTAAATATTTTTCTGTACAAATGTCATTTATTTGCCCATGAGATTTATCAAATCTTTTGTGACAATGGTAGAACAAATTTTTTTGCTATTTGGTAATTTTTAAGTAGCGTGATTTAAAATATACAGGTCAGTATTTGTGTCTGATTTTAAATCTCAGGCAACATTTTTGAATGAACAAAAACCTATAAAGTATTACTCATGCAAACATTCAAAGCACCTACGTAATTCTACCACTGCCTGGCACCTGTGACCTAAAAATATTTGCTGAAAAAGGCACAATGAAAAAATGCAAAAATAAACAAAATAGTTGGCATTGGCAAAGGTTTGGGGTTTTTTTGTTTTGTTTTTGTTTTCCCCCAAGACTGTAAAGTTATTCACAAAAACTGCTGAAAAAGCTTGACCTCAAAGCATCTCTCCTTCAGCTGCTGAGTAGATGTGTTTTTCCATTTGAAAAACATTGGGTGGATCTGTTGAATTACTGGAAAAAGTGAAGAGATTGTGTTAATCGGTGTTGATTAATGTCCTCAGGAAAAAGGTTACCGGGCTACAGCTGCAGAGTGGCTGCTGTCCTTATGAAGAGGGTAGAGATAGCATCCTCTATGGCATAGCATTGTGACCTAAGTGCTGTTCATGTCCTAGATATATTGACAGTAGCTGTGTCTAAACCAGGGTGGTCCAGTGAACAAAGGCTAAAAGTGGGAGTGAGGAGAGCTTGCTTCCACTCCCAAATCTTTCATTGGCTTCTTCCTGGACTTAAGTGTCTCCTCTCTCTGTCTCTGTCACTTAGCACTGTCCTTCTGTAGCTGGTTTATACAGAATGGTTTTGATTAAGACCTTGATTTGAACTCTGTGAGAGTTCAGTGGCTAACAGTTTCTAATCCCTCCAGCTGCTTTGAGCATTGCACCCCACTGCAGCTGGTCTTGGCCTAGGATCAACTTTATGTGGATTCGTTACCATTTAAGCAGAACAAAACAGTGAGATGTGTCTGGGTCTGGTATCCTTAATATGGGTTAATAAACTGAGTAATACAGAGTCCTGTAGCCCATCAGCATGGGTTACTGACACTGCAGAGGTACGTGTCTGTTCTCTGCTCTGACTTCACTTGTGGTCTTGGTGACCAAAGTTCAAAGCTTCATTCTTCCTTATCAAGGCATTCAGTGGTCTGATCCCAGTGGTATCCAAGACCAAAACCACCTGTCTTCTAAAGACCTGAGACAAAGATGGGAGTTGCTGATTCTGCTCCTTCTTCTCTGTTCCTCTCTTTTTATTTTTGGGATAAGGTTCTTTCAGCTCAAGTGTCAAAAAATTCAACCTCTGATCCTGGAATGGGGGAAGGCAGAGAGATTAAGTTAAGGGATAATTTGGAGTGGGGATGCCAAAAACATTGTCTGCTGAGGACTTCATGTGGAACTAGGCTATGGCTTTACCTGAGGTTTAGTCCATGCTAGTGCTGCAAGTAGACTCAGTCTGACTAAACAGGCTGCTAAAGAAGGCGAGAAGCTGCCAAAAAAGTTATCCCCAAGAACTTCTTCATTTCAGACTGTGTTGTGTAACCTAGGCTAAGGCTCAGCACCTGTATGGGTCTAAGGCTGGGGTTGGGCAGAAGTCCAAGTATAGAGCTGTAAGTGAAGTGAGGCTGTAAAAGTGCTGCCAAAGAAAGTGGCAGTCTGTAAGTAGACTTCTCCCTTCAGAAGTTCTCCTTGTGTGGGAGGGCTGTGGGGCTTCCTGTATGTCTCAGTCAGTGCCTAGGATTGAGGTTGGATTGGAGCTGCAAAGGTACTGTCAATGGAAGGAGCAAGCACTGGAGAAGGATTTCTCTTGCAAGAACTTCATTTGCATTTTACATCTAGAGTTCCATCCTGGATTATATTATTCTATGATTATGTATTGACTCTGTGAAACAATGTGAAATGAAATGCAAAAAAATCTCTGTGGCTGCAGTTCAAGTTTAAAAACCAGAAAGTTCAGGATGACTCTCCCATGGTCTCCTCAACATGAAAGAGTCTGCACTGGCTACTATCCAGTCAAGTTGGGAGGTAAATTGTAATCCTTCTCCTGGAATCCAGCCTTCACCGCCAATGCCCCCAACCCCTCTTCTCCTGAGAACTGAAGTCAGCCAAGTGGAACTACAAACCCTGCAAGAGACTGACATTCACAAACCAGTCCTCCCACTTTTCTACCTCGACATTTCCCTCTTGGTTGCTGAATTTCCTTCTTGTCTAGCCTGGAGTTGTCTGGGCCAAGTCTTTGCTGTGGCAAACCATCCAACCCTTTGGGCATGGAGAAGACAAAGGGTATTTCCTGGCTCCAACTTGCAAGCAGCTGAGACTCCATCATACCAAAAATTCAGCTGTTGATGCTAAACATGTGATGCTTCCAGCACATATGGGAGAGAACTCCTGGGAACTGGGAATGCCATGTTTTGAATGGCTGAGCCGTCCCTTCTTGGAAAGGCCTTTTGGGAGCCAGTTGACAGGTAATTTTGTGGAGCCATTCAAGTAGTCAGTCTGGCATGTCAGGCCTATGAGACATCAGCCAAATTTACTGCTCTCTTTCTGTGAGAATCCCACGTTGACCCTTAAAAAGCATCATCTCATAAGTTTACAGCTCTCTGTATAAATCAAGACATTTGTAGAGATAAGGGCCAAACCATATAATACAATATTTCATTAAGTGCTAAGTGCTAATTTAAAGCACTGACCATCTCAAGGGCCAATTCAAACAAGACAGGATTAAGTTGAGCTGTTTACCTTCCTAATGCTGCTCACTATAGCATAATAAATGATGAGGCCATAAGCCAAGGAAGGCGACTGGAAGAATGTTTTGTTTAGACTACTACAATAGCCAATTCAACATCATGATAGGAATGCAGTGTGTTAGGAATGATCTGAACTAGCAGAGCTACCATATGAGCAGTGAGTTATTGAAATGTCTGAAGACATTGAATTTATGCTTCGGATTTGCCCAAACATCCCTATAGTAATTGAAGATTTTGGAAGTGGATGTTAGATGTTATTTTGTAAAGCAGAGTGAGAGGGGAAGAGATTATCTTTGTCTCTATTTTACTCTGGGTCTTTTTCTATGCTTGTTCTGCATGGATATGTACTTCATACTGTTTCCAGTTTTACCACTAGCTAAGTGCTTTTTGAGAAGTCACTTCATTCTCCATACCACTGTTTTTCTTTCTGTAAAACAACAACAGTGTTCCCTTCTTTCTCTCTGGAGCCTCCAGCTCTCTAAAGCCTCTAGAGAGCTTTCATTATATATATATATATATATACTTTTTTATTGGCAGCATGACCAGGAACTTCAAACTGCACAGAGAACAAAGCAAATTTAGCCTATGAAAACACTCGTACCCAATTCAGTGAGAAACAATCTCCAAGAAGCATTTTTTTTTTTGCAGGCCTAAGAAGGCTTGTGACTGGAGGGGGGGTTGGGATGAGGGAAAAAAAAAAAAAAGCACTGTTGTGCTGCACAGAGCAGTCTGCCTATTATCCCAGAACTTCCCACCTTTTTATCTTGTCAGAAGGCTGCTTTCATACTCTTTTCCAGTTCTTTGTTATTCTTTTGAAATTATTAACAATTGTTGGCAGAACTGTATTTTGTTCCTGTTTCTGATACTCTGGTATCCAGCGGTTTCTTTTCCTATCTTTAGCTTCCTACTCGAAAAGCAGGATTGTGGGAAAACAATAGAATCATGCAAATTAATGAAATTTATCATTCTGCATGTTAAAAACTGTATTTGGTCATAGCTTGTAAAAACCCATATCCTAGTTCAAACAACCTGTGTCCAAAAGAAGGCTAGGGTGAAGCAATTGCTTCTGAAATATTGGAGCATTTTGCAGATTTACCAAGAAAAAGTATGAGGAAGGACTTTATTCTCTTAATTTTTGCTACTGACTGCTATTAAGTATAAACTTCTCCCAAGTTGTGTCTTTATACCTGTATGCATTTATCACTATCTTCACTAATCTAGGTTTAGATCAAATGAGTATAAAAAGATTGCTAATGTACCAAGAGGAATTTTGAAGACCAAAGTAGTTTAGGTGTAATCCTTAAAAATCTATTATTTCTTTGCTAGGATATCACTGAGCATCTCAGCCAAATATAGTGAGGGCTTTTTTTCAGGGAAAAAATATCAAAAGTACTTAAGACTTTCAAGGAGAATAAGATTCTAAAGAAAATAAAGTCCAGGTCTTTAAAAATATTTGGTAATTTCCATTAATTTCTCTAAGAATGCGGGCTCGATTTGAAATTGAGAGATAAGGACAATAAAAAGTTTTATTTGTGATGTCGGAATCTTTTTTTGAACTTTTTTTTGGGGTCACAGCAGAGTCATAGAAGAGAAAGACAGCGAATTCACAAATCTCTAGTGAAAAATTCACAGTGTAAATAAAATGTACTAATGAGTTCTCATTGCATATTCTTACTGGTGAACTGCAGAAGAGACCAGTGGTAATTTTACTTCTTGTTTAACTTAGGATTTCTTGTAAAGCTCATTTTCAGTCTTGCCTAAAAATGGAAAATAAAATAGTTATTGTGGTTAAAGATCTACTTAGAGGTTAAAAAGTTATTTTAATGGCATTTAAGGATTTTGGTAAGTTTTTCCCATGTCTTGCTTTTTCACCACAGATTTAACCAATTTACCCCTTTTCCATTTCCCAGACTAAATCCCAACCAAGCAAAAAAAAAAAATCATATCTCAATTGTTTATTGCTCTAAAACCCACCTTTAAACCATATCACTGCTTACTACTGTGTAGCCCACTACCTAATATAGACATGTTAGCATTTGTTAAGTAACATAAAATTATAATAGTTTTTCTTATGCCTGTTATTTACGTCCATGGAAACAATGGAGCCATGAGGAGTTTCACCCTTGTCTGAAAGCTGATGTGCCATTTTCTGTCTTTGTGAGGTTACGTGAGTTGATAGGTGTCTGAGAAGGTCATAGCAGCGACATATTGGATCTGCATTTTTATAGTGCCTTAAATGTTTAAAAAATGAAACAAATTTTCATGTTTAGAAGTTTTTTTTTAAAAAAATCAGCTATGATCTCTTTGTTGTGGCCAAATTCTAAGCTTCCTTTTTTGTTTTGCTATTAGAAGACTTTCCATACAGCAGTAATTGTCATCCAACTTCCTAAAATGGTCCAGTGTTTTTCTTCTATACTCATGACATTTCTACCAGAAGAGCTCTGACATTTCATAAAAAGCTGGGCTAATAAACAGCTTTTGAAGTTATTAGACAAAGCAGAATCACTGCAAGAGCTGAACAATTTGAAATGGTGAATCAAATCAGCTTTCTCTGGGCCCTTTGAAATGAACAGGCAGAGTGTTTCAGCAGGTCTCCTAAGGAGCTTTCTGTCTTTTTCATAAGGATTGATGTGTATCATCTCTACCTTTTGGATTTTTTTTCTAAGATACATTGTTTGAAGTGCTTTTAAATAATTTTTAGTATTCTAATAAAGGATACTCCTATTAGGTTCAGACTCTGTTGTGCTGCTGCTCTACAAACCCATTGGAGCAGTGGGAGTCATTGGAAAAAAGAGGTCACAGTTTAAATTGGTAAGAATAAAGCAGAAGAAAAAAATAAGGTGGCTACGTGGGGACAGTAATTTGGTTGATCTCCAGCAGACACAGCTGGGAATACAACTCAGGCCAGTACTTGTTCTGAAACAAGGCCATGTGTTTCTGGATAATAAGGATCTGAAGTTAAGAAGGAACAACACAGTTCTGTGGTACAAGTCTTGAGTTAGTCCATTAGTCTGAGTGCATGTATGTGACTACTTGCATTCAGGCTATTCCTCTTTGTGTAGAGACTGTAGTGTTACATCAGGACTTTTTTTTTTTACTTTTTTTTTTTTTTCAGCAGTTCCATGACATAACATGATGTTCAAAGCAGGTCTTTTCTTCCTTTAGTGTTTAAGTACTTAAGGTTTCATAAGCTTAGCAAGTGGTAGATTAACTTGTATCTAATTCTAGTCTTGATCTTATTTTGAAAACCACAGATCAGATAGTGCTTTTGAACTTCACATAAGACTCTGATAACAATCTCGTTTCCCTTTTTTTTATTTCTTAAACATGTCATATTTAAATACAAGATGTGATTCTTTTTTTTTTTAATTTAAAAGGCAAAAAGTTCAATTGGTGAAGGTTGATGCTTTCTCAAAGCCTGAACTCATGTTATGTTTTTCTATCCTAAAATTATTGTACTAGTCATTTAATCTTTTAGTGTCTGTTAAAAAGGCTCAGCCAACACCATTTATTAGTGGAAATAGTAAGGAGCATTCCCACATGGGTTAGATTAATGCCTTTGCTACTTTGAGGGGTCTTGTGACCCTTGGGGATGGTCCTGTGCAGGGCTAAGGGTTGAACTCGATGATCCTTACAGGTCCCTTCTAACTCAGCATGTTCTGTGATTCTGTGAAATTTCTCAAAGGCCCCTCAAAGTAGCAAAGATGTTAATTTAAATTTGGTTACTCGTGTAGCACTTGTATAAAATGCTAAGAAAACATTACAGCCCTATTTTTCTTAGCTAGTGGATTAATATCACTTAGGAATACTTCATCCTAGAATAGCTTCTCCCTATGGGCTGCAGCTGAACTGAAATAGGCTGGGACTCCTTCAGCTTGGAATGGCAGCTTTGCCCACTGAAGAATTTAAAACACATGAGACAAGTTGCACCATTTAACTGAGAGCTGGAATCTGGGCTAAAGTGTGCAGAAAGAGTTTTCATATTGTGAAAGGTCTCTAATTGTACATGGCAATTGGTAGTCCTGCTAGCCAGCACACTGGTGTGGACTCACCAGAGATCAAGTATATAACAATCCCTAGTCTTATTTGGCAAGAGCAGAAGTATCTTAACTCCAAAAGAAAGTGCAAATATTGTGGAAGATCTTGACACAATATCGATGATTGTAAGTTTGCAGCCAGTCCAAATAGCATTTCAAACTGATCATGCTCTTGGTTCATGCTCTGTTAAAAGTCAAACACAAATATAGATTTTATTTCAGAATGAAGAAAATGGACCAGAGAAGGCATTGTTCAGGAAATAGTTCCAAACAAAAGCAGGCATGGTTTATAGAGAAGACAAACACATTTGCGTTTCAATTAATTATTTCTTGGGCAAAGTGTGTGTTTCTTATGGCCAAATCTAGAAGACCTGGAAGTTTTTGCTATTTAAGTGCCAGTTTCTAAGCTTCTTGAACTTGCTCATCTAACTTTGGGTAAATGGTCTCTTTCTTCTCATAAATCCATGCAGTTTGTTCATCTTGTACATTTTATTCCCTTTTTTTTTTCTTAATTATCTTGTGGTTTTCTCATTTACCACCCATGACTTTCACAATTCAACAGTTTTTACTGTGTGACATTAATATAAATAATATGTGGAGTTTTTAGTTATTCCTGTTTCTACTGCAGCTGCATCTGGTTCTATGCCGTGCTTACCTACTTTTGATACGGTTATCCAAATCACAGCTGTGACAACTACGATCTTGCAGAAGTGTAACATCTTTGCCCCTCCTCATTAAAGTCTTCAGTTTGTCTTATTTTTGCTTGTCTTCTGGTTTCAAACTTCAGCTTGCTGAAGAGAACTTTCATTTCAAATGAAAGAGGACCTTCCTGGGTATGCATTTGACTGCAAAAGCTATGGTGTTTGTGGGAAGAATTTTATAAGCCTGCATGGAAACATGAGAGTTGGCAGCTCCTATTACAGGCAGAAAGTGTTTCTGAAAGGCTCCCTGAAGTAAAGAACCAAATGCTGGTGAGCTGTGTCTCCACTCCCCCTACTTTTCTTGTGCTTTTCTGAAACTGTCTAGACACTTACTGAAAGAAACTTCCATGGGACAAATAAACTATAGGTTCAGTGAATTATGGTGGAAAATTAATTTGGAATTCACCAGTAAAAATACTAGTGTATTTCTATGAGAAACCTGGCTGTAAGAGTTAGGAATTTAATAAGTAAATCATAACATTACCATGTGGTTTGCGTCAATCCAACCAATGTAGCACAAATCTGAAAGCCTCTTGTTCATCTGTTGATAAATTATAAATTGAGTGTTGCCATACATCATTGTGAAAGTAATTGTTACAGAATTAAGAAAATCAGTAATGGTTTATGCTACTCACAGGATAAAAGGCTGCATTTGCTGAATCAATTACTGTATGACATTTGCTATTCTCCAGTACGAAAGTATTTTAAAGAACAAGTGCTTAATACAACAAAAGCATCGATGTCCAGTTGCCATATTTATTTCATTAACATTAATAAGCTACAGCTGATTTTGTGGGGATATTTTCATTGATTCCCAAAATCAGTTGGATAATAGAAAGCAAAATTCTCCATGCTACCATAAGGGATGACCTGGATTTATCTTCATTTCCTTTTGGACCCGTTTCCTTTCACATCAGCCATGAATATGGACACTGCACCTTTTATTCCCTTCTCTTATTTGCTTCCTACCTGCTGGTCCAGACCCCAGAACTTAACTGTTTGGTTGCTTTTTTTACCATGCACTCACATTTTTCTTTGTGATAGTGGTTCTTTGGTTCAATGTGTTTATATATTAATTAGAAATTGATTCATTGTTGATTTCAAGTAACTTTGCTTTTACAGTATGATGTGCCCCTTAGGGCACATAGGAGAAAGCAGAATGCATTGCAAGAAAAAAGGTGTTTTGTGGAATAAATGGGAAGGTATTTCTAGGATGGGGTACAAATGCTGAAAACTGTAAGTCTTCATGAATATGCAGTCTCATGAAGCACCTGAAATTACACCAAATATTGCCAAATGGGAGAACAAAATTAATGCTTTTTTTTTGGGTTGTCATGGTGTAAGAATAATGTAAAAATGATTTGATATTGCTCTGGTGAAAAAAAGAAAAGAAACAGGAGAAACTAGTGTAACATGACTTCTTCCAGCTGGTGGAGTTGGGGTAGCAAATTATGTTTCTATATGATATTACAGGGTTTGTACCTTTGAAATTTCCATTAAAATCCAGCTGCATTATCAGTTTGCCATGAACATTGTAGCCTTTCTACCTTAGTCATGCTGAGTGATATACCAGAAGTTTCTGAGATAGATAGATTTTTGCTTGACACTTTCTATGCCTGACATCAACTACAATGTCTAGTCTTCAGAAATATTAAGCAAATTCTGCTCAGCTGTTTTGAAGGCAAAAGTTGAGGCAAAGATACAGACTTCAAGTATTCCCTATGACACCTCTGTGCTTTCGTAACTCTCACAGCTGCTGTTATAAATCTTGAAGTGGGATCATTTCATCGTTCTCAAACTGGAGTTTTGAAAAACAAGCTGAAATTCAGAAATATGGATTCATTATTTCAAGAGCTGACATTTGCAAGTGCACAATAGAATTTTTTTTTTTTTTTTTTTTTGCTGGTTAACAAAATAATTTAAGATCTTACAAATCAACAAATAGTGTCTTAATTAAGACCATCTGAGGTATACAGGCGAATTCAAGTAGAGATGGCTCAAGACTTTAATTCAACATTCTTAAAGCGTGTGCTTTAACTTGGGTATGTAAATTGAACATGTGTTATTCAAAGGACAGTTTATTTTAAAAATCACATGCTTCATTTCATTTTTTTTTTTAAACCAAAAATCTTTTTTCAGGGTTAGAACTCAAGAAAACAAGATGTGATGAAAGGGATCAACGCTGTGACACTGAAGCACAGTGTACATATTCAGAAATAAAATAGCTTTATTCAGTTTATCATCATAAAATTCCTCAGTGAATTAGGATGAACAAATATGTGTCAGGCTGTTTAAAGAGATTCTACAAAGCTATTTTAGAATTTTATTGAGATAGTTTTCCAGAGTGCATATATACAAAAATATCTTCATTTGAAATGAATTAGATAACTATATGGAGCAAGTGACCTGTTCTGCACTTTCATTGTTTTCTCTATGTGGTCACATGAAGTTTAATTGGTGTATCTGCTTCTATGTGTAGCCCTATTGTTTTTTTGGTAGTGTGTATCTTACCAGTATCAGCAGAAGAAAATGTTGCTAGAACTACAAAAATCAGAAAAGAGCCCATGTATATACTTCACCAAAAAAAAAAAAGTGTCTCATCTTTCATTATAGATAAAATTTACATTGTTTATGTGTCCTCAGGTTTTATTTCTCAAGCAGTTTAGGAGCACAAAGATATTTTGTGCAGTCTTGTATTTGTCTTAGAAGTTAGAGAACATAACTTTTAAAACTTTTTCTGACAAGATTGAGCCAACAGATGAAAACCCTGGAATGAGGATTGTCTATCAGTAGAGGTTTCTGCCATCCAGCAATATAAATATTTTTATATATTCAATTTCCCTAAAAACTCTGAGCCTTAGCTGCTTATAGATACTTACAAAAATAGCATGAAATCTGGTAATAATAATTTTCCTCCTTTCCATATAGGTTTGGGGCACTATAATATTTGGAATTCCCCTTGAGTCTATGGTTTGACACTTTGCTTGGCTTTAATGTTTTGTTTCAGCACAGTAAGATTAAAAAACTGCCAAGACCAGTAATAGCATCTCTCCAGACCTCTTTTCAAAATGATTGCATCTTGGATTATTTTTCTTTCACAAATGTGTTTCACAATGGTTTTGCTTTCTTATCTTCTGTGGCACTCTGTAAGCATGCCCATGACACATGCCAGTCTTCTGCTGAGAAAAAATTAAAATCTAAGGTAGATCAGGTGTTGTATAAGAAGTGTATTTTTTACCACTATCACTAGGAAAGGCAATATCATTATGGAAACAGCTGCAGGGAAAGCTGACACCAAGAAAGCATTGATCACTCTTAGGTTTGGGAATACTCTGGGTAAAAAAGAATGTTAGTTAGTTGTTTAATGAGAAAACAAGCAGCAGTGAGCTCGGCTAAAGTGATAGGCGCAGTTTCCAAAAAAATCTAAGAGGTACACTCAAAAAAACCCAAGCCCAGAGTTCATGCAGGTTCCAGGGCTGGGGCTGAATGGGACTGGAAGGGCTGGGAGCTGGAGCCTCCACCAGACCCAAGGAAGGCAGCCTTGGCTGAGTTCATCTGCTATGGATGGCACATTGCTGCAGAGCCACTTTGCGACTTTTAACAGCTCCAAAACCCCCTCATCACTTGAAGATGCAGTTTGCCTTCACTCTTCCTGACAAGATGATGAGAGATTCCTCTTATATGTGAGCATTAGTCACTTTTATCAAATTTGGCAAGACAAGCACCAGTGTCACCTTGAGGAAAATGTAACTCAGCTGACATCCCATGCATATGTGTACACTACATGCTGAATACAGCCTGATTTCCTGTGATATATGTAAATATACTCTACTTTGCCTCCTTCTATTTCCATGGTGCTCCCTCAGAGATGAATCTTGACTGATTAAAAGCACTGTGCAATTTCTTCTGAGTTCCTGTTTTAAATAAGCAATGAAGGCAAATTCTGTGTGTGGTGGTGTGCAACTTCTTCTGAACGTTGCCTATTTAAGCAGTTAACTGGAGAATTCTTTGACGTGTTGTTCAGGTTAGTTAAAAAAACCCCAATGAAATAAAACCCTGAATTTCAGCCAGCGGGTTTTGTGATGTATTAGGGTTTGGTTTGTATTCTCACAATCAGCCAGCCAGCCTTGATTCAAAGCATTATAATTAAATATCAGTGTTTTATCTTTGCTTGTAAACACATCATAACAACCGCACCCATGGCATCTACTACTTCTTTGGTAGTATCCCAGTAAAGATCGTGATGCTTTTATGCTAAATGTGATTTGTAGTACATGAAAGCTGAACCAACCAGTGCCATCCTTCACTGGTGTAACAGAACCTAATCCTTTATCACTTTCACTCCTGCTTAGAATTCCCTAGAAAAAGTGATGTAGAATTCACTCACTGTAGAACATAGGCCTGTCTCAAAACTGGGCTCCTGCTGAATAGTGAAGTTAAAGTGCAGTGTTTGTTTCATTTTGTGTTGCTAATTTTATTTGAAATGTTTTTGCCAGTTGTATTCTTTTCTTCTGTATTGGAGGGGTAATTTATGTGCCATTCAAATTTTCCCACTCTTTTATGTTACTACCACTTTTTTTTCTACTTTGGGCTTTTAATTCAAATTCTGTACTAATAGAGACGTGCTGATCACTTCTAACCCTCACTGGAAGAAACTGCGGTTGGCACGTGGTTGATACCTGCCTGATACCTCTCTCAGCCTGAACAAGAAAGAGCTGAACAGTTCTTGGGTTCATGGATTAAAACTCTCACAAGGAAAAACATGGCTGTGTTGCTGGTTTTAAAGGGCATAAACTCCTTCTCACACTTCCCTTCCTCTGACTCTTGCAGACTGAGTGTATATGTCAAATGCTGCTCTTGGCCTTATGTCTGAGAAATCTGCTGCTTCTGACGTATTTTCCTAAGGAGTTGGAACTGTTAGTGCTTCTCCTTTGGCAGCCTATGATCAGAATATTTTAATTGCCTCCTAACAGCTTTGAAATTTGACTGACTAGAGATGCCCCTTGTCTTTGCTTGGCCTCCTTCTTCTGGAAGACAGTCTGAGTATTTTTGAGGTGCTTTGAAAACCCCCAACACTGCAAAGCTCTGTATTTTGCTCATTGCTAAGGGCTATCCAAAGGTGAATTTGTGTATAGAAATTCCCATTTGGAGATGCTGTTGAGAATTTAAAAAAGAAAACAATTCTGCTCTTTTTTAATACTGCTGTATTATAGTTTGAGTGTGGGTAGGGACGTAGTACAGAGTAAGCCACGGTTTGAATTTATACAGCACCAGCAACCCTGTCATAATTTGCTGTCTGGATATTTATACCCAGTGATTATACAAATTAAACTACTACAACCATTCAGAAACTGGAAATTTTTACTTGATGGGAGAAAAACAACACTGTATTTAGAATGTCTGTGTCAATTCTCATCCTTGCCTAGTAAACCTTATTTTGAAAGTCACCATCAACGTTGCTGTTTACCTGCTCTAGTTGCATGTCAAGCAATTCTGACAGGAAAATTCATTATGATTGGCAGTCAGTTTATTAGTTTACAGCTTTTTTAGGCATTAGTTTTTCATTTAATAAGGTTGTTATGAGAAAGTTCTATGGTAGAGGAGGCTGCTTTGTCTTCTAGGAAAGATTTCAAAAGCTACAGGCTGCACCAGGGGTGGAAAGGTCTTTATTACGCTGCTGCTGTCTAGCCAAACCTAAAAATGAGACGTATTTGCTTACAGACTGGAGTTTATCAGGCAGAAAGAGTAATTAAATTTGAGTTGTGCCAGCCAACTACCTTAAAATGAGAAGAAGTCATTGTACGTTGCTCCAAGGAGAAAGAAGGAAATGATTAGTTATAATTACACTCAGTATCCAAGAGAATTTCTTTACACCCCTTCAATCTGTTGCAAAGGGAGGAAAAAAAACCTAAACAAAATACATGAAATTTTCTCTTAATGTCTAAAATTTCTTGAGTTCATGTTTCCCTATGGAAGCTAGAAGAAACCAGATACTACTGAAATATAATATTCTAAGGATTGATGGAGGGACTGTTTGGTAAATGAGGAATTGGTTGGATTGTTG
>JAWWLV010000144.1:14194087-14219368 GCA_035041135.1 Platyrinchus mystaceus
GCAAACTGAGGCCTCAAAAGTTCAGACATTTGAAATTCAGAACTGCCCTTGCTATCTCATTTTGCCACTCTACCTATCAGTCCTACGCTCCTTATGAGGCAAAAATTTTACAGAGAAAATTTGTTTGTGTTCCTCTCATCAGAAAGGATTGACGTCTTAGAGTTTTTGGACTTCTTTAAGTTTTGTAGATTTTAGAAGTAGTTGTGTAGTGAAGGTAGATTTTAATGTAGCTGTACTTTCCCACACACTGTATCCTAATGTTTACACATAGCCAAGCCGGCTGCCCCATTTCATATCAATCCCTCTAGCCTGTTTTCGAGGTAGAATGGTGGGAAAGCATCCTGAGGCTTGGACCAGGAGATATCGCATAGACACAATGATCTTCAAGCCCAGAACTTTGGAAGGTCTCCAAGGACTCAACATAATGAGAAGAAGATGAAGATGATGAAAGAGGGGTCCCAAACTCCCCCAGACTCAATTCCTGAGGGGGCAAGGGGAAATAACCTTGGCACTCCTGAGTGCAGCATGCACAGCTGCTGCCCAGCAGTGGTGGGAGTCCAGCTCCTTCCTGTAGTTAGGGCCATCTCTTTCTTCTGAGATGTCACCAGCATCTTTCTGTGGGATGTGGCAGGTGAGATAACTGTTTTAGGCACAACAGTCATTTCTAAGAAGGGTGCCTTATGCATCCTTTGGAAACAATTTCAAATGCTTGATGAAAATAATATTGGACATTCTCAGGCGAAGGTCAGAGGAAGTTTTAAGACTGAAAGATCTAGCCTAAATATAGGACTGGGCTATGAGATCCCAAAATAAGTGAAAAAAGAAAATAGTAGTGTTATACACCAGAATGTACCTTTGAATGCTCTGGTTTGAGCTTTGGTACTGGGCAAAAGCTTGCGAAATACTTTAACTTGTCAACAATAGAAAGTGAAGAAAGTTTGGGTTTGGTGGGAAGGATATTATATACAAAAACGTAAACAATGCTGGCTCTTGCAGCCTATTAGCATCAGTTGTCAGAGCCTGACATAATCTAATAGGCATGACATAATACTTCACACTGTTATGTTTACAATCCAACATACTTACAGCAAAATAGTTTGATTTTTTTGGAAATAACAGGGATGCCCCTATTATTCACAGCGTCAAACAGTAATGGTCAGTGCCTACTCAAGAGTTGTGAGCTCCCCAAGAGTTTGCTATTTTGTGTTTTTTCTTCAGCTATGTTTATTTTATTTAAGCAGCAATGGGCAGAATTACTGTGTTATTGCTCTCTGAGTACTTAGCCATTTACAGGCATTTGCAGCCTAAGCTGGATCCTATTTATTTTTTACCATTCAGCTACAGAATACTGTACTTCATTGTAAGTGAGACTTAGACATTAAATCAATTTGTTGAAAGTATTTTGTTCTTTCTAGCTGTTAGGAAACACAATTGGTGTCACGTCTTAGCTTATAGGCTGAGACAAGTGTGTTGAATTAATTCCAGAGATGGTTGTTAACAATGCACAGTGTTACGGCTTCAAATCTGTATGTGTTCACTTCCACTTTACAACCTCCTTCCAACCCACTGCATGCCTGAGTCAGCTGGTTTGTCAGGGCTGTAGGAGATACCATTAGGTGCACAAAGCTTTGGGGTGTTATATATGCTTTTCTAAACAGGCTGGACACACATGTTAGAATCCCTTTAACTTTTCTATTAAGAAACACCCTGCAGGGGTGACAGTTGCACAGGGATCTCTAGCATTAGTGTGGCTGGAAAAGGAGAAGGTAGAAGGCCCTTGTGGTTAACTACAGACCCAGACACAGGTAGTGGATCTGCAGGGCCCCATCGGGAGAGGGGGGAGAAGAGCTGCCAATGGGGTAGCTAGAGATCCAGTCCAAAGGGTGGGAGGCAGCAGAGTTTAACTCACTGGAAAGAAGTCACATCGCTGAGAACCAGTACTCTTGTGAGCTCAGGGGAGATGGCAAGCAGAGCTTGACCCAAACAAATCTGTCCCAGCACTGGGACAGCTTGGCCTGCAGGGAAGCTGATCCCTGGAGATGCTGGCATTGCATAAGAAACACTTTGAACCAAACTCAGCACAGCGAATCTGCACAGCTCTAATTGAAACAACCTTTTCTTTTTATGAAAAGAAGGCTGCAGAAGGGGATGGTAAACGATGAATCCTTTCCTTTCATTTGAAGCCCACCATTGGCTTGCTAGTGTTATACAAAGAACATTCTGCACTCCAAGTCCATTTGTAATTTAATCAAGCATTGCAGTAAATGATGTAACTCACTACTGGGAGCTTCTCCAGACCTCTACTATTTTACTTGTTAGTTAGGCATGTTTCACAGTGAAAATTCTTCTTTTCTTTCTTGCCTTTTTTTTGTTGTTGTTTGCTTGTTTTAATTGACAGATCCTACATCTGTTTTTTTCAACCATTTCCTACTTAAGTTTTTTGCTTAAAGCAATTCTAATAAAATGATTGATTTAATTAATATCCTTAAATTATGGGCTTGGATCTTTTTGACATATAATAATGTTCCAAATTCATTAAAATCGTGGTTCTTCAGCTTTAATAATTGCTTCCAGGCTCTTTGGGGCCTGGACTCTTCCATTTGATGCATTACTGTATTCTTTACTTGGCACATTACTATATCCTTTATCATGAGCTGTAATCCTTACTATTCTTTCTAGTCTTCTGCTTTTATTATTCTAAATACTTTTTGATCTCAAGTTATACAACACAGTAACTTAGGTCAAGGGTACACAACTGAACTTTGACCTTGTGAAGACATTGTCAGATCTGCTTATAAAGAAATTTTGGATTGTTTGTGGCTTTTGAAAACAGTTAGGGAACTATGTCTTTCTTTTTTCTTTCAAGTTACCTGTAAAAATTCAGACACATATGCCTGCTTCTCTATGTGTAAGAAACACACCATTTTTATGAGAGAAAAAGTTACATGTGTTAGAAACACTGGAGAAAATCTGCTCCAAATTTCTCTTCTGTTGCTGCAGTTTTCCACAATGGCTCTTAGAGGGTTTTTCTGTTTTTTGCAGAACCAAAACCATGGTTTGAATTAACTGGAATTTAGGGGCAGTTTTAATTGCTTCTTCTTTCTACTAGCTAAATCAGCATGTCCAGCTTAACAAAAAAGACTATGAACTCCAAAAAGGACACTCCATAGCCTATTTTCCTCATAGGAGACCAGCCTCTGAGTTCTAGCTTTTCTTGAATGCTGTGTGAATATAAAAAAAAGTAGTCGGGCCTTAAGTCACTCCTGGTCATGTTCTATTTGTGTTCAAACTGGTCCCAGCAGCCAAACTTACATGAATAATCCGCTACAAGAATCTGGTCTGCCTTAGCCAGTCTCAGCTTCAGAGATTTTGCAGAGCTTTGCTGATCCTCTTCAGCCTCCCTGTATCTCCTGAAAACACCAAACAAGTGATAATGGGGCTGCAGCAGGCAAATGTGGAGATAAGGAGCCAAGGGTTATATTGTCAAGGTGCAATATTTTGCAATGTATCTGAGATCTGGAAGGTGTTGGCATCTCTGCAGATCCTCTTGTATAGTCTACATATGATTCACCATCTTTTTCTCTAAACTTCCTAGTTTCCATGACTCTCATGACAGCTACAGAAATATTTGCAGTGGGGAGGATTCCCAGAAGTATCTTTAGTTTCCATTAGGGGTTAGGTTTTAATGTTTAATAAGCTCTTACCAGAAATTATGTATTTAGTTTGTATTTTTTTTCAATAATCTGATAAGAATTTTACAAAATCCACCTGGAACTCAGAGATTTCAAATGTAGAATATTGAGTTGACCAACAAAAGTACTATTTACAAGTATACGATCATGTAAAAGATGCGTTGTGCCTCAAAATATTGGCCTCCATATAAAAGCAAGACTTGTCTTCATTTTAATGCCATGTAGTTTTTAAAGTACTTGAGCTACTACTGGAATAGATTGGATCAAACCCCATGGGGGGGATCCTTTCAGCTGGCTAACAGATGTGGCTTGTGACTTCTGAGAACACTTGGGATGGAAAAGTGAAGCTTTTTACTGTGGGTGTCTCTTGGTGTGATAATGCAGCACCTACATGTTTGTATACAAATTACTGCTCCTTTTGTCTGAAAAGGGCTGGTTTGTATTAATAATATTTAACAGAATAATATTTTGTTGCAACTGTTGTTGCAAGAAGGGACTTTTCATTAAGGGCCATCATAGCAAGAGTTGACTGTGCAGGACAGGAGAGGTATCCCAGAAGTGCTAAGTGTGGTAGCATCTTGACTAGAATCCTGTGTCAGGTTTGGGGGTTTGCAACTCGGGCAGAAGTGGGCTCATTGGAGGGGTTCCAGATGGGGGCAACAAAAATGTTCACAAGTCTAGAAACAAGGAGCTACAAAAAAAAAAGTCAAAGTCAACTGCTTAGTGTAGAGAATATTGGGGTAACCAGTGTAGTCAGTGTCTAATAAAAAGCTACTGCAGGGACAGGTGGTGACTTTTCCCCACATTTGCGTGTGAGGAGGACAGTAAGTTCTATGAGTTGAAACCGCAGCAAAGACAGCTTGGATTGGAGTTTAGGAAACGTAACTAGACTGAATCACAGGAGTAGACAACCATGCAAACTGTCTGTCATGGGGAGGCCTTTGAGAACTGATTAAGCAACTGTTGGTCAGGAAGGACACAGGTATAACCGATGCTATATATGTTATACTCGTGGCAAAGAAACAGGCCAGATGGATTTTTAGAGGCCATTTTTAATCCTACGATTTCTCTGAAGACATGATTTGATTAAATGACAAGATTCTCCTTCTCTGGAGATCTTCAGAAGCTGTCTGGACACAATATTGAGTAATATGCCCTAGGGAGCAGGGAGGTTGGATTAGATGATGTCCAGTGGTCCCTTCCAATCTTGCCCATGACTGGTGGCTTTCCAACATGACACAAACTGAAAGCTGGCCTTTATTGTTTGCATACTTGTTGTGTTTTAAAGCCTGGAGATTTTCAGAAAAATGCATCTACTTATTAACCAGCAGCTGGCACTGCCTTCCTTCCTGGCTTCTGACTGAGATGCTGCTGACCAAAGGGAGCAGGAGGGTCTCTGATCCCCTGCATGTGTGTTGTGCACAGCGAGAATGCTCCAGGGTTCAAAGGGGAAGGAAGATGGACTGCTCTGTGTTCAGATATTAAATATTGCCATCTAATAAAAATTGATTGGAAACATATTTTAGGGAGTTCAGACTCTTCCATTGGAAGTAGTGGTTATCAGACCACCAGTTTGATGCTTGCCCAGTTAATCTATGCCTGCTTTAGCTTATCTGAATTTAAGTCTTTTCAGAGAACACTGCTTCTCTCTCAATCTTTTTAGTATTACTGCTCTTTTCTTCCCAAATAAGGAAGCTTTAACCACAGTGTGTGCCTGCCAAACTTTAGCTTTTTGGAGCTGCAAATCTGAAGCAGGATGCTATCTGTTTTTATGAGGTCTTTCTGTTATTTCTATAATCCTCAGCCAGCCAAGAACCCCTCATTTATCCTCCTGTTCTAATCCTCCTGTGTAAACAAAAGGCAGACACAGTCTTGGTGTCAACTCAGCTAAAAGTTGAAGCCACTCAATGTATAAATATAACTTATAGATGGACCTATTTTCCACAAAGATGTTTGTTATTTTAAAGAAATTGTATTACTGTCCTCTATTGTTTGAGAAACACCTGCAAAAAAATGTTTTTTCCAATTATATTTTAATTTGTTTTAAAGGAGAGGCCAGAGGCCTCACTTACAATTAAGGTTTCATTATGCCAGATGTTGAGCAGTGTCTATGCTGAAGAATTTGTTTACTTTAAAAACAGATGAAGGGTGGTCAATGAAACTCAGAGGATGATGGTGAAAGGCTGTGATCATGTACAGAAACAGTTACCTGTAATGAAATTAAGTCATATTTGTAAAATCTGCACAATTGAAAATCAATAAACAAAAACAAACAAAAAAATCCCCCACAAAAAATGTTGACATTACTAAATCCCTGATTTGTTTGTTGTGGCCTAGTCTAACATAAGAGACACCCCAGCATTAATTCCTACTAAATGAATGAGTACATAGCCAGTTGAAAAGCTCTTATTTTCAAGCAAAAGCCTCTGTATGCTCTTCTAAAGGTTGATGCTTTCCCTGATCTATTAGCTTGTTTAAATGCAGGGCTCTTTAAAATGTGTTTAATGACTTTATGGTGCAAATTATAAAGCCTTTGTCTTCTTTCATGAATCAAAAATTCTTGGCTCTTCCTCAGACCCTTACAAGTTGCTGATACTAGGGTGAAAATCTGACCAAGTCAGAAGTAAAATTTCCATTAACTTCATGGGGGATGTTGCTCCATCAGTATTCATAATTACAAAAGCTATGTGGAAATTTTTGTTCTGTAAGAAAATAAGGCCTTCCTTTTATCAATGAACCTGTCGGTGAAGTGCCAAGAGAATTTTTAACGAAGCCCGGAGTGAGGCAGGTTATCATTTGTCAGTTGTACATTAGATTGGATCACAAATTGTATTAAAAGCATGAGAAAATTATTTTTTTGTCTTAGTTACACATGGATAGTGCATTGCTGTGGTTTACCCAGTTCCCTGAGTGAATTTAAAGTAACATATCACTTAATGGAGTAGAAGGGTAAAGTTGGTTTTGTTTTGCTTTAATCTACAAGTGACATTCATACTGATTTAAAAACATTGATATTGCAAGGCATCTTGTTACCATAAATTTGTAAATGAACAGTAGGCATATTCTCATAAAACTAAACAGCAAGTTGTGTGAAAAATGTTAGGCAACATAGTAAGTGAAGTAGCATCCTGGGAAAAGGTCATAAAAATAACTGAAAATAAGACTTATAAATGAGGTTGATGCTTATATTAAGAAAACAAACTTTGAAATAAAAGGTATCTTAATTCTTTCAAATAAAGCCAGATAGGACACCATCTGAACAGTGAAAATTTTTTAAAATTACACAAAATCAATGGAAATAATCAACGTGTGAGAAAACTGGAAACATTTGATTGCATAATATTTATCAGTGATCAGTAAACCCATTTAGTCCTCTGTCTTTTGATGAGGTTCCAGAAGCTACACAATTTCAATAGTCCCTGAAATCTTAGGGAAAATATTTTTATTGGATCTGCTTTCTACTCTTCATAAAGACTTTTAAATGAGTAAGAGTTCAGACTTAAATATATTTGTTTGCTGTCCCTTCTTCTTAAAGGCAAAGAAACTAATCTTTGGCTGAATTAAAGCACTGTTGCTTTGCTACAACATGAATCCTATGCCAGTTAATGCCAGCCAAGGATTTAAAAATTCATGGATATTAAAAGGTCTCACAAGTCTAAAAATAGTTTTAAAACATGGTCAAAGAATAAAGGTAGACTGAGATCCACAAAAAGAACAAAAACTAATTTGGGGATAGTTTACTACACAGCAGCTTGCATTCAGAAAACAGCAGATAATACACAGATCCTATGTAAATATATGAACAAAAGGAAAATGAGAACCAAAAGAACACAAACCCAGAACCAAAGAAACACTAGAAAAGGAAAAGCAGCTGGGTACATAAAGCCAGTGGATAAATCGTTAGTCTAAGAATATGGCTTTTAAGAGCCAGACTAATTGCATACATTCCTCAAGCAAAATGACTGTGAAAACGTGAAGATTGACAAAAATCAGGACAAAATGAATCCAAAATATCAATAAACCTATTAAGAGCCACGTGAGAAGCTGATCGATAGGGCAGGCAGTAGGGCACAGCTGCTGAACAGTCCACTTTAATGCCATCAATAGCCCATGGGGACAACTCAGTCCGTTGGTTTGGGAGCATGGAAGAAAAAGATTTAAGGGAAAAGAGAAAAGAAACCAAGTGTTTTGGAGGGAAGGCATACTACTTGCAAGATTTTAATATATTTATGGTTTAAGACAAGTATCTGGTGATGTTTTGAGAGTTGTTTATCCTTTGCACCAAAATTGAGAGGGGAATGATGGTAATCTGACAGTACATTGTTGAAAGTCAAATGGCCGAGTTCTGTTCCTCTTTAATTTCAGTGGGAAAAATCCAAAAACTGCAGTTAAAGAAGAAATGGATCAACACTTGGCTCTGCAGTGCTTCTTACTAAAGCACTCCTGGAAAATTCCATGTGTCAGAATACAGAGCTTACATTTAACTTAAAATCTTTGCAGAAATATTTTTGAGGCAAACACAGTGATGGAGCTGGGCAGGACTTGTCAGCATTGAAATGGGTAAGAAAATGGACTTCACAAACACGGTGTATTTCAAATGTGCCTCTCCCTATCCAGATAGTTTCTTTCACTGCTAGACACTTTGCTCCAGAAATGTCCTCCTTCTAGCTCCGTAGGAGCACAACCCAAACCTTTCCTTCACCTATGAGTTCTACTAATACTGGACCTGTTACTGTTCCAAGATGCAAAGCTCTCCCTGTGCAAACTGTAGATTCAGGAGTAGCTGCCATACACCCTTGCAACTTCCTTTAGTACTGTGTTGAATGTCTTCTAACATCAAAACCGCAAAATGGAGTTTGCAGTTCTTGGTGAAGTGAGGAAGGGGGTCAGCAAACCCTCTGTCTTGTACTTCTGGAGGGTGGGCTTTGACCTCTTCAGGTCACTGCTTTGGAGAGTCCTGTGGGAAACAGTTGTTAATAACACAGGGATCCAGGAAGACTGGACATACTTTTGAAAAGAAATCTTAAAGGCACAGAAGCAGGACATCCCTATGTGCTGAGAGAGAAGCTGTCAGGGAAGAAGACTGGCCTAGCTGAGCAAGGAGCTTTTTCAGGAACTCGGGGGGGTGGGGAAGAGAGTTTAGGATCTTTGGAAGAAGGGCAGACAACTCAGAAAGGGTACAAAGGTGTTGTTAGGTCATGCAAAAAGAAAATTGAAAAGGTGAAAGCTCAGCTAGAATTCAATCTGGCCATCACAGTGGAAGATAATAAAAAGCTGGGTTTTATATACATTAACAAAAAGAGGGCCAAGGAAAATATCCGTCTTTTACTGGATGCAGAGGGGAACTTTTTAGCCAAGGATGAGGAAAAGGCTGAGGTATTGATGCCTTCTTGGCCTCAGTCCTCAAAGGAAAGACTGGTTATCCCCAGGGCAGCCGCCCCCTGAGCTGGTAGAGAGGGATGGGGAGCAGAGCAGACCCCCTGCAATTCAGGAGGAAGGAATGACCTGCTGTGCCACTTAGACACTCACAGGTCTACAGGACTGGATGGGATTCATCCAAGGATACTGAGGAAGCTGGTGGAAGAGTTCAATAAGCCCCTCTTCATGATTTATCATCAGTCCTGGCTCACTGGGGAGATCCCAGATGACTGGAAGTTGATTAGTGCCACATCCAGTTGGTGTCCAGTTGCAGATGGTGTTCCCCACCAGGAAAGCTCTGCAGAGGGATCTGGGTGGGCTGAGTTAATGTGCTGAGGCCAGGGGTATGATTGTTCAATAAGGCAAAGAAGTGCTGGCTCCTGCACTTCATCCACAACAAGCCCATACAGGGCTACAGGCTGCAGGAAAAGCAGCTGGAAAAAGTGTCATGTGGAAAGTTGGGCTTGATGATCTCAGAGGCCTTTTCCAACCCAGTTGATTCTGTGATCTGTTTTCAGCCTTATTAATTAACTGCTGTGATACAGTAAAATGGGATATGCTTGACTTCCCAAACCTGGGCCACTGAGCAGAAGCCAAGGTCAACTTTCTGAAAAAGCAGTGGGCAAAACTGCTTCATTGTGGTGAGCAGCCTAGTCACTGCAGTGGGTCAGGTTCCCAAAAATCTGATTAGTCCTCTATAATAAGGAGTTTAATAGTTATATAGGAGATTATTTTTGCTCTTTGTCAGTTAAAAATGCTGTTTATTTTAATTCTGTACCTCTCTTGCTGACACCCACAGCCTTCCACTATAAATGCTCATTGTATATCAGATGTCCTTGGCCTTATTGTCTAGCATGTGATGCCTAAGCCTGGGATATTGGATTTTGACCTGACAGAGCTCCACTGTCTTCTTGGGCAAAATCCTGCCGTTACTGATTTGAGTAGTGTAACTTTGCTATCATAAAATTTTAAATTTGCTTTTTCTCAGTGACCTTTTCCTCCTTTTGCTGAGCAAATTCTTGGGACACACCTTCTTGCATCACCTCTTACTGTAAGTGTGCTCTGCTCTTTTCCTGGCATTATTCTAACCTGAAACTCACCTGAGCCTCATGAATTACGTGCTTATTGCTGCATGCAAGTGTAACAAGAGCATTATCATCATCAAAGTGCTGTCTTCCAGGTCAGTGGTTGATTCCTAGACATAGGCTTTTTCTTCTTTTTTTTTTTTAACCCTTGCCTTCAAAGTGCAGCATAATGAATCTTGTTACTTGACCACAATGTGTAACCCCAATATGTCTTTGTTTACAGCCTGAGTTCAGGGTTTTTTTCTTCTCCAAAAATTTAATTTCTCTCTGTTATACTTTGATAGCTCCTCAGCAATTGTATTTCAGTGGAGAGAGGGTTATGTAATAACCATAATATTTATCAATTGTCTTCTGCATCTCTGGTTGGCACCTGGATGTGAGCCTTTCTGCTAACTTTGCATGTATCTTTCTCTTAAAAGTTAATGGAGGATAGAGAATATTTGAGACCATCTTGATCCTATATCTGCATCTTTTTCACCAGTCATGATTCAGCTTTAAGTCTTTGATTCCCTCTGACCATCACTAGATACTACTGCTGAATTTATTCTGGACTTTACTTTTAATATTGAACTTTTTAATACGTATATCAGTGGCAGTCAACATAATCTGGCACTGATCTGCTTTTTTTCCACCACAGAAAGAAAGTTCATATTGGAAAGCTAATGGTTCCTTTGCTTATTCTTGCTTACTTATTGTTTCCCTTAGGAGAAATCCCCAAGTTCTTTGCCTTCTCTTATATTTCCCAATACTTAAAAGGTACTTGCTGCAAATAAAATTTTTCACATTTATTTTTTTTTAAATCCACTTTGTGTATTGTTACATTAAATCCCAAATTGTGACAGAGGCAAAAGTCTCCAAAGTTTTGGAAAGAGAATCTGGAGGAAAAAGATTTCAGGTCACTTCATACTTTTTCAGTTTTTATCAGAATTTATTTTACTTTAATAGGGTTTATTTCAAATGAAAAAAATCTAACCTATATGATTATCAGAATGAGGCACCCTGAAAATCAATCTAGGTCATTAAAAATAGGATTTTATTTAAATGTATTAACTTTGTTTGAAACTTTAAGTCAAATAGAACTTAGTGGCCAAATATGATTTAAAATGTTCTGGCATTTCTTGTTTCTAACCAACAAAAGAAAGAACTGCAGTTATTTTTTTAATCTTGTGTCTTGGTTCCTATTGTTGATATATATGTGTGTGTGTATATATATATATATATTTCATTAAAGTTATTGACCTTGATAATAAGATGTCAACAGCTGACACATCTAGAGGTATGAACATTTCTGAGTGCAAATATCCCAGTTATGCTTTTCTGTCAGTGCTTGCAGCTTTAAACAAAATGTGTTTCATTGGGTATGTTAGAGTGCTTTTGTTTCAACTGGCTTTGTATTTCTGTAAATATTAGTGCAGAATTTACATTTCTAGGACAGCTTTGCTGTAGAGAATACTAGTATCTCTGTCTTGTTTTGTCTTTTAAGTTTGATTTCCAGGGTTCTCTGTTCTGATAAAGTTTGTTTTCCACAACTGGAAGCTGTAAGTCCCACAGGACTTCACGGCAACATCAGCAAAAGCACAAACTCAATTTCTCATTACCGAAGCACTACAGCGAGATCTGCATGTCCCAACTCCCTCAAACCAAATCTTTATTTAATTCACAGCAATTTTCAACCTCCCTCCCACCTCACCGTTTTCTGGAGATTACCCAGATTTAGGTGTGGCTCTGACTTTGCCAATGTGTGCAAGACCAACTGAAGGTTAAAGCTCTTTGTGCTGACAGGACACCCAATGTGTCAAACGGCAGCTTTGGCTGTTCTGATATATAGCCTGCTGGTGAGAGCTGCTAAACATAGTTGTGCTTATCAGGGTTCCAGCCAAGGGGAGTGTGGCATTCCTGTGACAGGGAGCCAGCACCGGGCACTCCAGACATGCCTTTCGTCACCTTCTTTTACTGGGATACAACTGGCGTTCCTGTGCCCATCAACTAACATCACAGTTTTGAGCGAGCATCTGCTTTGCAAAATCCTCACAGTTGTTTGGCCCGATAGCTGCTGAATTTATTGTGTACTAATCAGTTATGTTATGACACTCTGCAGTGAAAGAGGCAAAACAGGGCTGGAATAGCACAGGCAGTTCATGGAATTAGTGTGTGTGAAACCAGACAGCTCTGGCGCTGTGTGTCACTGTGACCTGTTTCCACTTGGTGAAACCAAAATTGACCTTGAAACAGAAGGTTCTGTAGCATGTTAAAAAAAATTACAAACCTGGGGAGGGCCAGGAGCCTTGAAATATAGTAGTTTAATTTCCTATTTAAATCAAAAAGGGATTTGAAGGCAATTAAGATCGTAACAGAATTGGTGCCCCGTGGGTGATGCAGACTCTGAATGCCAAACCAAAAGTGCAACTAACATACATAATTATTTTATGTATTTATTTTTTTTTTAGCATTAGAAACTTGGGCACACAAGGAGTTTTACAACATCTTCCTTTCCATTCATGCACTGCTGAATTTGCACTTTCTAAAGCCACAGACAATGTAAATGGCGATGGCCATTGTTGCCTGGGGCACATCCTGAGGCCCTGCAAGGACCAGTGAACACCCAGCTTGAGTGGTTCAAATGCAAATGCCACTTACCAAGAGTGCTGTGTAACATAGTCTAGGGCATAGTTTTGTAGGGCAGTGGAGTAAGTCCAGGGTTGTGACAGTGGTTTCACAAACAGGTTTGAACAAAACCTATGCAAGAACAAAACCTATGCAAGTTCCACCTGACCTCCTCCAATTTTAATATTGAATCTTAATGACAAGGAAAAATGATCACTTTATATATATATATATATATGTATATATCTAGGGTGCTTCCTGCTTTTCCTTTGTTTATAAACAGCATAAGGGCAACCTAGCTAAAGAACAGAAACATGCATGTTTGAACCCTTCTTCACTGAAAGCAATGCATCTCACAGCAAATACTATTTTCAGGAAATTAATTTACCATCTCTACTATTGTGGTACTTTGAATACATCTCTGCTGGAACCCAGACACTTAAATTTAATAATTTTTTTCTTTTTTTTTAATCTGATAAACAGAAATTTGTATGGTTTTCTTCTAGATGTAGTTTGTACTTCAGGGATAAAAATGTGGGAAAAGCTCTCCACTATAGTTGCCTGATTCTCCTGAGAGAATCCAAGCTTTACAGAAAAAGGCCATAGAAGAAAATAGAAAAACAGAGGATTAATCAATATCTAAATTTGACTTGACTCTGTTCAGCTTCTCAGGAGAGAGAAACTGCTGTGGGGAGCTGAATATCCTCTCCTGGGAAAGGGACTTGGCTGCCTCTCATGCAGGGGCTGGCTCCTCTCTAGCCACAGGAGAGGTCCTGGTGCCAGCTACAAGAGGTCACTGCTCATTTGCCCTCTGTCTTGAAATGGAAAAAAGGAAACGAAGCCAAAGAAGAAAAGAAAATACAACAGAGAGGAGGCAGTGTGAGGCCAAAGGCAAAAATGTGCACTGTTGTGGGTATGCTGGAGAGGAAATGGCTAGAAAATAAATCTGACAAAGAGGGACAGGGACTAAACATCCTGGGGCAGGATCGATGGTCCTGGCAGCCAGGATGTTGTCAAACCACCCTCTTACAGGAAGAGATCAGAAGGGGAAGAGAGCAGGAAAAGGGAGTGAGCACAAGAGCTATGGAAATTTTATTCTTTGATTATTCATCTATTGCACTGCAATGTGAGCAGCATTGCCAGAAAGGGAGTGTAATACTGTTTTAGGGTGCCTCAGTAATGTGTGGTATCCTTAGTCTGTTACAACCAGGGCAAGAGAAGCTGTATTGAAACTAAGTTTCAAGATTTTTGAAAAATAGAGGGGCCTAAATGTACGTTGAGTACTTAATGAATCTCAGGAAATTGGTTGTTGTGGCAGTATGTGTCCAAGAGCACCCAACACTGTGCTCCGGGAAGGCCATTTAAAAACCTTCTGGTGTCTGGCTTTGAGACCGGAGAGAAGACGGGTTGCTCTGAGGGAGCAAAGAAGTGGATTAGAAAGAAATTGTTAAGGAGAGAGAATAATGAGTGGAGCAAGATGGGCAGCTGACCTGCCATCAGGCCTGGGGACCTGAACAAATACCACTATCAGGTTCTGTCCTATAAGATCAGTCTTTGCCACCTTTACTCTGAATATGAAGAATAAAAACCTGGCTTTCTTATTGTCTGCCCATCTCCAGCCCCTGAAGTCCTCTGGGCGGGCAAGTTCTATAAATATCAGTGTTATGAATAAACTAAACCTGTTAGTATGAGCAACAGTCTACTTTGGGATGGGTTGGACTGCATATTAGCACTGAATATTTCTTCTGTTGACTCCAAAAGGGATAAAGGTGACCAGCTTGGATGTGAACTTCTTAAACTGCTGATGTCTCAGGATCTGTTTGTATGTCCCATCTGTGCCATATTTGACTGTCCTCAAATGTTCTGGCATGCAGCAAAACCATGATGTATGATGAGCAATATCCATAGGTATCTGATAAAAATGGAATGGATGGGGGGGGATAACATGCACTATTTTTACTTGGCCTTTGGTGACTCTTGGTAAAGTGTCTTCCTGTGGCATAAAATTTAAAAATTAACAACTTTTAGCTTACATTTGGAGACTCCTTTTCACTGAAATTAAACTTCTAGAGAGACTTCAGGTCTGAATGGGTTCATTCTGGGTTTCTGTTTGGGTTTTCCCCTCACTTTCCTGAGTGAAGAAAGACTTGTAGACAGAGGTAATAACCTTTTTTCCCCCTAAGCTATGTGGCATAACTGAGCAACTGAGGAAAAAGACAAGGTTGTGGGAATGCCATTCTGAAATTAAAGTAGTGAAATTGAGGGGGAGCAGCTATTGTCAAAATGATTGTTTTTCCTATCCTTTTATAATGCTGTCAGTTCTGCCAGTGTGGCTGTACTGTGAACCAGGTCAGGGAACAGAACTCATTTTCAAGAAAGATTTTTGAGGGAGTGGGAGGGAAGAGATGTTGTAAATTGTTGCTGAGCCAGGTCAGCTCTCCAAACTGGCTTATGAAATGGCCACCCAAATAGATATGCAAAGGTGACTGGTGGTTTTGGGAGACAGCTGGGAGGAGAAAGTGGGATGGGCAGGGCAAGAGCCTCTTCAGCTGATATTGGTGGCTGGGGAATGTCTCATTGAACTCAGCTGCAGCTCAAATGCATTTCTTTCAAGGCAAGAGTGACTTATAAACTACTTGGTCCTATCTGGTTCCCAGGGATACTTCCTGCCCCCAGACTGTCCCTGGCATCAATGTTTGTGTAGCTACATGATAAACAGAAGCAAACTAATTGAAAAATGCTCTTTCTGTAAAAATAAAACTATATGAGTTCTAGGCAATGGAGAGTAATAGAAACTTACCTGTGCCAGAGCTCACACAGACAAAGCTGTGCTAGAGACAGCTAAAAATTGATAATCTGAACTCTACCTACCACTTCTGTCACACAGCTTGGAGGATCATGCTTGCATTATGACTGTACCCATAGGGATAGAGAAGGAAGAACTGCAGAACAAGTACTAGAAATGGAGGTTTCTCATCATATAGGAATCTCTCAAAATGGGTCAATCCTTGCTATGCAAGTATTGAAAGATGATCTTTGAGAGAGCCCAGAAGATAACAGATAAAATACAAAGCATCTGAGACATGAGATGAACAGGAACACAGGGTTTTTTCCTTTCTGGTGTAGATGAAGCCTAGTGGCATTATTCACCACAGAAGAGTTATGGAGCAAGGATGACTCAAGAACTTGCTCTCTGAAGCAATTTGTCACTGCAGCAGACCTCAGAAAATGATTACATTGCATTAACCTCCAGGGTGAAAAATCAATGAGGCTAGGCCATATATTTTGAAATCCAATGTTAGTTGGATGAGTTTCTTAACCCAGTAATCATAATTAAATGGGTGAGAGGGGAATTTTCATCTCTGCTCCTGTGCATTGGCTTATGGCAATGATTTTAACGCATTTGAAATAAAATCAGATCTATGTGTAGATTCCTCCTAGAGAGGGGAAAAAAAGGCAAAAAACCTGTGAAGGATTGAACTTATAAATTCTGCAAGCCTGCAACTATAGATTTATCTGAATATCAGCTGTGATGTGATGTTTACTTAGTGTGTTTTGTTGCTAACAAGCCACTGCATGGTGAAAAAAAAACTTAGACCACAATCAGAGCAGCAAATGGACAAATAGCAGCCGTGTGAAAGGGTGGTAATGCATCATGTATGACAAGTTGCCTGTTGATCATAAAGCCTTGGTGATGTCTGTCTTCAGGGTGAGGGAAACAAGGATCCCTAACTGGAAAGCAGTCACTTTGCATAGCTTCCTAACTTGACTGTGAAAAGATGCCACTTGCTGTTTAGTGTTCCAGAGACTCACTATGTGATCTTTAAGAAGCCAACGGGCTTTTTGTCCTGCTTCAGTTTGTTTCTTTCTTGTGAAGGAGTCTGTTGATTCCTCCTAATTACAAAAAAAAAAAAAGATGGATTTTGTTTTTCTTGCTCTTTCTAAAACTGTAGTAGACTCTGAAAGCAAGTAAGCATTGTAATGTTTTTTTGCAGGGGCTCCAAAACTGCACCAAGGCTCTGAGCCATCTTTATGAATACACAGCTGAAATGAACTTGAAACATATTTTGCCTTCCATCCTGCTTAGAGTTGTTTTTCTTGGACATTCCCAATTTTCTATACCTGCACAGATCCAGACAAACTCATTACCCTTTTGATCAAGATAAGAACATGAGTTCCTTTTGCTGTTCCTTAAGCAGACTTCTATTGAACTTAAACTTTTATAGTACTGAAGTATTGAGCTGGGAGGTTACAAGGCTGCTTCTGGTGCTGTCTGTACTTTAAGCAACCCAAAAATGTTGTGGGTAAGGTTAGCACAGTACTGAGCCCTAACAAACAGTTCCTAGGGACAGGATGAGATTACATGAACTTGTAGCAAGATCATGTCTGTCTGCAAAACGCTGCACTTCCAGAGATGGGAGCAGGAACAAAATACACAAAGTTTTTCTTCTAAAATGTGGCTGTGAACTGTAGAAATAACACACTGGTAATTTTTTAATACGCCCTTATGGCTTTCTTCCATGACCAGAATGAATTTTATTTTCTATCAGCTAAATCTGGACTCTGCTGCCTGTTCAAACTTTAACGGAACTAATTGTGGCCAACTAAGTGTTTTCATGCAATACACTTTAAATTATAAATTGAGTACAGGTATTCACATAAAAATTCTGTGAGAATTCTCTATCAAAATCTTTCCCTCAGGCATACCCTAGTATTCATTCATTATTAGCTTGAGGATAGATAAGAATGTTTCAATACTTAAACTTCTTCAAATAACAAGTTAATAAGAAAGCATCTACATGTGTTCCTCAGTTGATACTGGAAGGCCAAAATTATGCTCTAGTGTAATTCTTCAACGGTTACTCTGAGCACTATTTAGAAAGAACTGATTTCCAAATGAAAAGATGGTTTGAATGTGTCCATTCATGTAGGAAAATCTGATATGTTCACTAAGACTTTTTATATTTGAATTAAGGTAAGGTAAAGTTGGAGTATGAATTGTTTTAGCTGGAAGAAGAAGTAAAATGGGTTGTGTGAGTAAATAACCAATAGCACTGGAGGTGAATGGAGGTGCAGTAAAGCATATAGAGGTTTTTTTTTCTCTGCATATTTCTGTGGATTTTGACATTTGAATTGTCAGTATGCAACCTGAACTCAGATATTACAAAATAAACAATTCCCTCACCCCTGGGGAATTGTGTGTATTTGAATACTATATCGTGAATCACAGGTGATATTTTCAGTCAGAAATTTTGAATTCACGTAATCATAAACCCTAGAAAAACTTGCTACTTACAACAATAACATCCTCTCATAGGGAATAGGAGCAAAGACTGAATCTTGGATGTTCCAACTGTCGGTTCAAGTCTTTGCTGTTCAGATTTGACTGGTGAGAGATGATCTTTAGCTCAGCTGGAAGACGATGTTACACACACTGTCTGCAACAACTTAGGCAAGTAATGGCTTGAAAGCAGTAGTTGACAGGAGATCAGACTCTTGGGTCTCAGCCATGATTCTGCAAGAAAAATGTGACTTAAAAATAAGGAATGAGATGGTCAAAGAGTAACCAGAGCAGTATGAATGTAAAGGTGCAACTTGGTCTAGAGACCCGGAACAAAACGAGAGGATAATTTTGGCAGAATCACATAGTCAAGATCAATATTCATTAGAAGGTTTGTGGGGTTTTCTCTTACATAGTACTAAGAATGGAGTGCATCCTGCTATGAACAGCCCTGTTACACCTTATAAACATTTTCAGAGATAAAAGTAGGAAAGAAAATAGACTCTGTTCTGAAAGAATAAAATCTTAAAAACCAGAAAATGGCTAGAACAGAATTGCTGTTCAGATACAATGGCTTTGGTAGAAAGTTCATAATGACCCTTACAGTTTTAGGGGGAAATTCTCTATATGGTTGACTTTGACATGCCTTTTCTGATTTTTGTCATTCCTAATATTGGTTTACAATATCAAATTGAATTGAAAGAAGAGTTTGCTCTTAGTTGTGGAGATTTCTATTCTGAGTATTCCAAAATGATAAATAATTTCACAGTTTCTGAAGGACATATTTTATTGCTGCTTAAAGTCAGTAAAACTTGATCCCAGTGCATTTCATATTTCTATTTCAAAAAGGCTGAAACTAGATGCAAATTGAGATGGATGTGCTCTCTTCTACCTTGCTTGGAAAGTCCAGATTTTTTTGTATAAGGATATTAAATATTTAAGTGGATTTTATAGCCCTCTAGATGGTAAATATTTTTCTGGCAAAGGTGTCAAAATTCTTAGAAATAATAGGTAACAGCTTAACGTTAGAGGATGCTTCCTGTGTGTTCCTTCTACTGCTCACATCATGTGTGTTCCAGTGAAACCAGGATTCCACCACTTTTCCCACTGTGTCTTTAAAAGACATACTCCACTATTAATCCTAAATTCTTTATGTTTACTTTGAGCCCTAGTTTGTTCTAAAGTCACACTTGTATGTGGTGACACAGATGCAGTGTCTCCATACTCTATATTTGCTCACTACCTCCTCACGAGTTTGTTCCCTGTGCACATTTGCCCATGTGTATGCACTCCATCACACCTAAACTCACATTTTCAGTACTCCTCATCCCAGCATAGACAGGGCTGCCTTAGCTATCCATTGTACACTGGCAAAGAATCCTTTCAATGGAAAAATTTCTCTCTAAAAAAACCCCGCAAACATTCCTGTGAATTCACTGGAATTTAATTTGAACTTAGAAGACAAGGTACTGCAGATCCAGAAATCTTAAGGAGATATTTGAGGTATTTGTCTAACTCAAACATGAGAGTTAAGTCTTAAAACTTCACAAGGACACTCCCTTAATTAAAGCTGCTGTCTCTCATTTATGAGTACGTGTAACTCAGTGACATTGTTTTTCCTTTAGGAACATGCTTAGGAGAGCCAAATGAACTGTTTTTAAAACCTGCCTTTTAAAGAAGGCTTTATATTAGGATATGAGGTGGGGGTTTTTTTTTGTTTTTTCTTTCCTTTTTTTTTTTTGAGATAAGGTAACATCATCTTTTATCTGATCTGGCTAGATGTGAACATCAAAGCTTTATCAAGGTAAGGAATGTGATACCCGGATTATACTAAGAGAATGTTTGCAATAAACCAAATTATTCAGTGCAGGCACTCCATCACACTGATATTATCTCTCTCTGCTAACAAACCCACTGCACTGCAAAGCATCCTGCTGGTTCTCACCTACTACAGAATATACTTCTATTACTGTTATATGACAACCAGTCAAAATCAACATCTTTTTCATTAATTGGAAAAAAATCAAATCCTGTTATCTTTGTGCTGATGTTCCTGGTTTGAAACACATTTAGGTTTTTTTTCTTTATACTTCCAGAAGGAACACACTTCTGTGTTCTAGAAGGTGGGGCCAATGGCAGCCCTTACTGCTGTCTTTAACTAGGCAGTGAGGAGTTGCAGAGTAGGCAGAGCAGGCTCTTTGCTGATGTTCACAGAGATCAAGTGGAATTAACATGTCACATCAAGAAAGAGAGCACAGTGAATTTTTTTCTTGACAGATATAACAGTTCTTACTATCTAATGAGTCCCTCCACTTCCAGAAGGGTTTGTCTGTAAATATAAGTTGTAGTCTAGAAGTTATAAATCCATGTTGGAATATTGGAGTTTAACTGCTGTATATCAGGAAGAAAACATCTGCTTCTTAATCTGAATGACAGGAATAACAAGGAGGGGAGGGAAGCATGTCTACATAGAGTTAAATCCTGAATGTCCTGTGTGTGACTGATTAATTTTAAATTGTTTTCATCACCCTGAAAACTGGTCTGGTCTGTTCTGGTGTAAAGAGGGAAAACAGAAGATAAGTAAGTTGTTACATGGTCGATGTGGGGACTGTGGCTTTGACTCTGAACATAAACAAGCTTTTTCCTCATCTCTTAATGCTGTAAGGCCAGTGTAGCTGTTCTAAATGGGAACCATGTGTACAAGGTTAAGGAGGCAGCTTCTAATCTGACAGATTGATTTGTAGGTATGTGATGTTGTCTGATGTCAGCCAAAGTTGCATATACATGTTGCAGGGTGGGGTGGTTGGGTTTCGTTTCCCTCCCCCCCACCTTCTCTGGGCCTAAAAACGCCGCCTGTTTTGTTGCTTGTTGTACAAAATTATGTGTTTGGCGAACAAGAGTCATTTTTACTATTCCGTCTACGTGGCAATACCTTGTGAAATCTTACCTTGTGCTAGCAATAGAGTCCTATGAAGTTCTCTGGCATCTGGAAAATTAGGGCTGGCAGTTTTGGCTCAATGCTTAGAAGATAAATTCCTGAAGTTGCATACCTAGACTTCCCTTGTGTTTGCCTTGATTAGTAGGCTATACATAGCACAAAACAGGGCTACTAACCAGTGCAAGGAGATCTGAAACTTGCCTAAAACTTGATTCCTGTGTCTTAGTTATAACTTTAAAAATTCTTCTAAACAAGGACCAAAATGGGCAGGTCAGTTGGTGACTAACAGATTTAAGCAGTGCTGCACTTAAAGGGGGATCAGCAGAGCACTCCTGTGTCTAAGGGACAAAATATAAGGAGGAGTGTGGTTATTCCTCCTTGCATTTTAAGGGCATTAAAGAGAATACGATTGACTCCCAGTTGAATTACAATCTGGAAGTATTTATTTTCACTGGCTCTCAACTCATTTTGACTGCCAGCTATGGAAGGTCAATTGAATTCCCTACAAAGTTTATAGCCAGCTGCTTGAAAGGAAAAGTTTTGAAAGCCTTAACAATACTAGAGGGGATTCACTCCTTGTCTCCATGAGAAGAAAATGTCAACAGTGGCAAAATACATTATCATGGAACAGCAGTTTTCCCAGGCAGAATTTCATGGAAATGAGGGCCTCAACACATAAGGTGTAACCCGTGAGAATTACTATTAGTGCTCCACTGCACAAATGCAGTGTTCATGTTTTATCATTCAACTTGCTGCAGTTAGGCAGGTTGAGGGACACAGTTCTGAAAGTTTTAAGTCCACACAACTGCATATGTAATATTAACCCAAATTTGCATGTGTACCTAATAAACAAATAGAGTGTCATGTTACTAATGGCCACTCAGATGTCTAACTGCACCACAGATAACCTGGAAACCCAAAACTGTAACTTGGAATACCCAAACTTCAGGGTGTAGTTGAATATTTTTAAGCTTCTAATAATAATCTTTAAATGGCTACATTTGTGTAGTAGTGTGGGGACAACCCCACTGTCCACACTGAAAAACATAGTTGACTGTTTATTAAAATTATACTGTCTTTGAAATCACAAACAGGTCAGCAGCATTCATGATATCCCTCAAGAAATATTAGCATTTCTAGTAAAAGGAGAATAAGTTATTTACCCCAAAACCAAAACACAGAGGTCTAAAAGACCAAGTCAAGGTCTCCACACTCTAAGGGCTCGTTTCCTTTTCTTAGTAAAAAAGTATTGTCAGAGGCTGAACTAGATGGAAGTGATGCATTAACACTCAGAGCTATGACTTATAAAACACTTCTTACTTTCAGCAGTGTTTGCTGCACTCCTTGGTTGTTTATATTGTGATAAGGTCTGGAGACAACCTGTGTTAGACACATGGAAGTATGTCCCTGCCCTCAGCATTAGGGAGGAATGAGAAATAGCAGATGTCCAAGAAAAATGTGTGTGTCAGAATACAGAATATCGGAATGAGAAAAATACTGTCATACACAGCATCTCACTTGTCAGGCTGAAACATCACAGCTCATCCCTTGTCATGTGATGGTTCCTGTTGGTTGTGCCCATAATGGAAGCTACGAGATGGGGTTTGATAGAAAACACAAGCAACTTTGCAGCACTGGCTCCAGTAAAAGCGCTGTAAAAGAAAACATTCTCGTGGTTCTCAGGTGAATGTAGAGGTTTGTGAACACTGGTGATAAGCCTCTGCCAGGTGTCACCAGCAGAACTTGTCACCTGGGACTTAAAGGATATTTACCTTGTGTTGTCTTGGTCTACAGTGCCTGTAGGAACAGATATTCTTAGAGGATAAGTCGAACTGACTTCTAAAAAAGGTTTTACTGATGATATTTTCTACCCACATGAACCAGATGTTCCCTGGATGCAGTTTATCTTCACAGGTTAGTTCAGTACAGACATACAGAAAGAGAGAAAACAGGCCAATAGGGTCATAATCAAGTCTTGTTCTTCTCATGTAAGAGAAAAATACAAAAGAGTTAGCAAGATGAAGGAAAACAATCTCTTGACAATTGGAGTTTTTATGTGGTTGGGGGGTTCTTTGCTTCTTGCTGGGGTTAACAGATCTTTTCCTCTTGTAGCTATGCTAACCATCTAGAAATGGTATTTTCAAAGCTTATTTTTTCTTTTAAATTCAGAGTTTGTTCTGTTTAACTACTGACACAATCCTCTTTTGTCCTTTTAAAATATCAACTGGTGATGTTTAACAAAGGAAAGAGTGTTCTATATCTTTATTCCTAAAAAGGAGTGCCAAAAATCAAAATGAAGCTGAAAAGAGAAATAAATAATAGTCTCCCAACATTTCCTCTTCAGTGAAACCAAGATATGTGAACTGAGTTATCAAAGGGCTGAGAAAGGAATATGTTATGCATCATGTCCTGCAGGATAGACTGCAAATTAAAGTACAGAATAGGTTTGCCTGGGATTTTTTGCTTTGTTTGAACAGTTGATGTGTACTGCTTATTCCTTTTGCAAGTGTTCAGATAAACATCTCTCCACAAGTGTGGTATTTGGTTGTTTGCTCTGTCTAGGAAGACTGGATTTATGTTGCCTTTCTTTTTCCTATTATGTTGAAATTAGAATAGTACTATGGGGAAAATAGCAAACTGAAAATTGCAGGGGTAGAATATTTATATATCTAATGCAGTGCCCTTTCCCTGTGGGCTTTCTGATTAAGGTAGGTGGCCTAACAGATGTACTAGTAGGACTGGACAGCCTGTGTTAAATGCATCTTTAACTGTGTGGCAAAAACAAGGCTTCAGTTCAGTCCCCTTCTCTTAAAAAAAAGAGAGAGAGAGATCATGGTGATGTATTGATAATTTTGCTCCTTTCTCTACTTTGGTTTCTTTTCACATACAGCCTTTAATTTGTCAAAGTAAATAAGAATTTTGATAGCAGATGAGAGAATAGAACTGAGCATTCTCCTTGCTCACCAGGTCACCCTTACAGTGTGATGTCTGGCTGACATTCATGTCAGAATAAGCACAGGACTATAGGTGCCCTATATGTCTTTACACTCTGTGACTCATCTTCAGATGGAGTCTCTAGAAAGCAGGTTAGAACTCTCTTGGACTAAGGGTAACACTGGCTTTGCATCTCTAACTTGTATAGGCAGTTTTCCCTCTGCTAATCTGTTCTCTGTGGTGGTGATCTGGCCCTTCACAAGATTAATGTGATCATGTTGATGTATATTTGAGATGTGGTCTGTGTACAGCGAGGGGCACAAGCCCTCTGGGGATTAAAGTGCCACCCTGCCTGATCTCTGGCTCTGACCCCTGTGTGCACTAAACTTTTGCTGTTGGATATTACTGGGATCGTACATGTGTAGATGGAAATAGAATTTGTCTACTTCTGTCAAACTCTCATAGTGACAACAACCTATCTTCTCCTTGTTTATGCCTGTGCAATGATCTCCACCCCAGTGGGGATGTCCAGAGCAAACAAAGGTTGAGTTTGGTCCTAAGTATACACAAACTATTTGGGTAAATTGCTTGTGTGTGTTATGAATTTATTAGTTTACCCAGTGGTATTAGCTGACTATAATGCAGTTAGATTTTCATGTCTAATAACTGTCAAGTGATTAAGTGGTTTTCATTACCATAAATACCGAACTTTTTTGCATTTGTGTCAAAGGACCTGCAAACCACTTTGAGACAGCTTATATGGTAGCTCAGCCTTTCACACAAATGGCTTATTCCCTTTTCCCACCTCTCCAATGTGCTGCTAGATGAGAATATTTAAATGCAATTGCTCCATGTGCTTGCTTGCTCTGATTCTCTCCATCAATAGTTTTAATTTGCAAAATGCTACAATTATGGGCATTTTCTCTGTGATAAAGCCTGGAGGAACTGAGGAAATTGGTGGTTTTTTTCCTGTTAGCTGAAATCTAAGTGCTGTTTTCTTAAAGTGAAATGTACTTATTTATATAAATAACATCAGAGATGGAGTGAGCAAACAGCTCACACTTTTTATTATAGGTATTGTATTTCATTTGATATAACTACCACAAGGCTTTCTGTTGGTATAAGCAATACAAGTCCATCAAAACATTGTTTTCAGAGCCTGAGCTGTAAATTATTTATGAATATTATTCCTGGCAATATACATACACAATCATATGGGATGCTGCATTGGGAGCAAGATACCAAAATGTGACCAGATTATGCAATAGGTAGGAAAGTGAGGATTACAGTGTAAATAAGGAATGACTTCACATTGTGCTTCAGTTGTCA
>JAWWLV010000144.1:14224633-14252211 GCA_035041135.1 Platyrinchus mystaceus
GATTTATTGACAGATTTACTGTAGCTACGGGTAAAATTGTCAGATTTGTTCCTGCAGCACCAGTGTGAGGTATTTTGTTATATTGCCATGCGCTTCCAAAAATAATTTGGCTAGTTTAGGTTCAAACAGCCAGTATTATTAAGGCAAATGGTATGAATTAAGGCAAAGGGGGATGTTCAATTAGTTACATTTGAGAGAAAAAAGATCAATCAAGTGAACATTAAGAAGCTTACAAACCTTCGTGTTTTATTCATCACATGCTGGTAATATATGCAATGAAGTGGAGTATTTGATGGTGTAACATCTCCATAACTTGGTACCACAAGTATTTGGGTTTCAGACTCACTCAGCAAAACACTCCTTAATCCTGCTGCCAGAATGCTGCAAGACACACCTTGTCATGTGCTGTCACTTAGAATCCATGTCTTGAGAAAAATGTTTGTTATTAGCAAAAGTTGCTACAGACAAGTTTCACCATTCATTTCTGGTCCACTTCAATTTAACAAGAATTTTATGTTTTGCCTGTAGGCTGGAAAGCTGAGTTTGTGTCAGAGATTTCTATTTTAGCTCTCGTACTCCAAAATGAAAATTTTATTTTGAAAAGAACTGGGAAGAATTACTGTAAAAAAGGAAAATGTAATTTATTTTGACATTTTTAAAAAATAACTCCAATAAACAAATAGTTGATTTATACTGTACAATAAGTATTCAGTTTCATAGCAAATAGCTAAAGATGAACTTGACAAAGTGCATTGTTTTCATATTAAGCTGTTATGGTGGTCATAGCAACGTCAAAGTTCTTTATGGGATTTTAACTTTTTGTGGACTGCAGTTCAAGTTTGTTTTCCTGGGTAAGCTCTGTATCTGCTGTGATTGCAGGGAATAATTCTGATGCCCGATGGCATTATGGAAAAATACTAAGTGTGGGAAAACCGGTCATACATTAAATGTGTTGTCAAAGATGTGCTGAATCAGTCACTTTTACAGAGGGCTTGCAGTTAGACTAAATACTTTATCTGTAAACAAATATTGGAGTGTCTCAACTTCATACTTACTAGTGACAAAATTGATTTAGAGCATGCAACCTTTTCTAGTTTAAGTGGTATGGATTAAAACTTGTGATATATATATGCACAGAAGACACAGTGTACAACAATATATCATTAAGTTTAGATCACTAGTGATTTAACATCCATACACAGTTAAAGTTCAGGGCAGGTAAGATTTGTGGATGTTAATGTAACTGATGCATTCTGGAAGGCCTTTGTCCTCATTCCCATAACAATCTCTGACACTTTCTTGAGATTTTCTGCTTTTGGACTAAAGCTTCTCATGTTTCATTTGAACTCTGAGTTTTAGACAGAGAAAATGGAGCCAAGGGAATGTAAACGGGTTAACATGTTGATGTTCCTCCCACACATCCCTTCTTTTTAATGCATGTGTAGGAGGAATGAAGAAAAAGCTATAATTTCCTTTGCTTGCTGCAGCTTTCATTTCCTTTCCCAATGTGGAGGCAGAGACGGCAAAGAAATAAAAAATGCTCTGCACCGTTTGTTGGGATTTCTTGTTAAAGTTTTAGTGTTTGGGTTTTTTTCCCAGAAAACAAATTATGAAATCTTGCCTTTATAGAAAACACACTCCTAAATCAATTCTTCCTTAGTTGCCAAAGTCTCATGCAAGACTGTGTGTCTAACTCTAGGAACAAGCTTAAACATTTTGCTAAAAGTTTATTGAATTGCAAGTTTTATGAATTTTGATATAAACATCACTCTGTGTTTGGTCAGGCAAGCAGGAAATTTTATTAAGACTCTCCATTTGCTTAAAGACATAGCAAAAAATAAAGAACCTACTGAAAAATAGGCCAGAAGTAGACCTCATGAGATCACAGTCAAGGCAGGCTGTGCTGTACCTGTGTCATTCCTGACAACATTTCCTTCATCTGTTCTTGAAGTTTTCAGATGCCAGAAACTTTATGACTTTTTAGGTAATCTGTTCCAGAGCTTCACTAATCATGCCATGAAAAGGTGCCTTTTTTTTTTTTTCTTTTTTTCTGCATTGCTGTGTAAGTCCACTATTTTTTTTCTGTCTGCCATGGACGCAGCCAAAAACTTAATCTTTTTATTCATTGCAGCTGCTTGTCTGCTGTTGAAGATTGTTATCTTGTCTTTGCTAAGATACACACTCATTATTCAAAGATTTTTCCAGGTGGTATTTTCAGCAGTTTCCAGAGTTTTACAGTCTCCTCCTAAATTCCATTTTTGGTTCTTCAGGAGGGATGATGGCCCTCTGCCAAACAAGTCAATGTAGGAAATAGATCAAAAAGTACTTTCAACAAGAGAGTAGAGCAAGCTAAGAAGACACCTGCCATCCAAATAGTTAGCTATGGCAGCCAGCCAGCTGGCAGCCAGGTATGCCAGGGGATGAATTTCAGGTCCTAACTCTAAGATTAGATGCCAGCTGACCACTGAAGAGGCCTCAGAGAGCAAAACTAAGCTCTAAATAACCGCTATCAGTTAAGTAGAATTGAATTGTAAGGAAAACCTTATAGGACTTTAGCAGTTACAGCTACTTATTTTAGAAAATAAGTAAATTATATCAGAGAAAAATTACCCTGAGCTTTTTTTTTTTTCTGTGTAGTATAGGGGGCTCAAAACACATAAACCAGTGCTGGACCCTGAAATTTTTAGCAAAGGTCCATTAGCAGGTAAAGGCACATACATGGAAGCATGTAGCTAAAATGACTACCTCTGGTTGACTTTGTATGAATTTTTAGTACTGTCTTTTTAGGATGGTAAGCCTTCTTTTACTCATCTGACAAGATACTGAAGCACATACATAATTCCTTGTGGCTAGTCCAGTCAAAGTCAATAAAACTGGTCTGCATTCTGTTAAACAAACAAACAAGAAGCTCCCAAACCTAGCAAGTTTTTTCTTAGGAATAAAAAATAATTAAAAAACCCAATAATTTTTTTTTTTTTAAATACACCTCCATATCTTCTGTATTGAGAAAAGGCCATTTCCTGAAAAAGTTATCTTACTTTCAAGTCTCGTTCTAAAGAGCTTTCCATGCAAAACCCAATCTTGTCTCTAGAAGTCTGTTACCAGTGCTGAATGGGCAGTCTGCCCAAACACTTCTTCCCTGTGGTCTTTCCTATCCCTGACTGTTTCTGACTCAGCCACTCATGCAATCAGTAAACCCAGCTTCTAGTTTTCCATTAAGTCACTAAGGGAGGGAAAAATACAGATTGTATACCTCAACTCTTACATAAACCCTGCCACATGGTCTGTGAGCACCGCCTGGAAAACTGTTGTTTCTGTTGTTTTTAAACATTCTGTGTATTTAGACATAAAATATTTTTAAATATGCAGATCTAAAACATGCAGCTCAGAGTTTTAGAACCAGTGGCTACTGCGCCAGTTTCTAGGAGCCAGCCTACAGTTCTAACATTCTACCTTCTTCCCTAGGCAATATATTATTCAACCTCAACAAAGGTATTTTAGTGCCTATTAATGAAGGCTGATGACCATAAGTAATTTGTGATACCTAGCCCTTTGTCAAGCTTTTGCCTTTGCAATGTGTAAAACTTGATGAGAAAGTATTGCTAAGACTAAGTAATGTGTGATATGGGCTGTCCTTCAGCCTAAATGAGATTCTCTTATCAGTCAGGAGTTTTTCTAGTGGGCCCTGTTGGAGCTAATTTTTATTCCTCAGCTATTTCATATTTAAAAGCAACTAAAAGATAAAAAGTAAAAGAATAGGAACTTACAAGCAAGGAAACAGGTGGAAGTGGACCGGAAAATGATTGGGATTGCCTTGGTCTAGGCAACCAAAAGATGTTTCATACAACAAAACAGATATGTACGAGCTAAAACTGTGTGCTGAACTTAAAAGTGTGTGAGATTTCTCCTCAGAAGTAATTCTATGTATCATAAACTCCATGCCTTCTTCAATCAGCTTTGCTTAAGTTCCAGGAGGACTTAGATCAAATGTGTATAATAAGCAGTAGAAATTCTTGTAAGAATGAAGTGATAAACATTACTGTGTTTGGTGCTAGTTCAGCCACTATTAGAACACTGTGTCACACACTGGAAGCCAAACTCCAAGAAGTGTTTCCATAAAATGGAAATGGCTCAGGGAGAAAACATAAGCGTAACTTGACAAATTCTTTTAACCTGACAAAGATGGTGGGTGGTAAGTGGTCACATTTGCTCATGGTTTTGTGTGGAACAGGACTAAGCAACCAAAGGCTCTTACATTTATGTGATTTATTTTTCCTAACATTTCTTTCTTTCACTGGTTGTGCTGGATTGGATCCAACAAGGTGGTTTGGTTGTTTTTTTTAAGGGATCCAGACAGAGGTCATCCTTCAAGGTTAGTTCTTCCGTTTTTGAAAACTGTTTGCAGTTGTGAAACATTCCCAAACTTACCATTTGACACCAATCCTCAAGTCGTCACTTGATCTTGGCTGTTTTGTCCTGCCTTCATGCTCCTTCTGGAGAATTGAAAAATATCCACAGAAAATTGCCTTAAAAATATCCACAGAAAATTGCAAGCCTTCCCTGCCTTGCACGTATTCTTCATCTGGTATCATTGCTTTGTTCCATTATCCCACACAGACTTTTTCCCTTAAAGTGGTCAGGGATTTTTGCTTCAGTTCATCATTGTTTTCATTATTAGAAGCATTTTTTTCTTCAATTTCCAGCTTTGCATCTTTTTTTGGATAACTTGTGTCTGTCCTTGTGCCACCCTATTCCTTTAGTACATATAGTTCTTCTCTGTTCCCATAACTTACTACAAGTTATGTTCCCTCACCCAGGTTCTGGTTTATTAGGGTAAACAAATTATTTTAACCTCTTTCATTAGGCTCATCTTGGTACTACGGGTGAAATGGGCTTATTAGGTCAGTGATCAAAGACTTACTTGTGCAGAAACACTCCATTGCCACATATAAAAACACCGTTCCTAAAAGAAGGCATAAAATGTATCTTGGGATATTCCACACAGGAAATTCAGTGTGTTCATTGACAATATGACTGGCAAGCAGCTTGGTGCTAGGGGAAAAAAAAATCCTTGGTTATAGTTAATCTGTACAACACACAATGTCCATGGACCTGTATTGATACATGCTTTCTGAGAATTCACTGGGAAGGGATTAGGCAATGGTTTTTAGAAAAATAAATTTCCCTTCACAAAGGGCAATTTTTAGTAAATGGTTGCAGCTGCTAGGAAGTTCCTCCTAGTTGTGGGAGGAATAGTGAAAGAAGTGGTATTTTTTGGTAGACTACCTTTACTTTCTCTTTAAATTCTCATGCTCATTGGGGGAAATTAATGTTTTCATTTCCAGGAGTTCTTGCTTCAGACTTCTTGCATGTGTTTGGAACTGATCTTAGACCAACAGAACTCAGAAGCAACAGCTTAATTCAAGTCTTATGTTGTTTAGGTAAAATTACTTTTTGAAGGCATATTATCTGGGTCCCTAACTGGTTAGGCAGCAAGAAGGAACCATTTCCATAAGAATTTGCTAGAAGAAACTGTGAAGTGAAAAATTAGTTTTTGCTGCAGGCAATATTAAACCTGCCTCACTTCAATAGCAAGTCAGCCCAGCTGGAGAAGGAATTCAATTCCATGGGCCACGTGGTCATCCCATTAAGCCACTGTCGCTCATTGTCTCTTCATCTTCCAGCCCTTTCTTGGTATTGTCCATGTTCCCTGGCACTGTGTCCATTCCTGGGTCGATGTTTTAAAACTTTCAATCTCATGTATATCTGTGAAAGTGTGGGATCTTTTTACATGAGGGTGTAAATCCTAGGATAAACTGTATTATTGACTGCAAAGGAAAACACAGCTGGCTAGAATTAAACTATTTCTGTAATTTAAAGAAAAATAAGTTCTTATGGACTCCTTTTATTCTTTACTGAGCTGTATATGCAGCCTCATAAAGCATGTCAGATGGAGTTTCGGTTCCATCAGTAGTTTCCACTGCAATCTGTAGGAACTATGTTGATTTACTCAAAATAAAAATAAAAATGCTTATTTAACCTTAAAAATATCAAGAACATCAACTCCTGACTTGTCTGTTTTTACTGGAGATTCCTCTGGATGACTGGAAAAAGTTGTTCTGAGTTAAAAAAAGAATAACATGGAGAGAAAGCCAAGCTAATGCCAGAGGAGAGTTTAAAACTGTTGAGGACAGATGTTTAGTTTGTTCTCTGGGTCACTTTGGGGAAAAATATGCTGCTGTGACCCCCTCAGAAATTTGGTTTGACCCCCTCTGAAAATCTGGTTTGTTTCTGGATAAATAGAAAAGCATCATATCAGTTAACAGTAGTAGTGGTATTTAAAATTTGTCTACTTAGTAATGATTAATTACATCATTAGTTTAGTCAAGATTTAGTTTAAACTGTGGGTAATCAGAAATTAAAAAAAAAAAATAGAGAGAAAAAATAGTCCCTGGAAGCTGGGTCTTATTAAACCAGATGAAAAAAAAAAAAAAATCAAGATGTTCTTTAAAGTTTTTTTACCGGGACAGACAAAGCCCTGTAAATACATTCAAAACTTCCCTGTTAAGATTTGGTAAGGCCCTGCTCTAGCATGGGTTAGCCTGGGAGTAAGAAGTGTGGGTGAGGAATATGACTTGAACAGAGAGCACCTTGGGGGCATCCCACAAAGGGCCCTGTTTTTTAATCCTGTGCTGAAATAGGTAATTTTCAGCCACCAGGGCAAAGTGTGCTGCCTTCAAGGACAAGCACTGTCCCTATATGCAGTTTAACATCATACCCAGTGCCTTCCTTTTAACAAGTGTCAGGTGTTTCTGATTTCATTGAGTCTTCTATGACTGATGTGAAGGTGTAAGTGATGGCAGAGTAACTGAAGTTTCAGAACTAGGAAGAAGTAAGATAATTGTGTGGAAAAAGAGATGAAACAGTTCTTGTTACGGCTGGCAGTACACACAGGGCAGAGGGAGGGGCCTTTATGGGAAGGTTTCAAGTTTTTTAGCAGCTCAGGGGACAATTGACTGGAGTTCCTCAAGGGGCACCCTGTAGAGTGACAAAAATATATTTGGCTAAAGTGACGGCAGCTGCAGAGCACTGCTGGGTTGTCTGGGTTTTACAGAGGCTGGGAAATGAGGCTTGGAGCTGACAAAGATGAGAGCTTTGAGAAAGGCTTTTGTGCTCCCAACAGATGTGCTGGGGAGCTGCAGCTGTTGGGAGTCAGGGGATCTGCTGGAGCTCAGTAGCTCTATCTGTGAGCTGAGTGCAGAGCTGACAGTGATTCTGTCTGGCCTGCGGTGTCTGTGTAGGTTATGCAAGTGCTTAATATGCAAATGGGGAAATTGCCTCCCTGTTCCAGGCTCTGCATGTGGAAGCAACATGTGGTGCTGGGCAGGGCTGTCCTGAGGTAACTCTTTAATGTTCAGTAACTATCCAGTGTGTGGCCTGGAAAGTGCTGTCTTCTCCGTGGGGGAAAGAGGTGCCTGGAAAATGAGTACCTGGCCCAAAACTGGACTTCAGAAACTAAAGATTCATCACATTTGTATTTAAAAATAAATAAATAATAACACCTTATTGACAGGTGTTTGCCGCCTCTGATACCTGGAGAGCCATCTGTGAATTGCTGGTGGCACCAGAATGCACAGGTTAGAAGACAGGCTATGAGCTAATTATCAAGAGAACACGTATAGGGATATGTGTTTATAGCCGCAGTCAGGAGTGCCAAGGTTCCTGCATGCTGGTTTGGGGAGAGAAGAGGAATTCCCAGTATCATCACTGACTTCTGGCCCACCTCCCTTAGCAGACCTCAGGTCCACTGCCTATAACTTACAGGGAGCTGTAGGATACTGATCCTCCAGGATAGCATCAGCTATTCTGAATCATGCCACTATGTCCTGAAAGATTATATCTTTCTAAAACTTTTTCCTGACATTAGTCTGTCCATACCTGTTTGAAACTTCTCTCTTGCTATCAGTTCTTGGAAAGAGGTACAGGCAGAATTAGTGGGGAAAAGAGGTAAATGTTTTCTGATCAAACTTCTGGCAATGTGGATGTGCGTCTACAGCAACTGCACCTTCCAGACCTAATGCACATGTGATCAAAACCCATAATGAAAGTGAAGGTGCAGCCCCTATTCTGTAGTAATGGGTATCACATTCACCTGGGAGAAGGAAACACTGAAGCAAAAGCTTTCTTATTATCCGTGAAAATTTGACAGCTTGCACAACACAGTGGAAAAAGGTAGCAGAACCCAAACAAACTCAAAGTATCCCTGGAAAAACAGAAGATGCCATTAACCCCTTCTCATAAAATGTATTGTCTAATCATGTACTGAAGCTGCAAGTTTTCCTCCTTAGCATAAAAGATCCTGAATCTCCTACAGAATGATGCTGTATAATCTAAATATCATGGCTGCAAAACCCATCAGCGCTATCTTTAGGGCTGCCTACATTGACTTCACCAGTTCTTTTAGTTTTTCTTAGAGAAATGGCTCTTGGATGAACATGTCATCTTCAAACTGAGGCAAAGCACTTTCCAGACTACTGTTGACTCCTGTAATATGAACTTCACAGTTAAATATCTTCTACTGTAGACAAGAGTATAGACAGTACAGACTTTGCCTTAGAATAAAGGATCCAAGGAGACTTGTTCACTTATTGATTTTACAATATAGGGCACAGTTACCACATTTGTTCTTTAATTTGACACTCCAGATATCAACCACTACCAAGAAGAGAAATAACAGTAAGAAGTTGATATTTATAGTGATACTCTGCTCTGTCCAAGCAACGGCCTCCTTTGTCATTGAACAATAACCACTGCTAAAGCAATTCATTCATTGCTACTATCTGGAATAGCAGCTTCCTCTGAAATACACAGTTCCAAATGCTATGGATGAACTGTACTGACTTAGGAGGAAATGCCATACATGGAGGAATACCCTTCTTTGTCCATGTAGTCACTGTGACATGGGGATGCCCTTTGGGAACCCTAGTAAGATCTTCCTGCTGCACTGTGCAAAGCAGCTTTTCCACTGGGTGACACTTGAATACCCAGAAGCGTTTGCAACTGTGGGAATGTTGCGGCTTTCCCTCGACTCACTTAAACTCTAGGAAAAATACCTTGAAAGGGGTTTATTTATGTAACTTGAGAGTATAGTTTAAAAGGGGGGAGCCTGCTCACAGCTGTGTGTGTATTCTTACCCACCACCCTCACCTGTGCTTAGCACAGAGTGCCTGGTTGGTACCTCAGGCCATATAAATAGACTCCTGTTATCACAGAGCATGGCAAACACTCCAGTCATATCAGTACTGCTGTGGCTCACCCCCGAGCATGCAGCTCAGTTGCTTTTATTATTAAGTAGACATTGTGCTTAACCATTTCACTTCCAGTGTTGCACAGCTCTCCTTTAAGGGACCATCTACGTGTTTTCGTAGCAGTTTTATAGCCTTAATTCAGAGCTGGTGATAAATAAAGTGGTTCCCAAACTTAGAAATGCTGAGAGCCAAGAATCACAGCTTATCAAATCTCCAAAATAAATAAGGCATGTGTCAAACTTGCCTATCCATTGGCAAGGGAATGCCATGAACACTAGTGTCTGATTGTTGATAAGGGAATGTGAATGTTGTGAAGTGTTGACTGATACAGCACTCAAGGGAATGGAAAAGAGAAAGTTGTGGAAGATGCAAAAATGTGTCAGCTGATATCTCAGTAGGGCTTTTTTTTTTCTGGTTCAGTGAAGATAGTGTCCTTATGGGTTGCAGAGGAGAATAACTCCCAAACTTCTGGAAAAATAAGTTTTAGGAATTTTATTCTAGTGGTTTTGTGGTGTTGCTCTGTGGTGATGGACAGTCTGAGTAAGGTGAGCAAGGTTTTTTTAAAGTTCATGTCAGGTCTCATTCCCTTGGCTTTTGGTTTTGTGGTTACAGATACTTTTCACTTTTGACAAAGTATACACTTTGTTATCTTGATTAGAACATCCAACAACTGATGTAACAGAATTAATAGTTTGGTCTTTGGCCTGTTCTTTACTCCATTTATTCATCTGTAAGTAAAGGCAGTTGCATTCAAAAAGGGAAACTTTTTAATCTTTTTTTGTTTTGTTTTGAGTACCTTTCCACGCATCTCAAGGCTTCTCTTTGCTTTTTAGTACTTTCTCTCTAAGAATTGTACTTCTTGTTCTCATAGGATATGTCAGTCACTCAGTCTGTTGCTAATAAATCAGCCAGGATCATTTCCAGTAACAGAGGCCAGTGTCATGATGCACTAGCACTGGTATCCCACAATTATAAATAGATTCTTGCATGGACCTCAGAAGGATAAATAGTCTTTCAGGGTTACTGCAGTCATATAGGAGAAGAATAACAACTCTAAAAACTAATGCTGGGACCCAGTGTTTGGTAATTCAGAGGGTTGTTTTTGATCTCAAAGGGCTTGGCTTGTGTAGCTCTTTAGACATTTTTTAATTTTTTTTTTTAAGTTTTATTTTATTTGCTTCTCTCCAGCACGTGGACAAACTGCTGCTACCCGGCATGTGCTTTAGTGTTGTTGTTAGTTTTTAGGAGGGAAAGGGAAAGTTTCAGTATTATGATTATTTTTGGATTTCATGTAGGCTGTGTGCTTTTCACAGCTTCTGTCCCCATAAAGCACAGATCTGTGATGTGTGTGTAAGAAGTTTCCATGTATTCTGTGTATAAGAAATCTGCTGGTTGAATCAAGCAAGAGTCATTTCAGTCAGAGGGACTCAGCAGGTATTTGAAAATACTTCATCTGGGCCTCCTTGAATGCAGGAGTTTTTAGCAGTGTATTAAGAACACATGTACTCTTTTTAAGGAAAGGAGTTGTATAGTCAGAAAACAGTACTATTGGCTGTGATATACATGCTAAGCCTCATCTTCCTTCTTGATATCTTTAGGATACAGCACATCAGGTGGAGGTCTGTAAAAATTTCACTGAGTTTTTTGATTTGGGGATTTAACAGACAACTTCTGGTGAATCTTGATACGGTACCTTAAACTCTCTCCTTAACCTGCAACTCTTTGCTGCATCTCTCCTGGAGGTTTCTGCCTCTAAGCTGAGTCAAGGGAAGTGCTTGTGTTTCAGCCATTGTAATGTTAAGGCCAGCGTTTTAGCTTTAAATACTGATGAAAACGTGTGCATCCCCTCCTCATAAATTATTTTTGGAAATAACAGGCTTGGAAAAATGCAAAGCAGGGCTAGTAGGGATGTGTGGCTAGGGCTCAAACCATCATATCACAGGTCTATTTGCCTTTTGCCTGTAATTGCATAAACCTCCTGAAATTTGTTTTGGTACAAAACCAAAGAGAAGCAGAAGCCTCAGTGACTTTATGGATGGTAAATAAACACAGGGTCACACACTCACAAAAGTTTGGTTTTGGCTAAAGAAACTTCCTGTGCCACATTTCTCAAGGACTTGATCCCATGTACTAATGGAGGCATTACATTGAATGAATCCTCAGAACATTTTTGTTCTGTACATGCTGTTTCCCATTTTTCAAGGATACTTCAAGGTGCTGAAACATCGTTTCTTTTAGAAGTTTTGGGTTGACTTGCATGGGTGTAGTAAAACATCTGAGCTGCAAAATAGAGTATATTTGATTTGATTTCCATGTGTAGGCTAAGCTTAGAAGCACAAAGTGACCATGTTATGCCTGTGTGTTTGCTCAGCACTCCTACTTGTAAAGCTCTGGTTTCAGCTGATTATTGCGTGCCAGCTTTTAGCCATTTGGCCTTGGCATTTCCATGGCATGTTTTCCCAGCAAGTGTCACTATTAGGCTGAACGAAGCTTTCCAGAAACAGCAAAAATGATTCAGCTTTCTAAGATAGGAAGGTGTAAAAATATTTTTTGCCCATGTGTCCAGAAAATACCTCATAGTCTCTTCATTAAGTAGTTACTGATATTTATTTAATTGATTATTTATTTTGAATCTGACACATGAATTGCTATGGTGTCAAGGATTTCCTTATTTTTTCTGGTCTGGGAAAAAAAGTAAATTTTACATCTATGCTGACTAGAGCCTTGTTAGAGTCTGTCACGTTAAATTGGCATCTATGGACAAAACAGAGGATACTTTGAAATGCCTCTGGATGGGATGCCATCCAGAGGGACCTGGAAAAGCTCAAGAAAAGGACCCATGGGAACCTTATGAGGTTCAACAAAGCCACATGCTGCACCTGGGTTGGGACAACCCCCAGGATCAACACAGGCTGGGGGATGAAGGGATTGAGAGCAGCCCTGCAGAGAAGGACTTGGGAGTGCTGATGGATGAGAGGCTGGACATGACCCAACAATGTGCATTTGCAGCCCAGAAAGCCAGTTGTATCCCTGCATCCAAAGCAGCGTGGCCACCAGGTCGAGGGAGACGATTCTGCTCCTCTGCTCTGGTGAGACCCCACTTGGAGTGCTGCATCCAGCTCAGGGGTCCACAGCACAGGAAAGAATGGATGCAGAGGAGGCCGTGAAGATGATCAGAGGGCTGAAGCACTTCCCCTGTGAAAGACAGGATGAGAGAGTTGGGGTTGTTCAGCCTGGAGGAAAGAAGGCTCTGGAGAGACCTTAGAGCACCTTCCAGTACTGAAAGGGGCTAAAAGAGAGCTGGGGATGGACTGTTTAATAGGGTCTGTTGGGACAGGACAAGGGGCAATTGTTTTTATGCCGAAGGACGGTCGACTTAGACTAGATGTGTCTAGAGGAAATGTTTTACAAGGGTGGTGAAACACTGGAACAGGCTACCTGGAGAGGTGGTAAATGCCCCATCCCTGGCAACATTCAAGGTCAGGTGGGACGGGGCTCTGAGCAACCTGATCTAGTTGCAGATGTCCCTGCCCATTGCAGGGGGCTTGGACTAGGGACCTCTGTAGGTGCCTTCCAACCCACCCGACGATCGTGTGACCCCGTGGAACCTGACGTGTCTCAGTGCCTGTCCCCATTTCACCTGAAGCCCACGGAAGCGCTCCTTTATCCGCAGCGCCGCTCGGCGGTACCCGGGCACGCTGATGGGACTCTGTGCGGCACGGCCGCCCTTCCCTGGGGAGATGTCCCTGCGTCCTCGCTTCCCACGGCGCTTCCCGCGCCGGGCCCGCCGCTAGATGTCAGCCTTGCTCTGCGGCGAATTTTCGGTGCCCACAGCGGATTCCAGGTGTTTCGTGCAATCGCAGAACCATTCAGGGTGAGAAAACACCCTCAAGATCGCCGAGTCTCGCCGTTAACCCGGCGCTGCCGAGCCCACCGCTAAACCGTGTTCCCGAGCGCCACATCTGCGTGTCTTTTAAATACCTCCAGGGATGGTGACTCCCTGAGCAGCCTGTTCCAGTGCTTGACAACTTCCGTGAAGGCATTTTTTCCTGATATGCGACCTAAACCTCCCCCGGTGCAACCTGAGGCCATTTCCTCTGGTCCTATCACTTGTTACCTGGGAGAAGAAACTGGCCTCCACCTCTCTACAACCTCCTTTCAGGTAGTTGTAGAGAGTGATGAGGTCTCTCCTGAACGTCCTCTTCTCCAGGCTAAACATCCTCAGCTGCTCCTCACAAGGCTTGTGCTCCAGAACCTTCCCCAGCTCCGTTGCCCTTCTCTGGACTCACTCCAGCACCTCAATGTCTTTCCTGTAGTGAGCGGCCCAAACTGAACACAGGATTTGAGGTGTGGCCTCACCGATGCCAGGTACAAGGAGGCAGTCACTGCCCTGGTCCTGCTGGCCACAAAGCACACCCGGGTGTGTCTGACACAAGTACCCACGGTTTCCCAGAAGTGCTCTTGGGGTTGGTTTTATCTGGAACTGAAATGGTTTGGAAGGAGTTCTCCTACCTATGGATAAAACCTTTAAAATCCACATCTTACACTGTGCCTGAAGACCACAAATGGAAATAATGGTCTTACTTGAGTCTGTTCTTACTGGAACAAATTATGATTGTCTCAATGCCAGAAAATTAGTCAATATAATTTAATTAGGTTTATCTTTGATAGAACTTCGTGTTGCCATTTGTTCTAAAGAAACATGTCAGGTTACAGTTCCCAAGCTGGTACAAAATCATGGAATTGTTTGGATTGGAAGGGATTTTTAAAGGTCAGCTACTCCAGACCCCCTGTCGTGAGCAGGAAAAATGGCTTACACTTTGATTCAAATTTTGATGGTTTGTCTCTTTCCTATGAGTTCTGAAAACTACATAAATGAGTTTATAGCATATTGCATTCAAAAATCTGAATTAACAAAGTGTTCTTAAGGCTGAAAAAATCAAGCACAGATGTTTAATTTAACATTGTCTCTGCATCCTGTGTTTTCTCCTTTCTACAGAAGTAACAGTACAGTATCTATGTATGCAAATGCACTGCTTATTTTTGCTGTGTGTGTTCTTTCATCTTCAGCTGGGATGGCCTTTACTTCATCAGCATTCAATGCTTTGTTTTATCTTCACTGCAAACAATGAGATATGATATTCATATCCAGTGATGACTGAATTAGTAATTTCTTTGTGGACACTGCTGTAATAGTTTACAATATCCATATAAAATCATGCGGTGTTACTGGGCAACCTGGACAGTGTTGTGAGACAGAGTTTAAAATTGCCAAACAGCCATTAATTTTGGTGGTCACAGTGAGATGTCTCGAAGAAGCTTTTCAAAGCACTCTGTATTTTTATACTATATTAGGTATTCAGAAAACCACTATAATACGTTAAACTTTGGCTGGAACTGTGATTACTCAGAAAACTTGGCCAGATGTTCCACATGGGATGTGTAATAAGTTAAAACTTAGCGATCATCAGGTTAGTTAAGGTTTCTGTTGAGTCCTGCCTGGTGTTACATACAAGAAGCAGATACGGCATCTCATTTTTTAGGCAGCATGCAACTGTCTTGATGCTAAGAATATACTTATTTTTTTCTCTATAGTGATCTCCCTAGTTTGCCAACCATCTTCTGCATTACTGGAAAAACCCCGAACAAACAACAACAACAAAACCAACAGAAAAATAAATGAGGCAATAGCAGTTGTGATCATTGTAGAGCAACGTGCATCACAAGGAACATGCACAGAGGAGAGGACATTAGAAAGGGACAGGCATTTGTAATTTTGGTACTGCTTATCTTAATAGTTTCTTTACTCTCAGGCATAATGCTCTTCTTAATACTTTGTGTAATTCCCTAGCTTTTTAGAAAAGCAAAATGAAAACATCAAACTAGATTTTGGGGAATCATAACACCCCCGTAGGGATGGTCAGCAAGATGATAATCTTTGGATGCTTGTGATAACCATGTGCTACTTGAGCTAACCGTGTCATTGACAGCAGGAGCAGGGAGTTATTTTTTAAACTGTCTCTCAGTAGGAAGGAAGAAAGGGTGTGCATCCTGTGGGTTCCCTAACGTCTTGCTGGGAGTTGAGAAATTTTCCCATACCATCCAAGTGCCTGGGAAGGAAGGCTGGACTGATTGACTGGATCCTCAAAGACTTCTCCCTGCCACTGTGTTTTGTCCCACTATTCTTCTTCCTTGAATCCTTCATCTCATTTCTCTTTATCATTAGTAGCTAGCTCAGTGCTCTCTCCAATTTTCTGGCTCACTCTTGATTCAGCTTTCCCTGGTTTTCCATCTTCTGAGCCAAGTCCTCTCCAGTGTTAAATCAGATCAGCTGATATCCCTTCCAAACCCACAAGTTTCCCATTACCTCCTGATGTCAGACTCTTATCCCAGGTAGTACCACACTGTCATTTCTTCCAGCTCCAGTAGTAGTTTCTCTCATCCCATTCTGCACAAGGAGGTCCACTCTAAGTCTTGGAGCCCTTGACCATAGGGTGTTTCCCTGAATGTGGCATCCCAGCAAGCCAAGTTATTATCCTGCCTACATTTAAGTTAAGTAGGTTTTATCTTCCTGATAAACTTTACCTCCTTTCTTCAGTGTACTCTGCCTGAAAGATCTCAGAGAAGATGCTTACTTATCTGTTGAATGAGAAGTGAGTGTAATTGAGGACTGTCTTACATTCTGTCTCAAATTTTGTGGTTAAATCAGCTTGGTCTTATCATAAGGAGACAGAAAGCGGACAGCATGTCTTCCAGCTCATTCCCTTCAGTGTTAGGTGTTATGGTAAGTCCAGAGGGGTTGATCAAATCATCTTGTTTGAACTCTTACATGCTGCAAGCCCTTATTTTTTCACTCCCTTAATATGTGTTGAATCTGATAAATTGAATTTTGACACTGAGATGATCATAGTTCCTTAAATGAGAATTGAAAAGCCTGAGGAAAAACATGCACACACACTTGGATGAGAAACAATGTGAATTGCTGCCTTTGTCAATACTATGGTGTTTTGCTGAGAGCTGACATGATAGCACTGTGTAATACAGTTATAAACTGATTAAGCAGATGAAGTTGTATGATGCATTCTGTCATGTTTCTTGTTGCAGGTTTTTTTTTCACTATTTTCTTCTGTTTTCTTTCAGTCCAACAAGAAAATTCTACAGCTACTTTGAGTAGTTGTGCTGTTTTCTTTTTTACACAAGCAGAAATGAGGAGTAAACTTAATTTGCGTTAAGCTGATTTTTATTTGATTCTCTCCTAAGTAGAATTGAGTGCCATTTAAATACTCCATTATAAGCCTACAGAAAGCAAATAATGTCACTGAGGACATTAGATGAAAATGCACGAAAGTTAAGGATTGTGATTTGGTTAAGCTTAAGTTACTCATTGTTTGTCAACTTTCATCGACAGTGAGAATATTGGTATTTTACTTGGAAAAGCCTTGTAATATTTAGCCATTGATGACTGGGGAAAGTTAATCTAAGGAGGTCTGATTTATATGGTTTTACGCCTCGTGCCCAGACAACCTAACTGATTTTCAAAATTTATGTTCTCTTAAAGCTGTATAATGTTTAGTTTGGAAACAGTTTCTCTAGAACTGGATGCATTAGTACACACCATTATCAGTTCAGGAGCTGGGGTGTTCCAGTATTTTTGCCTTTGAAAAACCCTAATGTTTACAAACTCTTTCAAAAACTTTCATTTTAAAAAGCCCTCATCTGAAACAACTTTTGAAACAAAGAAGAAACACCCAGAAGCTTGCTGGCTTTTAAAAAAAAACAACAAAATTTTCTTCAAAATTCTAATTAGGCCCAGCAGTTTAGATGTATAGAGGAAGGTGCTGACTGTGTTTGAGTTAATATTATTATTTCTCTTCTTTTGAAAGAGCACCTGGAGACCCCATTTGTGATCAGCTCCCCACTGGGTATTGTATGTACACATAACAGCCTCTGGTATGCAGAAGGTCAGACGAGAAGGTGTTCTAGTCCTGTCTGGCCTTACTCTATGAATAATAGAAGACATTTGCTGCCCAATGTTTACAATGAAAATAGACCTGGCAGATGGTGAGGAAACATGGAGGTACTCTGAATCCATACTTTATAGCTGGATAACGGAGACTGATGGGCAGCCTGCCCAGGGTCACAGAGAAAGTTGAACTAGTACCAAGAGTTAGATTGGGCACCAAACAAATGGCTTGGCCATAAGCCTGGCCTTTCTTTTGCAGTCCCTGGTACTTAGCAGACTGATTAGTGCAGAGGCTGGATGCCATCGCCAGCTTCTCTTTAGTTCCCTTTGAGAAAGCACAACTGCTATGAAGCAGCCTTTGCTGTCTCCACCTGAAAAGGATGTACCAAAACCCAGCATTGGACTGACTGTAAATGTGCTGGAGCAGAACTTAGCAATTAACTTCTTCCCTGCATGCTTAGTGAGGGCAGGAAATAGCCTTGTGCTAAGCAACTGTTTTCTATTTTCACTTTAAAGACGATGGATTCATAGGTGCATTTAGCAAACCAAATAAGCTGACTTTAGCAGTGATGGTTTTGGGTGTAAATTCTCATCAGGGATGTAGAGTTCTCTGAGGTGTCTGCCCTTTGGACTGCCTGTATCGAAATTTTAAATCTTTGCAGCATCTCTAAGGATTCTCATTCTTCATAAAATTGGGATTTCTCTGCCCATCCCAGCTCCTGTGCTCTGCCTTCTGTTGTTCCTATAGCAGACTCTGCAAAATACATGAAAGAGGGAAGAAAATGCTGCTTCAGCTGCTCAGTGGTTGTGATATTTGCCCAGGAAACTGGGGTTTGGTCTGACTGCATGGGTTTAGACCTATGTCCCAGAAGAATGCTCTAGTTGCTAAGCTCTAACTCTCTGAGTTGGGGCTGTGCTCATTTCCCTTTATTTTTCACAAAATATAATGGGTGTTCTGCTTATTGTGCTGGGCTTTTTTTTGAATCTCATTTCAAAGAATCTCTTTTTCTCCACATACTAGGATAAGGAACACAGCAGCACTTCACAGGGAAGATCATTCAACCCAGTACTTACAGTCTCAATGATTTGCTTGATATCACTAAACCATATTCACAGAGTAAGCTGTCCAAATTCAAAACAGTCTATCTGAAAACTGGTGGCCTCATGTTTGCTGATTTTTCTGAAGTTTCTTTCCTGAGAAGTGTAGAGAAGCCAATGAGTGCCCTTAAAGAGTTTCAAAGCATGAGAGAGAGACCACAGAGGGGAGGGCTGATTTCCTGCTGGCTTGTGCAGAGAATTTCCCATGCCTTGGGTTCCGAAGTGTTAACTGGAAACAATACACCTCACATGGGGGAAGGCAGAAAAGAGGAATATTTGTTATTCTAGAATAATTGTCTGGAGAAATGAGCTCAGTTACAATAGCTGTACCAACCCAAAATGATTTTAGGTATTTCACGTTCTGTTCCTGTTGCAGAGAAAGGAGAGCTACTGCTTTCTCTCACTTCAAATCCTAATCTTATGTGAATGCAAAGCAAAGATGTAGTGAGAAGTGAAAATGATGGTGAAATTTTCCAATATTCCCTCATTTTCTTTTTCTGGACCTAACTGCATTTGTTACTGCCTGAGTTGTATGCAGACTCTACAGCTGTTTTTTCGCCTGTGTACTTATCTTTTTAATGTTTATTTCTCAAGTCCCTGGGAATACTTAAAAAAGGGGCAAAGTTGAGATGCAGTTAGTGGGGGATTGTTTAAGGCTAAAATTTGGTGTCAAAACTTTGCATGTCCCAGACAATAGAAGTACTCAGGGTAAAAACTTCTTTCACAGTTTCTCTCACATTTAAACCACAGAAAAATCTCTTTATACCACAGTAGCAATGAAGCCACAGTCAAGAACTCAGATGAACAAGAGCTCTAATTTGCAGTTTTGAGTAATCTGTGTTTGGGGGTTTTTTTTAGGGTTTTTGGTTTGGTTTTGTGGGGGTTTTTTTCTGGTTTGTTCTCAGCCAAAATGCTGAAGCAAAATCAAACCTTTTCGTTTGAAAAAGTTGTGAAGAGTTGTTTTGCACAAACAGAAACGGCTTTATTTTCTCAGTCTGCGCCTCCAACAGGCACTGGTCTTAATGGATAACATATTTTGGGATTTCTTATTTGTAAAGGAAATAGTAATATTGGGGAAAAAAAAAAGACAAACAAGCATTGTGCTGAACTACTTGTTGTTTGATTCCAGGTGTGTTTTCCTGTTTGCTTCACTGGAAGCATCGAGGTTGTTTTATGCTGCTATCATGGAAGTTTGCAGCTGTAACATTGTGTGCTACTTGAGGGATGTAGATAAAAATTAATAATTTGAAGAATACCAAGATATAGCTGCAGTGTGTGCAGGTTTATGTGCCTTTTACATATTTGATACCTTAACTCCTGCTTAAGACACAGGCAAGTCAACCACTGTGAAGCTGGAAATAGTTTGGAGTAGCGATTTAAGGTTCACACACCGTTGTTCTTCACTCCTGTGGAATGCCTTTGGGAAAATACTGTACATAATTGAACTGACTGGTGCAGTTTCAGTTGGATCTAGTTAGTCTATGCACAGTTTATCCATGGGCCTGGATGTCAAAGAAATGTGGGTGGAAGATTAGCATTCAATTAATACCCCCAAAAAATGTCTTCATCTAAATAATGTTTACATTTTTTTGATCACATAGTTTTGTGTTTCAAAAGCTTTTGATGCAATTCATCACCAGACAGTATGAGGGGTGCTAATATTTTTCAAAATTCTGTGATGTTGAGATTTTCAAGATTGTCTGGTTCTTAAAACATTAAAAAAAAAAAAAAAGTACAGGAACATTATTGAGGATGTGTTCCATTTCCAGGAGAGGGGGAAAAAAAGAGGAAATCTATTATTTAAGAAAGAAATACAGCCAGTGTGATAAAAGTGCCTTCCCACGTCTTCTGGCCAGGTGCTACGTGCATATAAATGTTTCACGTTAAGCTTTAAGATCAAGGAAGAGTCTGTGGGGAACCTTGTTTCCTGGAGATCTGCTTGCTAGGGTAGCTCCCAAGTACTGACTTCCCATTTTTTATTTGGTTATTAAGGATGAAAGGCTACATCGTTTTCTGGAATAGCGTTCCTTGCATGCCATTATCTTTGTCCACAGCTATGAAACATGCATTTCCATAGCTTCTCGTGGATACCCAGCTTAGCCACTATCACAGCTGCTTTATGGAAGTTTAATTCAAAGGGTCACCTTTATGTCGCACTGTGGGCTGAACAAAAGATATATGGTTTCATTAGCTGAGAAACTGTCTTTTTTACATACAGCTGAGCCTAATGGGTCTCCAGCCTGTCTAATGCAGGGCACTCTCTGTTGCCACCGAAAAGGAAACTTTGAAAGTCTAATTTTCTGGCATGATTCGCTCTGGGCAATGTGTGTGTGTGTGTATATGCAGCCTCACATGTGTAAATCACTAGTATGAAGTTTTGCACGCTATCAAGTGTGTACAGAACAAGTAGGAGAAAAATGCAATTGAAATCCATTTGTAATCAGTTTGCATCAGCAAATCGTCCCTAGGATTAGAAATTCCAGCACTTATTATTCATCACAGCTACCCTGCATAAATATGCCTTCCTCAAAATCCAGGCTTTTTTTAAAAAAGACTGGCATGATTAACAGATGTTTCAAATGTAACAAGCTTAGCAAATAAATTTTTTGGCTTGGAAAAAACATCCAGGTTTAACTACTGTATTTTGTTATTTTGCTAATTTTTGTATTTCTGGTAAATGCTATCAACAGGAATGTTTCTGAAGTTCAAAAAAAGACACTTGCATTAAATCTTAAACCTATTTGAGACAAACCCTGGAGAGAAGGACTTGAGGGTGTCGGTTGATTAGAGGCTGGACATGACCCAGCAATGTGCAGTCACAGCCCAGAAATCCAGTTGTATCCTGGGCTGCATCCAAAGCAGCATGGCCAGCACATCAAGGAAGGTGATTCTGCCCCTCTGCTCTGCTCTCATGGGATCCCACCTGGAGTATTCCATCCATCTTGGGGCCCCGAAGATAAGAAAGACATGGACATATTGGAGTGAGTCCAGAGGAAGGCAACAAAGCTGATCAGAGGTCTGGAACACCTCTCCTCTGAAGACAAGCTCTTTACCTCAGATAATACCTCCCGTGTAGAATTCAGTCTTGCTTTACCTTTAACACAGTACAACATGTATGAAGAAAGCATTATCATCAACTTTTAAAGCAAAATAAGTGGCTTTTGTTAAAGCTGCTGTTTAAAAATGTAAAAAGTTTCATTTTTATTCCTAATCTAAGACTTAGCCAGCTAAAATGCACTGGCTATAACCAACTTCACCAAACCTGTTGTGTTTCTTCATCCACTATTATTTACGCCACTTCCATAGAAAAGCAAATGAGCTCCATTAAGAAGGTGACTTTAGATAGAAACAATAGGAAGGACTTCCAAGTAATAGAAAATAAAGATGTGATTTCAATTAATTTAGTTTAGAGGATAAAGACAGATAAAAGCACAGTAAGCAGGAACCTAATATCCTCGGCAGAGGATGGAGGCAGAAACTCTGCATGGTCCATTGCCAGCATCTCTTTGTCACAATAGGTACTTAAGTTTGAATACTGGTTTTAGGACATTTCAGTCAATGAGAGTTTCTGGAACAGTCTAGGAGTAAGAGTTCAAAAAACCAACAGGTTTTCTCACAGATTTCTTAGACTTGGAAGACAATATAGTCCATCTGACATGAACAGAAACAAACACTGTTGCCCTTATGCTTCTCATTTGGCCATACATTTGATTGCTCCCCTTCCTCTAAGGATATGTTTGAATACTACCTTGAAGAACACTTCTGAACACCTTTATTGAGAAGAATTATGGATCCTTAGAGCTGTGTTATCAAAGGAGCTTGAACTGAAGTCTCCAGTACCCTCTGTTTTAATATATCTCATTGTCTTTGTATAGCATGTCAGTGTTAGAAAAGCGAGCAAGAATAAACCTTTTCCTAACTTTCCTGGGAGGCATGGGGGTACAGTTTCTGAAAGTTTTAACCTAAAATACCTCTTTTGGGGGGCCTAATATACCATGTTCTACTTTACTCTTTGCCTCAGACACGTTATTTTGATCCAGTAAGGACTTTATTTACTTAAAAGCTCTGTCATGTATTTCATGATCTGACATGAACTGAATATCTGGTGGGCAGTTCTGTTCTAGGCTTTTCTAATATGTGTGTGTAATAACATGAAGTCTAATAATGTGTGTGTAATAATGTGAAGCTTTTGTCCTTCTTTTACACGTTTGTATTTTTCCTTCTGCATGCATTCCCTTTCTAAGTTCCTAGGTTTCTTCTGGTTTGTTTGTTTTGGAGGGGGAGGTTTTGGTGGTTTGTTTTTTGTTGGTTTTTTTTGCTCCAGAAAGCTTTTTTATTAAATGTGGGTATTTAACATTTTCCATGTTTTCCCAGACTTGTCTTAATCTTAGCAGAGTCATCAAAGGGAAAGGAAATATTTTTATTTCCTGTATTTCATTTTTCTTACCAAACTCTTCCTCTCTTTTTCTTCTTTCTAATCCTTTCTTTTGATTCCATCTTCTTTTCTCTCTGTCTCATATTCTGTCATCTAACCTTTATTTTCCTTCTCTACTTCTCTTTCTTACTTTAATTGCTCCCATAGTAGGTTGGTGATTCTTTTTCTTTTTTTATCCTTCCAAAACACTGAATAGTTCTATTTCTATTCTTTTTTACTAATTCAAGCCTGAAAAATAATTGATCTGTTGTTTGGGGTTTTTTTTTAATTTTTAGGCTAAGAAATCCTTCTCAATTTTCAAGATTATAGAGGCACGAGGTGGAGTCTTGTACTTCTGAGGAAGGCTATACAGCTGCTGGCAATTGCCCACTCTGAGGAATAAGGATCTGCCCTCAAAAAATAAAGAAGTAGAAAAAAAATCCAAAGTGAAGAATCCTAGAGGACCCCCTTGAGAGCTGAAAGCCACCCTTCCCTCATGTGAAAGACACTGCTTTACCCTGTTTCTAACAGGTTGCAGTTACCATAAGGTAAGCCTTGCTTATTGGTTATGTTTTTTTTTGTTGTTGTTTGCTTGCTGTTGATTTGACAATGGTTTGATCTGTTTGTAACCATGAATTTCAAAGCTGTGTTGGAAGGGAAGGGAAGTTTTAAAAGTGGTGTTCCTGCTTAGAAAGTTTCCTCTGACATACCCAGAGCTTGGCTCCAGCTTGATGTGTCTTCGTGCTTTCCCTGCAAATCGAAGTGCTTGGTCATTAACACAGTGAGTCACAGTAATGTGTTATGATCTGATCTGGCATTTTTAAGGAAATAGAGTGTCTAGCCTTGGATACCTCTCCTCCAGGTCATTTGTCCTAGTGATAAAGAGAGTGCTTGCTCCCCAGAGGAAGCAAAGCCGCCCATTATGTCAGCTCACACCCTGGAAAAGGCTCCTGATTTCAGTGCCTCTGTTTGTGATGTGCTCTCTAAACGGGGTCAGTGTTATAACTGGGAGGGGGGAGCAGTTTCAGCTGTGAGTGAGTGCTCAGAGAAATGGTATAACTGACTCTGTCAGAGATGAATAAAAATGTAGACAAGCTGGCTTGTTTTATATTCACTTTTTTTAAAAAAAATACATATATAATGATTTGTTTTCTGGATCATTGATTTATATGCCAGACAGATGAAAAGCAAAATTTCTATGATGCCTTTATCATTATTCTGACAAGGACTGCTTTTAAGTTAAAGACTGATGAAGAATGCCAACTTTTGACATTACTAGAACAGCCCTATCAGCTTTAATTTTCTTTTGTTTTCTTCCTGTCAAAGAAAGGCCATTAGAGATAAATTATGATCTCAAACTGGCTAATCTAGTGACGTGCATTTTTTTTTTCCCCACAAATTGCCCTAGCCAGTTTATAAGGCATTATATAACCTCATGGAGGAAAAAGGTACAGAAAGTAGAAACTGCAAATACCAAATGTCATCAGTCTTTAGGACCACTGGAAGACCATGAGTGAGTTGTCCACAGCTGAGCCATTGTGTCATGTTGCACAGTTAACTGTATGAACTCATTTGTTCTGTTGGGCTGTACTTCTGTGTGCACAGCGTTCTTGGCATGTCAGAGACCACTAGAGTGTGCTCAATTATAGCTCTGATCGGCAGCACGAGGAGGGAGAGTGCATAGGGGAGGGTGTTCAGGGTTGCTGAAAGTTTATTTTTTCCACTAAATTAGGGAGCTAGTGTTCTTGTCATTATAGATCAAAGTTAATTGACCTCATGCCATTAGCATCAGTGTGGTTACAGCACAGAGTTTAAACAGAAAGCTGCAGAGTTTCATTTTGACCAGGCTGTGTGTACACTGAAGTTTCACACTGCAGGTGAGGAGTAGCAGTGCAGACTATGAAGATTTAATGCAAAAGTTTGCTTCTTTGGATCACACTTGGGCTCTAATTTTTTCTGTTCCAAACCTGCCTTTTCTCACTTTTTCTTCTCTTTTTTCTATTTTCTTTCCAGCAATTTACTAGTTTGATGAGTGTTCAGCCACAGTGTTTTCTATAAAACATAATTGACAGCTAATAATAATTTGCACTTCTTTAGCCTGGCATAGTGTTTTCAAAGCCTTTATAAATATTGGCTGAATCAAGCATCACTCAATCAAGAAGGCCAATATTATTCATGTATTTTGACAGGTAAACCAAACTAGAAAACAAAATCAGATAGTTTCCTTGCAACCACAAGTCTGTGCAAAAGCCAAAACAAGAACACGTATCTTCTTACATCTATTCCCATGCTCAACCATAAAATGTTTGGGTTTTTCCAAATATATATATATGATTAGCATTATGATTAAAAGGTTATGATTAACATTCTTTTGGGAATAGATAATATGCCTTCTTTATATTTATACTAGAAGCTTTCAAGTGCAATATAACGTCCTGAGTATGTTATAATAGGACTGACACGAACAGAATACACTAAAAAATCCTCCCTGCAGCCCAGGTGGGTGTTAGCACAGGTATACAAGACAATATGTGAAATGAAAGAGAGAAACAAAGATTGGAGAAGATGTGAGAAGGTGAAAAAATGCTGGTAAAATCAGCAGAAAATATAGAGAATGACAGAAAAAAAGAAGGAAGAAAAATGGTAAGAAAGAGGAGCCAGGCTGGATTTATTTACTCACAGGAACTAAATTGTATATAATAGATACTATGCACGGGATATAATAATTAGTTTTTATTTAGTAAAATAAGAATATAGAACCTAGAATCACAAAGTTTGAAATAGAAATAAAAATCTTGTTTCGTATCACAATATGTAAAAACTCTGCTGTCATTGTACTCTATTTTTAATGCACAATGGTAAGGGAATAGAAACATGCTTCACTATCATGATGTGATGTCATCTATCAGTGTGTCATAGCATATATATCTATGTTATCAGTGAATAGAAAATATTTCAAAAGAAAATTAATTTAGCAGTAAATAGTAGCATATCTGTAGAAGGAGAGAGCCCCAAATAACAGTACCATTCAGAGAGTGAATATAATCACCCTTTTTTTTTTTTTCTTGTAGTTTCTGTGTTTGCAGTATCCTCTTTCAAGGCTTTGGTATCACAGAATAACTGTTAGTGTTTAGTCACTTTCTGCACCAGTGATTCCATCTGCTGGAGATTCAATTGATTTTTCAGATCTCAGCAGAAGAAGGCCCAGACTGTGCCCTGTTGCCGACGAGTGTTTGGTGGCACCAGCAGTAGGGGATGTCAAGACAAATGCTTTTAGGACAAGAGCAATCAAGATGAAAATACCACAGAGAGCTTTATGGTTTCATGGAACTGCAGACATTTCCTTATTCTGAGCAGTTCAAAATGTGAATTTGGAAAGCAAGAGGCTTTGTCCTATAGGATCTTGCCTTCTTATTGATGTTTAAAACAAAAAACAAACAAAAAAAAAGTGTGTTACTGCTCCTTAATTTGAAGCACCCTTCATTTCCTTTTACTGTTGAATTTAATACTCAGCTCTTTAAGCATGAAATTAATTCATATTGTTTTCCTAATCCTATTAAAAGATACTCCTGGAAAGTATATCTCTCCCAGGAAGAGCAGAAGTTTAGGGACAGATGTGGGAGCAAGGAGTTGATGCTATATTGGCTGAGATTTTACCTACTTAGTGTGTTGTGCCACTCAGCAGTATATTTGTTTTAACTGCATTTAATTGCTGTCAGGGCACTTAAAACTTCTGAACAGACTGAGTCCTTGCCCCTCTCCTCTGCACCTCTCTGATCTTACAGTTTCCTAAACAAAGTGATAATAGACAGAGGCCAGTGGGACTGTAGTGGCAAAATAGGTACATAAAGTGTAGTCATGGAGACCCATTGCAAGGACTGGGGGGTGGATTACTTTTGGGGTTTCCCCTAATGGTAGGTGTAAACCCTCTCTGCACATGTGATAAAATATAACGTTTGTCAGCATTGCTTGCTTTTATGTGGCATTCCCGTAAAATCAACCCTCATTTGGTTCATTTGAAGCTCGTGAGAACCTGACTTGGCCTCTGGAGAAGGTGGATTCAGGCCCTTTGACCCGAATCCTGAAAAATCAGGGTGTGATGCTCTTATGAAGGTATAACAGTGTTTGGCCTCTGTGTTGCATGTAGGAATTCTGTTTCTATCCTCAAAGAAGGAAATTCAGTTAATTTACAGGAAGGACCTTCCTAGGCTGACAGCAGACAAGACTGTTAAAACCATCTCTAAACTAGGAAGCCAGGAAAGAAAGCTGCTGAAACTTCTTAACTACTTAAACCCACTACAGACAGTGAAAGGGGCTGAGGCACAGTTGCATGAAGATGAACTTAAGAAAAAAAGGATGTTTAACAATGACAAATTAGAGGATATGTCAAGTACACTGGCTGCATTGCTGGAACTGGCTGTTCCTCCTGCTGCTGGAAGCCTGAATAATAGGATGAAGGAATTAAAATTTCTAATACTGAATACAAATGCAAATCTTGTAGTGAAATACGAGAGGCAGGTAGCCATTATATACTCTGGATTAAAGAATTGAAGCGATAAACTGATTAGGAAAGTGAGAAATATATACATGGGCAGTGAGATAGAATCGTCTGTTAGTGAGATAAAAAATGGCACCACCAGGAAGAGGGATGTGGAGAAATATGCAAGCTTTGGAACTGGATAATAATAATATCCATTTTGATGTGGGGCAGGGAGGCAGGGGTCAAGGGCAGCAAGTAGTAGTGGAATTTATGTGATCATGGAAGTCTTTAACTTACCCAAACCAAACACAAAAG
>JAWWLV010000144.1:14267210-14298675 GCA_035041135.1 Platyrinchus mystaceus
ACTGCTCCCTGCCACCCCTGTGCAGGCAGATGGCTGCAATGCAGACTGGCTCAGGGATAAGTAAGAGGGAAAATATGTGGAAGACTCACCTGACCAGGAATCACAAACATTTTGCTATGACTCTGTTCTAGAGATGGTCCATATTCTATATATTTCTAACAGTGTTTCTATATGTTTCTAAACAGTAAGTTTTTGTGTCAGATTGCTTTCTGCATGTGAGCTGAAGAGAATGCCTGGCTATATAAAAACTGTGGTGGCCTCCAAGTCTTACAATATTCCATGATGGCCAGAAGGTAGATGGTTGATTGTCTACTCAAGTGGGAATTTGCAGAGAGGTGACTCTAGTGATAGGCATTTTATTTTGCTCATCTCAAACGATACCTCAGGTTGTTAAGCAAGACATTTCAGACCTGCATTTTGGAGAACACTTCCTATTAATTTCTGATCTCAGGCTGTTGTAACACTTCATGGTGCTCTATATCTGGCAAAGGTTGAAGGTGAAACCCCCTCACACACTGCCCACAGCCCTTTGCTCACCTACAGCAAAGCTGACAGGTAGAACAAGCTCAATGCTTTTTTAGAGCAATAGTATAACACAGGTATAACGTCTGTTAATTAAACCAGATGGATATTCTTATGTTCTTAGGTTTCATTTGTTCACTTTTTGACTTTCTCCTTTCTTTTCCCTAAGAGCAACTTCAATTAATTATTTACATTTAGCTTGGGATTATCTCCTGTTTCCTTGTTTTCCTTTTCTCACTTGCACTGGAATTAAAACGTTTCTACGTAACCACCTATAGCCAGCTCTATTGTCCTTCCTGACTTTGCCAGATATCATCAGAAAAAAAAAAAAAAGACATAAAAATGTGTGAAACCATGAGAGGAGGAAGATGGAACTTCCGTATCATTATATTCCTTTATTTCTGAGAGAGTCGAGCAACAGCTGGTGTTTAAGATATACCTATGAAGTCTTTGCAACAGAGTGATACGAGCCACTGTCTTCAGCCTGTCTTCATGGCTGAAGCCAAATGGTGCCATTACTGTAATGCTAATCATCACTGAGGGCCCATTGCCCCTGGGTTCATCAAAGCACTGGCCATGGCTGCAGGATTTGAGCTTGGAGTGATCCATGCCTGATAAACTCAGAGAATGAGCCAAGTAGGCTCTTGTCTGTTTGAAAGACTGTAGATGTCCCCACAGCCATTCACCACTTCAGAGTCTGACTTTCAAAGTATTTATGCAGCAGCTGTTTGCCCTTTGGCCTTTTCTATAAATTACTTTTTTATACTCACATAGATACTTAGTGGCAGCACTGTGAATTTCTGGTGCAGGAGTGCTGAGCTGGAGGAAATCAAATCTCAAAGACCTCAGTAAGATGCTGAGAGTCCAGTTTCTTGCACTCAAACTTTTAGCACTTGTACTTCTACCTGATATCATTTAGTTTTCTGTGACACTGAGCACTGACACAACTCTTCTTAGCTGCAGTTGTGACAGGCCAATATGTTTTAGACAAAGAAGGAGCAGGAGGAGAACAGAAAGAGAAAATATAGATTCAGGCATCCAAAATGCAAGGACCTAAAATGAAGAACAATAAAAATGATTAGTCAAAATTACTGTCTTGGTTTTGCCTCTCTGTAAAGTAAGGATCTTAACAGCTACATCCCTCAAAAACTCATTTTAGGGATTTTAGTATTTGCTAAAGTCCTGAAGAAATATTGTCTGTTCTCTTTAATTAAGTTCTTGGGAAGAAAGTGAATTTAGTATTAGCATGAATCTATCTGCCTTTGCTTTCTCTAGTAAGCAAAGTAAAGCAAAGTAAACAAATTCTGTCTCCAGTAATATGGTCCACACTGCACTTGAAATATAGCAGGTAGGAAAACATGAAATTTTGTCTGTGGGAGCTTTGCTCTTTTCATTATTGTATTCTTGCAGCAAAATAGATGTTTGTCCATAGAGGAAAAGAAATACATTAAAAGGGATGTGTTTTGTTTCCTACTTCAATTTAACCTTTGTTTTCAAATGTGGGTTTCATGCCCATGAAACAATATTGCCATTTCACTCAAGTCAGTGATTGCAACAGAAAACGTCTCCTTGGCACTGCTTCCACCTCCCCTTCTGCTGGATAATTCCATTGCTTTGGTTCCTGGGCTCTGGTGCCATGGCCTTCACCCGCCCTGACTTGTAATGTGGGAAGGGCCCTGGTTCCAGCTCTTCCCTGCCCTCTGACCCTCTGGCCCTCAGCAAAGGGATCATCACTTAGGATGAATGAGAACTTTCAGAGCAATAATCAGAGATTCTCTCCCAAAAAAGAGTGGCCATGCTCTTCAGGAGTAACAGGAATAGTCATTTGTGTCCCTTCTCCTTTTGAGGGCTAGTTCTGTTCTCCTCTTACTGGGGTGGGGTTTGCTTGCCTTTTAAAACAGTAAGAAGATTAATATATGAGTTTTCCTCTCACACAAATATTAACTCAGCTCTCTGCAAACTTAGGCATATATCAGAGCTTTTATTTAACTTAGAGCATACTCTGGAACTCGATGACCAAGAGTGTTAGAAGAATTCTATTTCAACAAAAGTGTGATTCTGCTGAGCTTTCAGAATTCATGAACCTTGATTGGGAGGTACAGGCCTGTAGTTCTTCCTATAGCCACAACTCACAGTGTATCCATCCTCAGGAGCTGCTGTTCTCTGTGCAGAAATACACCTGCTCAGGGAGGGTAGGATCAATATGGGAAAAGAGCAGCACAGAGTACCCATTATTGCTTTGTCCACTAGTTAAACCTTATATCTGACAGTTATATCAGTTTCAGTCAATTAAATTTCCATTGTATTCTTTCTTTTACTAGTCTTGATCTTTAGACAGTCTCAAGACAGCAACTTCTATTTTTTGGAGGAGAGAAGGTACCTTTTTAAATTATTAAGGCCAGAGATATCCCCCTACTGTTGGCATTCTCCTTGTCTAGGAATAGGTTTCAGCATGAACTGATTGTTTTGATGTTGATAATAATGTGCTTCTAGTGATGTACTATCCAGTACAGCCAATCTGCCAGTGCCCATCCAATGAAGTATTTCTCAGAAAATTCTCAAGCATGCTACAAATGCACTGGCAATTGTAATATTGTTTGAATCCTCACCCTGGTTTTGACCAACTGAATCACTGTTCAGGTGCAGGGTATGCATTGCCTCAGTTATTATAGTAGGACAAACAATTCATAAAATAAGCACACAAGAAGAAATACAATCAGTCAAATCAAAATATGCACCTCAGAACAAAGCTATTAAAAGATTACTGAGAGGTACTTCAAGGACTGTAATGTCTCTCAGACATGTGGTACTAGAACTAGATTAAATGATTCCACTGATGCATCAAGTATTTTCAGTATAAGTAAGTGGGAAAACTTGGTGAGGAGACACAGCCCTTGAGTTGGGTAAGCAGCATGACAGCTGGTGGAAAAAATGACAAAATCCATTTGCATAGAGCAATTCATTTCTGCAGGATGGTACTGAGATAAGCTCAATAAAAGTTGCATGCAACTGAGGAAATAATATTTGAACTGACTGGCAAAAGCATAGACTGTCTCACAACTGCTCAATTTTGTATTAAACCAGCAATTGTTTACCCTAATCTCCACACTGCAGAGTATAAATGAAAGGCTGAGAGACAACATTGATTAAATTTTCTGAAAAGAATATTAATGCTGCCAGCCAAAATGCTAAGAAGACTCCTTGAGATAAATATGCTGATGATCAGCATGCTCAGGTCTAGTAATTTGGAGTTAGCAGAAACTCAAGGTAGATCATGTCTGCAACATCCTTTTGCTTCTAAAAGCAAGCTAGGGAATCATAACTAAAATAAGGGAGAAACAAGAGAAGCAATGAATGCCAACAGTGTTATACAGGGTCACGTGCTCTCTGAGTATACCTTAAACCTGGAAAAGCTAAAGCACCGTGACAGCCACCGTGCCTGACATATGAGGAAGGGCAGACTAATCCAATAAGGCAAAGATTATGGTATATATCCAACCTTGAAAACCGCAGAATTACAATATTGTAACAGAATATGTCTTAAATTTTCAACCTACAAGAAACAGAAAAAGTGTTTAAAGTCTCCAAATCTGTCAACCAGACTAGTTTTGCAACAGTTTTAAGAGAGTCTGGAAACACGCAAAGATGTAAACGACAAGAAACAATTAAATGTTTGTTGATCTGTCAGTCTGGCCAAACATTAGGAGCAAAGGACCTCATGTACATAGTGAGCTGAAAGAATAAGAACTATCCCAGTAACTCCTTCTAATACTCAGGCCACTGGAAACCTGAGCTCTGAAGAAGGAGAACAGATCTCAGAAGTGTGAGTGCTCTGAGGGTTACGACATGCTGGCCAAACATCACCCAGGTTAGCAGTGACCTGAGAAGGGAGAGTTGCCATTATCAAAGCAAAAGCTGCCAAATCTGTATTTCTTTCTGGTGTGAAATGTGTAAGATAAATATGAGAGCAGAAAAATATGAAACCAGGCACAAAGTCCATGAGGTGTTGTATCTAAAAAGGGAGGTCTGGACAGATTATTCCACTGCCTCTTTGCAGCCTTGCTTTAAGCAAGAAATGTTTGGTTCTCAGCTGTAAAACTGTTTGTGTATATTTTATTATAACTACAGGTTTCTAATAATCATCATCCATGGAGCCAAACTGACATTTCCTAATTATTTTCTTTTTTCAGTTATCTGAGCAAGTGTGGCAGTGCTGTTTAGATTAGGTTTGTTCTGTTTCACCAGGATATTTTAGAACAATGTGATTATGCATGGTTGCACCTCGCTAGCTACTACTATCATGACAAGTACAGAAGTTAAATTATGAAGCAAACGTAAGCTTTGAAGAAATTTTTATTTAATCTGTATTCCCCTGTTTCATCTGCTCATCCATCCAGCACAATCTGCATCATTATTAACCACACCATATTTCTAAAAAAGGAGTGTAAAAAGTAAGACATCTGTGTTAGAGCATTAATGTATTCAAAGGTTTTTACTTTCATCTTCCAGGCATTAACACTGTGTAAGTGCAATGTAGGCGCAACTTACAGCATCGATGAGATACCACAAGAAAAACGTACTGTCAAAAAAGAAGGAAAAGAAGATACAAGTAGACCAAGTATTATGCAAAAAGAGGACTTTTATTCATAAATAGAGCACTTTTGCCTATTGCTCCTATATACATTTATTTCTAATTGCTACCACAATTTTTAAGGCACTGAGGCAAGCCTCCAGCAGTGTGCTGAAGGTGTGTTTGTGCTGTTATGCCCTCTGGCTTTGCTGCCAGCCTATTCCCTTAGATCAGAGCCAGAAGGCAGACTGTTTTCGAATACCGATCACCTCACCCGGACCTAATCCTTTGAGTTCTCTTTGGCATCTATTCCTTCTGCCAGTTTCCTCTTCTGTTCCTCTCTTTTCTTCTGAAGTTGACAACAAAGACATCCTCAGGGCCCTCCTTGATGTAAGACCACTCTTGATGTTGTTACAGTGTGGGTTTTTTTTTTGTACCCTAAAGTTGTGCTACTTTTATATTCAGCTAGCACAATATTTGCACACCAGAAGATAAAGAAAATGAGAATATGTTACACAGAATGATAGTTTCTTTTTCTTATTTGTACACCTTGGTTCTTTCAGTGGAAACCTTTATTCTTTTTCTGTCATTTATCTACATACCTGATCAAGAACCTAAAGGTATCTTTTTACAGGCTGTGCTGCTTATATACCTTAAATTGGCCTGACCTGCCACTTTTAATTTTAAAAAATGGCTGTATGGGATGTGGATGAATATGGAATTTCTATGAAGCACAAAACTTTTGAACGGTTCCTGTCCTCTGTGATAGTGAGTTTTAAAAGGGAAATCTCCAAAGAGCTAATTAGTAGACAAGTAGAGCTCAGGCTGAACAAAGCTGAAAAGATAGCAGATAACTAAAAGGACCTGGCCATAGCTGACAAAAATCAAAGCACTGACAGAGAGCTGGCAGTAACCTTGGGCTGCTAACTGACAGGGACAATAAAAAAAGCCTCTGAGTGTGGCAGAGAGTGACAGCCACAACCACAGGCTCTCTGAAGGGCCTGAAACCTCCACCAAAACGAAGATATAATCTTCTGCCTGGCAGCACCATACACTTTTCCTTCCCTTTCCAAACTGGAGAAATTGGAGCTTGTCTAAATAATTCTGCTGCATAAATGTGAACTGAGAATGGAAACGTCCAAGACTGGCGTGCCAAGTTTAGAGGCAAACCTATGATCTGAGGGGATATGTCTGCAAAAATGTAAGTTTGACTGGGGGACAGTGGAGGTTTCCTTTGCTTACCCTGATACTTTTGCTAGAGCAGCCACATGGTTGTTTGTCTCTCTGTAAATCTTCATGAGATAAACATTCAGCACAAACTTACGAAAGACATTTATGCTCCCCGAAATGTAACATAAAATGGAAAACACAATTAGCTTCTCTCCAGTTGGCATGGCAAGGGAGATGCTCATTGCTGCATTGTATCCATAGAGGAAAATGTGCTTGATCTGATTCTAGAAGTCACATGTCACTTAATAAATTATGGCAATACTTTGTGTTTGTGTGCCCTCACCGATTGTAAACATTTGCACACTGTGATCAACAACCTGTGAAACACTGTTCAGCAAATAATCATTCACGAACTAAGACACTGAGGAAATGCACACAAGTAGCAGGTAACGTATTGGACCAGCAACCATGCAAATGAGTTACGCAAAAAAGCCATGGAGATCATTTCAAGAGACAGTAGAGACGGTAACTGCAGGGAAACCAAGGCTGTAGAGTGCTGAGAGCTTTTATGAAATAGTACTGTCATTCCTGAAATCACCATGAGAAGAGACTAAGTGTTGGTTTTGGGCATGTTAATGTTAAGACAGAGATTCTAAAACTCGATTTTCATATCTCAGTGTTCTTCCTGCAACCAATTTTACTTCTTTCATAGAGTGAAACAGAGACTGACCATTTTCAGAGGTGGACAGTTTCTTTTATCCTAAAGCTATACTGAGCTTACTAAGTATCAACAGTCCCCTTGAAAACTGTAACACAGTTACTTGGGAAATCTCTTGTGTTTTGTGGAAGGGACAGAGATTATTTTAAGGTTAAAGAAGAGCTTAAATTTCTTTTACGCACTCCAGAAAATCACAACAGTACTTAATAATTCTCTATGACCCAGTGTCTTGGATGTGTGTGTTTAACTTGATCTTTCAGCTAGGAGGTCAGTTATGAAATGTCATGCATGTATTTGAAGCATTAAATATGGCTTAGAAGAAATATCTGCTCCAGATATGCAAGAGAAATTCAGTATTATTATTTAAATTTCTTTAAAAGCTTAAAAATATTGAAGTCATTTTTTCGAAGACTGCTTTTTGATAGTTTCCATCTATCTACAAGCCAGAGCAAATCCAAAATCTTATAGAAATTGGCTAAAACCTCATGAAAGAGATAACCTTTTACTTCATTTATACCTGTAAATTAGCAACCTCAAGATTGGGAAATTCTTTTATTTAGAAATTGTAGTTCTAAACCAGAACACAGAAAGGTGGCTTAAGAGATCCTCTGTGTGGTGGGACAATTACATGCCACAGGACATCCTGCAGATAGCCCCTAGTTTACACTTGCAGTCAGAGCAGTGCTCTCTATAAAAATCTTGATTAAAAAGACTATCATGGGATCCTCTGATTGTTAATATTTTTAAAATTTCATTCATCCAATTTGTCACCTATTTTCATTCTCCATTTCATAAGACCCAAATAGCCTTTGACTATGCTTCATTTCTTTTTCTTCAAAACCATGTTGCTCTTAGTCTTTGGCCTGACCTGTCCCCCTAAGATTTCTTTTTCCCTTCTTTCATCCTACATGTCTTACAGTCTCTCTTTAAGCCTTTGAGTTCTTCTTCATGGCTCCCACTTTCTTCTCTGCAGGTGTCCCTCATTCCTTGCCTACATATATTTCACTTTCACCCCCTGCACAGGATACATTTCCCTCCCCTTTCTCTCAGAAAGGAACTCTCCTCTTCCAAGTACGTATTCTTTACTCAATTTATGTCACAACTCCTTAAACACATATGAACCAGAATAACATAAAAGGGCCAGCAACAATATGGCCATCTCCTTTCTTGAATTGTTTTTCTCTGTTTTACTGCACTGTATTAGCAACCACCTTCCCCTTATAAAAAGATTCACAACTTCCTTCTCTCTTCGTACACTGATACAGCTGACGAGAAAAGCTTTTAAAATCCTCTTTTGTTAATCTGTGCTTTAATTCCTCACTGACTAAAGGGCTGGTACAGGTTAACTTACTAACACATATATATACTAAAGCCCTTGTAAATTAGTTTTGGAAGGTAGCACTGTTCTGCATTCTACTCAGTGCATTCAAAATGAATACAGTTATAAGGGTGACATTAATTTCTAGTAGCAACTGAAACAAAATTGGGCCAGTTTAACTGAGATTGACATTAATGTATCACTGAGCAGTTAGTTATATCACATGAATTAGATATTACAAATTCAAGAACCATTTGTTATGCTTTTAGTACAAATTTTCCTGACATAAGTGAGATAGAGATAAATAGCCAGTCACAAAGATGTCATTTGGTCTCTTGGGGCTATATTGATAATTCCTGCTGAGAAACTCTAGCAGTAGTTTACCGTGAAATAAAATGTGGAACAGGCATCCATGTTTTGGTAGGGATCTTTTGTGAGTGGTCCCTCACTTTTTAATATTGATTTTTATGAAAAGTGTATGTGTTTTCGTGTTTTGGCAGAGGAAACTCCATTGAGAAACTTTGGAGTCTTCTCCATTTAACTAACATTAAAAGAAATGTCATAACGTAATGATGAGTTCTACTTTGTTGCTTCTTCCAGCAGAAGAATAGCTTTAAGTAATGAGGCTTTATTTCAGGTGTTACTTAGATAAATCTCTACTGTCCTTTTACCAGAACTACCTTGCACAGCCTTTCTTGTTGTCAATATACTTACAGCTCTAGTAATTACCTTCAAACTGTGGATACCTAAAAAAAAAGGTTACTGATTATTATTTGCATATCATATTTCATTTTTGTAGGTTGCTTCTGTATTGTTACATTCTGTTGAATTGTTCAAAATCTTGAGGTTTGTGGGAATTTAGTAGCAAACTTAGAAATGCTGCCTCCTTATTCTGCTTCAAGACAAAAATTCAGAAACGACAGAATTTTCTCTTGGGTAAATGTTCTGTCTTCTAATTCACCCGAACACTGACACTAACCTGTGCTCAGGCTGTGTAATTTTTATCCAGCAGTTTTTTGTGACTTGTGGGCAGCACTTGTGGTCAGTGAGCATTTCTGATCCTTAGAGCCAGCAGATGGGATCTGTTTATCTACAGCAGTGTGGCAATTGCAGGAGTCATTCTTGAAACACTAAGGCTTCCTTTCCTTAAATAAAAGTATCCACTACTCGTAAGACGATTGATGAACATTGTGCCCATCTAGAAATGTCCGAATGGGGATGTCTGTTAAAGAACGGCTCTTTTTATTTATTGTATCCTTGCTAGCATGATTTGAGTCTCCCTGTTAGGCTGCCTTTTACCCCGGTCTATAAAGTGGAATGTGTCCTCTCTGAGCCTCTCTGTGCGCACAGAACCCGTTGGCACTGATGAATAACTAGATGCTGCTGTGAGCCTGTGAGGACTGGGGCCTCATGGGCCTCATCTTACTCTTCTGAAACTACTTCTACATTCCAGTGATGTAAATGAAGGCTCCCTTGTACAGTAGTGAGAAGCAAGAGCAGCTATGTGCTTGAAGTGCCTTTTCTTTTAATATGCACATTCCTTGAATGCTGCCTGAAATGACCAACAGCAGAATGTAAAAATGAAAGCTGAAGCTTCTACCAACACGATCCCAAATCATCTGTTACAGCAGGACTGAATATTTACTGAAGAAATATAGTGACAAAATTAAATTAATATGAATGCTGCCAGCACAGACTCAGAGAGAAAATGTGGAGGAATCTAAAAATCTCTTTTCTCCTAGTCATACTACACTGCACATCCTTCTGTAGTTTTCTTCTTTTTACGCATAATAAAGCTGCAAGCATACTTTGGTCCACTATAGAGATTTTTTTTGGAGCCAGGGGTATCTTTAAGCAGCAGCTACAAAGGATTATTTTGTGTATATCTGGTGATATATTTGTGAGAACTGGGTCTGAAAAGTGAATACAAAATTTTCTCTTATTATTATAATTTTGAAGTAGTTTCTGTTGCATTAGTTGAATAGGATCTTTTTCAGTCTTTTCATTAGAAGAATTTGCTTTCTTCTTCACCAAAAATTTTATTTTAAAAAATCTTTTATTTAAATGAAAATCAATAAAACCTCTGCTGAAGCTATTGCTGCTAAGTGCGTTTTAGAGAGACAACAGACATCTAATGGTTCCTAGAGTTTTTGTGTTTTATTATGAGGAAATGGCTTCTGGTAAAATATACCTGCTGGAAATATGCAAACTGTGATTTTGCCTATTTTTGATGGGCAAATAATAATATTTGGAGCCATGAGTGTTTTCTTCCTACATTTATTTGGCAAAGAGCAACAGAAATTTTCCTTTCAGAGATTCAACTCTCCCCTATAATGCATTCAAGCCGAGCTAAATCTGGTGTCTCTCCATGTCAAACAGGATGTGCGTGCTTGCTGTGGTGGGATTGCTCACAGGGAATCATGCAGTTGCTTCCAGATTGTTTCCAAAATACATGAGTTTTATGGTTTGAGTTACTGATTAAAGGTCACTTCTCTATTTGTATTCTACTTTGACACCTCAGATGAGATGAAATTCTTGAATTATAAAGCTATTTAGGCAGCTATGAATTGTGCTGAGCAGTGAGAGCTCAGAGTTCAGCTCCCTGCTGACTAAAAAAGCCCCAGATTTTTCCCCTAGAAACTTCAAGGGCTGATTTTTTGAAGAGACTTTGTTGAGACCGTAAACTGCATTTTTGGAGAAGTCTTTTAATTGACAGTGGCTCCATTATTCTAATATATTTTAATACTGTACATGATTTTAGTTTCATAAGCGTATTTTATAAATCAAAAAGAAGATGTGCTATTGTATTCAATGTAGTTAAAGAGAATATTAACACCATTTAGAAGAACAAAACAGACAGCATGTGGCAATAAGTATGAAATAAAAGTGGGATTACACAATAACCTCTTCACACTAAAAATGTTATTCATATGAAAAAGTGTTAATTGCATTTAAGTGTAAACTATAATTAAGTATCAACATTCCCTATTCTTGTCTGTTCACTGACTGCAGTAAAATTATTCCTGGAATGAATCTGGCCTGGTGACATTGGTGACACCTGTGCCTGATGATTTTAAATGACAGTTTTGATCTTAGGTCACCAGAGCCTCGTGGGGCAGAGGGATGAATGACTATGGGACTACTGGAGCTCTCTTTTTGCCAGGCTTGTATCTCTTTGCCTTCCGCAAGGATTCATCAGATGAAAATTGATGGGAGGGTGACACATAGCCTAGGTAAAATAATCTTCAAGTCATATAATTTAAATTCATTCTGTGTGTTTTCATTAAAAGGTTTCACTCCATTTCTTAAACATTGGGCCATCACAAGTTTCTAGCATACATTTCATTGCAGGGCGTGGGGGGTGCAGCCAAATAGCTGTCAGAAAGATATTTGCCAGAATTTCAGTCATTAATATAATTATTCAGTAGCAAGACTGCAGATTACCTTAACTGAAGTTCCAGTTTTCTTCCCTTGCTTTCCCCAAATTACATGTGTGAAGAAAACACAGAAGAATCCTCCCACAATAATTCAGGGAGGTGCTTGCATTACTCCAGTGCAAGGGAGAAAAAATATGCTCTCAAGAGTCTAATTCTACACTTGTTTGGTATTATGGCTTCTGGGTGCAGAATCCAGGAGTGTTCACTTGACTCTTGTTGCTGTGTAACGCTAAAACATTATGCGTTGATTCTGTATAGAAATTCTCAGTAAAATCTATAAAATGCCTGATAAATAAGATAGAAAATGCAAGCAGTTAAGTACCAAAGCTGTACAGTAGTACACAGGGCTTTTAAATGTTACTTATTGCCTGTCTTTATAACTGTAAAGTGCATTCTAAGGACAATTGAATGAAATTACCTGTTGCTAACTGCTCCATTTTAGTTGGAAAGAAAAGGAACTTCCTGCAGCTTCTTAATAATTTCCTGCAAGGCAAGAAAACAACATATTCAGGTTGAGCAGAAGCAATAGGGAATACAGGAGTTGCAGTTCACTATTTTACTATGTTTTTATTAACATTTCTTATAAAGGTGATATTTATATATTCTGATCCTTGTGATCTTCAAAGTTAAGCTTTCAGTAGGTAGAGGCTTAAATGACACATATCAGGGTAGTTGGTTGGTTGTTTTTTTTCATTTGCAAAGTGGCTGTTCTGTTTCAATTAGGCTAACTCAAAGAGTAATTTGAATTCAATCTGGAAAGGCACCCCAGCTAGGTAGAACACTTCTCAATCTTTAGGAGTTTATGAATTATGATAGCCTTTGGCTAATCATTTTGCAAGATTTATAGCCACTGCGTATTCAGTTGCTGACTATCAACCTTGTCAGGGAATAGAAAGACCAAGACAGTGGAAGAATCTGCTGCTTTCAATACCTTTTCTCCACTACCCTCAAAACAGGGCTCACAATCAGAACAGTCAGAAAAACACAGAAGAGCCCAGGAACCAAAAATACTTTAAGTGAAAGCTTTGGTCTACTCCAAGTGACCCTGTCTAACCATTCAAACATCTCATATGATGAAAAAATTACACAACATAAAATCCAGATCACCAAAATATGATAGATTGGTTCTCATCAGAGGTGTTACAGTGCTCATCTACCTGTCAATAGAGACACAAGAAAATTTAGACCAGAAGTCTTGGCAAAATATCAACTTAAATATTCTGCCTTCCACAGAGACAATACTAGTGATATTCTGGTGATCTGACAAATACCTTTGACAAATAAACTGGTGTTTATTTTTCACAAAGTTTTATATATTTACCATAAGCAATGTATCAGCAGTTTAATGGTCAATATTAAAACCTGGATTATAATTTGAAGACTTGGGTCAAAAATATGTTTTATACAAAGTCGTAAAATTTGCCTGGGAGGGCAACCATACCAATGAACTACTAAAATAAATTTACAAACATATAAGATATGATTCTATGCTGTAATGATTATGGCAACACTGTAATTCCCTAAAATAATGACTTTGCAGTCAGGTTGTGTTTTACTTCTAGGCTTAACTTTTTTTTTTTTAATGACTACCTATTTATTATTTTAGCTAGTCACAGTCTCCACTAGTGATTCACTAACAACACTAGACAAGAAAAGCCTCTTTTTATCCACAAATAATCCAACAAAAATTGTTTCACAGCCGTCAGACACTACTTCTTCAGCTCCATCCTTCCAATAGATCTAGAAACCCCTAGTGATAGTTGAAAACAGGCGATATAAAGCAGAGACACAATGGCACCTGCCACTCTTAAAGCTGTTGAGTTGAAAATCAGTCTTCCATCAGTCCCTAAGTATTCCAGAAATTGTCTGTCCCCTCAAAAATCATCCCCAATACAGATACCCCAAAACATATGCAATTTAAAGGAGACTTTTAAAGACACAAACCAAGAAGTGTCATATTAAAGTAAGACAAATTGTTCTTTTCCTCCTCATATAATGATGGAGGCATTATTAATTCCATAGCCAATTTTATATCTGTTCAGGTAGCAATTTTGTGTGATATGTTGCTAAAGCCTTCTATCGGGATCAGGAAATTCAGCCTTTCTTATAGGCCTATCATAACTTCTCTCTATGAGGTGGAGTAAATTGTCTTCTTCTACTTCAGCTCTCTATCAATAAATGGGGATAACAGAGCATTTCAAAACAAAGTGGTGAAAATTTACTGGTAAGCCTGATACTTACAGGCTAAAAGCATGTGCTTTAAAAAGCATTTCCCTTCTTTGCTAGTGTTGATCACCCTGAGAAAGGGTAACAAGTGGTTTCTTTTTATTTCTTAACTTTATGAGAAAGTCTTAGAAAAATGTAAGCGGAGGGGGGGCAGGGGAATTTCTAAACTGGAGTAAGACATGAAAATAATAGTTATTAAAGAGTGAATGGTAAATATAATTGCATAAAGGAAACTGAGGTCAGCTACTTTGCTAAAATTAATCCATACTTTTTAATTTCAACTACACATTGGTCTGAGCAGTTTATGCTAAGCTATCTGATTTCATATTCAGTTACCTACAAGAGACAGTTTCAATTACTAGAAGGTTGTTGGAATTAAACCTGCAATGGATAAGCATTTTTTACGGATAGTAAATGACACCCTTTCCCTGATACTGCTGCAAGCAACTCCTGCTGGGGAAAAAAAGTGATGTGTGCTCCTTGCAGTTCTTTTCTGATTTATTTTTAAGCAATAGGGACAATAAATGCTACCTCCTAAATACCTTGGGATTTGGGGATAATTGATTAAATTAAAAATAGTAACATCTATTTCTCTAAAGTGTTCTTACATATTTACAAATAACGTGGAAGTTATTATCCAAGTACTACACAAAAAGAAACTAAGACACTGAATGTTATGTGACAAGCCCTCACTGACTTGAGTGGGTTACAGTCAAGCTATATAATAATAAATAACATATGTATCATGTATCAAAATCTGTCTGGACCCTCAGATCAGAGAAATTTGCTATGGGAAAAGATAAGAGGTTATCTGTTGCTTGTTGTCTGGTTATGTCTCTTTACTACAAAAGAGATTCCTTTTTTCATTTTTTCCTTTTGCTAACAGGTCCAAAGGCTTTGTGCTTTCTTCCTCAGTGCCTTCACTTCTCATCCTCCATCTCAGGTCTACTTCCATCCATCTTGAACCTCCTGCCTGTGCCTTTACACACTTCTCCCTGTGCTAGATTCGCAGTTCTGAGGCTTCAGAGGACTCTTCCCTCTTTCCCTACCCAAAATACTAAAAGGCATAGCATGGGGTTACAAAGAAGGCATTGTTGGGAAAGGGAGCAAGAGGCACAGAGCTTAATCCAGCTTCCAACACTGTCTCTCCGTTCTCCCACACTGCAGCACCAACCCACAGCTCTGCCCATGCACAGATTTTGGAGAGGCAGTCACAGTGCCACGAGGGTGCTGATTTTCTGTTCCTCACTGTTAAAAAGTTGACAAAATTAAGGAAGATTTACACAAAACCAGTTATACTCTCTTGTTCTCTTCCCATGCACCCTAGTAAGTCAAGAAAATGTATGTTCAAGTGTTGTTTTGCTAAAAATATGAATGTTCCATGTGTTTTTCCAGTCCCTTCTCTATAATCATTCCATTCATGTCCAGTGATGCACATCTCAGATCTGATTAAATGAATTTTGGAATTGCAAAGCAGAAAGAGATATACTTGTGTAGGACTCAAGACCCTGCTAAGTCAGGGGCTGTTCCACACACAGTGCAGAGCCTGCATGCTGAACAGAACAGCCAACCCAAAACCAACGTGGGCAGCCCAATGTATTTAGAGCACTTGGACACATGAAGAGTTTGCCTGGACTGAGCTGCTGATTTATTAACAATACTTTCAACTGGAAAGTTTATACATACAGCTTTCCACAAAATACTCTTGCAAATTTAGCTAATGTACCTGTATGCACCTTGTATTAACGTTTCTAACTTCACTGACCTTCACAGTAACACACAGTTCCTCATAATGAAGCAAAAACATTTTGTATCTCTTTTTTAATTAATTGCAGCTATTACTCCAAATAATTAACTTCTATTCACTTATTCCTATCAATTAACCAATAGAAAGCAGAAAATAAGAGCTACAAAATAATGCTGAAATAAGATACATTATTTAAGCAATGAAGCTTGGGGCTGGAGCTTGAATTTTGGTCAAGTTGTGAACTGAGGTTTTAGTCTACAGCATTACAGAAAAGGCTAACTGCAAATTTCAACCCAGCATTAAAACTTGGCATAGTGTTGTTCACATGACTTCCCAGGGAAAGATGTAACAATCCATTCTCATTTATGGAGATGTATTTTATGGAATTTATCAAAATGCAAAGAATTGACGGGAACTGAAATATTGTTTTTCCTCTTTGCTATTTATATATTTGCTTTGTAAATTCAGATAAGGTTACTTTGAGAACTTTAAAAGAAACAATTTTTCCAACACCTTGTCCAAATGTATCAATTAACCACCAGCTTAATTCTTTTAAGGAAGAAAGCAAGCAACTCTTTCTCAGCCTTTTTTTCATTCTGAAAGAAAGATGTACTCCCTTGCAGGGTTTATTTTTACTGTCCATTCAGAAGGGTTTATTTTGAGTGACTGCAGGTGATATGTCGCTTACACACCTTTATTTAGTTATTTTATTTAAATTAATAACCCCAACTCAGATATGAATATCACAAAAGTGACACTAATTTTGTAGGATAAAGCAGCCTCACTGTACTTGGAACTAAGAAAACCCACACGTGTCTCTTGTCCTACAAGCTCTGGTGCAACTTGTGGGTTTTCATCCCTCTGTTCACTTGCACGCCTTGCTGGGGCAGCAGGTCAGGTTCTGTGACTGTTCCTCAGCTGTCTAGTTTCTTAAATGGCTGATATAAAAATATTTAGGCTGAGATGTTGATCTGTGAACTGATGCTCACCAAGAATAAGAGGCCTTTATTTTTCCTGCTATACGCTGCTCTTCATAGTACAATTCTTGTTCTTTTAAACACAGTATCTGTTGATTGGGGAACATATTGTCTGAACGTTTTACATTGCCCTCACACACGTCATGGTCTGTTCACAAAAAAAGGCAAAGGAACTTTAAAGGAAACAGTAGCACACGCAAAAATATATGTGTGTGTTTTGCTTGTCTTTTGCCTTGACAGCTTGTCTAATTTTCAGCCTCTTGAGATAGGAATGATTTCCTTTCTTACCTAAAGCATTTATATAACAAATAATTTTTACAATCATTCTTGTCCTGCAGGCAATTTGTTAAAATGCTTCACTGGGTTTTTTGGACATTGAATGAGATCGTATGCTTACTATTTCTTCATTGGCTGAGAACAATTTGTAGCCAAGTTTCTGGTGTAAACACTAATATTTAGGAGTCTGCTACGTCTGTAAAACTTCCTACCAGAACACCTGTGGCACTGAATTTCTCAGATGAAGAGGGTGGGAGAAACAAATGAAACAGATTTTATTTCTTGCAAGCATAAATGTCTTTTCCAAGTTACTTACACTTATTTCTTTAACCAACTGGATAATGCCTTCCAGTGTAATTGGAAGAAAATTAACATGTCCTCTGGCATGTCCCTCTGAAAGATGAGATTCATGATGGAACACAGCATTCCAAGGAGCCTATACCTATAGGAATACACCAATTTCATTTCACTACATCTGGAGACTTATTTGAATATAACCCAACACACACAGTCTAGATCCTAGACCAGTCAAAATAGTGCCGAGTAATTGCTGATCCTAAGTGACCAGGTAAAGAACACTTATACTTAACAAGTTTGTGTGGTTATCACCTGAAAAATGTGCTGAGGCCAGAGAGCTTAGGGAATTCAGCAGCACAATGGATAGAATTGGAAATTCCTGTAAGATTTTCATTGCTTTCCAAAGTAACTAGGCTACTCTTTGAGCAGAGATGCAATTATTCATTTGCAGTCCACAAATTCGCATAAAATGATCCCCTTTTCACTCTCCGTTTGGATGACAGTATAGTGCAGAAGAAACAAGAATGTTTGCCTGATGGGCTATATGTTTTTATCCATGCATATCCAGAAATAATGGAACAAGTCCCTCAAACTTTCAAAAAATAATTTTCATCCAACAGAGACCTAAACTATGAAAAATTTCACCCGGCACCCAGAAGTTTTCAGAAAGTTATGAGCTGCTGAAAATGGGGATAGCATGGAAAACGTCACACAACCTGAACAGTAGTAGTCATTTTCTCTCCTACTGTAATATGTAACGGTATAATTTATTCATGTCCCCAAAATACATTAGGTAAAAGGAAAGAATTCTTAGTGCTGGTAGACTTAAACCCTCTAAAAGTCAATAGAGTTTCTCATATGTATGATTAAAGTGGGGGTTCTGCCTCAATTAATTGTTTTCCAGATGCACTAAATGAGCAAGATTCCATTTTGGTTGGAAATACAAAGTGCTTGTCAAAATGCCATTTCCTACTGAATTTCAGTTTCCTGCCGTGGGAAAACAATCCCTAATAGCTTCCCCCTGCCTCCATTGACTAGCTCTCTTCATATTTTCCCTGCTTTTTGAAAAAATTATAGCAATCCCTAAGCATAACATTGCTTACTTGCAAAGTATATTGTTTAAATTTAATTCTTAAAGCTATTCAGAAATTAAAACAGACCATTTTTAGCTATTGGGCTATAGTGCCTCCTCCTGCTGCTTTTCTGATCATCTCCACTTTTCATACCAAAACGAGTTTCTTTTGTTGCTCATTTCACAGAATTCTGTGGCTTAAGTTTTTGTTGGTTTATTTTTTTACACTGAAATTGAATATTTTTCCCTATATAAAAATCTGTATATATAGAATCAGAATCAGGGCAGGGCATGTATTTAATTGCACAATATTTCTTATCCTTGGAACATTAATGGGCAAAGACAAAGTTTACTTTCACCAAAAAAAAAGTTAAGTCCTTAATGTATTTAAATCCTTTTAAGTTAATAGGCAGCATTCACTGCAGAGTTTGTTTTTATACTACCTTTTTTTTTTGAAACCATCAGAAATTTCTGTTTTACAGTAAAGATTGCAGTCTGTTCTAAGCAGGCCAGGACTTCCAAAGCATTATTTAAATACCTCAGCTGAATACCAGCATTCTTTCATCCCATTTCACACACTGAAGTACTAAAAGGGTAAATAACTTGCAATATCATTTTGACTGACTTGACTTTGGAAAAGGCACAACCTACATAAACAACTGAGCAGTTGTTAGGTGCTTAACCGGATCTTTAAATGATCCCATATGCTAATCTGCTAATGCCGATAATGATTATAAACACCTCACTTCATCATATTAATGAGTTATAGCCAATAGAAAAGGACAAAATCTATAACTTTTCCACAAACTTAGTTAAATGTCAAGGTTTTTAAAGGCCTAGTTAGCAAGTATATTAGATGAGATATGTCAGTTTCCCAATTTACGACTCTGACTTGTCTCTTGTGATTCCTTATAGCCTCTAGCCATTCTCCTCTTACCTGAGGCATTCTCTGGCAAAAACCTGATGCTTCCAGTCATTCTGCATTCTTGTGTTCCTTCAAAAATAATTGGACAGGCACCTCTCCATAAACAATCATCATTAGTCACATAAGGTACACAGATAAGAATACCATACAAATAAGTTTCAATAGAATGTCTTGAGCCAAATAATAATAATAATTTGGCCAGCATGCTAAAAATGTGATTGACAGGGAGTTAATGCACTTAACACTTTTCCAGCAGGCTGTTAAAATGAGTTCCTTGATGCTCAAAAAAGTCCTGCTCCCAGAAAAGTGACACCGACATTGACCAGTGAGTTTGTTGCTGTTCAGTAACCTGCTCCATTTCCAGACTATATGATTAAAGTCATTATGGGAACTGTCAGTGGGAGGGAAAAAAATGAAAACTGTCATAAGAAGCAACTGTTGGAAATCCTGGCATTTTTTTATAATGCTAAACTATTTTAAAATATTGTCTGTAATTTTATTATCACGATATCCAGCCATATACTAAGAATCCATATAATAAAATAAATCCTTTGAGGTCATGCCCTTAAATGGTATACATGACCACCTTTACTACATATACAGTAGGAAGTATTACATGAAAGGAGTGAATTAGCTTACAAAAAAAGAATCCCTGTTTTAAAATATTAGTATCATATTTAAATCCTCTAAATTAAATAAATAAAACTAGGGAGTGAGGGGAAAAAAAAACAACAAAAACACAAGAATTCACAATTGAAGGAATTTTCTTTAAAAAAACACCAACCTGCCCACAGCGTAATCCTACAGAGCCAATTAGTTGCCTCATGAGAATGCACTACATTAGAAAGATAAAAATGTCCTAATTTCAACTTGAAACTTTTGTAAATTTATCTTAATATTTCATGCAATTATATAGTAATAATTTTACAGACTATTTTACACTCTTAAATACCCCCTAAGTTCTGCTTTAACTGACCCACCAAATGCACTGTAAATTGTTGTTAGTTGTATAGAGATTGCAAGACATGCCATGCATTGCTCAGACATAAATTATAGTATTTGTCTTGTATTGGAATTTGATTATTTTAACAAATTCACAAATGCTTCAGTCTTAAAGTGTTTAAAAATTCGGGGGATTTTTATATCAATATAAAGGTCTGACCCTTCCCTTACTTATCTTTAAAATATTTTTATAGATCCAAAAGGGTGCATAAGAAGATAGTGTCTTTAATACAATAATACCAACACTATAATTTTCTTATATTTATTTTTCTTTTCTCACTTGCTACGCCTAGGTTTTGACATTAAGAATATTGCTTTTGATATTTTCAGCATTAAAAACCACTTTATGCTTTGGTTCCATTTTACTCCCAGTCAGAAAGATCAGAAAAAGCTCAAGTCACACAGTGAGAAACTTTATCCACTGAATGAGACATTATCCATTCCACCAGACTACAAATCAAAGAGTATCTCTTAGGCTGCTTAAAAATTCATTTTAAAATCTGATCCTGATTGTACTTTTATGGTAATTTCATACCATCAATCATCCTTTTACCTTTAGTCTCTAGGTCCACTGCTTTCCCCATAGATCTCATTCTCTCTACCTCATTATAATTCTTTAGGTGAGAAAACAGGGTAAGAAACCTTAACAGAAAATGAGAGAAAGATGTAAATTTCTCAAGAAAAGTCAGGTTCACTAAGAAGCACAGCTAATGATATGTTCTGATCTATGTTTTTTTCTTTTTTTCTAAATTAAAAGATGGAGGGGGATAGAATAGAGTGAAAAACATATTTGCCATGAAAATAAATGTGTTTGTAATCTGCATTCCAACTCAACAATATCATTTATACAACTAAGCTGTCAAAATACCTTCTTAGATGGAGTTCCTTAAAAAAAAAAAAAAAAGATTTTTGGAGCTCCACAGAACTTTTCCTAATTAAGTGCTGAACTTCCTAAAATTCTGCACTTTCCATTACAACTAAGGCTGACCCCTCTTTACCAATACTGTAGATTATGCAAATTGCAGTACTCAGGAAATGGAACTAACTGCAGAGTGCTAGAAACATCCTGATCAAACACCCCTTCTAACACCTAAACTTAAACTACATCATCATATCAAATGAACATATAACCCTGTTTATGTCTTCAGCAGTATTGAAGCCTTCACCAAGAAAGAGCTGATCACAGGAGGGAAAGCTGCTGTATATTGTTCTGTCTACCTGTTCTCTGGGGCAGCTACAATTCTTGGAAACAATCAAAATCTGATCTACTTGTGGTGGTTTCTACAAGAGTCATAGTTTCCCAGAGACCAGTATTATAGTTTCACTCTTTTCATTTGAAACCTGGTCAGAATGGAAAGCCTTTTTTACAGCATTGGGAGATATGACAAATAATGAACCCACTACTCGAGACATCTAGTCTGGAAGAAAAACTGTTGTTAATCACAAGGGAAAATGATTTTTCCAGTACTGTGGGCTCGTCCACGTTACAGTTCCTAATGTCTTTAACAAAATGTAGCCATAAAACACTGAATACTGGTAATAGCAATAATCCCTCCAAAATGGTTTGTTACCAGCAGTTAGTGACCAGTTTCTTAGTTAATGGCCTGAGGGGAAAGGCTTTAAAAAAGCTGTATGCACTGTTTCCTCTCAGGCAATTTAACTGGCTGCATTAAACTGTATTTTCATTGAGCTTCCTAACATTTGTACTCTGATAAAATTCTAGTCAGGAAAGGGAATGAGGCGGTGGTGGAGTATGTCATCACTGTACTTTGTAACAGAAACATTAAAAAAAAAAAAAGCTCTTGAGTGTCTTCCTACCCTGAATTATGTTAGGATTTGGTACTGATAGTAATAATAAATGTTAAAGTCTTTAAATATCATGTAAAATGAAAAGTAATTAGCAACTTTATCTGAAGAAAGATGAAAGAGTCTTCAGCTTTATGGTATGATACAATGCCCTTGAAACAATCAGGGAATACAAGAAAAAACATAATGTGCTTTCATGCAAAATCAAAATGCTAATCTGAGGTGTTCATTTATTTTCATAAACCAAGTAAAAATAGTACCTTATTTGGAGGAGTATCACATGCTAGCTTGATACTTGATAATATTAAAATGTTAATAAAACATGAGTATAGGAGGGCTTATAAAGCAATTAATATACAGTTTTCATTTGTATTTTCCTGAGTTAATACATTGTTTCATAAAGTGTTTTCAACTATGTCATTGATGTACTAGCTTATGCAAGTGGGAATTTTTTTTAAATATACATGCTTTATCCATACTTTATAAAAAGCATTTGCAGTAGATGAAAATACTGTGCAGCACAGTGCTCTATTAAAAGGTAAAACACGAATATTCCTTCACTATTTTAGGTGTGTAACAAGCTGTAAGCCAGTCAAACCCATAAACAACACTATGCTGATTCCTCTGCCTGTCTCCACAGCTCACTGGGCTTAAATGCCATCTCTTCGTTTTCTGCTCGCATGGGTAAAAAGACTCATTAATCAGGAACTTTTTCCCAAGTATGGCAATAAAGTCAAAGGAATGATTGGCATTACACAGAATGCTCTGTAACGTACACACAGGAATATAGGCTCTCATTAGGCACAGCATATTAAAAAAAAAAAAATAAAATACTGTACATCGTTGCTTGCACTATGTAGGATACAGGAATGATAGGGAAAAGAACCATGCAGGGTGTGGAGGAAAGTGGGGGTGACTGGAGGGAATCTGAGGCTTCTGGAGTCCCAGCACGAATAGATGAAATCATTTCTGGGGGACTCTGACAACCTGCCTTACAGTTTTGGTGAAAGGCTGTAGATGGCACAATCCCAGGTGAATCCACTTTTGTGTTGGAGACTGATGTGAGGGTTTGTTGGGACAGAATTATTCCGTTCGTGCACAGCCCGTGTGAGGCACTTGAGCAGTTGGTACCACTACCCAGCCACATTATAGTGAAACTGGCTTTTTCAGGAGCCTTGCTTTTATTGAAGTGCTATTGGACCATTTTTTGCTGTCAGGTCTCTCTACCACCCACCATAGGGAGAATCCTATTCCCAGCGATTTTGGATGTACCATAACTTCTATATGCAGTAGACTGTAATTTTACACAACTACAAGTGTTTTAAAACAGCATTCTCATGCTGAGGTGGACTTCTAACTGTGTCATCTGACTATCAAGTCAACTGAATTATGATGAGTTGAATGAACTTCCCCACAGACAAAAATTTAGAAATAAATAGACGTGGTGCTTGTTGGAAACGCACTGTTCATGCAGTTAAATCAGTGATAGAATGTCTTAAGTAAATAAGTAGTGCTAATAATCAGCATTAAAAACACTGAAATGGAACAATTAGGTAGCAACACTGGAATTTCAACATAGTTAAGTTGAAATGTGAAAGGGACAAAGAAAACTAGCAAGAAGTGGAGCGAAGAGCTTGTGCTTTGAGAGACAAAGGTTTTCATGGGAAGTAAAGGCTGAATACCCTTGGGAAAGGCCCTAATCAAGAAAGGTACTTATTTTAAAGAGAGGGTTTTATATGTTGTAATTTGCAATTACAACAAGCATTTTTCTTTAATATCAAAATAGCAACTGCACTTTTTTTCCCCCCTATGTGTGTTATATATAAGAGGAGCTTGAAAACCTGACGTTTTTTGTGGTTTTCACTGCCTTCTTAATCCTCAAAATATCAGCTGTTAATTTGGGTTTTGCTGGAGGACATTTTCGTGGATGTACCTCCTGTACCTTAATTGAACTGATAAGAGAGAAGGGACTGAACATTTAATAATACATTCTTCCTTCAAAAAATTAATGAAACAAGAGTATGAAACATTAATGGAATTACTTCATATTAAACTATCCAGAGAAAGTGCTAAACATAAAGGGCCTCGTCATTCAGGTGACCGTATAGGTTAAGCGCTGTGTTTGGATAGAAGGAGACTGGGGGAAATCTGGGCTCCCCTGGACATTGTTTCATCTCTCGCCCCTACAAGGGGCTGAGCTGTTACATCCACTTGTCTGAGGCCAGGCAAGGTTTCAAAACATCAAACTGAAGGCTAGTTCCTTTGAGCTGAGGGACTTCTCGGTTCAAAAGCTGAGCAGAGGAAGGAAAAGGGAGTGGACTAAAAGCAAGAGAAAGAGATGAGGTAGAGGAAAGGCATTTTCTTGGCCCCAGAGCTGGCTCGGTGGCGTCCGATTTGAATATTTTGAAAGCAGAATTACTTGTGTTCAGCTCAGATCACCTCAGTTAAAAATAAAACAGTTTGTGTTAATTTTGAATACAAAGACATCCCAAAAACTGAGGCATTTCTCTTTTGGCTGTAGGAGTTTTGAAATAATTGTAAAATTCTGATTCTGCTCTGGCTTTGGATGCAGCAGTATTTGTTTCACACTACGCTGACGATTTCTGTCACATTCACCACAAAAGTCATCTAATGGAGGAAAAGTTCCTGGGTCTCACAGTCTCCATAGCAAGAGTTGGACTGGCAATAGCAACTTGATTTCTAGATAATTTCCTTCTACTGATGATGAAGCAACAGCTAATGAATAAAGTTGAAATTTGAAGAGACCGTAGCTGGTGGCTTTTGTGTTTAACAGGATTGTGGCAATTTACACAGATATACAAACTGCCAGCTACAAAAATAAACATTTTAAAATTACTTTTAAAGAGCATTTTGTCATAAGGATGACTGTATTCCATACCAGTTGTTTTGCAGGAAGTTGTTAGCTCAGGCAGACTGGCAGATGAGTGCCCCGCTGGTGCCAAAGCAGTGATTCTTTGCTTATTTGGTTTGTTCCTGTCATTCTCCAAAGAACTCTCAACTTGTTTCACTTCCCAATGTTTTATTTAAATCTCAGTGAAGATGATGGAGCATGGGAAAAGGCCTCCTATTTCATGGCTGAGCCTCCTTTCAAATCTGCAGGCTCAAACAGAATTGCATAGTATTATGTGACCCTTTGCACTGACTGTTCTGTCAAAGCTTTGGCCTCACCTGCCCAAGTGGTCAGTAATGAAGAGATCTCTGCCATGATTTCTGCAATATTAGAAGTGGTGTGAAAATGCAGCTCTTCCATTAAAAAAACAAGAAACAGAGAAACACACAACAACTTGGTTTTGTTTAAAAACCTTTTTCTGCTTTACTCCTCATGCTAATACATTTGTGACAAATATTATTTTCCCAGATGACATTTGTACAGCAGGTCTATAGGAAATGTCAGCCAGAGGAAAAAAAACTCCTGCATTAATCTGCATTCTGAAAGCCTTCTCATTATTTCTCATCCAAACCAGGAGCTTACTAAATAACAAAATAGAATGCAAATAATAAAATAATGCAATTAAGTTCATATAAAGCTAGGGTTGTCCAGAAATAGCAGAGAAAAACTGCACATCATATTTATGTGTGTACATACATTCATTATGAAAGATGGGGTACTGATTTTATGCACACTTTATATTCTTATCATTCAAATCATGTGGTGGAAAAAAAAAAAAAGAAAGGAGAAATTAAGGTGATGCTGTGCTGTGGAACATCATCCAGTGCTGAGTACAATGGAATCTGTCAGGGGTCATCTTGATGGGTCCTTTCAAAACAAATTTCTGTATGGGAACTGCAGTGGGGCCAAAAAGGAAAGTTCAAAAAATATCCCTAAATGTATGAGATTTTTAAAATGAATGAGGGTTATTTCTTCATATTTTTATCAAATTAGATTACATCTAACATTTGCAAGAAATTAATTCCCAAATTTTTGATCTGAACAGGGAGACAATGAGCAATCTTTCCTTGACCACTTTCTTCATACTAGTAATGATTACTGACCTCTGTTATTCCTCCTTTCTCAACTCTTTCTAGTCTATGTGAGTCTTTCTCTCGCAGAAACTATTCCTTACCTTCAATTGCCTAGATGATTATGCACAGATCCAAGGACAGACCTTCAGGGGGAATGTCATGGAGAACAGGGGAACTATATACACAGTAATAATCCCCTAAAAAATGATGAGTGTCCAGTATGTCCATCCAGTCCATCCCTGCCTTAGGAATATAAAACTGTGCAGTTTCATAAATGTGCTGGTCCAGAAACTGGAGCACAGTATGACACATTACAGGGACTCTGAGCAATTTTCTTTAGCAAGACGAATTACTGCGATTTTTCTTCATCTATTATTTTAACGAGGAAGGTTCGGAATGTTCCTGATACCAAAATCAAAAAAAGGGTCTAGGGCAAGAAGAAACATTCTTTTAACTACCTTAAAAACAATCCAATTCTAAGCATAGAGCAGAGAACAGGAGATATCCAGTTCAAGAGCTTACACTCATCCCCCCAGGGAACAAGGAGATGTTTGACCTGGATGGCCACTTAGAGGGAAGAGTCCTTATAGTTCAGAAACCAGAAAGAAAGTAATTGCCCAGCAGCTATTGACAGAACATAATAAGTAACTTTGTGTAAATCATTTAAAATATGTTAGAATACACCTGCACGTGGCCAAGTGGCATTTATCTGAAAAGTGGAGGCCCTTTCTTAAATCAAGTTGCAAAGTTCAGGCAGTCATAAAACACCAAGAAAGGAGTCTTGGACTCCTTTCTTATAGCTAAGAATTTTAAAATAATTATTTTTAGGTTAATAAAATTAAACAAATTAAAAATCCGGTTAACTTTACATTTAATCCTTAGTCTATTTAACAAATGAACATAAATGAAACTCGGTAGAATTGCAGGAATTAAGCAACATAGACAGCATATCTAAGGAAGAAGAAATAAGCTCTTTCTCTAACATGCTACAGATGATGAGAAATAAATTTAAATAGTTTGAAGGGTGTTAGATGGTACAGTAGGAAACAATCAAGTCGTAAGACACAATTTTTTTCTGCTTTCCAAAGGGTCCCTCTTTATCTTCCATATCCTCCTCCGATTTGCTTGTCAGATCTGACTACAGCATTCTATTTTCAACCAATCCGTTATATCCTGTCACTCTTCACCATCCTGAGAATATTTTTATTCTAGCCTAGTATTAAAGACTTTAGAGAGAGTGCTTTGGAAGTTGTATTAAATTGTAATTTGTTTCTTCTTAATTTGTGATATTGTTGACATGCTGAAAGCACATTGGAAATTACTTACAGGTATTTATAAAATGAATTATATTTTTTTTTTTTAACATACAAATAGGCATTACTAGTAAAGAAAACCCCTCCGCCACGTACCGAGTCATGAGCAAGATGCCCAGAACATTTTAGCCATTCCAGAAAACTACTTCAAAAGTCTGTGATCTACGAAGTCTACGCGGTTCTGACACAGAGAGTGATCTCTGCTGAGAAGAGCAACAGAAGTGCTTCCTGTAATCGTGAGGGCAACTTAGCTCATCAAAACAAGTAAAGCAGAAGACACTGCCAGTTACTTACACGGAGTTCGCAGAGGTCCCCGTGTGCGTGTGATGCACACCCCCAGTGGTTCCTCTGCTCCACAGCAATGGCAGCAATGTCAATAATGGACAGCCAGTCCTACGTGTCTGCAAATCCACAGAAGAGAATGCTCTGAAGAGTCTTGACAAGCAGTGCCCTGGGAGTTGCTTTGCTTTCAAGAGGCTGACTGCATTCTTTGTGCTTTTGGCAGCGTCGCTAAAAAAAAAAAAAAAAAAAAAAAAAAAAGGCATTCTTGGATCTAAATTTTTTTTTCTATTGTTGGAAATTGCTTCTGAAACCAAAAGGATATAGCTTTGCATCTGTTAGATGGAAAGCACACTGTTAAAAAGATCAAAAACTTATTTTGGCTGGTAAACTGAGCAAACACAGTATGGAAGTTAAAGAGAAAACATCTATAGAAACTATTCTTTTAGATATTAGATTTTCGAGAGAGGGCATGTCTTAGTGTAAAAGACATGAAACGTACTTTTCCATAAAGTTTTTTTTTTTTAATAATTTTTAAATTCTCTGTGTATATTTTGGGGTAAATTCAAAATTTAACTCAAATTTGAAGAATATAACTAGCTCGTTCTGTGATATATCTCCCCCCCTCCCTTCTTTTCTTTTCATCTATTTCTCTGGTTGACAAAAAGTCAACAACTTTCAGTGTAGTATTTTTCTAGTGTCACAAATGTGACCTTGATCACCCCTTCTTCTGTTAAGTCTTCAGAACATTCTTGTCACAGACAGCCATACTTTTCCAGAATAATACTAAACAGCTTGAGAATTTATTCAGTCTTCAGTTCTAACTATATCTTTTTCTGCTCCCTCTGATCAATCTGTCTTGAGTGCTGCTTTACCTTAGTGTATTGTTTTCTTTCCTGCCCATATTTCTGAACAAGTCTATTTAGATAGTCTGTTTCATCAATTTTAACATCAAACTCTATCATTACCTGTTTTGCCTTAAAAAAAAAAATAAACTTCCTGGAATCCCATAACATTCTAACTTCAGAGCAGCTGTCTACCTAGTAAAATAAAAACATAACTTCATTATCATGTGTCAGCATCCCTGGTTAGCTAAACCCAGCTAGCACTGGAAACAATAGCCCAACAAAGAAGTGTGCAGCATGGGTTTTGTGAGGCAGGATCCATAGGATCCTTTTCCCAGGATCCTTGGAATCATTGCAGTTGGTCATGGAAGGCCAGCACAGCCCTTGATCTGACCACATAAAATTAAGGAACTACTCTTTCGTGAGGGCCTCATTCAGCATTCTAGACTGAAAGCTTCTTTCTTCCTAATTGTATTTAATTCATGCACTGCCTCTGCCACTGCAGATCCTACCAACTGCCCTAAAAAAAAAAAGCAGGAGCTGTGACTATGGTCAAATACTTTGTCAATAATTATTTTTATCCCAAAATACCACATTGCAGTATCACAATTTTTTACTAAAACATTTTCTGCACTGTTTAAGTAATATCACTCATTTATCCTCATAAGAGTATAAATACACCTGCCAAATCAGGCAGAAACAGATGTCCTCTCTTTATGATAACATTTCTCTCACCTATAAAAAGGCATATGACATCTCAGTGCAGAATTCTCAGTCTTCCCTATTTGGATGTTTCCTTCTCACACTTCTGCTTACTCCTGGTTTACACTCTGAAAGAGTTATATGAAGTCTGTACCCCTTTTCAAAGCCAGGTGGAGTTCCATGGTTGAGTACTAAGCTTTTTCTTTTTACTTTTTTTCCTTTTTTTTTTTTTAGCTTACTATTTGCTGCTCCATTTTAAAGTGCTGTTCAAATCTGGTACAGTGATGAGCTGCTAGACTTATTATGTGCATATAAAAACACATATATATTTATGTATGCTAATCCATTTAGAACACCCCTTATTTAGGAAATGTATTATTAATTATGATCTCAATAACTGCAAAACAACTAAAAATCAATGCACTATAAACCATTCTGAAAGTAAAAATAATGTATTTTCTAAAAATATTCTTTAAGAGGCATAAACTCTGAAACATGTGTTTTTCTAACTCTTTATTTAGAGAATAATTTTGAAAATTTCATTAATTTCAATTTCAAATTCATTAATTTTTTTTTCTGTTTTCATGGAATGATAAAATAAGTGAAAGGTGATCATAGGCCATGTTGTCAGCTGGTGACAAGTGGCATAGTTGACTGAGAAATCCTTTATGCCAGCTGAGAATCTAGCCCCACATTTCTAAATATTACTCATTTCCTATTCAAAACATATTTTTAATTTAAAGAATATAAGCCAATGAAATTTGGAATATATACACAGAAAGCTGTGAAGCATACTGCCTGGAATTACAGAAATGAAGGTCAGATTATACCTAATATTAGTCTTTGCTAAAATAATGGATGTTCCTTCTAGACAAGAGAAACACAAAAGATTTCCTACCTGCACTTTAGACTGGAGCCTAATACAATGCTACCTGGGAGTTATTTTTTACAGTGGAATTTATACAAGAAATTATGTCAGGAATTCACTGAAGATGAGATGGTGACATACTGTGTTGAAGGTTGAAAGAGTCAAGCTAAGAAGAGGCTGTATAGGATTCACAAAGTAACGGTGAGGGGACAAATCACATGTAATACATTCAAAAAATGTCTTGGCAATTAGGCATTAATGAGTGGAAGCTGAGATGAAGTTTTAAACGCAGAAGGATACAAATATGCACAGAAGAAAATCACTCTGCAGGCCGGACTGATTTCAGTGACATTAAATTTAAAATTACAGAACACAAAATAACCTATTTAGGGACTAAATGTGGAGAATGTTTCTGCAAGATCAAGTTAAACTCCTGAGTTCAATTTCCAGAATTACTGGCACATAAATATCTAAAGCCTGGAGAAAGAAGTTGTGGGAATGACACATTTTAGTGACAAATTTGGAGCCGTGAAGTCCAGGGCATGTGGTCCAGGAGCACAAGTTCCTTCCACACGTAACAGGGTTCTGACTAGAATCTCATCCAAGACCTTGGACTAAAAGGGATTTATCAGTGTCACATTATTTACACTTTTCTAAGTCACCTTCAGCTTAGCTAATCTCATCTATGGCAGGAAGAAACAGGCTGTGTCTGCATTTATTCACTGCTCTGATTTCCTCTGATGCTCTGGCAGTTCATACCATGCCAAGACGTGAGATCTGTAGGCCTTGCTTTGACTTATCTTTCTTTATCCCTGGCAAACCAGGTCTGAATAACTCGGCTGAGCAGCCACTGCTTTTCAGCTACAAATCTGTCTCCTGGGTTTGTGTGTTTCCTGGAATGTTCTTTATCAACATCATAATTTTAAATTTTTAAATTTAATTTCCCTACCAGCCATAACTGATCATATTCTATAGCAAATAACCTATACAGTGTTATGAAGTTTATTGCCACACCAAAATCTTATTGGGATTCTTAAACAGAAATTCTCTCTTCTCCTCTAAATTTTCCTGCTCTGCTGGAATTTCCTTCTCAGATAAAGTTTCTTCTTCCAGTATCTCCTTTATCTGAGCTCTCACTGTAGAGAAAAGGTGAGCGCCAAGCAACACTATTCTGTGTCATTCTCTTGACTTAGTACTCGATATCTCCATTAGGTGAAACTGTTAGTTTCTCTTCTTGCTGAAGTGGCTTAGGAAGAGCCCCCCCCCCCTTCTCCATTTCAGAGTCTGCTGCTTTCCTCCTTTTTTTATTTGGAAAAGAAGGAAGCATAAACATCAGCACCTTCTTTTAATGTGGCACTAGTTCCCTAGTACCCAAATATATAAATCAAAACCACAACTATTAATGTTTTTT
>JAWWLV010000144.1:14298858-14334500 GCA_035041135.1 Platyrinchus mystaceus
GATAAAGTTTCGTCTTCCAGTATCTCCTTTATCTGAGCTCTTGCTGTAGAGAAAAGGTGAGCTCCAAGCAACACTACTCTGTGTCATTCTCTTGACTTAGTACTGGACATCTCCGTTAGGTGAAACTTGCTGAAGTGGCTTAGGGAGAGCCCCCCCCTCTTCTCCATTTCAGTCTGCTGCTTTCCTCCTTTTTTTATTTGGAAAAGAATGAAACATAAACATCAGCACCTTCTTTTAATGTGGCACTACTTCCCTAGTACCCAAATATATAAATCAAAACCACAACTATTAATGTTTTTTGCAACTGAGACGACAAGCTATAAGGATACTTCGTGATCCTCTTGCATAAGAGAAGTGCCAGATAAAACTGTTACTCTGTTTACATGGTGCCTGACTGAAGATCTTGTTAACATGTGGAACAGAAAAGCAATAGCAAGGTGCTCCTTTCATCAGGATATTCCCACCTGGCGACTCAAACCTATTGTACTGGACCTAGCTGAGAATGGGAAGTCTGTTTACACCTTACATCTGCCCTGGATGTCTTACCTTTTCCTCAGAAGTGCCAGGCCTCTACTTGGCAACACTGAGATCAGGCCACTGATTTCCAGCTGTAATTACCTGCGTTGCTTAAAAAGTTCCTTTCCTGTGCTTAGCTATAGCTCTGCAAAGAGGCTTAGCATGAATTGACAACAGTAGATGTAAAGGCAAATTATGAAGCAATGACTTCATATCTTACACAGACTGGTCCAAGGTTATCTTACAAAAAGCAATCTGGACATCTTCTCCCCAATAATAACTAGCAGCATCTCACCTGTATAATTAGAGAACAATATAACCCCTTTAAATTTAACTACTTAACATTTAGTTTACTGGCCATCAGTATATATTTTGGTTTTTAAGGTTAGATTAGATGAGTCAGTTGTACAGTTTGTGGTTTTTTTATAATACAATAAAATTCTGGTCAAAATAAACACAGAGCAAGGTGAAGACACTGTATCATAGTAGAATGAGCCCTCTACCTCAATGTATTACTCATTTGTGAACCATGGAGGTGATAAAAATCTGAGAACAATAAATAAATATCTGCAGCACAAAGCTTGGGAGCGCTGAGTGGGGGTTAATCACTTGAGCTCAGAGATAGTGGTAACAGTTTGGTTCAAGCTGCCCTGCTGAAAATGCCAGGACTGTTATTTCCTATGTTAATATAATAAAAGCTATGATCAGATCCCTTCAACCTCAGGTGCCGAGAAAATATTGCAGCAGAAAAGCAGCTGTAAATTGTTTCTAAACCAACTGAAGAAAATAAGTAGAACATGTTGCTAATCCAAGCTGATGACAAGAATGTAGAAAATTAAGAGACCTTTACTCCAAAAAGATCTTCAGTGGCTGGAGGCAGTGAATGTAGGAAATTTACTATGGGCTATAATAATTGCTGTCTGCCCTGGGAAATGGCATCAAGGCCAGAGCAGTCATGGCTCCACACAAGCACATCCTCTAATTATTGAAAAACCTGTGTAGAGTCTCAATGTTAATCAGTCTCTCAGAGACTTCAGCTTTATGTGGTTAGTGCAGATTTATGGCATTTTTCTTTTCTTGTTATTAAAACTGATATTTCACAAGGAAGAAACTATCTCCAGACAACTGTTAAAATGCAAAGTTTCAGTCATAAAAGAGAACTGCAGAATTATTCTGAGACTATTCCACAGAGAACCCAAACAAGAAGGGTAAGAAACAAAACATCAAAGACACATGGAAAAATGGAAAAAGATGAGACTTTAAAATATTAACTAAAGATGCAACAGTTGGCCTATAGATTCAAGAGGTTATAGTGTAATTAATTAAATGCTTGTTACAATTAGGGAAATAAACAGTGCATATACTAATGCAACATGAATAATACATAACGATAAAAAAAGTAAAACAAATTGAGAGGTTTGCATAGTCACATTAACAGAGTGATTTGCATTATTGTATCACTGATGTCCTTAGAAAACAAACACAGACCTTCAAAAATCAATTGCAAGGCCACAGTTTGCTTGCTTTTACTAGTGCTGCAGTAATGGTATAACATATGATTTCTGATTACTTTACTGCAATGATTTTGTAATATATTTTGTTCCATAATGCTGAAGCAATTTTGAAATATTACACACAATGGTGTTGGACAACTAATATGTTTAATCAATAATATGTCAGATTTTCTACCAACTGGGTCTGCAAATTTCTGGCAAAGTGGAAAAAGTTGTGTGTCTCCAGACCTTTTCTCTTGCTCTTACATTTTACATCAATCCCTGCTTTCCAGAAGTACCTGCCACTTCGTAAATAGAAGAGCCCTGGGAGAGTTCACAGAAACGAAGCCACAAAAATTGTGAACTTCTACAGCACTGACAGGATTTGAGAAGGGCTTGGGGGTGGGGAGGTGATGGATGTGTTACATATCATTTAGTTGTCATCATTTTGAAAAATATGAAGTAACAGATCTGATTTGTCTACAGGTTTTAATTTACTACCGATGGCTCTCTGCTCTTCAGCGGCCTAAATTAGCATCAAAATAATCTTTCTGGAAAGACATGCACAAATACTGCATGAAAACTGACCGTAGATTGTACTTATAACCCAGAAGTGGCACATTTACTCTGTATAAAAAAAGGCTGTGCAAGATACCAATTATCTGTATGGGAACAGGAAGTTCAAAAGCTGTAACTGGAATAAGCAGTGGGAACAGAGCACAAGACTGGAATCAAAAAAGGTTATGCAAACTGACACCTGACATCAGCTCTTTATTCCACTTATGACGCTAATACTTGAAAAGAAAAATAAGGACTAACATACCATGGCTATATGTGCAGGAAAGAAGCAGAATTATTTGAAGTAGAAAAAATTACTGTATACAAAAGCAAGCAATGTGTTCAAGAACTCTCTTATCAGCGTAGAAAGCTCTTAGATATCAAGACATCTGAGACACTATTTTAGACTAACTTACAGTCCATAACCTTAACTATGATGGTATGTTAACTTAAATCATGTCATGTGCACTTGAAAGTGAATCAATCACAGGCGCAGTTTTTACTACCTGATTTACTCTGGAGGTACAATCAGTTACAACAATCAAGAAACATTAAAGCAGTTAAGTCTTTTATTTTCTGTAAAGATTATGACCAACTCCAACTCGACATCAGAATATATATTTCTCATTTTGAAAATGAATTTGGATGAGCATCAGCTAACCCTGGGAGCTAAAACATGCAGTGGGACCAGTATTTTATTCCCAGAATGGCATTTGAAAAATGAGTCCCCTTGTGAAGTAACTTGGCTGTTACCAATGCAACTAATAACGCAATAATTGTTGCAATAGCAAGTAAAAATAACAGAAGTATGGAAAGTGTGTTTGTGAGCCAGACTTGCTGCTTTTGGCTGGGATAGAGCTAATTTTTTCCACAGTGGCTGGCATGGAGTTGTGCTTTGGATTTGTGCTGAAGATGGGGTTGATAATGCAGAGATGTTTTATATTGCCATGCTGGCAAGGAAGTTGGGTTGTATGGGAAGATGGGAGGAGACACAGCCCGGACGGGTGACCCCAACTGACCAAAGGGGTATTCCATACCATATGGCATCATGCTCAGTATATAAAATGGGGTGAATAAGGGGGAAAAGGGGAAACATTTGGAGTAATGGCATTTGTCTTCCCAAGTAACTGCCACACATTACAGGGCCCTGCACTCCTGGAGATGGTTGAGCACCTGCCTGTCCTTGGGAAGTGGTGAATGAACTCCTTGTGTTGCTTTGCTTTTGTGTACAGCTTTTACTTTCCTTATCAAACAGTCTTTATCTCAACCCATGAGTTTTCTGGCTTTTACCCTTCTCATTCTCTCCCTCATCCCATTGGTGAGGCTGCGAGTGAGCGGCTGCTTGCTCAGATTAAACTATGGCACAGGCAAAAGTGATTAAAATGATGATTACTAATTATGGATTATAACTCAGATGTCTATGAAAAATAAAATCACTTCCTAATACTCGATGTTTTCTATATAGCAGTTTAGATCTACATATTCTCATTTGAGTATTTTTCTGTTTCTTAGTATTAGCTACCACTTTCTGCCTTAGTAATAAGATCCTCATCCCGAAAAATTTGAAGGCTTTCTCACCCTTTTATAGTAACTGCATGCTGAAATGCAGATTATATAAACATAGACATGGAAGTTTAGATTTTCACACTTGTTTCTCTATCTGCATAATTCTATCTTTTAACTTGAATATTTACATGTTTACCTTACAGCACATAAATTTTAAAACATGACAAAAATTAATTTTACTGGGTGACATATGATGGAAAGTGTCACCTTTATAAGAAACAGTATTCTACAGTAATTAATACAAGCTGCAGTATTGCTATTGTTACTTACAGTCTTAAATTATTACTACAGAAATCCTGTAGTAATATTTTTAAAAGGAGGAGAAATGCTTGATTTGTACAGGTAAATGTAATTTGCAATCCCAAAACTGTTTTAACCAACAAGAAAATTAACAGTAGTTAATTGATATAACTTTCAAATGATACATACAATTATCAGGTATATTTATCCTCTGCTTCAACTATGAAAGAATAAAGAAGTATAACACCTCTATTTATTCTATGATACATTATTATCAATTAGTGAAAATATAGCTGACAGCTTCAAAGATGTAAATAGAAAGTAATTTTTTTCTAAAGACTTGCTTCACTGCTTTCCTGACTTACCAGTTATTGGCCTTATAATAACAAGAGATTATTTCACCTTTTAAAATCAGTTCAGCTTGTTTCTAGACAGAGATACTGTGTACTTAGCTCAGAGTGTTTAAACAACATTGTTCAAACAAATTATCATTAATCACCCTGAAAGAACACATATCTGGCAACATTTAAGACAAAGCTAAAGACTGATGTTGTTGTGACATAAAGGTAATGAATTGTTATGAAGGTTTTGAATTCATGGTCAAGTTCCAAGAAAACCAGCCCTTAGCATCATCCTCTCTTCTTTCTGGAGTTGAGAGATTTAAAATTCAAAGCACCTGTATGATTTGGCAAAATGATGGTTAGGATAGAGAAAGGTAGACAATATGCCTGAATTCTCTGTACCTGAGGATACTGGTGTAAAAATGCTCTGTGTATGTCTAGTACAATTACAATAGTGCGAAGTTTGTTCATGGAAGAATGCCAAGAACATCTGCTTTCAATAAACAGTGTGGTCTCACAAAGCCTGATTCATAAGAAACTGTCTGACACAAACTTCTGTTTCACATTTAGAGAAGAATGTGACTCAACAATTCTGGCCATGTGGCCACCACAAGGCAAAGACATTTACGTCAAAGCCTACTGCAACTGCACATAAATCCAAGTTCAGCTCTTAGCATAGCAATATGTCTTTTGTAGGATTTAGGCCCTAAACTGTGATTTCCAGAGAGCAAAACTTGATAAGCAAGCAGCAAAAGGTGGACCAATATTAACTTGAGTTTATTAACCTAGACATCCCTTCAGACTGAGGGACAATAAATGTCATTTCCATCTGTGAACACTTGGTTTTAAGGCAGATCCATAAAGAGTGAGTGAAGCTGTTCTTCCAGAGGCACGGGAACAGTGGCTTTTGCTGGGAAACTCCTGCTTCCCTGCTCTGGACATCTTGCATCAAATTAAAAGTCTTCCTTCTCTTTGCATGGTAGTGAAGAAAATCAGGCAAAAGTTTCTGATTCCAGTAATGTAGCATTCCAACAGCAGTACTTCACTGAATTCTCAGGCTTTATCTGTTCAGTTATTATTTTTGTATTATCTGGTAATTTAGATACAGTTGTTGTAGATTCTTTAGCCTGTGTTAGATATTCTCTGTACTCCCCAGAGTTTTGTATCCTGTTTTATACTTCTTCTCTTGTTTTTATCAGTTGTCACCTATTGTGCCTCAGTATTTTACTCTCGGGTGCTTCAATTATATATGAATGTGATGTGCTTCACAGCAGTGAGTTTCCATTTGCCATCTAAACATCTTTGTACATGAATGTAGTAACCTACATTTAACTTCACAGGCAGTTGTGAAAATCTACTGTGTTTCAGCTTTTGGGTTCTGGTGTGCTTTTTTTGTTTGCTTGCTTTTCTTTGATAATTGATTTCTAGATGTTTTCTCCTCTGCTTTCCAAACGAAAAATAAAATGGGAAAAGGGGGAAAAAAAGAAAAAAGAAAAGGTTAGGAAATAAGTCACACAGTCTATCTCTAAACTTGAAGGGAAAGAGGCTAGCTTGGGATATTAGAGAGCCCATCTCACCTAAAAGGTTTAATCATATTGGCTCCCTTGGTGGTGTCCATATACTTAAGTTAGGCAATTTTTTTCAAAACCAATTCTGTTACAAGAAAGAACAGCTTGTCTACTTTCAATGTCTTAGTAGTAGCAGTAATTATTTGCAAAGTGTTGGTAATACCTCACCAGACTGATTTTCAGAAGTGCTTTCATCTCGCAATCAAGCAGTAACTGTTTTCCCAGTACTCTAAAAAAATAAGACACTTTGAAAACAGAGAGGCAAGATCCCTGCTCTGTGAGTATTGTCTACACAGACAAAAGCCAGGTGGCATGCATATGAACTGGCATTAATGAATATATGAATATCCTCTGACTTATTGTCAGAAAATATTTGCAATATCTGAGACACAAAAATTTGCTTGATACTTCTGTAATTTTTTCCCCACAAATATAAATACACTGAAGGAAAGTCTTCCTAGGCTTCCCTATGCTCCTTATACAGTACCACAGGATAGTGAAAGAAAATTTAGTATCAAGTTCTTGTAACTTTGAGCTTGTGCTCTAAGTTTTTAAATCATATGAAATAAGAATCCGCCCACTACATTATCAAAACCATTTTTCTGTTTACCAGGTTTTTATTTTTCTCACCTATTTGTCAGATTTCTGTGCCTCAGTCTACATTATTCAGAAAATGTATGGCTAGAAAACATATGCTGAAGAGAAATAACCTGCCCACAAAGCTTATGGCTGACCACGAGTGTTTTAAAGGTGTTCTCACTTGTTAAAGTTACTTCACAGAGGAGATAATGATCTGTTCAAACTCATGGAAGGTAGGGGAGGTTTTACAGCAAATTGGATTTAAGACTTATGTAACATTTTCTTAAGCAGTCATCTTGCTGCTTGCATCTAAACACACACTTAATATAACGCCAGTGTTCAGAAAAACGTATAAAACAGTAAGTATGTATTCTTGTAGGAAAAAAATAAATCTCAGTAGTAGAACAGCAAATAGCTGCCTTGGACAAAAATAATTCAGAACAGAAGCCTTCGATATATAGCAATATAACATCGTATTTGTTTGGATTTTTGCTTTGCTGAATCCCATGAGCTCTTAACATACCTTTTGGACTATTTTGAAATATTTTAAAGATTAAATAATTTGGTAGGACTTTTTAAATCAGTTGTCAATCCATGATTTGAGTGGCAGTCTCAGTAATCAGGAAAACAGCATGAACAAGTGGCAAGTAAATACAAATCAAAACACATCAAGAATTAAATGTCTGAAAAAAAAAAAGCAATGCACTAGGGAATTTTTTTACTTCAAATCTGTGCAAACACAGATTGAGCTTAAGATGTGTGGTTATTGGCTAAACAATTTTTAATGAAATATAAAGACCTATGTGCTCTTAAATGGATAATTTATGTGCAATGTTATTGTCTCTCAAGGTTTAATTAAATGTTTGCCTTGTGGCTAATCAGCTACAATTAATAAATGAAGCCTATATTCATGTGACTTATAGGGAATGTTAAAATGGCCTCCATTAGAATTTCAGTATAGCTTTTGTGCCTGGTTGATAACAACAATCTGTTGTATCAGAAACTTCTACAAAATAATTTGGGGAGGACGCTATGACAAAATTGTAGTAGAATAATGCACAGGTTGATCACATTGCATAATTTTAAGTTCAGTTTGGAGGTCAGTACCTAGAAGTACTTAACGTGGAAGTGTGTGCTTACAAAGTGCTTTTCAACCCTAAAATATCCAAAGTTCAATTTAAACATCTACTATACTAAAAACAAGAGCAACATTTCTTAGCATTATGGATAGAAAGGAGTTTACACAGTAGAGCATGAACATCCATTAATCATTCGACATACTGAACCCAAAGGATTTGAACCGTCTCTGGCATGATACACCTAAATGTTGTCTTAGGATTATGCAACAACAACATATTATTTTCCCAGACATGACCTTTCCATGCCTTTTTCAATCCTGCTGCTTTAAGCTATGAACCTCAATAGGCAAGCATTTAAAATGTAGGTGAGCTTCTCCCAGCTGGGTACTCTCCCACCTGAATACATTATATAAATCATAGGCTGACAAAGAACAGGCCAAAGGCAATGCTGACTCTCACTGACAGTGTTCCAGAAGTCATCTAGAAAGAGAATTTTAGATCTCCCGACCTCAAAAGACACCTATTCTACGTAGTTAACATATTGTTATTTATCACTTACATTGCAGTAGTGCACACAGGCTCCATCATCAAAATGTGACCTGTAAATAACATATAGTTGCTTGTCTGTATGAGTGTTTTAGATGAGAGGCAATCAACGGGTGTGACCAGAACTAGAAAACAATAATGACAATAGCAAGTCAGAATAAATAATCTACAGAGACCAAGTGCAAAACTTTAGAGTTTCAACTTACTGGGGAAAAAAATTATTCATCAGCCAGCTTAATACAAGCACCTCTTGCCGGTAGTCTCTCTTATCATCTTGAATTTTTTTTTTTCACTAATTTACACATAATCTTTCATACAAGAAAGAGAACTGTACAGGATAATTTTATTGTCATCACTTAAGTCATTCATTTTGATTGCACCTCCTTTGATTTAGTTGCTTTCTCATTCAGCCACAGGTTATACCAGGTACAGCATCACGAAAGTCACTCAGAGGAATCTGAAAGGCTGTAAATACCGCTGTCTCCTATTAGGATAAGGAAAGGCATAACTAATTGCTGTGCAGTAAGGATATTAGCAGCATATTTTGTTTCAGGAAATGAAAACTTATTTAAGAATAACTTATTTCTCATGGGGTTGTAAAGACATCTTTATCTGTAAGTCACTGTTCTTTCACACAGGCTTACATTTATTACAGAATGAAGACTATACAAATGAATGTATTAAAATTATTTAGCTCAGTTCTGCATGAAACAGCTTGACCCAGAATACACCAGAATATACAGACAATGACACACTGAACACAGAAAACACAGCAAAGTTTTCTAAACATGATTACAGTGGCTTTTTCTAACAGTTACTAATATCAGTTCTACACATAGAACATTTTTTTAAATGCTCTATAGGATAAACAGTCATAACCTAATTCTGATTACAATTTCCCATTCAATCATGAAGGAGACCTTCAAACTCACTTGCCCGAGGCACTGAGAAGCTCCAGGTCTTTGACGCTCATGAAAGAAAGATAACAATCACTCTTCAGGGGAGAGAGGTTTTATTATACATACCCCGTGGGTTTTTTTTATCCTTTATCAAACTGCACCTTTGTGGGACTTTAATTTCTTAATGGGTTGTTTATCCTTTCCCCCATAATTCATGATGATAAGCTAGATGTCACAGAGATATTGTTATGGTGATGAAAAAGTTGTACTGATGGGCTGAGTCAGTGATGTAGTTTGATTAACTTTTTATATAAATCTTTCTAGACAGCTTTCAAAAGAAGGCAAAATAAGTAAGTTGACAATGTTACAAATGTTTCAGTAGGTGAAAAATCTATCTGATGTAGACCTATAAATTTGTGAGTACTAATACCTTAAATAAGTAAGCGTTACCACAGAACCAGGAGGAGATGTTGATGGGATAAATTTCAGTTTATTGTAGAGGGAAGTGGGAAAGGGAGAGGGGGTAAAATGCATGTTGGGGCAGTTTTTTTATAATGCATGCAGAATATAGGTCCTGCAATGGCATGCTATAAGACTTAAGAGCATGAATGTTGGAAAGCAGCACTACTTGCAACTCCATCATTCATGAGTAAGTTTATTAGGTGCTCTCAAAAAAATGCCAATAAAACCTTTGTACAATGCCACATTTGTATATGCTGTACACGTCTCTCAGGTTATAGAAATACTGATTTAGACACTTCTGAGATGTGTTAGGTTACCCTGAATCCAGTTATGTCATCAGTGGAACTTGACAATGATCTAGTATATCGATGCATAATATGTATATAATGAGTAGCAAGACTAGAGATCCTCACAGTAATTTTCACACTGGAAGTTTGTTTGATCTTCATTAGCACTGCTGTCTCTGTCTTGTCATTCAAATAGAGAGCTGAAAAAGGAGATACATGATGTAGAGACATTGCTGAAGCTGGTTAAAGAGGTTGCAAGTGCTGCATTAGAAAAACAGCGGAAATCTTTAGTCAGTATGATAGTGGTTATTCAGATCAAAATATGCATTTTCCGTAAAGAAAAAAATCAGAGGCAAATCCTCCAACTCAGTTGTGTATTCCTACCGCCTCTGAAAGTAAGAGATTACTCTTATGGGAAAAGTAGCTTCAGCTGTAAAAAAGTAAATTCAGCAATAAAAAAAAAGCAGTACCAGATCTTGCCTGGCACAGCCTTCCTTGGCTAATTACTGTGTGTACCAGGACCCCTATTTGTGAGACCTTTGTTTTTACTCTGCTTCCTTCTTTGAGTCCTAGTTTCATGCTGGTACCTGACCAGCAAATTTTGCAGCATCACCAGTACCTACCAACAAAGCAGCTGATCCACACATGGCAGACCTGGGCTCCATACTAATCCACAAAATCCACAGGCTCATCTCAGAAGTACAGGGCATATCATGTGCAGAGTGAATATGAGTAAGGTACAAAAATATGGTTTTGGAGAATCTGCTGTGGAACAAAAACATTATAATGTACCCAGGGAAGTGTCATGTGTGTGTGAGAGAGAGAAAACCACTTCTGTTGGTACTTGGCCCATGATAATTACTTAGAGCAGCGAGTACATTTCACTACCATAGGAACATCAGAAAGGTAGAAATCCTGTTTACTTGTCACATGTGTAAGGAAAAGATGCATAGGAAAAATGTATCATTTTAGGGAAAGACAATCTGTTTTGAGAGATGACAGGCTTCCTGTTATTTGGCTTTAAAGAAACATCACACAAAACATTGAAAATTGAATTTAGAAGTATTAACTGCAAACCTTACAGAACCTGTCCTCGTAAATTCTCTGGTTTTCTTAGTTTTTGTGTATTTCCCCTGGCATGAAAAACAAACATTGTGCCACAGTCAACTTTTGGTTAAAGTTCATGCCAAATCAGTACCTACCTTAGTATGTCATCCAGGGTCTCAGAGAGTTGCAGAATCTTCTCCCTCAGCTCCTTTTGACACTGGGTGTGGTGGAGAAGGGAGCTTGACTAAAAGAAATCCTGGCAAGTTCAGGGATTATTTCTGTTCCACCAGCCTGTCATATCATCACACCTGCTGCACACATGGCTTTTGTAATTTTTGTGCAGTTTGTACCTCTTTGTACACTGATTGCTGCCTGGTAGCATGCTTAGTGTTGCCACCCTTCAGTTCCCTGGTTTTGTATTTTTAACACTTTGACCTTTTCTCCTTTTTTTCCCCCTTCATGTTTTTCTCCATGAGAACTTTAGTCTTCATCAAACCATCTCTTTCTTCCCGTCTAAAGTGGACGAGTGGGGACACATCAGTTTTAGGGTTTTTTCTGCAGTGGATATGTTAACAAGTTATAGGAAAATCAAAACTACCAAGGACCAAAGATGAACAGCTAGGCAGGAGTCAAAACACTTTCTTTTTTTATGAGCAATGCTCAAGTATTCAGTATTGAAGAATATCCAGATATGTTCTGGTAAGTTTTGGGCATTGCCATATTTAAGCAATTTATTTATCAATTTCTTTCTCATGTAACCATTAAAGGTGCACAAACATATTTCCTAAGGGTACCAGCTATTCAAAATGATAAATACATTGCACTTTTTGCCTCTCTGGGTTAGATTTTGAATATGCCAACATCTGAGACTCAAATTTACTCAAACAAAATAATTCTTCACACAGTTTTTGCAAAGTGTATCTGCTATAAAATATTACCCTTCCTTGGACATTATCAATGCTTACAGAATTGGAAGAGAAGCTCCTCTAATTATCGGAACAAAAAGTGTTAGCAATTGATTTTTTTTTCCATGCACAGACAGCCTTTCCCTTCAGGACTTGCAGGCCAAACATTTCTAGGCCAATTACACTGATGTTACAACACAGCATTGTAATAGAAGTTGGTTTCATTCTTAACCACAGAAAGGCTACTGCCTCTTCATATTACTCTATAGATGTAGAATGCCTTTGATTCTTTGCTAAAGAGTGTTCTCTCTAAGTTACATATTGTTTGGCATGCAGGATCCTTTGAACACATCTCCATAAGAAAAAATTCTTACTTTGCTTCCAAGTCAAATGAATTATATATGTTTAACACAGAAGATGTAGCCATGGTGTAAATGTCTGCTTGTGAAGTATTTCAGATATCATTCCAGAATATTACCAGTAATTTAAAATTTGCTGGTTTATCTTTTCAGTTTTTACAAGTTTTCTTCGTAAGTTTGTGTACAGGATACAAATAACTGTGTCATTGCAATGTTTCGTTCAAAAAGCCGAATGATAATAAGTCAAATGCTTCACTGAAGTCTGATTAAATTACATCAACAAGTAAAACCTGCAGCCTCATTAAGAAAACAAAGTCTGTTTGCCAGGCTCTATTTTTCTGCCAGGATAGAGCTTTTTTAGCAGAAGTCCATGCTAATTGGAATTATCTGTCTTCTTTTAAATTATTTGTTAACTGAGTTTTAGATTAGCTACTCTGCATTTTGCCTGTGACCAATGTCACACTGATAAACTACTATTATCCTGTTTAATCTTTTAAGATATTAGAATAATACTAGCTTTGTCCTCCTTAAAAAAGTCATAGTGTCCCAAAAACTTCTGAATATGAATATTGATGGTGCATCCAACTTCATGACATGTTCATTCCAAATTCTCTAATGCCAGTTTCCTTTCAGTAACTGAAGTTGAACCATCCTCCTACATTATCATTTGAACAGAAAACAACTCTTCAATACCATACAACATAATTACAGCAGCTGCCATCTTCCCAAATGCACAGAAGGAATATGTATATATTTAACATTCAAAGTTTGTCTCTAATTATGGTTAAAGCTGTCAACTTCATTCCTTAATAGGGTATTCTCACTATTCAGATCATTTTCTGTGTTCTATACTCGCAAAAATCTTCCATTTTTCTCATTTTAATTCTGTTGACCAAATGTGTATTTCCCTTATAACCTTTTACTTCCCACAGTAATTCTCTACAATTCCTAGCTTTTCTAGTGTACATGTATGATAACATATTCTTTCTTCTGTTTCACAGATGTTTGCCTTGTAAACTACTCTGGATTTTCAGCAAATGTATTCCTTAATTGTGGGATTATGGCTATGTGGGTATCTGCACTAACATCCTTAAACTGCTTCCAATTATCATTCTCCCATTTCAGATTAAATTCCTTCTTCCAACAGAAGTACCTTATAATAGTATTCACCTTTATAAAATTAGCCCCTTCAAAGGATTAAGTATATATATTATTGGTTTAGACTTGATTCTATTTGCACATAAAAAATGTGATCAAATCATTATCAGTTACACCTAAGCTATGGATAATTTTTAGTTCTGTGATCAATTCCTTTTCATCTGACAAGATTAGGTTTAACATAGAATTCCTCTGTGTTGGATGCAACACTTTTTGTGTTAGGAAACTGACATTTTAAATATTTTGAAATTCCAAGTACATTTTAACACTGGCAGCATGAGACCTTCAGCATATGTCACTCAGATTGAAATTCACTCAGTACAGCAGTGCTTTCCCTATAAGTTGTAAGTGGGTAAGGGATAGGCCATGCTGTTCTCTAGTGTGATTTGATACCAGCAAAGTATCCTGTCAGCTTCTGACTTATCCGTTAGAACACTGACCCATAAACATTCAAGATCCTTTGCTTCCGATTGCCATCAGCTCAGAAAAGTTAATGCCCCTTTTGAAGTGCTTTCTGTCCACTTGATCCTTCCAAAATAGATTATAACAATTGATTTTGACATTTTTGTTTTCCAAACAGTTTTAGCAATAAAAACTAGGTCAAATCTGTGTTAAAAAATTATCTCTTCTGTTGGTGTCGAGTTTCCAACACAAAAAGAGAAGTTACTGAAAAATCTCTGCTCTTTGTGTTCTCTTATAGTTTTCATTTGCATTTAGCAAAAGCTCGTTGGTTCCTTCTCAATATTTCTGTTTCTGATCAGCCCCTTGACTCTGAGGAGACCAGTCGCTTAGAACAGCTTCTTTGGGGCATTTAATTAAGCAGCAGGCTCTCATCAACAGAAGGTGACAATGTTTTCCACAAACCAAATGTCTTCATGTTGTGTCACTTACTAAGATATTCAGTCTAGTATTTTTTGTATTTGCTCTTTCCCCCTGCTCAAAAGTTGTGAAGGATGTCGGAGAGGATCACAGGTCCTGAAAGGAGTGAGAGCAACAAAGGTGATTAAGGGACTGGAGCATCTTTCTTGCAAGGAGAGGCTGAGGGAGTTGGGCTTCCTCAGCCTTGAGAAGAGGCAACAGCGAGGGGACCATCAATGCCTGTAAGTATCTGAAGAGAGGGTGCCCAGAGGATGGATTCAGACTCTTCTCAGTGGTGCCGAGCAACAGGACAAGAGACAAAGGTCAGAAACTGATGTACAGGAAGTTTCACGGGAATATGAGGAAGAACTTCTTTACTGTGTGGGTGACCAAGAACTGGAACAGATTGCCCAGAGAGGCTGTGGAATCTCCCTCACTGGAGATATTCACAAACCATCTGGACACAATCCTGTACCATGTGCTCTGGGAGGGCCGTGCTCGAGCAGGGAGCTTGGACCAGATGACTCGCTGTGGTCCCTTCCAGCCTGACCCAGTCTGTGATTCTGTGAAAGAAGAAAGCCTGCTCTCTGCAGGTGTGTCCATGTGTCATCTGTGACACTGCCCACACTTCCTTAGGTATCAGTACAGTATTGTCCGGCCTCTCTGCTTGCCGACCTCAGAAACTCGCTCAGGTGTTTTTTGTTGAGACAACTCATTCCAGCTGAGCTCCCAGAAGGCACACCAACCCCTCGAGCCGTGCCGATTTCTCACAGCTCCCACGTTTCCCATGGGATAAGGCATACTTCGCTGCTCCCGGGCTCGCCGCCTCAGCCTTGAGAGAGGATCGCCGGGCCCGTTCCTTCCCCCGGCCTGCCGGACCCGGCCCCAGCGCCGCCCTTCCCCGTCGCCATGGCGAGGCCGCGGCGTCCCGGGCCGCCCTGAAGCGCCGCGGGGAGCTCGTCCTGCCGCCCCGCCATGAGCCCAGGTCCGCTCCCCGGGGCACGCCAGCTAATGTGCCTTATATTTTATTTGTAAAGAGGCCGAGACGGCGCGGAAGCCAAGGGTGAGGGTGTGTGTCACATGGCGCCGGTTCACAGGTGAAGGGAGAAGCCGGAGCGTCCCCGGGCGGTGGTTGGGAACAGGGAGCGGCGGAGGGCGGCTGCATTCCCGGAGCCACAGGGACGGACGGAATCCAGGGTATGGGTCAGGTTGTGGCCTTGGCCTCGTCCAGCTTACTTGAAACAAATAACATCTACCACGCTGGTTATAGATTTTTTTTAAAAAAATAATCAATTTACTTTATTATTGTTATTGTAATAAAGCGCCGTGGCTGTCTGTCCTGCCGCGCTCTGACGTCCTTTTATCTTCGGAGGTGCCCGCAAAGACAGCCGTGTGTGGCCCCACCTCGGCTGCTTCCATCCCTGGGAAACCTTCAGCCTACAGGCAGGTCTGAGCACGCCTCGGAAAATGTGTGGGAAGGGCTGAGAGGTGGCCGACAGGTTTACTGAGAGGTGCCAGCAAAGGCACAGGTACAGTCAGCTGGCGTTTTGCCTTCAGCTTCAGCGCACCTTGGAGCGATTCCAGCCCGTGGGGAGATTCCCTCCATCGTGTGGTTAAACAGAGCACTTCTTCAGGAACAAGCTGCACTGCCTTGTCTTCCGCTGAATTCCGTGGGTGTTTGGTTAAGTACATGAGATGTGGCTTGGGCTTTGTAATAAAGGAGTAAGATGTAAAGGGGTTACCAGTCTTTAAACGACCAGCCACGAAATCTACATGACTGTAATAGAAGGTGGTGTTGCTGACGCCTTCTGCTTGTGTCTCTGTGGTTGAAATTTACCTGTGAGAATCACAGTTGCCTTGGAAATTAGGGAAATTCACCCTCCATTTCACTCTGAAAGATACCTCCCACCTTTAAAGTAAGAGTTACATTTGCATTATTATGAAGCAGGGTGGTTTTTTTTGTTTCCCAAGCTTTGAGTTTGAAACAGGAGTCAGGGCAGTGGTTTTGATCCTTGTGAGGCAGTAATGTACTAAGAAAAATGTCTGCATTTGTGCCTCATGTTCGTGTGAGGCCTGTGTGCTAGACAGCCTGTTTTCCCAGAGACTTGATTTCCGTGGGGTGGGAACCTGCAGTGTGTGAGCCAGCAAGGAGATGCTGCCTGCTCCAGCCGGGTGCCCTGTGGGTGCAGCCTGGAGCCTGTGACAGACCAAAAATTACAGCTCCCCGTTCATAGCTTTTCATGGTTACAGTGGCTCTACGAGAGTCTCCCTTCAGCTTTTTCTCCCCCTGCCTTTTCTGCCCCATAGCTGCAGCCAGCCAGCTCCCCCTGCCTTGCCGAGTTCATCAGCTGCCATTAAGGCATGTATGTTTTCTTTTTCTCACTTAATACCTCAAAACAAAGAGATTTCTAGAAAGCTTTGCATCTTCTCTGTGCTTCATTATTGTTGTTCCGAAGTTTAATTACTATTTCTCACTGAATAGCATCTTCCCAAAAAGGGGTTTTCCTTTATATATAGCTCCTATATACAAACCTGTCATTTTCTGTGAGAAATGTAATCTTTTTTAGTGATGAATGATCCATATGTTTTTATTCTATTGATTTTTTATTTTCCATAATGCATTTCTGTAAAATATTGCTGCCTCTGATTGCAGATTAGATTATTTATAAATAATATTCTTTCTGTAACAAATGTTATCATAATACTAGGTCCTAAAAGAATGACTTAGGAGAAATAACCTATCCTGTCATCTTTTCAACCTATAATTGTCTTTGTTATTCAATTCTAAGTAACACAATTTAAAAAATTACTTCATTATAACTGCAGAAAAATGTGCATCAATGAAATGGCTTTTGATCCCAGAAAGGCTAGTATAAAATATCTGCTAGTCTGATGCTGATCATTCAGTAACAAATTGATTCATATCTAATAATTATTTCTATAAAATAAATTTCATTTCACTAAATGTAGCAAATAGTTAAATTTCCCCCCCCCTCCCTTCTTATTATATTCTGTTTTTCCATCCCTATTAAAAGTTTGTGCCTTCAGGCCTACCAGCAGGGCATGCAATACCTACATTAAACCAAATTTAAAAGTAAGGGTGCTCCTGCTGCTAACGTCCTCAGATCACAGACATGCAAAATGAAGGAACTGGCAGCTGAAACTTTAATGGTAGGAAATGTAGACTGAATACTTGGGGAAAAAACACAGTAGCTCTATATGACAAAAAAGTCCTATTAGCATTTATGTACTTCAAGATGACAAGCTAGACGAGTCTACATAACTGTGGGGCTTTTGGCTTTTGTTTTAAGTAAAACCCTGTGTTGTAAGTATAGCATTACCTACATTCTTTCTTCAAAAGATTGTTACTCTTATGATTATGTAGTATTTCGAACATTAATACAGTGCCTGTCGTTGCATCGCACACTGTATGTTCCATCATTTGTTCACCTTGTGTATTAATGTAAAATGTTGTTAATACTTGGACCTAGATAGCTTGAAGAGGCACAGGGAATCCCGTGCAAGTGTGGTTCCTGAATCAGCTGTCCCTGTGCAAATCAAAAGCACCTCAATGAAAGAGAGAAAACCACTGAGAGGTAGATCATGACCATTCCTACGTGTTATGTCCTACTGAAGTAACGCTGAAGAGATTTGTGTGGAACTGGAGATGGGTTTTGTATGTAGTCCATGGAAATACAAGAGAGTGGACTGGGAAGCAGCATAAGAAGGATAAGAAACTGCATTGCTTATCTGCGTTGAAGACGTTTTTTCAACTAATGTTGGTTTTGTTTGTTTGTTTTAGTTAAAATGAATGTGTTGCCTCAAGCGATCCTACAGAGCCCAGGGGAGCATCCCAGGTTTGTAAAGCAGCCTGTTTGCCCCCCATTAGACTTTGCAAGGTATGTACCTCTTTTCTTTCAAAGCATCGTTTTCACTGTGAATAGCTTCAATCAGCTGTGCCGAGGTGACAAATTATGTTCGCTTTTTTGCAATATTTAAAACTACAAAAATCAGAGGCAAGGAAATTCTCTCTTAGGAAAGTTTCAGAATTAAAAGAAAACATGTTCTTTTTAAGGTAGTATTTCATCCTAATTCTTCAAAACCCCTTTAAAAGCCATAGAAAGTTATTTTCATTTAGCATTGATGCAAATGTAGGTCATTAAAAATGTACTTATTTCGATGAAAAAACCCCAAGATTCTGTTGTTTCATTCGTGCATAGTTTTGCAACTCTCAAAATATAATTAATAAAGCTGGCTTGAAAACATTATACTGTACTTAATAGCTGAGAGAATTAGCAGCAGTGCCATAATACAAGCCATCTTCTTGCACATGCCTATATGTCTTCCTGTTACATTGCACTCATTTCCCCTTTTTGTCTCTCAGTTTCTTTATGCTCTTTTTCCTGGAACTGCCTCCATTTCAGAAAGAATTGTGGTTATTTTCTCCATCACTTTTTGCAGTAACCCCATTGCTGGAGAACTCATTCCAGAGGGAGATAGGAGGCTTGTTCAAGGAGATCCTTCTGCAGGAATCCTATTGAGGCTGTGCCTATTTGCAGAAAAGAAATGTCTGAATCTGTAATGGCCTAGACCATGCTGTAGGTGCCTAGTGATGAGAACAAGACAAGCTCTGCCATTTTGTTTTATAAGAGATTTTGAGAAAGCTGGAGTCTGAGTTAGCAGCACAGGCAGTGGGGATAGAAAGTTGTGTGAGAATCAGTTTGGTCCTTTTTGCAACTCCATTCCATTATTTGATTAAACAGCAGATGTATTTATCATTAAATTGCATATAACAAGCCATTTTAAATAATGATGGAATTTTCTAGTGTGTTTTTTCCTATGTATCATCTGCCTGCCTTTTCTATGTTATTGTTACATTGACATCATTGATAATAACAGCCAGGATGAGATAAGTATTTATTATTTTCAGGAAGTTCAGTTCCTTATGATGGGTGACTGAGTTTGTAGTTGCTTCAGTCCAAAACACCTTATTGCAGACCTGATGTAAACAGTAATTAGTTTGCAAGTTTTTGCTTATATTTTTTTCCCCTTTGCTGTAGTTGTCTTTCAGTTTGAGGGCGTAAGCAATAAGAATTCAGAAATTTGTACCTTGGCGATAGGGCTGGTGACATTTTAAATTGTATATGCTTCTGAGGGCTTTTCCCATGAATTTTTTTCTTTTTAAATACCTTTGTGAAGACAATGACAAGGCACCAGGCTTTCCTTTGTTCTGGTTTGAGATGGTTTTTAACTGCAGTGTAGATAAATTTGCACCAAGGTGATAGTGATGCCTAGGAACTGCCTGTTGTAGTTGACTGTTGCAGTTTGGGGGGTTTGGACTTCCATCCCACCAAATATCTGACGTGTTCTCTCTGTGCTGCTGATGTGAAGAAATCTCATTTTTGCAACCTTAAACTACAAAGGTCGCCCAGGGTTTTTATTGTGTTGTCTACTTGAAATTTGAAAATTGAAAATGTCTACTTCATATTTATTTGCCCAGAAATACTGGTTTTCAATTTTTCTTTTACCTCATATAAACCTAGAGTATCTTGAAATATGTTTTACATCAGTTCAAAATAAACAATAATTACCTTATCTTCATGATCCAAACGACGTTACGTATCTCTCTAAATTGTGACTATTTTGGTGTTAAAATTTTGATTTTAACGTTTTGGTATTGATTATAACTGAATTTTGATGGCAGTATCCATAAGGTGTACATTTAGCAAGATCAGCACAACTCCCATGGACTGTGTTAAGTGCAGCCTGGCAGCAGAAGCCTCTGCTGGTGCCGCTCAGCAGTAGCAAATTCTGGAAGAGATTTAAATGCACTGTTTGTGACGGAAGTTTTCACTGTTACATTGTTTTAAATACAGATATGTCAAAATATCTCTGCTTTGTTTTGCTATTTTGTTTTCATTTAAATGAACTTCATGAAGTGTCTTTGGTATTCTCAGAGCAATAAGGAGCATGATGCTTATATTAGCGAACATTATGAAAAGAATTTACTCTCATCACTGTAATGAAAGACAGCAGTGTAATACAGACAGAGAAAGAGGAAAGTAATAGATTTATGTGGAACACTAATGTTGAATTTCTTTTATCTCTGAGTGATTAACCAGACAATCTTTATGCTCTTTTACAGAAGAATAAAAATAAATTCACATTACTTTTATAAATATAATAACCTCTACACTCAGGATTTCAGATTCTATTTAAATACACTTTATGGTCAGTAAGTGCATATTATCCTTTGAAGGCATCTCTTGTGTGTCAGAGTGGAGATGCAAAGTGATGATAGCTGAAGTAAAAGGTGAAACGATGCACAGTTCAAATATTAAAAATAGATCCATGCATCCTGAAATTTGCTCTTTATTTTAATGCCCTCTGGATTACCCTCTTAGTAGACCATCATTTGCAATATGCTGCTCAAACTGTGGGAAGTCAAGAGCAGCATTAAAAGATTTCATTGCACCAAGGAAAACATTTGGAATCAGATTTGGGAATTTTTTTGTTGATTTGTTTTGTTTTTTTTTTTAAATTTGAAAAAGTTAAATATGAAATAGATTTGACCACTCTGGTCCATACTGATAATGCAAAAATGTAATGCTTCTGGTTTTAGGAAGCAGTTTAAATATGGATAGCTTGATCAATTATTATTGATTTAGCTAATACACAGTTTCTTCTAGTTCAGACTGAAATAACAGATAACCAGATCCTTTAAAGCTAATACCATCTCTGATTTCTTTTAGAAATAAAGATTTGAAATAGCTACAGACCAAAAAATTAAAAAGATATTTGTATGTGTTTATAGAATGTCTGATATATTACTTTGTCAATATTTCAGTATTTAGCTCTACTTGGCAATGATAATATATAATACATGCTGCAGAAGTCTATGTTAGCACCTCACAGTGTTTCTTTTAATTTTTTTCATTTAAATTTAGGATTCATTTGATCAAAGACAAAGATGGCATAGATGATTATTTGGCGAAGAATATCAAAGGGTTGTCAAAACAAGAAGCTGCAGCGTAAGTTGGCTTTTTCAAGGCATTTTAACATCCATAAGTTTATTGTTTCCTTTGTTTCTAGTCATCATAATCATTTAAATTTAAAGTTCCCTAGGCCCTACCCTTTTTAGTTGAACTTGGCATTTAAAAAATTGAAGTTGGTATTAAATAATGATGGTTCATTTCTCCTGATGTTAAATATATCAAAGCATTTAAATATCTCCTTGGTTTTACTAATTTGGGTATTTACCAATTATATCACATTTGCAACATTATTGTTAAGATTGTGTCAGTAATTGTATTTAAAATTGTGCTGCCTTTTTGTTTTGTCTTCTCCTCTTCTTTTTTTCTGAGCCTTTGTGAAATATCTCCTTTGGGGTGGAAGCTGAGTACACCGACATACATGTTCTTGTAATTTTGAATTACTATTTTGCCAAGCCCAAGTGCTGACTTCTGTGGTGAAGCATTTAATACTCCATTAGTTATTTAAAAACCCAGTGAATGAAAGAAATCTAGATAACTTTTGATTCTTACAGCTGAGGTATTTACATTTAGAAGTTACAAGAGACTCTGACTAACTTATTCTTCTGCAGTCTTTTAACAGATCTGGGGTTCAGCACCATCAAAATTAATGAAAGAATTCTAACAAATCTGAATTGCTGGTTGCTTAAGTGAGCTGATTTATTTATTTCAATATTTAAATAATAAAAGGATGCATACACAAGGGCTCTAGGCACCTTAACAATTAATATTGCAAGATCACCCTTGCCGCATAAAAACTTTCTATCAATCAGACAGAAATTCCACCAGCTAGTTTCTTACAAAACACACTTCTTTTCTACTTCCTAGCCTAGGAATGTGCCTGCAAGCCTTTCCTAGGAACTTTCAAATGAAAATCTAGAAAATTACCAAATTTGAGTTTAGAGGTAATAACTTTAGTGGTGTCCTAAAATCATAGCATGCGACACTCAGCCAGCAGACACCCTTTCCTTCTTTTGTGATACATGTCCAATTCACTTTTATTTTTACAGTGGCAACATGATAAAGCTCATAAGTGTTCTGACAGTGAGTACAAAGATTATAGTGTATCTGGTTTGATGATCTAGGACAGCAATCTGTTTAAAGCAAACTCATACCCCACTTCTTTTATTTTTGAGCTCAGTCTAGGATCAAAGATGGTAGACTAAAGATGAGTTCAGTGATGAGGTTGGGCAGGACCTTCTCAGTACATCATCCTAGTGTGTGCAAAGTTCAGTTTGTTCCTTTGTTGCTGTAGGAGAGACTCTGTTATCACGGTCACAGTCTGTGGGAGAGAGCAGCCTGACAGTGTCAGGGAAGGGAGTAAGGTGAGGCAGTGGGAAGTGCCCTGTTGCTGCTCTGTCAGGGCACGTGGTTGATGTGGGACAGTTACCTTTGATCACATTGTTGTGCTAATAGTGCTGGTTGTCAGAGCAGGTGTAAATACTCCCTGCTTAAAGGGAAGAAAACAAAGATTGCTTGGTGGCTACTTGTTTCTGTAAGGAACAGATCCTTCCTGAACAAATGCTTTGTTGACAGAGGTCCTGTCCCCTGAACTAAGGGTGGTGTAGTTGCTCTGTGAGGAGGGAAGAAGTCTCAGACCTCAGGGAGCAAGCAGAGAACTGGGTACACTCACTTATTGTCACCATAGTCCCACACCAGCTCTGCAGGGCTGCTCTGCTCATTACACTGCAGCAATTGGTGCAGACTGACCTGCCTTCCCAGGGAGCTGTCTCAGTCTTCAGCCCCAGTGGGCTTCTGCACTGCAAGGGACAGGAGTGTTCTCTCTGTGGTGATTATACAGGAAGTCACTGCTATTTTAGGAAAGCCTTGGGGCTTCAAAGTGCATTTTGCAGCTCTGATTTGATCGGGTCAGCCTTTTACTGCCATTAAAAACCCAAATGAACAAAAAAACCAATGCAAAAAGTCCTATATGATTTTTCCTTTTTATATCCAAACCCTGATCTGGAGGTTGTGGAAAAGGAAACCAGTAAGGACATCCACAATGAATTGAGAATTTTATCATCTGTTCTGCAATGCCTACACAAAGTGGGGTGTTCCCTTACAGTTTTGTAATCTGCAGTTTTTCAAAGTTATCAAAGCCTCTTAGAAGATTAAACTGAAATATCATATGTATTCTGGTTTATTTCTATGGAGATTTTTAAAGTACCTCTTTTAAAAGGTTATGTTCATGTTCTGCGTATTTAATTCTTTTTGGAATTTTAGCTTTTGATAATAGGACAGCAGTTACAAAATTTATCTCTATATATTTATCAATGCTCTTCCATAAACCTGATGAAATCATTTGAGAGCAAACAAATGGTAGCAAACTAACTACACAGTTATACTAGTACTATGCTAATTTAGAAGAAACTAAACACATCAACTAATTTAAAACCAATTTATAAAGTAAGGGAATGCCATATCTCTAACTGATCTTACTGAAATCAGTGTAATGCTTAGTAGTATGTCTCAGCAGACAATGGATGTTTTATTTTAAAAATTATGAGAGATGGCTTATAATATGCTGTGTAGGGTTGGGGGGGGTTTTTTAAATATTCCAGAAATTAGATTATTGCACTTCTTTATAAAAGGACTGGGTTTTCTTCTTTTGCCACCTAAATATCTGTATTTTTGTTAACTTAATATGTCAGTCATTATCTTGTCAAAACAAATTCTTGGAGCCATATGCCTGCTTAATATTATACAACTTTTTTTTTTTATGTGTATGTTAGGCATAAAACAAATTTATTATCTTCTAAACTAAGGAATGTCTGGGTAGTATCACATTTGTGGAAACAAGCCACGTTCTTTAAAGCTCTTCCCTAAAATTATACCCTTCACAATATTCTTTAAAATGAAGATAAACTAGTTTCTTCATAGTTAAAGGGAAAAAAAGGTTGCAGTTATTGTATTGTACAGTATTTGTTGCAAACTTCATCAAAAGAGAAGAATTCCATTAAGGACACTCATGATATAATCTCTTCTTTTTTTCTGTGGAAAAATATGGAGTTGTTTTTAAGGGGTTTTTTTGTTTGTAATAATTTTTTTATCCCAGGTAGATACGATAGAAGTGGGAGAAAAAAATAGTGCTTAAGAAAGATAGTACTTTAATGATATTAAAACAGGGTATTGCTTTGTTTTGTTCATTGATTTTGTTTTGCTTCCTTCTCAAAGACTTTAACTTGAAACAAGAAGTCAGTGTGGTGCAAGAAGGTGGAAATGGAAAAAAAGTGAAGTTTCCTGGTAATGCAGAATGCTTTCTTGCCACAGAACTAGGCTTCTGTAAGCTTCTGAGGAGGTTGGCTGACCCCACTGGCTTTCAGTATTCTTTCCCTGGTACCTTCTGTTCTTAGTCTTGACTCATCAGGTCATCAACGGCTCAAAATCGGATTGTAAAATTGTAAAAATTAAAAATAGTCCTCATGACCAAACTAAGAGTCAAAAAGTTCACAGTGAACTGTGAAGTAAAGCATTTTTCATCAAGAGACTGATTCCAGGGTTGAATCTTCAAGTGAGTTTGGAGCCTAGAACGGGCCAGAATTTGATATTGTCATTGCTGCTTCCTGATCTTTTTGTCAGGGTCAGAAAGAACAAGTAACAGTTCTCTTTTCTTCATACAAATGCAAATTGTCCAAAGATGACCATATCATGCAAAAAGAGTTAAAGGCTAGAAAGAGAGACCTTGAAATCTGTTTAATGGCAGGAACAGCTTTGCTCAGCAGTAACAAAAAAATATTACATTAGTGATGTCACTAGATGTATTTTCAATACATTTGAATTGGGTGATCGAGTTCTCCAGTCCTCAAAACTCTGGTAGTCAGATGACATCTAAATTATTACACAGAGACAGTAAAGACTGACCTAGATATGCAGAAAATTTGTATTTGTGTTTTCTGTCTGGTGAGTTGTGGATTGGTGCGTTATGGAAAGCTTGCCTTGGTAAATTTGTGTCAGTAAAGACACACTCTGATACGACTTTTTTCAGGCAGGAGACAAGATTACCTTATAGGCGTTCTGTCAGATGTTTTTGAGATGTAGTGAGTTGTTCTGCTTGGAATTGTCCAGTGGCTGGTCCACTTCAAGATTAGCTGGAACAGGAAAAGGCAAGTGGGCTGTGATCCCCAGAGCAGTTGTTGTCCATCTCTGCTAATACGGGGAATGTCGATCATTAAACTACTTTCCAAATTGTATAGTGCAAAATGAACATGAAATTTATGCTCTAGCAGTGATGACTGATGAATATAGTAGCAATGCCTTGCTTTCATAAACTTTTTGTCCTTCCCTGCAGAAGAGCAAAGGATTTTCACCTAAGTTTAACTGATCCGGGGGGCTAGGTTAATCACCCCATATAATCAATGGAAATAATTAAGATGAAGTAATGCAATTAGTGGAGCTCCATCTTTAGGATTCAGACAACTGCTTTAGAACAAGGTAAATGTAACTTTTGAGTTACCTGTTTTTCTCCATTGCTTAGAGAGAGAGCTCAGGGTGACCAGCTCAGATGTAGATGTGTACATTTACCACTGAATCCCACACTGGACAACTGTGGAATTTTGAAAGCTTTAAAAAGGATGGGGTAGAAGTCTTAGGGTTGCATTCTCTAATTCCTGAGGCAGCAGTTCTGCAGGAAGCTGTCCAGTCCAGAACAGAAGTGACCTGGCAACCATTTTAAATCTTCTCTTGGTGCCATCTGATGAAAAACTATTTTTCCATTTCTCAGTCAGAGGATTAAAAGGGACAAATTATTTAGTTTCCCCCCCCCCCACCGCCCAAGTTTCTGCTGTTTTCAGTGTCAGTATCAGCTAGGTAGAGTTAAGGAAAAAATATTTGGGAAAATTTATGAGGGATTAAGTGTTTGATAAATTTGTGGAAATAAATCATTTAATTCCTACATCCTTACATCAGTTGACCTCAGTATATGTCCTCCAAGACTAAAGAGGGAGAAAGTTCCTCACGTGTTCAGAGGCCAGAATGATCTGGAGAGTCCACTGAAGGAGAAGAATAGGGTTTGTGGGCTGATGGAAAGGAGAAGACCTAGATTGAAGGGTGTTTTGTTCTGTATTTTCATCATAGCCATGATGCACTAGTGAGCCTTACTATTAGACTGAGCTTCTTCTGATGTTGTCCTCTGTTTATAAGGTATTTAAATCATGAGAGTTTCAGTACTCAGATTTATTTGCTTCTCTATTTGTTCATTTTCTAGTCTTTTGCACTGATGGGCCCATTCTTTAAGGAAGCAGAACACAAATCCACTGATTGTGGATTGGATAAATCCATGCTTTTTATTAACTGTCATCCCTATCAAATAAATTAGTAAGGTGACTTCTTAGGTGATCCATGAAGTCTTTTATTCAAAAAACAGATTGGAACGTTTTTTTCATTGACATCATATTGACATCATATTGCTATGTTTTCTTTTTACCAACCTGAAATCTTTTCTGGTGCTTCCCCAATTTGAACATGCTTAAATGTTGAGAATTTTGCGTTGTAAGGTGGATGTGACCATTTCTGTGTTATTAAGTGAGGCTCTTGAGGGACGCGGAAGGGGCTCTGCCAAGAAAAAGAGTTAGGAAAAATATCTTGTCGGTATGGAATTCAGGCAAGGAAGGAAGAGAGGCAGCTGCTGTTGCTAAAAAGCTTGCAAAAGGCAATTTCAGGCACAGACAGATAATGTGTAGGTGCAGATTCTGCTTTTCCTTTGTATTTCAGTCCTCGATTGCACAGTATTTGGTTCTAATGATGCACTGATTTGAGCTGCTTCCAGTTCTTCTGTGTATAACACTATGAAGACAGGGGGAGAGAGGAGAGTTCAAGACAGCTAAAGAAGGACATAGCAGCAAACAGAGAAAGAAATAAACTTCTTTCCCTTTCATGTTCAGGTCTTAGCAAGATTTTGCTCTTCTTCCTACTGTCTGTCTTTGGATAGGACCTGTAAGCACATTATGACCCTCTCTGTTCGTATTACTCTGGTTGAGAACTGGTGGAATGATGTGTCAACTCATTTACATTTTATGGGGATATTTCTTCACTTTTAGATACTAAAAACTATGGGAAAGGGTAAATCAGAATAAAAGAAATGTATCCTTTCATAGTAAAAGAAATTTTAAATTAAGGCACTCTATCCCAAACTCCCTGCTGGTTGTGGAAAGGGAGATGACACAAGTCACTTAGTGAGCTAGATGATAAATTTTAAATTTCTTTCACAATATTATTTAAATATGTATTTTTTCCTGTCTGAATAATTCCTAACAATCTTGCTTGCCATGACCAGGATTCAATGTTTATTAAACAACTTTCAAAAAGAGATTTTAGCACTTAGAGGCACACATCCTTTTTGGTCAGATGAATGATCTCTGCAAATTTTGGTCCTGATAAGCATATTATTTACTGTAATTAGGCAGTGATCTAAAGAACAGAACTGTGTAGGAAGCAAATGATTTGCCTTTCCTAGAGAAACTTCTCCGTGCATTTGTGTAATGCGAAAGGTTTTTCTTGAAAAGGTTAAAAAAGTTCTAATCAACTTCTGTACATTATGTAGAACTTCATTTTCTAAACTCTGCAAAAGAAAGTTTCATATTTAATGGGAAATCATGAATTATTCCATTTATTATCTACTTCCTCCTTTCAAAGACATGATCTGGATAAAAGGCGGGGTGAATAATTTCAAAAAATACAATACATTTTTAATGGGAAGGTGCAAACTACAGATTCTCATGACTATTAGCAAGTATAGAGGAAACAGAATTTTACTTGCAAAAACTCATCAAACTCTTGCAAAGATAAAATACATGACATACTTTAATAAAGAAGAACACAGCGAGCTGAAGTTTTTCTTTTTTTATGTAACTTGTTGTTTTTACTAAGTTTGGTCTTACGGTTTTCTAGTCCTTTTATTTCTCAATAGTTCAACAATATTTAGTACTGAAGATAATGTAGCAGCAATACACAACTGACTTATATTTTTAAAACACTCTAACACACAAAAACAGTCTGAAATAAAGACTGTCTAATCTGCCTTAGTACACTCAAGACTTCCTAATAGTTTTCACAGTGAAAATTATTATGCCCTCTGCGTTGTGTAAAATCCTCGCTTTTCCTTTCCTCCTAACCTCCATGTGGTCTGTTTATCCTTAGACTCCTGAGTAAGTTCAGCTGGGGACTTGAATCAGAGATATCCTAAACAAAAGCAAAAATAACTGTGGGAATTGTTCATAGCAATACTGTAATAATGCATAGCCTTGTATAGGGTATAATGAGAATTCATAACATCAGCTTGACAAGATACAGAAAGTAAATAATTATGATTATCTGCTTTGCACACTGTGAAAGAAACTTGCGGAGAAAATTAACAACTTCTTTGATGTCGTGCAAGTCAGACAGAAAGGGTTCCAAACTCAGATGTTTCTAGCTCTCAGCCCACTAGGTCAGCTCTGAAATAAAAAAGTTGAAAATACTTCATTTTGAGAAATAATAGTAAAAAAAAATATGGTTGGAATTACTTTTCTTAAGGAACATTATTAATTTAGAAAGAAAAGCAGAAATATTAATGAAGATAATGTGGGTTTTTTTCTGATTATGCTTGAAATAATCACAGGTGTGTGTGCTTTTGTATGATGAACATTTTTATAAGGGTAGCACTTTCATCTTTATTTTTAGTATTTTCTTTGCATTTATGTTTAGGGACAGAATGTTCCAAAAGTTCGCCGCTGAATTTGTATTTCCATTTTCTGGGTTAACGAGGATTCTTAATTATTACAGTACTTACATCCATTTTAAAACACTTTTTTTTTTCTGTGTCACCCTTTGATGTTTATAATTGATTAATTTTTCATTTTATGTAGCTTTGAACAAAAGGAAGCAAGTTCAATATATGTGTTCTTTGCAGGCTCCTACTGACAGGTTATGCATCCCCCTTTGCATGATTTAGGTTAAAGTGTGGTTTGACAACAGTCGGTGACTGTGAGGCAGCAGATGAAAAATACTGCATTGCTTGTGCTGAAAGTTATTATACCTATATATATAGTATAAAGTACCTTCTTCTTATATATGCTTTGTTTTCATCTTTCTAATAGCAGTTCTGGATACGTAACTCCAATATGCTTTTCCTATTAAAAAAAAATCAGAGTTGTTACAAAGGTCGATTTCAAGTGATGTTTTTTTCCCCCATCATGATGTGTACAATTTTTCATGCAATATTTTATATTTATAATTAGAATAGGAAATCCTTTGTATAACATGTGGGGGGTTGGTGGATTTGGTGCTATTTATAACTTGATAATTTGGAATTAAAAAGCATGCACCCCACCCCAATATGATTTAATTCGCAGCCTTAGCAGTAAAAAATTCTAAAGTGTAAGCTAACAGTCTATTACTACTTAATGGCATTTACTGTACTGTTATATCTTTTTTTAATGACATTACTATAGTCTACAATTTAACATATTACCATCCAGTAAATATTTCATTAAAAGGAAAGTATTTAAACGGATGGTCTTTAAACTGGGATTAAAGAGGCTGTGCCCTGATGCAGTTCAACAGCCCTGTGTCTGTAGCAGTACGTGGTGAAAATGTGCTGAGTACCTTGACCATCTGAGGGCTTGTCTTCCCAAAGTACTTATGTAGATAAATTTTCCCACAGAACTGAGGCACTCACATGACTCAGATATTATTTTTCAGTGAGCTGTGGCCCTACTTCTGGTGGATTGCTGCCCACAGACATGGCAGTGCAGCCCTCAGCAGTGCGAGGACATGGTTTACACCACTGTGATCTGGGGCACTGAAAGCAGTAGGCAAATCTTCAGCTTCCATATTTGCCAAGTATTTGCTCAAGTGTTTTCTGTGTTCAACAGTTCCCTGCAGAAATTTTAACTGTATTTTAGATGTGGGTCACTAACGGTGTTGCCAAACTGTTCTTGTTTTTTGGCTGTCCAGCTATAATTAAATAATAATTCCTCTTTCAGTTCTTAGGCAGAGCAGCCTGAAGTCGTAAACTCTTACAGCATGTTTGGATTTTTTGTGTTTTGTAGAGTATATTTGTTTTTACTTAATGTGTATATTTTTCAAATTTTAGTGAGGAAATTCTGGTGTCCCCCTGTTTATGCTTTGTTTGTTTGCACATAAGTTAAACAAAAAGTAGCAAAGTGTTCACATACTTTCTGTAATTTTGATTTATTTGTAGATTTATAGACAGGAAATGTGGGTGAGGTAAAATAAATTTGTTTAAATGAACTTGAGCAAAAATATCTTGATTATTTTTTCATAATTTGTTGATGCTTATCTAAGGCATTTATATCAGTCATTGACTTGCCAACTGCAGAAGGAAATCCCAAGTGGATGAAACCTATTTGAATACAGTTTTTAAATATTATAATAATTGGTAGAGTAATTATTTTACACTGAAAGCACGCTTTAATATTTTATATACTACCGTTGTTTAATCCGTGCCATTTTGTGCTTTACAAAATGGGATTGCTACAGTACATTTGTATTGTAATCAGCAGCTAGAATTAACCGGAAGTACTAATTAAATCCTACAAAATATTAATATATGAAACCTGATATTAAATATATATATATATATATAAAAATCTGCCATCTGATAATAGTAGATTTTGGGACTTATTTTGCATGCTTGTAATTGGCCACACCAGACAGGAGGCATGGAGAATTAAGCTCATGATAAATGATTCTGTTATGCTGTACTGACTATTTTGATTATTTCTAGCACCAGTACCTGCCTCTTGGCCTCTTAATTACTTTTTTTTTTTTCTTTTCCCTCTATCACTGTAAATGGTAGAATGCAAATAGCCTTATTGTGCAGGATTTTAAGGTAAAGAGAATGTTGTATGGTGCTGTCTTGATCTCCCAGCATTGCATAAGAGACTCATAAAAGTATAATACCTTAACAGAGGAAGGTCCTTGGGACCGGAACAGTGTAATTTCATGAGCCTTATTGAGAATTACTATTTATTTTGCATTGGTAAAGGCAAGTTAGAATCAGGTTCCTGTGATTCCTCAGCATGACTCTAGATCACTTCAAAATAGCAATTATAATAATAAAAAGAAATCCATATAAGAAAATTACATAGGTAGTTCTGTAGTTTAAGAAAAAAAATTAAAATGCCTGTAGCAATATCCAGGTACTCTTAAAGCACGGTGTTAACAACGGCAGTGCCTTTTCAAGCTCCCAGATCCGCACTCAGTAAGTAGCTCCTTCCACCTTGTGATATTAGACAACACAAAACCATCACCCATGACATGGTGCCACCAAAATGGCAACTTTAACTTCTGGGGGTTGTTTAGTTGATGCTAAAAATTGTTGTGCCACACAACCCGCCCATGACACAGAGAGAGAAGCTCACCGATTTTTTTCAGCACCCTATGACAGAATATTGTATCGCAGAGACTGCTGACGTAGGACAAGTGCATGACATCTCACCAGATCCACTTGGACCCCAAATCATTGTGTTCCCCAGCCTGTGTAAATAAACATGTAGCAACATCACAGGGATTCAGCAGTGACAGAGATGACTGTCCAGGCAGAGGATTCTCAGCCTCGTCTGGGTCTGTGATAAGCATTGTGGTTCTCATCTGTTGAATTTCATGGATTCAAAAAAACCAAACAAAAAACGAAAACAAACAACTCTGGTTTGAATTAAACCCAGATTAATCAGTATCTTTGTTTCAACCATAAATACAGATATATGCTCCCGAATTCGTTAAGAAATTAGTTTGCTTTAAAAAAATCCATCTGAAATCTCTTTCTGCTGGCGTGCTCACACACGATCATCCGAAGGGGGAAGAGGACTTCGGGTTTACATTGACATCACGGTTCAGTTTTAAAATTAAACACGGTTAACATCGCAAAGCCCTCTGCTCGTTCTATTTCGGCCCCTTTGCTCGCTCGCAGGCGGCTGTGCGGGCAGGACGAGCGTGTCCGTGTCGCGGTGCCCTGTGCGGGGCCGCGGCCGGGGGCCCCTTTGTTCTGCCGCGCTGCCGGCGCCGGGATCCGCGTGTCCTGCCTGCAGTTTCCCACATTTCCAGTAGATGCCCCCAGAGACCATTAAACCCCTTGAACGGCTCCGCTCCAACCAGAGGAAAGCGCAGTCTTTTCCCATTTCGCTCCTGGAAGTAACATAATTGTCCAAAGGAAACCTGAAGTCGGCGCGGACGCAATGCAGAAAAAGAAACTCGCTTGTTCAATAGTAAATCATAATTTATTAGGTTGTAAGGTTCAAAATGTTTGGTGTAAACTAGCTCATTAATGTAGTAGGAACATACTGTTAACAGTTGTATTTTATAAAATAAATCATAGATCATAGAATATCCTGAGTTGGAAGGGACCTTAGAAATCAGTTATTTTATATTGATATCACAAATCAATTAATCTTTAGTTATCCAAAACATGAGGTGCTCTGTTTAACCTCGGATTTCACCTGCTGCGTGACATCATAGGGAGCAGGATGGAAAGGAGTTTGAGGATTTATAGTTTATCACAAGGTGTCACGAGAAGTTTACTGCTGTCACCTACATCACACCTCTGTTCAAAAGAACTGTTTGTTGGGGGGAAGAAGGACACTGGAATTTTCATCTGGAAGCACTTAGTAACAATTTCAGAATTCATTGCCATGTCGAGCTCTCTTACGTGACACAAATACCATTCATCCCCGTGATATCATTAATCTCTTGCCCTATTTTATTGTTTGTGTGTGATCAGTCACTTGTGTCTTATACATTACAGAAACTTAAGGAAACAATTGAAGTAATATTTTCTGTTTATAACTGAGAGATTACTTTTATTTTTATGCCACTAAATTTGAAGGGTTATGCAGTAGATAGCTTCACTGCTTGTGTGCTAAAATCAGTTCTTTTTACCTCAGAAAAAATGTGTACAGTATGATTACTTCAGCATTATTTCAATGTCTTCATTAATTGGGATGGATTTATTAAGGGACTGTTGACACTGATTTTTAAAACTGATGTGTTTTTTCTATATGCTTTGTTTCCCTTTATTGGTTTATTAATAATGCTTTCTAGTGGGGAAAATGTGCTTTGAATTCAAGTAAAATGCATCAGTCTACAGAAAATAACATGTTACATGGGCACAGTTTTTTCTGTTTATATGAATCTCAATGCTGTGCTCAGTGAGTATGCAGTGAGTGATAAAAATTAACTGAATGATATTTTGGTTAGTCACTGTTAAGATCTTTTAGCAGTGCTTCTTTGTTTACTTCCAATACATCTAATGATCTAATGCATGCACACATACAAACATATATAGATCCTACTGTATAAATAAATATGCATGTGTGTGTGCCTGCTATGCAGGTTGTTATTCCACTGCTCTGAGTTACATTAATGTAGGATCCAGTCCTAGGCCTTTGGAAGTTGGTAGGAATTTTTTACTTATAGTCTTCAATATTTTGTTAGTTAGATAGGAGTTTAAACCAGGAAAAAAAAAATAAAGTATTCTATACAGAATAGAGAATACATTGCACGGTATTAGCATAACATCTTCACAGTATTTTTAAGCTATATACTCTGTATTTTCTACATGTCAAATATAGCATATTCTGGCAAATTAAAATTTAAATGTTTAAAGATATTTCTCATTTACTTTTCTGAGGTAAATGTTGCAAATATTTTCTGGTGCAGAACAGTTTTATCTTTTCCCTTGACTGTTTGAGCTATGCTTTTCAGTCTCAAAAACCATCTCTTTATATATTAAACATAAATTCACTACTATCAGGTCTATATTGTTTCAGGATTATTTAATATTTTTGTGTTCAGTTCTGCAACTGAAATGTAAAAAATACATTGTGAAGGATTAGGGTGCATCTGTGTAGTAAGAGATTTTATTTTAATTGTGTTAAATATTAAATAATGCAGATTATTTGTTTCTTACATCTTATATTGCTGTTTATTTCATTGCCATCTAGCTAAGAAGTTTTTCACATCAATTGCATCTTATCAGCATTGTTGAAGAACTGCAGAGGCTCTTTTTAAGCTTGAAGTATTAGTCTCATTAAGCTATTGTTTAGTATTAAATCATCTGAATTTATTAGTTACACTATAAACCTGAGTTTTCAGAATTCCATATTTATTTTAAAGTTGTTGAGAATTTGAATTTGAATAGATTTTAATCTAAAAGGACAGTCTTGAAAACAGTTTGGAAGCTTAATGGAATATAAAAAACAGAAGTAACACATCTGGGTCCTTGCCATTTTACTGGGACAAAGGTTTGTTTTCCCCCACTAGGTACCTATCCCTGCAAACCTTTACATCTATACCTTAGTGTTGCAGGCAGTCCCACTGGACTCATAGTTTTCTCCAGAATAGGACACAATGATTGTTTCATGCCCTGTAAAAGAAATGTTTTGATTATTTCCATAAATAATACCTCAAAAGATGTATTACCTCTTGAGAATATTTGATGACACAACTTTTTAATATGTACATCTTGTCAGAGTTTATGAATGAGATAAACTTTGATATAAATTCATCATAGCATTATTTAATTGTAAAATTAGGGAGAAATCATCAAACTTTTGCATCAGTAAACCAGTCCCAGCTGAACTTATATGCTAAACAGAAGCAAAATAATATCTAATGATTGTGTTTCTGGCATAGCATTTGTTTGACGTTTTAAACCAAGCCATCATGTCCTACAGCAAAACTATTTAACATGTACGTTGTTTTGACATGTGGAATGTGCCTCATTTTTCCCTGTGCACTGTCTTAAAGCAAACTAAGAGTTCATTGTGTTTTCATGAACTAATGTAAACGTGGGGGTTTTTTGTCCCATCAGACAGCCTTTTTTACCAAATACCAGATAAAGCATACAAGTATATTTTTTAACATGTTTTCAAAATATATATATATACAGGTATTTATTCATTATTGCCATATTTACTTCCCTGGGGTATGATGTTTGTAATCATAACAGACCACTTTTTGAGCAGGGGAAGATAATACCCATTCCCTGATGCTGAACTGCAGAGGTCTCTTCTTGTAACCTGTTTTAGTTATCTGTACTTATTTGGTGAGTAGAGAACAGAATACAGGTTTAAAGGCTTAAAATCTGTCTTTCTTATTCCCAGTACCAGGAATTCATACACCAAGAACATCTGCATAGACATGCTGCGACGGGG
>JAWWLV010000144.1:14334600-14345145 GCA_035041135.1 Platyrinchus mystaceus
CTTAAAGCAAACTAAGAGTTCATTGTGTTTTCATGAACTAATGTAAACGTGGGGGTTTTTTGTCCCATCAGACAGCCCTTTTTACCAAATACCAGATAAAGCATACAAGTATATTTTTTTAACATGTTTTCAAAAAAAAATATATATATGCAGGTATTTATTCATTATTGCCATATTTACTTCCCTGGGGTATGGCATTTGTAATCATATTATAACAGACCACTTTTTGAGCAGGGGAAGATAATACCCATTCCCTGATGCTGAACTGCAGAGGTCTCTTCTTGAAAGCTGTTTTAGTTATCTGTACTTATTTGGTGAGGTAGAGAACAGAATACAGGTTTAAAGGCTTAAAATCTGTCTTTCTTATTCCCAGTAACAGGAATTCATACACGAAGAACATCTGCATAGACATGCTGCGACGGGGTTATCACAAGTCCTTCTCCGAGCTCTTCACTCTGATACAGAAGTGGAATGCCTTGAGGGAGGCTGCAGGGCCTGGGTCAGCCATATGGCATGAGAAGTCCCTGGAGGAGCAGCCTGATAAGCTGGATCAGCTTTACCACTTCCTGACCAGGGCTGAGGCAGCCCAGCGAGCAGGTAAATGGGGGGATTGTGGGTAGCGGAGCAGCGGGAGCCGCAGCCGCGAATGCCTGGGGGAAGCTGCCAAATTGTTTCATGTATGAATTTGAAACGTTACTGCATCTTAGCACATTTCAGCCTCAGTCAACTAAGCTGTATTTATAGAATAGATGATTAGGAGCTGCAGATATCAGGAGAGGTTTTGTGAAGGAAACGAGAGAAAAAACATGTAGAGTGCATTATGATATCATCAGAAATGTTTGATATATTTATAGCTTTGATAACATCTCAATTATTTTGTAATAGTTTCATTATTTATTGGGTTTTTTATCTACTGATTTGAGTAGCTGGTTTTGTATTAGAAAAATTTAATAGGTGAAATGCTGTTTCACACAGTAGTAGTTTTATAAATCTGATTTTATTAAATACCCTGTCTTCTAACTGTGTTTGGATTTGTGACTGACTTAAAAAGGATTGTGAACATATCAAATAAAATACAGCACAGAGATGTAACATGCCACCTGTGAATTACTAGATATTAGTGAAGACATAACTCCAAATTACTGTATTTTCTCTATTGCCTACTATTTACTTAGCACTCATATTTATCATTTCCTTTTACTATAAATAGTAACATAACTTACTCCATCTTTCTGTTTTGGAATAGTTGTAGGGATGGAGGCAGATAAAGCTCTAACTGCAGTCCTGATTCTGGCTGAATTGATTTCACTGTAGTTGGCTTCAAGTTGTTTCAAGTTGCGTTTTGATCATTGCAAATACGAAAATCTACAAAAAAGCTTGTGAGTTTGGACCCTAAGTTTTTTGACTGAAATGTAGAAACAGACATCTTTATATTAAAAAGGAACAGCAGAAGAAACCCTTTTAGCACTCAAAAAAAAATGTTCATTTCAAAATGTTTATTTTATGTGTGCCATGAAAGTCAGAAGTTGTGTTTATTTATTTAATTCACTATAATTCTAGACAGGAAGTCTATCCAGCCATGACTGGAAGGAATCTTCAGATTTGTCTGGACTAAGACTAAAATCTGAATAGGTACCCCCATAGGTTACAGAGCATAAGAGAGGAGTTTTGTGTTAGGACTGCCCTGGCAGAAGCATTCTGCCAACACTTTGATGGTCAAAAAGTAGTGGACATGGCTTGACAGGCCTGCTCCATGCAGCTGCTTGAGGAGAACATTTTACCTTCCTTCAGTGCATGATATTTTTCCCGAGTTTCAGAGTTGGCAAATGCACTCCCAGAGAGTCAAGGTGCTGCTGGCTGGGCAGTTCCTGCCTCTGTGAAAGGCAGGGACCCTTTCTCTCACTGAACCCAGCATTTGCTGCGTGCTGGGCTCTTTAATCTTTCACTTCTCACAGAGACATGGTACCACCAGCTGTCTGACTGATTGCACCTTGACCTCTCCCAATTTCACCTGTTAAAGTTGGCTAAAATGAAAAAAAAGAAAATAATGACAAGTACCAGTAGAGTTGGCAAGTGTCTTTACTGAATTGCTAGATCAAGGTAGTTTTGATGTTTTTTCACCAGTTTCAGTGCAAACCTTTGCACAAATCCCTTGTTCGTATGAAATGAGGTGTGAGTCGCCTGGCACAGGAAGGGTTGGATGGTAATTCACGTTTCAGGTCTGAGAGCTCATAGTGCTGTGAAGATACATATGAATTGTGCAGCTCATCAAACACTAATTCAGTAGTTCCACTAATCCAGTTGCTCTCTGATTCTAATCAGATTGCTTGGGGCTCTGGCTTATGATCTCCTGACAACTCCAGTTGACACCGTTTAAGAGGCATTCAGCAATTCACCTCAGCTGGAACTTGCCATGATGTAGCAGCTACTACAGCAGCTGACCTGAATTTGCTTTTCAGCTGCCACAGTTCAAGCTTAAAAGGATGCAAGTAACATTTAGGGCAGCAAATTGGGAGAGTTTCATAGTGTGGTTGATGTTACTAATATTAGGCAAGCTGAAAGTTTACATGTCTCAGGTATACTGTCCTGAGCCAACAGCTGTGCTGAAAAAGAGATAGGAGATATAAATAATGAAAACAAAAAACACATGACTTTTAAGTTTATTCATTAATTGAAACGTAGTGAAATGATTGGTATTGAACCAGAAGGGGTAAGTGGAAAAAAACACTTCATTTACTCTGTCAGTAAATAATTTTCTTATTTGATTTTTCTTACCTGATATTTCTGGATCATAGAGTGTTGCTGTCTTAATTGTGAATATACCTAGAACTGCTAGGTTTAGAGTATTATGGTACTTACAGCAGTGCACAGAGCAATCTAGGTGTTTGTTTGCTTTCTTTATTTATTGTTGGAAAATGTTTATGTTTTAATTCTTTTGATAGTTTACAGTTATAGGATGGTACAATGCTGGACATAAGTTATTTGCTTGAACAGAATCAGCACCATACACCACGAAGTGGAGGCCAATGTCAAAAAACAATTACTTTCTTTACTGCTGGGTTTGAAAACAGTGACATTTTGTTTACCAGCATTACATTGTACAGACCGATTACCTTTATATGCACCACTGAATGTTACCTCTGTTTTCATTTTCAATGTAACATTTTGATTAAACTTCAAATCATACAGTTGTCTTTTTTTAATTGTCTATTACCAGTATTTTAGTGTCTGCAAAGAAAATACCTCTCTTCTGTCCAACTTAATCTTGTTGTATTCGAATATCTCCCAAGTATTTAAAAATACAGAGCTAGCATTAATACCTGCAGCTTCTCAAAAAAAGAACTGACAGTTATTTGGCCCCAGGTACAGCATTATCCTAAAAAGACTGGCAGAAATATTGACAGTACTTGACTGTATTCCTATTTGATCTTTTTTGTACAAATAATGTAAATGTTTCTGACCTGAAAATTGAGATGTTTTTAATTATTCCTTCATTTTCCTTCATTATCCTGGATTAACCTTTCTTTTTGCTAGTTCTGGTTTCAATACCTTGAAGGAAAAAAAGAGGTAGCTTAGCTGTTTAAATATGTGTAGTTGTAGGGCTTTTTACAGAAGAATGCAGGATAAATGCCAGAATAATGTACCTGCATAGCTCAGCATGTGATGTATACAGTGATTTCTTGGCATGTTTATGGAAGTGTTGGGGGTTCTTTCAGAGTTTTATATTTTGAAGCTGTGGAATAGCCTGCCTGATTGCACCGTTCAGAGTAATTTCACTTAAAGGTACAACTGCCCATGAAAGGTGTAACCCAGTGCTGACAGGTTGTTGTTGCTATGCCTTTGGAGAGCCACAGCTCCCAGTGTAATGTATGCCTGGGACAATGGTTCATTATAATGATAATGTAGCTGTTCCTTAGATAAAAATATTTAGAAGTGAAATTAAAACCTTTGAGCTGCTTCTTGCACAGATTTTACTATATGACTGTAACTCTTTAAATCATTACTTGGCTGCTGCAGTCCATCTTATTGTTTTAAAACGCATTGCCAGTTTACTTGTTGGGTCCGTGTGCATATTAAGCTAGGCCATTGTTTGAATCATTTCTTGGTGGTGTTGTGTAGCTCCTTTTATTTAGTTAATTAGTTAGATAGCACTGATTCTATGAGGGCAACGACTAATAGTATGCAGGTATTACTGTAAAGTATCATTTGCGTGTTTTAGGCTGAGGCCAGCCTCTTGGTGGAGGATTTTGTCAAGCTACAAGTCACCTGTCCCAATATTATTACAGAAGTGCTTGGAATGTGTTGCTCTTCTGATTACATCTGAATTACATATTAAATGCATGTCCAAGTCCTTACCTTGGACTAGCAGAGTAGTGCTGATGTGATCAGTACTTGGTAGAGTGATCAGTTCAGTTGTAGAAGTTGAAGGGGATGCATGGCAAGTTACAGCTCAAGAATAATTAAAGCAAGAGATGTCTCAGCTGTTGACTCTGCTTTGCCAGAGCAGGAAAGTAAAACCAGGGAAAATGCCACAGTTGGCTGCAACGTACTGAGCAGTCAGCACTGCTTGGCAGATCACTGTGCCAAAGCCAAAGGATGCAACCTGTGCTTGGGTATGAACATACCTTCAAAAGAGCAAGGTGCTGCTCATTACCTGATCACTGGGGCAGCTGGTGAAGAGTAGGACTTAAGACCTTGAAGCTGTTGCCTTTCTGAGATTCCATCTGCTCCTGGTTCCTGACCCCATTCAACCTTTATGATATGCTGTGTGCTAAATGCTCAATCTCTGCTTGTGCTGCAGGCTGATGACCCTTGTTCTAGAGAGCATCAGACATGCAGAATTAGAAAAAAGTGCTAATTTGGCTCTTTTTTCCTCACTTCAGTGTAGAGGAAACTTTTGACAGTATGAGTTATCATTTGTTTCTGTTATGAAAGATGTCTTTTCATAAAGTACATGAGGAACGTGTGAGTATTTGATGTGTTTGCACTGGAAAATCTTTCTTTGTCCAAGGTATTTAAGGTTGAAAACAGTTTAGCATTTTACAGTGAAAAGCTTTTCTGTAAGATTTCAGACTTATGCCTTAGGCTGGACTAGAAACATTGCAATAACCCTATTACCCATGCTATTTTGAAAAAAAAAAAAAAAAGAAAAAATGGAGAGAGGTCATGCATTAAAAGAGAGAGTATAAACATACCAAACCCTCTTTTAATATTTGCTTGGATGAGGTATAGTTTTGTTTGGTTTTGGGGAAATGGGGAAAGGAACACTGTTTTATTTTCTGAGCAGGTTTGTCGTTCTCCACTTAATATTTTATCACAGGAGAAAATGCAGCAGTTGCTGGAGACCAGCGGATTTTATTATTTTTATAATTATCTTACAAAAAGTTGAAGTGATTCTGTCCAGGAAAGAAGCCAAGCCATCTCAGCGTATAGCCAGTTGTGGAATTAACCATTGACTTCAATGGAAGCAGCATTTCTTGGAAAATTTTTGTAGTGTGTTTTCATTGCCAGTGGCTTGGAGTCTCCATTTAGCTTTCCAGATTACCAGTTAATTGCCTTATATCATTATCATTAGATGGCTTTGTTCTTACTAATAAAATTGTATCCTGACCATTTCCTTAGCGTCTTCGTGCAGATTGTACATTCATTAAATACTTTTCCCTTTGTGTACCCAGCAGTACATAAATTAGAGGGAGCAGAGTGCTCTGTGTACACTCTGAGAAGCAGGCTCTGCCTGAAACTGGATAGTGTCATCATGCTAACAACTCACAGAAACCTTGCTTTATTTGTTCATTTTTTTCTTTTTCCTGGGAAAAAGCTTATCCATTTATGAATTAATTCTCTGGAAAAAAATGAATGATTGGGTGGGCCTCTACCTGTAGATGTAGAGGCATGATGGCCTTGAGCAAGCTAATGGGACTGATCCTTTGCCATGAATGTTTATTTCCATGCAGGTGGAAATAAACTGATGTCAGCACCATGTTCTGTTGCAGTTTATGCTTCTTTTTGATCCAACAGCATCCATCCTGGATCCTTCTGTGTATGAATTCTTCAAAGCATCAGCTGCCTTGCTACTAAGTCACTGATCTCTCTGGCAAAAGAAAAATGAAAGTTCCAGCATTAATTGTGTCTCATTCTGACATCAAAAATTACTCCTAGTGACTTAATGGGCCTTAGGGCACTCCTTTATGTGTCTTCAAGAGTGAATGGTCAGTTATAATCAAGTCATACTCACTTAAACCAACAAACTAAACTGGAGGATTAGTGTTAACAGCTGTTGAAAAGTTTCCATCTGGCCCTTGTCGGGAACAAATAACTGACTGGTGGGTTTTGAGTGGAAAATATTGAGCCAGAAATGGATGTTGAAAAATTCCTTTGCAATACTCATATTTTAAAAAGGAGTGCAAATTCTTGTTAATGGAAAATGGGACAGCTGTCTCTTTCTTTTATTCTTCAAGGAAAACACCAAGCCAGGATCTCTCTATGATGTTTTCATCAGTTCTCTAAAGACCTTTACTGTGCTTCTTTTCCTTTCTTCCACTACATCCTGTCACAAAGGAGATCATGCAGATGTGGCAGCAGTTGTACTTAAACCACACAGTATGGCTTGGAGACCTTCTTCATGGTTTTTTTTTCCCTCATTTTAGCTCTCTTGGGGTTATGATGCTCAAACTGCACCTCAGTGTCCCTGTGCATTGCACTACTTAGCAGTTGTCCAACTGAACATAACAAACAGGCAAACATGGGTTTGAGTGATCCTCTGTTCCATGCACACCCCTGCTTGCCAAGGGAACAGTTCCTGAGAAGAGCCCAGGAACAAAGATGTTGTTCAGTGGGCTTATCAGGGTCTATGGCTTGTGCACAATAAGGGGAGATGCTACTTGACAGCTGAGGTGCACCTGAAGAGATCCTTATACAGGGCAAGAAATACCATATGTGTTTAATATACGGGTTTTCAGTGGAAATAAAAGTATTTTGAAATGTTCTGATCAAACAAAATGAGAGTCCATTTTTTTCTAATTTATATTTGGTTACAAACCCATAAAAATATTAAAATGTTATAAAACAAATACCGCATAATTGCATGACTTCTAATTTTTCTTCTTAATTTCTGTGAAATGTTACTTCCTTCAATTTTGTGACTTTGCACTGAGTAAGTGCTCTGAATAATTGCTAAGATGTGTTTTCAGATCTTTGAATCAATCCAAAACTGTTATTAAAAAGGCTCCACCATCTGCTCCTTCAAGTTTCATTTGCTCAGTGTGGCTGCCATTTTTGGGTAGACCTTCTTCACAGCTTTCTCACAATCCTGTGGCTTAAGTGGTCTGGAAGACCTGGATTTATTTTCCAATGCTTTATGAAATTAATGTAATTTTTGAAGGATGAATGGCATCCAGCCATTGGACCTTTTTCTATGGGCTTTCTTAATTGTTTCTTATTTAAAAACAGGAATTTGTCTTGCAAGAACTGTTTTACAATTGCTTGTTAGATTCAAACTTTTCTTTCTGTTCATTCTGTGATACAAACTTTTCTTTCTGTTCATTCAGTATCACATGCCAGTGCTGTCATTCCCTCTCTGATAAGTGATGCAGATAATTCTTTTTTTTGATTAACAGATACATAAGTATGACTTGTCTACATGTATTCTGTTATCAGTTGTAGAAAACTTTACAAAATCAGAGTGTTCAAAGCTTTAAAGTCTAAACTACTTCCTGGAGATTTTATAGGAGACTGTATTTACATATTCCAATGTTGTTCTCCTGAGGAGGTAAAAGTTCACTTTTACTGAGTCTGACATGCTATCTTTGCCCCTGTCAGAATAACCTCAGTTAATTTCTTGATTGGTAAATCAGACTTTGAATCCAGAAGGAATTATGACTTTCAAAAGTCTGGGTTTGGGGGTTTATTTTATCTGGTCAGCCACTGTCCGAGAGAATGAGAGAGAACTGGATGTCTTTGTGCACTTCTCATTGTTATTCAGTGGCAGGATAGTCATCAGAGGGTCACATTAAAGTTCATTCAATCAAAGCTGTGGCAGTAGCTATAGTCTGCCTCAGGTCACTTCCATCTCTGGGGATTTGTAGGGCACTACCTGAAGTTATTTGCGTAATTTTATGTCGTGTTAGTGCCTTGATTCTTCGTAGCCAAGATTTCAAAGGAGCAAATCTGTATCTAGTGTTTTACCCCAATGACAGTCCAATTATTTCTTCCCTTTCTGTGTTATTGCAACCATTTGTATGTATCCTCTGGTATCTTCCGAGTTCATTTTCACTTAGCTGTAATCTCTATGTAATATGTGTTGTTATCTTTATGTTAGTGGTTATAATTAGGTTTTGTATCTCTCTCTTCATGTGGTTGTTTGCTTGTGTGCTTGTAATTGTCATGGAAACCTCTGTCTTTACTTATGAGATAATCTCTGAAAGAACTCCCTTGTGCTGCAATAGTTGTTTAAGTCAGGATGAGATGAATGAATCTCAACCAAGAAGTATCTGGTTTTCTTTGTTGAGAGTAAAGGGATCCCAGGTCACTTGTGTCTGTATCTAAATTGGTTAGTTTGCATGAATCCTATTTATGTCTTAACTTTTTTATCTGTATATGTTGTCCTGGTTTTGGCTAGAATAATTTTCTTCTTAGTAGCTGCTACAGTGCTGTGTGTTGGATTAAGTATGAATAATGTTGATAGATATGATATATACATGTATACAGCATCATTATTTATATTATATCAATTATAAACATATATAAATATAGGCATATATATCTGTGCACATGCACACAAGATAAATATATATATATTAAGCCCAACCCAGTTTTGTTACTTCCATTCCAGTATCATTTGCAGAGATTTTTATGAGGCTATTGTACAACTATCATCTTGATTTCTAATGTTTATATGTTTAAATTTTATATGATGTACACTGGATATTCTGAAGAAGAGGTACCCAAGAGGTACTTTTTTAGTCTTGAGGGGGGAAAAAAAGGCATGAAAACTCACTGCTTTGTAGAATGTTCTGATTAGAAATACGTGAAGTCTATAGATTGGTAATTATTTCCTCTCAAAGCTAAATTTCTGAACTTAAGCTGATGTTTTGGCATGTTTTGATGTAAAACCTTAGATAAAAATGATGAGATGATGACCTAAACATAATTTTTGGGCTATTTCTACTTTAGTGATTGTAAAGAGATTGTGAAACACTAATTTCTTGAAAGGGATGTTATTTAAAATACTAGAAATGGAAATGTATATAACACAAACGGGTTCAAAAATCAAATTTTTCATATTTTAATGGGAGCTATAAATGGGAGCTGTAAAAAGGAATATGAGGTTACCACTTCACAGAGGGGAAAACTCTGAGAAAATAAATAGGAAAGCAAAATAATAAAGAAAAAAACCCCAAAGCAACAAACAAAATATTGGTTTTATCTTTCCCCCTTTTCTCTCTTCGTTGAGCAAAACTTACAAATTGGAGAGCTCCCGAAAGCAAAGCAGTTTTGTTCACACATCCAGCTTAACCAAACAGTCTCTTACCTGCTGCAAGACCTGTGGTTCTTAACTCCTTCTTTACCCAACTGCATAGAAATTCTTTCAAGAACTGGCTGTTTGGCTTACATTCATTTAATAGCCACAAACACACTAAGTAGCCTACCAAAACTGCAATGGAATCCTGGCTAATTATTCCATTTCACATCTGACAGGAGCAGAGTTTGCAAAGAAAATTAATTTAGTTTAGTCAGTGATAAATTTTGCCGTGACACATATAAGTTCATGCTGTACTTTATTATCTGATAGATTTTTCAGCATCGTGTAAGGAATAGATATTTCAAATTCCCTTTAGGGAGAAACAGTATGATAAGATTTGTCAGGAAAGTTTTGGATCTCTACCACAAATTAATAAAGTTTTGGAATAATTCAAATCCTATGGATTTCTCTTTTTTCGAAGGTGCTTTTCTGAGAGAAATAAGTCTAATTCTGTTGAAGCTATCATTCTGTAATTTTAAATTGTGAATAATATATTTGTGGATGATTTTGTAATGCTACTTAGACTGCAGACTGGCAGTGTTTTTGTAAATTTTAGGGATAATATATGTTCATCTAGTCTTGAGATGACAAAGAGTGGGATCTAAACTTTAAATCCTAGAGAAGATCTGTGACCTTCAGTCTCCCCTGCTTTCCACATTTGTTCTGAGACAATACCTTGATGAACTGTGGGGGTTTTTTTCAGGGCAAGGTGTGCAATTTCAATTTGTCCTTAATTTCTAATTGTGCTAAGATACTAAACATGGGTCCATACATGAAAACTCAAAGACTTTCTTGTTACTCTTACTTTGAACATTTAAAATTCTAAGAATTAATGCTTTGTGTTTGCAGAGTGTGGGCTTTTTTAAGCTCAATCTAACTTTTAACTAGTCAGTGTCTTATCCAGGGGTTTATGTGTTGTATTAAACTGAATTTTGGCTTTGCACACAAAAATGAGAACAAAAATGTGTTTTCAATTGTGCCTAATTTGTAAGGTTATAATTTTCCTCTTACATTTCTTTGAGTGG
>JAWWLV010000144.1:14350468-14440823 GCA_035041135.1 Platyrinchus mystaceus
ATGTCAGTAAAAAGAGCCATCCGGGGGAAACAAGGAATTTGTACTTGTAGTGGCTATTTACTTCAGATAGATTATAAAAAAATTAGATATTACAATATTATTGAAAAGCATAATACAAACAGACATCTGAAAGTGTACTTGTTCCAAAAGCAGCTCTCAAGATCATTGAAAGTACTACAGTGTTTGTATAAATATATGTATGTACATGTATGTGCACAGTTACATACACGTGCGTATATATGCACACACACGTTCAAATATAGCCAGTGCTTTAGATGCCAACATTTTGATCTTAATGTCAAGCAATTCTGCATTTGTGGGAGAGGCTTAAAGGTGACTGATTAACACATCTGATGGTGTTTTTCTAATACAGATGCATGACTGTTCTTTCCCTAATTTGCACCCTTAAAAAAAAAGATAGCTTAGTGGAACGTTGTCAGTGGGACAGTGGAGCAGGAAAAGTGACATCGAGGTCTCCGGAGGAAGCAACAAAAACATCATCTCTATAGCCTTATAAATATATATCCTCTCACCCTCAAAGGGTGTAAGGATCTCTGTGCTCACCTTTCAGACACTGGCAGCAAAGGTGCATGTTCACAGACCACGGTTGCTTTCCTGCACGACTAAATGAAGCAGCGCACCAGGATGTCTGGGAACACTGGAATACTCTAGTTCTGGAATGGTGTTAATAGTCATGCACATGCTTTTGGCTTTTGCTAACTTGGACTTTCCTGCCCTGCAGTTGTTTATGGGCACAGTTTGGTCATTAGGAGTGTTGCAGGGACTACTCCTAACAGGCGGTTTGCAAGCAGCCACACTGTTTTGAAGCATAAGAGAGTTTACTCAGGAACCTGTTGGTTGTAGTGCTTGGAAACATTTCTTGACACATTAAAATAACTAGTTTGGGAAGGCATGTAAGTATCACATTAGAGTCCAATGAATAAAACTTTCACAATTAATTACAAAAGCGTATCAGTGCCATGCCAGAAACTGCATCTCCCTTGGTATCATAGCTGTGAAAATTATGCTGTTAGTCTCAGTGCAGTGGTGACTTTGAATTAGTCATCAGATTTATATTCTGCTGGCACATAAGGATTAACAAAACTGGAGGTAATACTTCATCTGAAATTTTTACAGACTGAGGAGATTGAAGGCAGGCAGAACTAGTGAGAGAAGGGGACCAAATGCAAAGCAAATAGCAGTGTTAGATGTCTCAGTGCTGATTCCTATATCATACAGCTAATCCACAAACCCAATTTTGTCCATTCTTGTGTGTTTTTTAGATTGCAAGTCCTAGGAGACCCTGATAAAGAATTCTTTTAGTCCTTTTTTAAAATAAGCTTAGACATTTCAAAAACCTGCCATATTCTGCAAATTAATGAAGCATTTTTAAGCGTTCAGTGTTAAGTGTTCAGCCCTAATCCCGCTCTGCCTTGATTATAAGCAATGTTAAGCTCCCATTGGTCTTCAAACAGACCAGTGTTATGCCAAAGTTGTTCACTTCTGATCCTTCTGCACCCATTCCAAACTTATTAATAAATTGGGCCTAGTTTATGAGAAAGTTATAATTGTTTTATCTTTAATCATGCATAAAATATGGTCTATTTCATATGTTGGAATTTTATATAAAACTTTTCTGGTTGAAAAACCTGGTCATAACAAGGGACTTTAATAATTTGTTATGGGGAAAAAAAAAAAAAAAAAAAAAACAAAAACAAAAACACCACAGGATTCTTGCAGACTTTTACAATCTGGATTAAGACCAAGGTGTAGAATTTTAGCAATCACTTTACCATACAGTTGAAATGAATGTTTTTAATCAAGGCATTGCAGAAGTTGGTGGAAAGATTCTGGTTGTGTTTAATGGGCATTTCACAGAATGGTTGGATTGGAAGAGACCTCTGAAAATCATCTAGTCCAACCCTCCTGCTAAAGCAGGTGCACCTAGAACAGGTTGCTCGGGATGGCTTCAAGCTTCTACTGCTTAAGTATTAATTAACAGATATATTTGGTGAACAGCAGCTTGAAGACGGTTCATAACATATAAGAAGTCTAAAGTCTAAACTGTTTATTTTCTTGTTGTTAGCCAAGAAATTATTTTTATTCTTACTAAGAGATTGTTGATTTTGCATTTTGAATTGTTTATGGCAAGTGTTTTTTAATTGAAAACTGTAATGTATAAATAATTGAGAGAAACTCAGCATACATTCATGAAGATCTATGCAGAGGAAATATGCACGTTTAAGCAGAATTTCCCCAATTGGCTTGCCTTCAGGCAGAAATAATTTATATTCAGATATAAAAAAGAGAATGTTAATATTGCAAAATGAAGTACTAAAAAGGTTTAAAAAGGCAAAAGTTAAAATTGCTTATGAAATTTCATATGCTTTTGTGTGTGTACATTTTGCAAGTTTATTTTAATTGCATAAAAATGTAGTTTCTTTTGCTACTAGGAGATTCCCAAGTATAGCCAGAATAAAATTCATCAGTGGGATGGGTGGCCCATGTGCACCTTCTACAGTGTCTAGAGGTCTCCATTCACAAACCCAGGTGTGACACTGGAAGAAGGCAACCTAAAATGGATCCCATCTCTTTGCTCAGGAAGAAAAGCAACTCAAATTATCACCTAAAAGCTACCAAGGCCTTTCTGGTTTTGTCTATCCTTGTGTCTTTGTTGGAGATTCCTTTTTGTAAGCAACTTCTTCTGGTTTGAAATGATACCTACTAAAGTTTGTGATTTTTGATAAAGCATGAACCTCATGATTATTTTTATAATGAGATTTGTCATAAGTGTGGAGCAAAAAGAGGAAAGGGATTTAAAGATATAAATTCCTATGTAAAATTTTTTTTCATAGGAAGCTTGAGTGCTAATCAAAACATGACAGTGGCCTAAAGGAGAGTTGCAGTTCTAGGTATTTAGAGACTATATATCCTTTCAGGCAGCAACCACAGTTTTGTTGTGCATTTATACAATAACACTTCCTGTATGCTTCTGTAGCGCTTGTAAGGTTCAGTGTGTGCTGGGATAAACTAAAGGGTTGATGAGAACATGCTGCTGACTGCCCAGCACCCAGTTGCTGGCTGGCCAGGGAGCGTTCTGCCCTCTACAATACCTACAGCAGAATTCAGCCTGTCTTTCTGTCTGTTTGGAATTTGGATCAATATCTGTCCTCAAGCTACTAGCTTTTCCTAAAGTGGTGGAAACTTACTGTCCTACCGACTTCTTACCACATTTGGTTGAAGTTCACTCCAGAACTAGTTGGAGGACAGGATGACCACACAGGCTTGTTCCCCGTGGAGACTAAGCTAAAAGTGTCTTTTTATACTGTTCATTTTTTGGAGAGAACATATATATTTATATTACAGACCACATCCAGAAATAAGCAAATACCATTGATTTTTCATCATATTCTCCCCTCCTTGCCCCAGGTTGCATATCCCAGACTGCTAACCACTAAGATTTATTCCTAGTTTGATTATTTATCTCAATTAGCTTTCAGAAAAAGGTGTGTAGAAATAGTTCAGACCTGCAAACATATTCACATGTTTCCAAATGCCATACCTCTTACTGTTGCTAAGTTTTAAGTTCATGTAGAGACATATATACTTTAAAAGAGTCTCCACATCAGGGAACTTTAAAGACAGAAAGAAGCCTTTACTTAATGGGATATGGAATTCTGCATGCCCAGTTTGACCATTTAAAACACTTCCAGTGTGTTAGTTGATAGGTTTTCATCTTATCAACTGGAGCTAATTCTCCTTTGTTGTTCTGCACTTACACTATATCACAAAGTGGTTATATTGTTTTCTGCTTGCTTAGGAATGGAATACATAAGCTAACTGTGGAAAGATTTGATTGTAGAGCATAATTTAAAAAGTTTAAGCAGTAAATTGCTAGGAGATAAAGTCTTTGGATACAATGCTTTTCTCTGTCAGTCAGTAGCAGTCAGAAGCAGCCATAAATCCTGATACATTCTTGGGGAGGACAGATTTGAAATGTTTATGAAATAATTGATCTCATCCACCTGCAAGTGCAGAACGTGGTTCCCCAGTAAATAACAGGGTTGTTACTGTTACTGAACTAGCAGGTGCTGTCTTGAATTGATGTTCTAGAAATTAGGAATGTTTTCAGCTCAAATTAGTATAGCCTTAAGAAAGTCTGCCTGTTGAGTTTATAAAAATATTAATATAGTTATTTTTGTTCTTATTTTTAAAAGGTATTGGTAGGCAGTGAAGATGTTTTGAATAAGAGAATTCTGTAGCATTCTTATTTTCGCTTCTGAAAATAAACCCTGTGAAAATGAAATACTTCCTTCATGCTTTTCCTTCAGTTGATTTAAATCAAGGTCCATTATTAAGCCCAGGGAAGTAATAATATTCTTTACACTACTGAAGAAGTAAGTTTTCTTAATTCTTTCACTGTCACTGCCACTTTCCTAGCCTAGTTCCTCAGAGTGCCTTTCAGTTCTGATATAACACCTGGGGACAGGTCTCTATTCTTGCTTTGTAATAAGGTCTTCAGAATATTCACAGCAGTGCTAATTCTAAACTGTCATTTGCATTTTCGTTAAATGTTTTCACATATGAAAAAGATCTTAAATTAATTTCTGTTCTCAGGTATTTGGTGATTGTAAAGTTCATTTTCAACTAAGTTCAAATTACTAAAAAAATATTGCTTTTTACATTGAACTAGGAGAGGTGGTTGTATCAGAAATAATTTAGAAAAAAATGTTTTTGTGTGTGCTTGAATACAATGTGTGGCACTCAATTGAATTGTTTATATAGACACATTTGTAAGAATCATATTCTGAATGTTTTTGGTATGAAATGTTGCTCTGTTGGCTTCATGTGCATGTTCATAAGACTATGACATTTAATGAAGAGATCTTTTTAAAGTATTGATAGCCATGAGTAAATTATACTATGTTTGATCTGTGTTAAAGATTCAAAGTCCAAGATCTTTGAATAGAACTTAGAATAAAAATGTAATTAGGTTACATCCCTAAAGTCTGATATATCTTTAAACAAGACTGCAAATGAAACTTTATTAAAACTTCAAATGAATTATTTCTTTGCTTTTTTAAATTCTTTTTCCCCTCTCTTCTCTTTCATGTCTATTACTGACATTGCTGCTTGTATTTTACCTGTCTTTTCCAGGGTATTTTAATTATTTACTGATTAATGACTAGTACTGAGATGAAGCTGCCCACTCACTAGCAGACTTTATTTTTTTTTTCTTGGCTTCAAAGCTTTGCAAGGTTTTGGACTACTGTAGCTGGACCAGCAGTTGTCATCATAAACTTTCCTGGAGGCAATGTTTCCTTTTAGTAACTGATAAAGGAGGTTTTCTGTTTCCAGAGGTGCCTTCCCAGTGTCACTGAGAGCTGAGGGGGGTTGCATGTGCTCAGCCATTATCAATAATCTCTAGAAGTCATAGGTAAAACAAATATGAAGCTGTTAATAAAAATATACCTTGGTCTTCAGAGGATCATTCAGGCTGCTTGGGACTTCAACAGGTCATTAGTCCAGCCTGCTACTCAAAGATGCTTCTGAAGAAAATTATCTGCACCACAGAACAGCTCCAGTGCTGGAGTATTGCATCTGATATTAAATTTATTATTGGAAGCTATGAAAAGTAAGGGAAATTAGGTAGAATCTGAATGAAATGTAATTACTGCAAATAAAAAAAAAATAAGCTGAGGAAAGTACTTGACATGAGTTAGCAAAAAAAATAATTTAGTGAAACTAATCTGCTTCAGTGACACTGAAGCAGATTATATTTAAAAGATAATGATCATATTAATCATTGAGATTAAATGCTAATATAACTTGTTTTCATTTAGTTCTGTTGAGCTTAAAAAACTGTCAAGCCCTGAAAAACAGAACTGCAAAGTATGTGCCATTCATCATTGAGTTCTCAGCTTCCTTCCCTCTCTGCATTTGGTTATCCACCTACAGACATTGAAATATTTGTGAAACCTGAAATGTGAGCATCCCACTGAGTGTGGGCCTGCTCTTATCCAGAGCCTGGAGCCTTACAGTGTGAGCTTCCTGAATGCATTTTGCATCTTAGGTAGCCTTTGCATACTGAAAGCACTTTGATGCTTTCCAAACATGAAAGGAGGCTTGAACGTTATTTTGAAGCAAGAATTCCATTCTCTCTAAAATGGGTGTGTTGTCATTCAGCTGATGTTGGACATTGTTTGCAACGTTGTCCTCTGGATTAAAATTTATATATATATATCAAAAAGTGTTTATTTATAAATAATCAAACAAATCACAAGAAGGCATATGACAAATATGTTAACCTAAAAAGATAAAGGAATTCTAACTGTAAAGCAGAATTTTGTGTGTTGGTTCATTTGAATATGAATGTAAGACAGACAAGTTAGTGAAATTTTCATATGGGACCTGTTCAATTGTCATTTTTTTTTGTTTGGTTTGGTTTTTTGTCTTGCTGGTCCACAGTACACTATCCCCAAAGCAGCTGTCATTCCAGCTGCCTGTGGGAAAACATTCCTTCCTTGCAGTTCAGTAGTGCTGGCAGCAGAAGGGGAAGGGATTAGAGAGCAGGCAGGCAAACAACCCAACAAACCAGCATTAACCCCAAGTTCTGAGATGTCTCTTAGAGAGCCCTTTAAGCAACACCTTTTTAGAACACATTTAATATCATAGTGTGTTGATGGTGTGATATACTGTGGACTGTCCTACTATGAGTGCTACAGTCTGCACTGCCCTCTAGGTTTGTGTAGGTATATTTTGAGTATTTGAGCTTTAAGGAAAATAATTCAGGTCCTCAGAGGACAAGACTGTATATGCCCTAATGCTCAATGGATTACTCTAGTTAAGTTTTTTGTTTCAGGCAACACATACTTATTTAAGTAATGTGAGCAGAAATAATGTATCATCCTCTGAATTGCAATACTGAGGATTAGCCCAGCAATTCTTGACCCAGACAATGGAAGATAAAATACTGTCTTTTTGCACTGCAGTCTCAGTCCCCCAATGCCATATCTCAGGTTGTGTAATGTTCAACTTTCCTTTTATCTCTTTCTTTCTCCTTTGTGTCCTCAAGCCTTCTGCTTCTCAGGCATGCTCTCAGTTGGCCTTAGGCAGCTTAGACTCCAGGTAAGATCTACTGGTGCACTGTCAAACTGGGGAAATGGTCAGAATACCCCATGAAGAGCCAGCATGGTCATTACAATATTATTATGAACTGCCTGTGTCATTTTGCTAAAACTTCCTGTAGAATCTTTCTGAAAAAATATTAGCAGCTCCTGTAAATTCAATTAATATAAATTTTAATCCATTATCCTAATACTCACTTTGATTATTGTCTGATGATGGGTTGTGTTCTAGAGGGATCTTGTAGAGTTACGGAACCACAAATTTTATCTTAAATCCCTTCCACAATTTTTTGTGTTGGTTTTCAGCTGGCACACACAGTCAGGTTATTGCATCTGAGAGCTGCTCCAGTGACTTCTGTGCAGTTCATTTTACCTCAGTAGTCCAAGGTGGTTCAACTGTTTACTGAATGAGAGACTTGCTTGATGATTCCTGTGAATACACCTTTGTTGTAGACTTATAACAACCTCCGTAGATAGTGGCTCACACTGGAAACTGTGACAGATTTTTAGCTATTTCAGCATGAATAGTGCTACCATAATAGTCATAATTGAACATAGGAACTAAGAAGAATATAAGTTGCTCAAGCAGTTATACTGAAATGTAAGCCTACACCTTTTTAGATGATAATAACCTTTTTTGTTGTTACTATTAACTGCTGCTTCAGCCAGATTTTGTGTTCACATTGTGCAGTGAAATAACCAACAGCAAAAGATGTTCTAGTTGTAGATTAAAACGTGCTATAACGTGCTTAAAGCTTTATTGTCCCTTTCGGTTGTTGTTTTAAGCTACAGCAGAATATTTTCTGAAGTCCTCAACAACTGTTTCCAATTTAGAATTAAATGTGCTTTCTGCTTATAGTAGTGCTGCTGAAGCAGTGTACCTAACAGGGCCTGTCACTTTTCTTGGGCAATTGTTTCTGTGACAGTATTTTCATTGGTAAATATACGAGCTGATAGCAAAGGAAATCATTAGGTGCTCTCAGTATTGCTGAGGCATGGAGCTAGAGCAGGTCAGTCACTGCATTTTGCAGATTGTGACATTTTAAATTACCTGTACGCTACTGGAAGCAATCTGTGGACCTAATTAACATCTCACCTAATTAAAGTCAGGACCGTATGTAGAGAATTCTACATAGTTTTGCGCTGCCTTTATTTATTAAATATCACATTATTCAAATTAGTGTCCTTAATTTCGGTGTTGAAAACTTCAGATTTGTGTGCTGTTTTCTTAAGTGGGAGTAACTTTTTTTTTTTTCTCCTTCAAGTAATCAATGCACTGCTGAATGAGTTCATTTTAATGCACTCAATCATGCCTCTAATGTTTGTAGCTTACGGGCGCAAGCATCAGTAATGCAGGAATGTTATATGGCTTTAGTTTGGGCCATTTCATAAAATATTCATGGAATCAAAAATGTGCATCAAAATAGCGGCTGGGAGAATTACATTTATGTGCCTGCTTTTATGGCAGCTTCACATTTAAACCCATTTGTGTTAATATCTAGTCAATCTTTCTACTTTAAAAAAAAAAAGGGCAAAATAGTAGTCTCCTTATATATACCCCTTTTGGTTTGATATCTATTTTGATATAACAAATGTGTACTTTTGAATTGGGTTTTAGGAAGGGGAATTATAAAGGAAGTTTTAGATAATGTAAAAACGTTTCTCTTCAGTATTTACAAAATTACATGGAATTATTTTGCTTGAATGAATAGATTTATGTTTTTACTCCAAAGCAACTCAGTGAAAACTCTAGCACAAATCTTTGTGCATACATATATGCAGTTTCTATGAAAATAAAAGGAATTTCTAAAATTTGACACTGTTGGTGCTGAGTAATGTCTTATATAATTGTTTAAAACCGTTTTTTTTTTTTACTCCCAAAATTATATTGTGACAATGTTTGCCTCCCATATTTAAGATTAACTATTGCTGACAGGGTTTCTTTTGTCATGTCCTGAGTTATATTAAACTATAAAATTTTAGTAGTGGTAGTACATATGTTGTAAGAGTTACCTTTCTGGTTTTTGATTCCTTTTATAAGAAAGGAAGAGATATATCAGAGATTCTCGAACTCCATTTAGTATCCACAGAGCTAAATTCTGCATGGCACTGTGAGAAGAAACACGCAATTGCTATTAATGTTGCCAACTTCAAGTAGCTTTACTGCTTGGTGTAGCATTTTGCAAATAGATTTTTCAAATATAGACTTCCTAGAAACACCTTCTGGATTTTTTCTTTGAATTCCTAGAGATAAAAAAATACATTTCTGCCAAGTGTTCCAAGTGATTTTCCTTCTCCATTGTTTTTCCTCTCATTTTGCTTTTTTTTCTCCTTTGTTTTCTTTTCAGTTGATAATAAAAGTCATTTAAAACTCTGCCTTGTCACTGCTCAAGTGAGATAAAAATGCTCTTACTCTCAGAAATGTTCTGCAATTGGCTTAATACTTTCTTCTAATGTTTTTCAAGATTTTCAGGCAGCATCTACATATTTCTGCAGCCAGCAGTTGCAGTAGTTCAGTATTTAAAAATTGGATTGCATTGGCCAGATCAATTCCAAGTGAACTGACTCGTGACAGGGAATACACGTGCCACCTCCCACAGCATTTGAGTTTCACATAAACATTATGGATTAAAGAAATAGGCTGATATGTCATTTGCCAATGACACCAAGGGATTTCAGATTATTTTCGTGGAATTCCAAAGTCTAAAATGTTTTACCGTCCATGAATTTGAGAAGTCTCCAAATAGCTAGTTTTATTTAAAAGCGTCTTCAATAAGCAAATTTGCAGCCACATAAGGGCTTTCAGGTCAGTAATTCCATCTCTTCCTTGTTTAGGGAACGAGCAAGTGTTTTGGCTTTTTGCTCACCGTTTTCTTTTTGGTATTTCTGTGAGCAGATTGTTTTAGTTTTTACTTGGCAATTCAGTGAAGCCAAAGGTAATATAGGTCCATTTGACTATTGCCAAAAAGTGTATATTGCTCTTGTATTTGGAAGCTTGATGTAGATGGATTGTTTCCGAAGAGGTTTCACTGAGACCTGGTGAAAAGAATGTCAGGTCACAGCTCTTGTGGTTCTGTCAACTCTTGAGAACTATGGAGTACATGGAATGTGTGAGTTTGATTTTTATTTTTTTTTTCAGTCTGACAGGGACTTTCTCAGGGGGATACTGTGAGTGAGAAAGCATGGGAAAGAGCTACCATACCTGATAGTTCTAACAGGCTAAACAGTAGTTCTTAAGGTTGCAGGTATTATTTACCTAAAATGTGTCCCATTAAGAGATTATATTACAGAGTTTTAGGAGAAACTCAGATACTTTGTTCAGCTTCAAATTAGACATCCAGGTGATACCACTCCTTTGTTTGCTGCTTCCCATTTTTACAAAAAGTATTTGAGTAACACGTGAATCAAATTCTATTAGTCTAAAGAATCCATACACATGTAGTGGATCCAGATCACTGAAATGTATGACAATATCCTTTCAAAAGAACAATCAATTTATTATTGAACTTTGGGAAGAATTTAAAGTAGGAGTGTGTATGTGCTTGTGACTGTACAAGTGAACAAAGTGCTAGATCTAGCTACTAATGTTAAATTTCAATTCAACTTTCCATCCTTTGTCACAAAGCCAAAATCAGCTTCTTGAATCAGTATCTTAAATCTGCATTTAGCAACTTGAATAACTGGAATTCTGAGTTGACAGTGCCCTAAGAAGTTAGCTGGACTGGATAGGCAGAAACTGAAATTCAAATTGGAAGCCTCTTAAGAATGGATAGGAGTTTTCATGTGGCTTTAGCAAGTCTATATCTCTGTTTCCTGTTACATGTACTGTCAGTGAGTCCCTAAACAGCTTCTGCTGGTTGTGATAATTTCCCTTTGCATTTCTATTGATTCAGTCTGGTGTCAAGTATGTGATATTTTGGAAAGAACATATAGATCTTTTCCTGTTTTCCCAGTGGTTTGGGCTACCTGTCCCTAGCTAGGGTAGAACTGAATAAAGCCTGCTGGGTCCCCTTTCACCTGGCACTTCACTCTTCAGCACTTGTTGTGTCCTCTGGGACTCTTACACAAATCATAGGTTGCACGGCCTTAAAAATATTTGTCTGTGAAACTCACTTGATTCGTTGCCTCATTGAAAGAGAAATTTCTTCTGCTTGTCAGTTTTAGTTGAACTCGTTTTAATCACCAGAGAAGCTTAATATGAAAATAAATTTAATTCTAATAAAGATGAGTTATGTTTTATATTGCAGAGTTGAAAGCATGGTTATAAAGGGGTAACATATGCAAAAGACAAATCTAAATTGAGTTAATAAGAGAAATCTGTCATAGCTGTTCTGCAGCCTCTAGGTTGGCTAGAGGCCTTCAGAACTAGCTTTAATTTCTCTAGGAATGCTTAAAGAAGATCCTTCTCCATGCTTTTCTCCCTTCCTTTCCTACAGCTGGGAAATAACTTTTCTCCTTCCTGGTTCTTTTTGCAGTTTGAATGCAGCACTGTAAAAAAAACTGCAAAACATAAATAGTTCCTTATAAATTGTGTTTCAGAAGATGTGTAAGCTACAAACACATCCAAATGAGCTTAGTTTATGGTTTGTTTCAGCTTTTAGTAGAAATAGCATTTGATAGTATTGATGATCTATGGGACAAGATTCCTCCATCACACACACACAAACTCATGAAGGCAAGGTCACATTCACCAGTTCTCCCTGCTATAGAATATCCTCTCTTAAACAAGGTACTGTGACCAGAATGTGGGGAGTTTTAATTATTTTTGATGTAAATGGTCTCATCTTACGTGCTTCACAGCAGTTTTTCTGTACCCATTATGTATGAGGAAAAGCTTTTCTGTTCTTTCCAAGGGTTTTGAATGTCCGTTGTCCAGAAAACATAGAAATCTCCTCGATTGAATTGTGTGCACAGAGATAAATCTAAATGAAGGTAGAAGGAAAACTGCTTGCATGTTAAAATAAATTGAACTCTATCGTCAAACTTTGCCTTAAAGATATTTGAGTAACTTATTGAAGACCTTGAAGTATATTACTGCAGGCTCAATAATTAATTTATCAATGGTTAATGCTCTTGCAGTAAATCTACTAGATAAACTCACCAGAGCTGGCCTGGTAATAACTGTTGAATAAATTACTTTGCATAATAATTCTTTTTTCATCAATTAATTTATTTGAATAAAGACTATTATTTTTTTCCCCCACAGTTTTGATACCTTTATCCTCCACATTTCAAATATTTCAGAACAGCTATTCATTTTGGAAAAAGAAACTTAAGGAACGGTTTGAGTTGTGATTATGTATGCATAGATGTAATTTTAATATATGAGAACAACAAAGGCTATATTCATGAATCTAGAATAAACTTACTTTCTAGAAAATCCTGACTTTGCATCCTTGGGATCACACCCCCTTAACATTGTGAATCTACAAAGGAAAGATCATTTAAAGTGTCATAAACTTAAATTATAGCATTACTGGCCACTGTGAGATTTGGCAGTATTTTTCAGTGATCTGTGAGTTATATATTGAATATTCTTGAAAAATCTGTGAAATCTTTGGCTGCAACTTACTTTCTAATAATAAAATTATTATAGGCTACTGGCTTTTAAAACTTTTGTTGATTGAACTGATTTTAATTATGAATGACGTTTTTCAGGTCATGTCATGGAAGCTGCTGAGCATTATGAAGCATTTTATCAGCTAACAGAGGGATCATCATGGAAGGATGAGACAGGCCATACTTACAATTTACTGGCATGTGAGCATCTCTGGAGAATTTATACATTACTAGCAGACAAAATGCTAGAAAATAAAGAACACCAAGAGGCCATCAAAACACTAATAAAAGCTTTAAAGATGGCAAAAGAAGGTAGGTGGAAAATAATGCTTTCCCATCCCTTTATTCTCTGTTCATGTCATGATTTTCTCAAGGATAAAGTAGAAATTGTGAAGTGTTTGGGTGATTATTTCCTATGAAATTCAAAGACAAATGCTATCAATACACTTGCAGATCTCACTAAGGCAGAAATGCCTTCTTGCTGACAGCAAAGAAACTTTTAGATTCCTCAAAGCTTTATCTCTAAACAAACCTGACAGTCTTGTGGGAATAATAATGTAAAACTGTGAACCCATAATCAGAAAGTGAGGTCGCTGATGGAAGCTTAGGTCACTGATTTTGATTGGCTGGTCACTGTTGATTTGGCAATCTTTGAGTTATTTGCCAGAAAACAACCTTTTCAGTCTACATAGTTATTTAGTACTTGCAAAAAAATGTTTTCTTCTTCTGAATATCTTAATATACATAAATACTCTGAAACCTGAAGTAACAAATTAGAGAATCACAGAATAGCAGAGGTAGGAAGAGAGACCTCTGGAAATCATCAGGTCGGCTAGAGCAGTCTGCCTAGGACCACATCCAGTCAAGATTTTAGTATTTCCACAGGTGGAGCCTCTATAACCACTCTGGGAAACACTTTCCACTGTTCAAACACCCTCACAATTATGAAATTTTTTACTGAGTTCAGATAGAATTCTGTTTTGTGCCTTTTGCTTCTTGCCCTGTCACTGAGCACCACAGAGAAGAGCCTGGTTCCCTCTGTTTTACTTATGCCAAAGAGGTATTGATAAGGTCACCCCTGAGCCTTCTCTTCTGTGATCTCAACAGTTCCAGTCCCCTCAGCCACTCCTCCTAGGAGAGATGCTCCCAGTCCCTCAGTCATCTTTGCAGCCCTTTGCTGGACTCACTTTGCTGTGTGTCTCTCTCTCTCATACTGGGGGGCCCAGAATGGGACACAGCACTCCTGGTGTCAGCACACCAGTGCTGAGTAGTGGCAAAGGGTCTCCCCCCATAAGCTGCTTGAAATGCTCTGCCTGATGCAGCCTGGGATCCCATTGATCGTTTCTGCCATGAACAGGCATTGCTGTCTCATGGACTTGCTGTTCCCTGGGAAACCAGTGTCCTTCTCTGCCAAGGTCCTTTCCACCCAGTCAGCTCACAGCCTGAGCTGGTGCCTGGGGTCATCCTGCCCCACGTGTAGGACTGGGCATTTCCCTTTCCTGAACTCCATAAGTCAGCCAGAGTCCCTCTGAATGGCAGCACAACCACCTCCCTCTGGATCAACCCTTCCTCACCAGTTTTGTATTGTCTGCAACATGCTGAGGGTGCATTTGGTCATCCCAATCTGGGTCATTAATGAAGATATTATTATTATTATTATTGTTATTGTTATTATTAGTGCTGGTATTGATCCCTGAGTACACCACTAGTGACTGGCCTTCCACTGGACCTGGTGTAAGCTGCTGCTTACACCCTGTTGAAGGCCAGCAGCTCTTCTACTTTCAGTTTACCTTTCTGTCTGTTTATCTAAGTGATCCTTCATCAGCACCCATATGAAGATGTTATGGGAAATGGTGTCAGAAGCCTTGCTAAAATTGAGATAAAAATATCCACTTCTTTACCTTCTTCCACCAAGCCTTTCATCTTATCGTAGAAAGCCATCAGGTTGGTGAAGCACAAATTCCCTGTCTGAAATCCATGCTGACTCCTCATGATCACTGTCTTGTTCTAGGTAATAGCTCTAGGAAGCTTTGCCCATGTGTGGATAGGTTTAGGATTGGAGGAATTAGCTGTGTGAGATACTGATCAGCTAGAAATACTGTGCTCTGGAGCATTTTTTACATAGGAGAGGAATAGAAAAAAGAAAGCAAATCTTCCCCGTTGACTTTATGAGAATACACATATTTTTCCAGATTTCTGTGGTGGAAGCTTAGTAGTACTTATTTCTCTAAAGATACTGTTAATGGTCCACTTCTACAAAATTACTTTTTCTGGATGATTTTCCTAGATGATTATTGGAGGGCTTCTCAAAAGTAAGATAGCAGTTCTCCAATGATAATCTTTTTCCATGCACAACAATTCAAGAGCGTTTCATGGTATTCCTTAAGGGGCATATTTTGCATATGAATTGCACATACAATTAATATATAATATTGATTCAATATTTATAACCAGATACATTAGATACATTTTTTAATCTAATAATGCATACCCACATTAATCTGTTTCCCGGTCTTTGAGTAATAGTTGGGATAGATAGAATTAAAATATCAAAAAGGGCCAAAAAAATTTAAAATATTTTCCAAAGTTTAAAATAAGCTTTGCCACAAGTAAATATGTGACTATACAGGTAGATAGTATAACATAGCATTCCATAGAAAAGTATAAAATCTATTCAGTGAAACTAAGAAGCAAAAAGAAATCCTTTATTAGGCCTGCAGATACTCTTGGAAAAAATGAACAAGCTTTTGGGCATCTAATCCCGTGTGAATTGTGCTGTTTATTATATTAAAAAGTGCTAGCAAATTATTTCTGTTTCAGAAGATTTTATTCTATAGTCTTTGACTTCAGTAACTCCAAAGAACCAAAATTTCTCATCTTGCCTTATCTCATGGAAGATAATATTTTAAAACACCATTTGAAATCTAAATGCTTTTCTGCAGTAATTTTGGGGAAATAAGCCAAACAGGACTTGGAGGGCAAGAATTCAATTCTTTCCACTCTGAATGTTTAATTTGTGAACTGTATGATTGAGAATGGATGTGGCCCTTAGTGCCATGTCTAGTAAACATGGTCATAGTGGATCAAGGATTGGACTTGATGATCTCAGAGGTCTTTTCTAACCCAGTTGATTCTATGATTGTATGTGGCTAATTTTTTCTTTTAGTTAAATAACTAAATAACCTGTTTTGGTTTTATGTGCATTTTAGTAGATCTGTTTCATTACTTGCCTGTTTAGAACTTTTCTCTTGGGAGAATGTACCCAAGTACTGAGAATGCCACTACAATCAAGCAGCTGAAGAAAGATACATGTACCCAATAACTTCTCCATTTCTTTCAGCTGCATCTGTTGATCAAGTACAAGCTTTTAGCTTTTTCTGTAGCTGTTGTCTATAATACATGCTTAATTCACAGCTGGAGTAAAACTGCTGCTGCTAATATTCACTCTAGTAGCTAGAAGGATTGTTGATGAAATTTCCCATCAACGACTTCTTATTGCTAGTGAAAACTGCTGGAAATTAAGAGACTGTCAAAATGGATCCACAACTTACTTTGACCAGGCAGATGCTCCAGTGCCATTACTCCAAATCAATCACTTTCAATAGTTCATAAGGCATGTATTAAGTATCACTATGCTCTTTTTCTCTTTAAATTTTAGAACTTCTTTCTGAGGAGTTCTCCAGCCCTCATTCCAGAGCCATATGGGTACGAGATGCCATCTGTAATGTCCATTCTGTCTTTCTGGACCATCATCTGTGGTTATGTATTAGGATTAGATATTACCCACTTCAGACTCTCAAACTGTTCCTGAGCGAGGAAGAAAGTTTTTTACATCCCTAGAACCTTTGAACATTATTCTCCTGTAAAACTGCATTTTTGTACCCTTTGACCTTATTAAGCCTTTTAAGGGATACTGAATATTGGGGAAAAAAATGAGGTTTTTGATTGACAGGCTTTTAATAATTTTAAGTAACGCATTAATTGCTGTAGGTAGAGCACTGCTACGGCCTCAGCAATTGCTATCCATCAGAGAGTTCCAGAACTAGATGTAGGCTTCTGTGTGTTTGGACAGAAAGAATTAGCCTGACAATTGTAAGCAGATAATCTCCCTTTTCATTGCAGCTGTGTTAATTTATGCATTTTTACAAACTACCCTGATGTGCAGTTATGCTTCAGGTTGATTTTTCTCTGTTCACTGTGTTGAAGTAGATTGATATTGAGCAAAAGAAAGATTTTTGGCTATTTTTAACATAATTTTATCTACAAGTTTTTTGAATGGATACTCACGTTCTGGAGGGAAGTTTTTGAATATAGTGTGATATGGTAAGAACTTATGTAATTAATGTATATTTATTTCAGTATTAAATTGATGATTTTCTATTGAGGCTAAAATAGCTAAAAAAGACCAGCAAGTGGTTTGTTAGATCACTATCAGCAAAACAAAACTTGGCATGGAAAAGGGGATGTGCCTCAGTCAGCAACTGCCTGTGCAGAATTTTCTATAACTACTGCTTGCAAGAATAACTTGCCTATTTTTTTAGCTATTTTAGCCTACATTAGCTTGTAAGATAGCCACGAGAACAAGAGAGATGAAACTGGTCTACTGATGGTTCTCTCTTGGTGTTTCACTAAGGTTCACATTAGCAAAGTGTATGGATCAACATATATTTTGTGTTTATACATTAGAGTGTATTTGTAGCTACTTTTTATTTTGTATATTGGGTGATTTTCTAAAGTGAAGACACTGGGACTATTAAACAAATAGTAAACAGTATTAAACAATTAGAACATTACAGCATGTTAATTTGGTTTTACTTCATTACTAAAAGATATTTTCTCTGATTTTGATGAACCTTCTTGTTGAACTTTGTTCAAGTCCACAGCCTCTCTTTTTAATTACCACTGTATAGTTTTGGAAAGAGATAAATGGCAGGGGTAAGGAGAAGGAAAAATTTGCTACAGGATTTTAATATCTATATATTATTTAAGAATCTGCAAGAACTGTCTGCGCTACTGTCATTTGGTTCAGATTACATTGGTAACTGTAACTTTAATCCTTTCTTTAGCAGGTAACGTGAAGATGGAAGGAGAAGCTGCATATTGCTTAAGTTTGGCATATCATTTTTCTGGAGAACAACAGACAGCATTATCAGTAAGTTTATTTTAAAGTTGCTTTAGCTTTCTCAGTGCCTTTCTCTGCCTCCTTGGCATCCTAAGCATTTGGGGAGTGGAAAAGACTTGAAGAGACTTGGCTCACAGACCTTTTATAACTGTATGGAGTTCTGTAGGCAGGGATCCATGTGGCTTAAGCACTTCTGCTTCCAATGAATTCCAGAACTGATGGAGTCCAGGTTTCCATACTTGGATCTGTAGAAATAACATAAATTGACAATTCAGATTATATGTGTCTGGCTCTCCTTTTCCTGTATATATGCATATATAAAACAGTTCTTATTTAGTTGGAGGTTTGTAAAAACACCTTTTTTTTGCAGATTAGTTTGATACAGTTTATTTCTGAGAACAATGAAAAATATATCTATTCACATCTAGAGTTTTTCAGAACATCAGGAATTTAGAAGAATATGAATTGCTTTTGGTATGAAAAGCTGTAATGATGATGCAATACCTTTTGTTTATACTTGAGTTCAAACTACTGTTCTCTTGAGCCTTAATTCAAAGACAATGAGAGTTCTACATGTGGAATTCTTGTCTGGAAGGAAGGTTTCTCTGCTTCCTCATATATTCAGTGTGAGAGGAAAGATAAACAGCAACTTGATTTGTTTGTGCCAGTCATCAGAGAAGTCACAGTCCTCCATGATCCTCTTAGAAACGTTCTGTGGAAAATTAATTTGTTTGAATATTTTATCCTTGATTATTACAATTAATCAGCTGGATAATTATTGTTTCTCTTTGTTCCTTTAACTGCAGAGTGACTCAGTATTCTCTTAATGAACATGATTTATAGAGGTCATTCATTGTGGGTATTTGTTGTGGTGGTTTATTTTTTTTTCAGATATAGACCAGTAGAAGTCACAGAATGAATTCAGCATATGTTTAATATTACTTGCTTGGCTTCTGCAGTGTAGGAGGGGTTCCAGATTTCTGTCTCAAAATGTCCTTTACATGTTTTTTGTCATTTGTGATATGATTTTTCTAAAAGTTGTTGACCATCTTTATGTATAATTCTTCCACGCTGATAGGCCTATCTTCTGTATAAATCAACTGAATTCTGGAAAGTGGCAGCCCGTCCTCACATCCATTAAAGTGTGTAGCTCAGTGTGAAAATATTTCAAAATTTAAAAGCAGCTACATATAATTTTATAAAATTGTATCTAATAGTTGCAGCACCAATGAGAATATAATGTTTTATCTCTCCCAGGAATGCAGTATGATAGGTCAGATAGAATTTTTTGTACTGCTATTTACCTGCCATTGTTTTTTGACTGACAAGTGTGTTGGCATTCTTGCCTGAACAACTTTTCTGTTTATTTTCTGAGAGTCACAATACACTATTTGAATTATGAAGATTAACAAATGTGCTAAATAGAGAAGCCTGCATACATGCTTGATCTCTCCATCACAGGAGAAATTAATTAATGAACAAGACTGCACAGTCTCCTGGATATACAAAGGATCAAACTACCCTTGGAAGTGTCAAAAATATTAGGTGTCCTGGCATTATTTCCTCAGGATCAATTGTGCCTACATTTTATTGCTACTCCTTTCCTTTCATTGCTCCCCCATGTCTCCTGTCAAAAAGTTGCAGCAATCATTTGGAAGTTCTTTTTGTTGCATGCAGACTTTTTTTTTTTTAAAGAAGCTTCTGAAACCTTGAATTTTGTAATATACTACTTACTACTATTAATTTAAAATATATAAACAATAGATTGTGCCTATTGTTTTTAGCCCCCCTGACAGTTAAAGCAATGTGCAATTATGTTAAAAGGGCAAGAAGGTCTCTGTAGTACAAAACAAATGATACATTATGTTAAGAGTATAAAATGTTATTTTAACAGTAATGAAAATACCAATACTTTTCTGTGTCATTATTAGAGTGGCATTTCCTAATATAATGGCATTTCCAATAATATTACATAAGAAACCTATCAAGTACTTTCATTCAGAAAATACACTGTGTGCTGTGGGACTTAGAAAAAGGGGTACAGGTTTATTGACTATTGTCCTACAATCAACACAGACAGCAGTAAAGTATCAGTGGCTGACAGTAGTGTAGAGCACAAGTTGTCTTCCCTCTCCAATCGGAAATCATTGCCTAAAATTTACCCTTCTGTTCTCAGTTTAATGGTCTCTGTATCCAAGGGGAGCTCAGATGCTTACGGAGATGAAATCATTGCATCCTGTTCCCAGAGGAGCGCTGGTTATCATTACACATAACATGCAGACAATACTGCTTGGAGCCAGTTTGCCTCATGGTAATATGTAGTTCATCACCAGCTTCTGTAGCATGCTAAAGAGGTCTTGCCACACAGCTTGGGACTATTCGGGTGTAGACTCAGGGGTCTCAGCAGTTATTTCCCTGCTTTGCATCAGTTTTCATCTTCTTTATCCTTTTGTGCTGTGGTCCACCTCAGGCAGTCTCCTTCTAGGGGAATCTGAAAGGAGCAGCTGTTACAGACACCATTTCCTCCAATTGTTGCCACTTGGTTCCCTTTGCTCTTTAGCCTGCTGCTCCCTCCCCCAACATGCACACACAGTAGAATGCATATGAACTTGTTTCTCTTTCATTCATGTCTTCTAGCAGAGCGGAGAAGCATATGTTCAAAATAGTCATTATCTGATGCAGTAATTAAAGGTTGAAATGATTAAGCTGAAGCCTATTCTATAAAAAAAAAATGTGCAGTCATTTTGTATCGAATGGGCTAGTTTTGTTAGAGGAGGTTTTTTATTTTCTGGGCACTTGGTGTTTAATCTGTATAAATTAGTTTAATTTTATTTGATATATATGATTGATTTCAGTGGAGCCACTCAGAGGTAAAAATATAAGTGTGTGCAAGTTTAAAAGCCTGAGAACTAATTGTGTTCAATAGCAGTGGGGTATGTTCATAATATTTTTCATATCATCTGGTTTATAATCAAGCATAATGGCTTTTCAACAAAATACTAATAGTTCACATTATATAGATTTTATCTTAAACACTATAGATTTTGTCAGGGAGACTTCTCCATCTAGGCTAATTTTAAAGTAAAAGTTACTCTTTGCTTGTTTTTTCTTCACGCTCATTGTATAAGCTGAGTATTAAGTGAGACACTTCTGTGTCATTAGAAATCTTGCATAAGATATTGTAATGTAATGCTTGATGTGGGAATTTTTTTTTTAGACTGGGCTTTCAAGAATGCTTCAAAGTGTAGGGTATCATGGATTTTTTTTTTCTTTCAATTAGAATTGCATCCCAAATCATTAGGAAAAATCCAGTCCTCATTCTTCATCTAAGTGTTAGTTTTTTTCCAAGTATTCCTTTATTTTGGATAGTGAATCCTGTGCTTCGTATATATTACGTATTTAAATAATGGAGGCAGTGTTCATGAGTACCTGCGATTCATGCCAAACTAAATGTGGTAATTTATGACATAGTGCTGTCTGCATGAATTGTCAGAATTACGATATACAAGCCACAGGCACAAAATTATCAAGAAAATTTATGAACTTACAAAGACATCTTCACATTCAAAATGACCCTATTAAAGTAATCAGAGGTGATTTATGGCCATAAACTTAATTTCTGAAAAATTCTGTGTCAAAACAACTGGAAATTTTGTCTCAACTCATGCAGCTAGAGAGAATATAAGTGTAGCTGGGGTGCAGGTATTCTGAACTTAGTATGTACAGTATATTTTATCTAATTGTATCTATTATATCCACTTATATAGATTATGCCTGTATATATATATATTTATATATATATATATATGGATTTGGTGAATCAAGGAGGAGCTTAGTGAGTCAAAGAACTCCAAAAGGTAGAGTGAGTGTTATCCTCTTTTCTTCCAAACATTGTGGAAGGTGGTTGAGAAGAATGAGCATTATTCCTGTGAGGTTTGCTTACTATTCTAGTGCTTTACTGGAAGGCTGAACTTAAGACATGTTTTTGTCAGAGTGTCTGTCTGGGTTTAGGTTTAATGTCACTGAATTTAGGTTTAAGCTAAACTACTGTTTACTACTACTAAGCACTGTTACCACAAAAGGAAACAGGTGGAGACTGATAAGACACATTAAAAAATACTATTCAATGGAAATTATTTCAAACTTGTTTCTTTTAAATCAGCCAGATTGTCCTTTATTCATCTCTAAGTGATATTTAGGCAGTAGTAAGGAAATGTAATGTTTTCAGCTTAGCAGATGGCATCACGTGCTTGAAAAAACATTTTGGCATACCAGTTTAAGAAAAGGTCTCATCACTCCTAGAGGCTTCACTTTCATTGAACGTGATTTTTAAATTGTTCTTAAAATTGTATTCATGTAGGGATTTAGTGTTTTTCATATCTGAGGAATGAAAAACCAGACAAGACACTGGGTCACCTTTGAAGGTTTGCACTTCTGATTGATGTTAATACTCAAAGTGGATTAAGTAAAGAGAAAGGTGTGAGCCAATTGTGAAACTGGTTAAATTTCATGTTTCTGAAGGGTCCCACTGCTGCTAGACACTGGTGAAGATAGTACAAACAAAATTATGTGAGAAAATTAGCATTGGGAATGAATTTTGCCCTGAGAAAATATACTGACTCAAATACTGAAGGAATTAAGAACTTGAAAATTTTTTGTGTTGAGAATTTTAAGGAAGACCTGAAACTTCAGGAATGAAATGAATGTCTGATCATTCAATTAATTTTTTTGTTGTTAATTTAGCACTTAATTCTTAAAGTGAAAGAAAGATCTAGTATTTTTATTTGAATATGAAAGTTAACATTCTCTTAGTGAAGGGGAAACTTCTTCTATTGTTTAATTTAAATAATGTTTTTCCTGTCTTAACCATTTTCTTTAAACCAACCAACCAACCAAGGAAAAAAAAAACTAGGGAAAACATTCTGAAGTAGCCCTAAGATGCAGTAATGCTACTTTCCTTCAATACTTTTCTGTATACCACACAGATTTGCACCTTGGTGTTATGGTGTCCACTTACACTTGCCTTGAAACATGGTATTGTTTTTCCTTTTGAATCTGTGGTTCAGGTTGTATTTTGCTTGTTTTATGACATCAGAATAACTTCCCTTAGTAAACTGGATTTTTGTGAAGATAAATGTGCCGCAAGAATATCATCTGTAAGAAAACACTCTTAAATGCAGTACTGTTGCAGAATTACAGTAGTCAAGTTATACAAAAATTACAGAGCAGGAGAAACAAAAAATATTAAATACATAAAAAATCTGTTACCTGATAAGAAAATCAGATTAACAGATTTCCTTGTTTTCTCATAGAAACAATGAAAACAAATGCACCAGTTACTAATTGATATTAACCTTACTCTTCAGAAGTCTCATATTCCATAAGAATGGCTGCCAAACACCATAAATGGGTGGATTTCCATCTCAGCCATGATAATTTTCAATTTACTGATTCATACATCTCAAAAGAGTAAGACAACTGCAGTGAGTTGCAGGTTTGACTGCATGATCCATTAGATAAATCTATAGCACCTTTCAGAATTTAGGATTATTTGACCACTTGTTTTCTCAGGAATTTGAATACAAGTTGATGACAAAACATTTAAAACTGCAGTTTTTGGGGGCTATGCCTGGAGGACATTGTTTTGTTTGGTTTTAATTCTGAAATGGTACAAAAGTTGCTGGGGTTATATATATTTATAACGATTTATGCAGCCTCACTTAAAATACATATATTAAACATCCTGCATTTAGAAGTCATGATATTTAGCATATCAAATGTAGTTTCCCAAACTTCAAACTCTATTTTTTGGTAAGATTTTGGCCCAGGATATCTGCTACAAAATGGCAAATTTTATAATTGCCTTACACACACACGCACACACAGACACTTTCTGTATGACTTTGCAAAGAACTGGAGGGGACTGCAGTGTAGCACCAGGAAAAGCATATTTACATAATAATAGGTATTCCGAGATCAAGAGAATTCCTTGTATGACTCTGAATCATTTCCATGAAACTCTTGCTAGCTCTAATGTTTGAACTCAAAAGAAGCAAATTGTAATTGTCACTTACTGGAGGTTTCCTTAAACTGCTCATCAAGGGAATAAAAATATCTTTGCATCTATTTTCACCAAGGCATGGAGCCTTTGCTCCTACCTTTTTTGGTATAGTTGCTAGGATGGAACAATCTGCATATTCTCTGCCAGGTATGGCCAATGCAGATGGCTCTTCCTTATGTTTTCCCAGGCAAGGTAGGAGCCAGATTGTGAACACAGCTATACGCCCTGATTTATGGGAAAGAAGGTTACAATTAGTAATTATCCCAACTGAGGTTTTTAAAACTCCAATAACTGTCTTCTATCAATTAAAAGATGTGATTAAGGCCTTTTCTATGTACTCTAATGAAACTTTTTTTGAAGTAGCTAATAAAATATGCTTCTTTTTTTTTTCTTTCACTCCTTTTTTCTTTTCTTTTTAAATACCTGCCAATATAGATGTTTCCCCTCATTTCATTATCACAGGCTAGGAATAAAAAAGACAAAGCAGTACAACTGTATGTTATAGAGGTTATTTACCTTATGAACTTTAGACTATATTGGATTTCTAGCTTAGCTGTGCTAAACCTCAGCACCTAAATGCTGTATATAATTGAGGGAAAGGGATAGTTAGAGCATGTCTAAGTTTTTAGCTTATGTTATCTGAGAAACAGTGGCTTCCAAGACCTTAGGAACTGTCAATCCATTAGTGTATATCCATTAGGGAAACTGCACATACTATACCCAGGGCTGTAGCAAATTGCTGAAAAAGTGTATGAGAAGTTTTCTAATTCCATTAGATAATATACTTACGGAAGTCGGACTCTTAATGTGTTTTGAGAAATGAAACGTTTGTACCCACGCTGTACAAACTCAGGAATTTCAGTACTTAAATGCAAATGTATTCATAATGTGGGAGGTTTTGTTTTCCATTGTATAGTTAATTCTAATGAACAGGTTATAAAAAAATATTCTGTAAAGTAAGGCTTTTAAAATTAGATTGGTTTCTCAAATTGGCATAGTTCAAGCTACAGCAATTCACTTATTATACATGTGTTTAAATTTCAATTCAGTTATTCTCATTGACTTTGGGGGGACAACTCATATATTCCGGTGTGAGCAAATGCTTAACAACCTTGCTTGATCAGGAGCATCGATGGCTAGATTGGAGAATAAGTCTTGATTCAGCCATTAGGTCTTAAGGAATTTAAAATTCATCCTTTGATAGATAAATAACCTGAGAAGGTAAAACACTGAAGCGTGCCAGTGTAAAACCTAGAGCTTCCTGCCTCCTTGCTAGAAGCAATTTGTTTTGCTGTTTTGCTTTCAGCTTATGTATTATTTCAGAGCTGATCAAAAGAATTGGTAGCAAAGTGTGAAATAAATTGTACTTCTAAATAAATCGATTTCACATTCCTTGGTGCTTTAAATGATTTTAGTAATATTAATATTTAAAATATTTCTGTCTGAAATCTTTTTATGACTACACAATATAGCAGTAATGGCCACCATTTCATTCTGCTGTTTTTCATACTAGTATATTACACAGTAAACATTGTAAAAATACTATCTTTTAGCACTGAAATGGATGCAAAAGATTTCAAGTGTCTATTTGCATGTAAATGACTCAAGTTTTATTCAGTCAATAAGAACAGTCTATTAATCGTTTTACTACATTATATGGGTTAAAACTTAAAGAATATAAGGGTTTCAGCTGAATGAGAACTTTTCCTTCACTTCCATATTGGTTTGCAGAAAACTGATGTTTTTTAATTGACTTAAATTAGTTTTATGCTTTCCCAGTTTATCTCTGCAGTTTTTACCATTGTGTCATGCGAATTCTAACGGTTTGTTTGTTTGCTTTTAGGTAGGAAAACTTTGTGTAGTTAAAAATATCTCCTCAAGACTGGACTAAAGATATTAATGAGGATGAAAAAAAATATTTATAGGTGCTTTGTCTAAGAAGTAATGGGCATTTAAGCATGCACATACATATAGTATGATATTAATGTCTTAGCAGGCTACAGTGATCTGACAGCCAGGTACATTCATGTAGACACAACAATCTGATAAAAGCAGTCCAGACATCTGGATCACAGTGCTACTACACAAAAACATTCCTGAACGATTCATATTATTGCACTTACCCAAATTTCCAATCTTCTCCACCCCTTTCTCCTTGTTCCTTTCTCCGGCTCTGCCTTTGTCTCTTATGTACTTGCGGAATCTCATTTTTCCTTTACAAGTCACCTCCATCTGCTTATGTGTCAGAGTGGCCCTCATGCCACACATCACATTGAGGAATTCTCAGGATGAAGGGCTGTATTCACATCACTACTTCTGTCTCAGCACTGTTTCATGCTTGTCACTGCTCAGCACTCAGCGCCACACTGCCTTGTTTTGTCAATAACCATTTATTTGTTGCTGGAATAGTAGCAACCATTACATCTGACCTCCCTGTTTCATCAATTATGAATAGATTATTGGATGTGAACATCTGCAAAAGCTTGCTGTTGAACTTACCTCCTGGCTGGGATTAGATAAAGTATTAAACTGTTGTTTATTGTCAGGCCAAAACTCTACTGGGAAGCCAGGGAATTCCAAGGCTAGCAGACTCCCATCAGCAAGCACCAAAAATTGTTTAGTATTGCCACCGTTTCCCATAAGATCGTAGCCATTTATTATTTACACTTATTACTAGTTGTTATAACATACTTGATAAAAGCTCTTGGCAGGCACAGTGTTTCCAGCTATTGTCACATCTGTCAGGATGGAAAGGATACATAAACTGTTTTTTCCTCTTATATGGCTGTTAAAGGGTAACAGATGAAGCTTCTTCACTCCAGACTGCTAAGCCATGCTTTATTTTGAAGAAATATGTCAACAGTGGCTGGTTTGGAAAACATTACGTTCCCATCCTAAATAAGGATTACAACAACCTTTTCTAGGGCAATGTCTTTTGCAGTAAAGATTTCAAATTGTACAATAATAACAAACTAAAACACCTGCATTTGATGTTTGCATAGGTTTTTGCTATAAAGGAGCTGGATGATTTTTTTAAGAAAATTTATTTATTTTAATAAAACCCTTTATGGGCTATAGGAAATAAAGAAATGATGACTTCATTCCTTCAAAGCTGTTGGTGTAGAGAATCAGAATTATTATAATTATTAGTGGCACAGAAGGTCAGAATTAAGGACAGTAATACAGAAACTAATACAGAATAAATAAGGATGGGAACACAAGTTAATGTTTATTCAATCATCTGTATATTTCATCTCTTTTAAGTTTCCTGTGCAGCAAAATAAAGCAAACAGGATGAACTCCTGACCTCGTAGAAGCCAACAGAAGTTTGAAATTACTCTGGGGAAAGGAACTTTTTCAATTAGTTACTTGTATTTACATATCATCCACTCAGAATCAAAGCAAAACGTACATACTCTGAATATTATGCGACGAATACAAATAAGACTTGATACGGGCAGAGTCTTAGCTCTTACCTTGATGGATTGTTAAGAATGAGTGAAATGTTTGTCTTCCCTCCTTTAATCCCTCAAACAGATGCAGACACGAGTAACCTGAAGCATGTATTGCTGTGCATTTATAGAGCATAAAGGCAAACATTGCACTTGATAGCCAAGTATATCAGGGGAGGGAGGAGTGTGGACTGGATGGAGCCGTTACCCACAGGGAGAGTGTGAACCAGGCAGCACCTCAGTCATAGCCATGTCCTAGCAAGAGCCTGTGGAAAGACTTGTACCAGGATGTTCCACTTTATTGTGTGACTTGGACAGATTTCTGGGTGGATTCTTCTACTTCCCTCCCCTGTCCCTGATTCCCTTGCTCCAATATGTGTGCTTATGGTATGCATTATCAAAATTCCCACAATAAAGTCCCTGGAATAGCAGTTCTGGAACAGACCAGTTTGGCTAATTCCAGAAAAAATCCTTCTGTCTCTGTAGGAAGAATGACAATGTTTGTGCATTTCTGATTAATTTTTTTCTGTTTATTTATCAAAACAGAAAGTCCAGTGCAATTGGATGGGGCTAAGGGCAAGGAGTTAACATTCACAGAATTTGAGTTGGTGAATTTCAGTTGTGGAAAAAGAGGGAGAACTAAGAGTTCTGCCAAATCAGACAAATCAGGGGCTGCTCCCTCTTTCTCCAGTGGAGCACCCAGCCTCTGTATCCCTTAACTGCGTGGCTCCAGACAGAATGCTGTATTGCTTCTACCATGGATGCTCACCATGCCTGAGTACATTTAGCATCTAACAAGGTGTGGCCTGCCATTCAGATGGTGTTGGTGCATGATTTTCCTGGGATCGGTGAGCTCTGCTCGTTGTGATCAATACATTACATGAAACGATATAATTTTCTTATTGCTGTCCAACCTCTCTCACAGTGTTCTGGCCAAAATAAGAATACATCTGAGTTTCTGTTGTGAAACTTTTTTTTGACTCAGCATGGCCACAGGCCTGTAACCATTCATATTATGGTTATAAAGACTGAACTTTTTAATCATTTCTAAATACGCATTTCTTGTGGAGCTGCTGGGCAGAGTTCGCTGAACTGCAGAATACATGCAGAATGTATGCATACAGTTCTGTTGTCTTTTATTGTCACTGGACTGATTCAAAGTGATTATTTAGAGGCCATAAGAACTATGTGTTTTTTTCCTGAAAGTATTTAAAAGGTACTAAGTGGTATGAGGCCAGTAGTCTCACTTCATTGCATTGTCTGTCTTGCAACACCTATTGTTGGCTTCAGAGAAATACTGTCAGATGCTGCGAGCCAGGCTGGGCCTTGGCCTGCGACTGCAGCGCCTGTCAGAAATCATTAGCTGGTGATCTCTTTGACTAATGTTCCAGCTGATTGTCTGATTCATGTTCAAGATCTGTAAATGAGGCAGAAGCATCTTTACTGCTCACCAGCTGTGAAATGGCTCAACACAGCTAGATTTTCAGAAATCAAAATAAAGGTATTTCCAATAAAGTTTGACAACAATATCAAGTGTAAAGCTGAGAACAAAACTATGTTTTTGTGTCTTTTAAGGTTACAGTGTTATAAATCAATATTATCTCATTGTGCTTTTGGCAGAGTAATATATTTTACCAAAACAGTAGTAATAGCATTAATCTTGTGTTGAGTTGGATAGACATTCTTTATTCAACATAAATTCATCCTTTTGATTTTTACTGTTTTGCCCATTATGCCCTGATGTATGAATGTTTAGCACAACCTCTGTCCTTTTGTCTGAGTCCTCAGTGTATGCTAATGAGGTGTGTGCATGTTTTATGTACATATAAAAGAAGTACAGGTGTGACAACAATAAAAAATAAAGAGTGGGATTTTGGGGGTGGGAGGATCTTGGGGGAGGAGCTGATGTATCTGTATTATATTAATGGAATAACCCCAGGAGAGTCACACTAGCATAATGCTGAGATAACTGAGAAGTAAATCTGGACCTGAGATCTGACTAATATCTTTCTTGGCAGAGGAGGTAAATGTGAAATTCACCACTAGCTAGAAAATTAGTGCAAGAGCTATACCACAAATAGGTTGTAGTTTTAGGATTTAAACAGAGCTCATTATTTTATTTTTACACTGTAACTAGTTGTAGACACAACAGTCTTACAGAGACCCAGGAAGAGAGGTGATTTTTATGAATGGATGCTCCCACAGTAGCTCTCCTCCTCCCAGGTGCACATGCATCCACCTTTTAGTGCTAAGCAAGAAAACCAGGGAAATTGTACAATTCATTCTAATTTTTTTATTATTATTTCTAATTTTGAGCTATAAAGGCAACTTTTTCCTTTTCTTCTCTTTCTTTTTTTTTCCTGCATACACCAAATTAACAGTGGATGGCACATGGGACAGTTGTCTATTGCACGGAAGACAAAGTTGAAGTCTTTACCCTGCCACCTTCCCACCTCCTGCATGGATGAGAAAAAGTGATTGGAATCCACTATTCATTTCTGTATTAGACTTTGGTTTTCATGTTATTTGGTTTTTGTGAACTAGTATTTCCACTGCAGAGCCTCAGAAGTCAAAAGTTTGAGATAATCAGTGTGATTGGTCACATAGAGCCAAAAACTAATCCATGACCATAATCAGTGCAGTTTTTATGGAGAGGTAGAAAGAACTGTGCATTATTCTAACCTGTTCAATTTCTTATGCAACAGTTTTTTCCCACTAATTGCCAGGAGTATGAAACTCTCTTTGAAACAGAAATTTTATAATAATGTTATATGCTTGATCAGGATAAATATATTGCAACAGCTTCCTTGCTCAGAACTCTTTGTACATAGCTAATTCTAAAAAAAAACAACTAACCAAATCAAAATATAAAGAAAAGGAAGACCTTATGACCCCTCAGTAACTCTAAATCTCTGAAAACTTTTGAGTCTAACTTTTGAGAAGGAAATTCAGCTAAATTTGTGCAATACCCAAACTCACTGTTTTTAGTGTACATTACAGGTATAGATTCTTATGTATTAACATGTTCCACCTCTTCCTTGCATGTCACCACCCTCTCTACATATATAAAATACCCATTTCTGGCTATGCTTCTGTCCAAAGGTAGGAAAACTTTCATTGGGAGACTATAAATTCCATTAGATCCAAATTATATGAACTGTGTCAGATGGACTGGTTGGTTGTACTCCATAAAAATAAACAGGGAAGTTTTCTTGTCCATTTGTTGTTTTCAGGCAGTTTACAGATTCTGGCAGCTTCTCTTTCAATTCTACTTGACTTGCCAGCATGCAAGTTTCATAGTTTTTCATTTTAAATGAAAATTAAAAATGTGCTCTAATTGAAAGATACTTTGAGTGAAGTCCTCTAATGCTTATGTGTTATCCAGCATTTTATCCTGCCCTCTCTCTTTTTTTTTTTCTATCCTGAATGTTGAAGGTCAGGTATACACCACAGGTGAGGAGATCCCTCTTTACTTCCTACACATAAATGGATACTTGGCAATTGTAGCATACAGGAGCACCACACACCTCTTTTCCATCAAGCATGTGTCCCTTTCTGTGTCCCTACATATTATCTGAAGTTAGAGGAGTCATTTGAAACACAGACACAAAGAGTACACTTTTTAGTGTAATTTATCAAGGTTTTCTCCCTTTCATGTAGATGTTTTAAGTAATGTTATTTCATCATTATTTAGAATGAAATATCTGATTTGTGTAGAGTAGTAGTAACCTGGGACCAAAACGAGCACTTTTCATCAATATGAATGAGCGGCTTTATTTATTTACTTCTTTCTCGCAGCTGTTGCAGAGATGCAGTGAACCAACTTTTTACTTCAGCTACTCTGCGTATGGTTTTTCCTTGGTTTTATCTGTACTTTTTAGGCTTTGTGATATCTTTGATAGAAACAAAATGTACAGTAGCCAAAGCCTTAGGTGCCTAAGTAAACTTCCTGTGCTAGATAGCAACGACTAGAGGACCTGAGTCCTAGTTAATATTGTAGAGGCCAGTTTAAACTAGTTATGATTTCAGTCCAGTACCGTAATATTTTTGAGACCTCCTGACACTTTTATGGCAGATTTTCTAATATGGGCACAATTGTTACAACAAATGTTGTAGGTCCTCTGAGTCAAATACAATACTAAGAACTGTTTTTTTGGACACCTGTGTGCATTTTTGTTACCATCCTGGGTTATTATTAGGATGCAGTGTGGGCCCTGACAACGTTAAGTGTGCATTCAGTTTAGGGTGAGTTCTGAGCTGATGTGACAACTTCCTAACTGAGGTGCCTTTTGCACTCTTTTTGTCATATCTGATGCATTGATAACTCAATTGGCAGTGACCTTCAAGTACAGGATGCAATGCTGATGCACATGAGAACACAACTGATAAGAAAGTACTTGAGGGATGATAAATAGGGCAGTGCACATTAATAAGTGCTACTTTTTGTCCACACAGAGCTTATATAACTAAAAAAATAAGAGTCATGTCCAGGGATACTCCTGCACGTAGTAAAACTCTTTCAAGAACTAGGAAACCTGAGTAGTGGGAAATAGTGATAGAAATGGTGACACCTCTAGCATTAGCACACACTGGTTGTCTTCTTTTGAACCATGCACTTTGGCAATGACAAGGAATGCAATCTTAATAGAAAATGCCCTATCTTTTACCTCAGTATAAATAGGCATCTTGGGGCATGCAGGATACTGTCATATGTCCCTGGGCATCTCCCATCCCCCTTCAGAGCTGGTAAATGACATTCCCTACTCCTTTCTTGGAAATGTGCAAAAAGGATTTCCATAGAGAGTCTTTGGAGATTTCCTGTTTTCTCATGTGTGTAATAGATTGGGTCAAGCAAGAAAGAGGAGGGGGGAAAGAATAAGATTTAATTTTATATGCACTCTCCCATCATCACCATTGAAAAAAAATGGATGAGAAAAGAAATTCTGCAATACAGGTGATGTCAGTGTTAAATTGAATTAAGATCATATGTTTTTGTACAGCAGCTGTAAGCCTTCAGTTATGGGAAGGTTCATGATAATGGAGTACATTCCAAACTAATGTTAACCAACTGCTTGTGTGTGAATAATTGCTCAGAAAAATAACAGCATTATCTCCAGTACTTCAGGCCAACAGATTAAATGTATAACCTATAACTTCCTTCGTCTTTGGGCATCTGAATTGTACTAAGATAATTCGTGGCAGATTAAAGAAAGAAAAAAACCACTAAGTTGTATTTCAGCATATCATTCTAAAACACTATGAATGCAAAGGATACCATTCTTAAGATATTATCAGAAACTCATAAAAGCACAGGCTCTTAAAATAGTTTAAATTATGGCTGGAGAAATTCATATTGCAAAACAGGTAGTACCTCTTTGATTTTTGCACATTGCCAGAATACAGAGATTTAAATGAAATACAAGTTGCATCTTTCTGATTTGTAATTTTTGAGTGGTTTCAAACAACTATATGTAATGATCAAAACCCTAGTCCCATTATGGCTACTTAGAGAACAGCTGTAGAAGGGGAAAAGCTTTAATTTTGTGTTCCATTTGGACAGAGAGACTGGGGGGAAAAAAGAGAAAAAGTGGAAATTCTTATCATATTATTTACTAGGTTTTATTTTCCTGTTTCACAGATTTTGAACACCTCTTTAGCAATATTCACAGCACTTCGTGATTCTGCTGGCCTGGGCAGAGCATATGCAGCTGCAGCCAAGATCCTGGCAAGGTAGGTTAGCACATCCTTGTCTGACTGTCAGTGCAGATTCATTCAACTGTGAAAGACTTAGATTGTTAGAGGTCTGTTGCTTCCCATTACTGACTGCTTAAATTTTAAGCAGTGCCCTTCTTGCAGTAAGTGACCCTTTCACGGAAAGTTATTTTAAACTGGTACACATTTTTTAAAGTGTGTGGTCCTAGCTTTTCTTTACCTGTAAACTATAATATGTCATTTTTGTTCCACATTTTTGGGGCTTTTTAAATTGTTAGGGTTTGGGGGGTTTTTTCCCCACAAGTTTAGGAATGTAGGCCTATTTTCCAGGTTAAAAAAAAGACAGGAAAAGTTGAAGAATGTAGCAACTTTCAGTAGGTGTCTCAGTGTAGTATTTTCTGAACTGTAAGTTTCCATTTATTTTATTGCACTCACTTCTTCTATGGAGGCATTTCTGGCTTGTGCACGTGAAACTATATTTGTTGCAAATACGATGCTTGTGTTCGGTATTTTTTGTTTCAGCATTTGGCATTAAAATCTTCTTACAGGTGAATTAGTTTGAAACTACTTCAACTTCTGACACAAATAATTTTGACATGAAGTAGTCTAATGTAATTATCATATGAAATGGGAAAAAGAACTTGAAATGAAGGTTGCAGCTATTTCTTGATTCATCCTATGTTTGGGGACTTCAGTGCATATGATGCGTGATAGAGGTTGGCAAATTGTTGATGCTTCTGAAGTCAGGTTGCTAAATCCTTCATCTGATAGACCATGCCAAGCCAAATCCTTATCTTAAAAGCAGAGCTAAAGAAGGAATGACTGGTGATTTTATGCTGCATCACATCTGTACTCCACACTTTCCAGCAACATTCTTTAGCTACCCAGGAATGGACAGTCTCCCTGCTTTCCAGTTTGTAATTTGAAAAAGAGGTAAAACAGTAGGTAAGGAGAAATGAGAGGGAATACTAGGAGTATTAAGACTCCCCAGTTTATTATTTAAGGCATTCTACTAGAAGAGGAACATTTTGATTGATTCAAGTGAAGGAGGAACTCAATTTCATGTATAGGATCTAACTGCTAATCTACTGCACAGGTGAAGACCCAAACATAAACCCTTTCTCTGGAAAATGGCCGTCATATTTTTATAAAACACATCTGGTAGTTGTGCCATGAGAACATTTACCAAATTAAACACCATACATATGTACTTGCTTTGAAGAGCTTTAGGTATATGATAGGCATTAACTGCTAAACCCTATAAAATGTCCTGATGATTCTCAGCAACTTTCAGTCATTTGAGAAACTTGTTTGTAGAACAGTCTGGGCAGCTGTGAATCGTAGAATGATAGAATGATAAAATCATAAAATAGTTTGGGTTGGAAGGAATCTTCAAAGGTCATCTAGTCCAGTCCCCTGCAATAAATAGGGACATCTTCAACTAGAACAAGTTGCTCAAAGCCCCATCCTGCCTGGCCTTGAATGTTTCCAGGAATGGGGCACCTACCACCTCTCTGGGCAACCTGTTCCCGTGTGTTTACCACTCTCATTGTAAAATATTTCTCCCTTACATCTAATCTAAATCAAGACTCCTTCAGTTTCAAACCATTACCCCTTGTCCTATTGCAACAGGTCCTGCTAAACAATTTGCCCCCTTCTTTATTATAAGTTCACTTTAGATACTGTAAGGTCTCCACAGAGACTTCTCCAGACTGAACAAACCCAACTCTCTCGTCCTGTCCTCACAGGAGAGGTGCTCAAGTCCTCTGATCGTCTTTGTGGCTTCCTCTGCACCCACTCAACAGGTCCATATCCATCCTGTGCTGAGAAACTCCAGAGCTGGACATAGTACATATTGGATAAATGCATGAATTTATTCTGTCGCTGCTGATGACTGAATCTCCATACTCAGCTTGTTCTCTTTTTCTTTTCTTGTATTTTTACCTGATCTAGGCTAGACCTGTGCAAATAATTTTAAATTTTATGGATAATGTCTTTACAAAGAAAAGATGGCTGTTTCACAAAAAAAATGTGTTATAGCCATAACATCTATGAGAATTTGCACTGATTTCCTTGTGACAGGTTGGAGAAAGTGACTGAGCCCTCCTGAATAGCTCAGAATCTGTCTATGGCTTTGGAATATTTTGTGAAATCTTTGCTGCAGATGTTTCCAGAGACCACAGGAAACTGAAAATCTCTATCATGTGCGTTTAGGCATGTCATTTTCCAGGGAAAAAAATCTGACATAATAGCATCATGTTCTTGACTTATTCTGCCAGTGTCCACCATGGTAATGACTTCTTGTGGACACATGATTTATACATCCAATTCCATCACATGAGCAATCCTATAAAAGGTGCATATTTTCATAAAAGTCTAATAGGGGTAAAAATCTCATAGGGCATTTTAGCATGAAACTGGAAAATGAGTTGCTGTAGATGTGTAATCTCTTCTGCTGAAGTCATCATAACTGTTCTGTAGGATCATGAATGACTATATCTTTAGGAAATTACATTTTATGCATTTAGGAAGGTGATGTCTAAGGAGATAGAAAGTATATGGCTATATAAAATAACATGTAGATTTTTGAAGGAACTATAAAATATTAGCCCTTTGAGTAGGAAAGACCTGTTTATCATGTTATCAGATCCTGTGCAGCATGAAGTGTTTCAGTAATCCTTCTAGCATACTTTAAATATCTCAAGCTGCAGTGCTCTTAGAAGTAAAATTGTCAAACTGTACCAACCAATTGCTAGCTGGCATAAGTGAAGTTCAAACAGTGAGAAATACCTTTCTGATATGTATCAAATTGGTTTCTGTTTTCCTGAAAGAGGTTATATGCCCTAGCAATTTTCATATTTCCTATATGTGGAGCAAAGGTTTTTATATGAAATATAAAAAATGGCCAAAAATACATCAAAACATTTCTATTAATTCATGAAATTAAGAAAACCTTTTTACATTTTCTCCTGTCACTGATTCCATTTGCTTTATTACTTTCAGCCTCTAGCCCACAAACTTGGTGGCACAATCAACAAACCCCTTAGTGGCTGTTTCATCTCTGCTCTATTTGATTTCTCCACTCTGAGTAAATGATTAAGTTTTCATGCATTGGTTCAACCAAAATCTATGTTCACTCAACCACATCCTTTATTGATTACTTCTACTGCAAACAGTAGGCCAAGTGTGATATACATAATTGGACAGTTGTCAGGGGATGTGGGTGTTAACAGTCCTGTTTTCCCAATTGGAAACTGGAATCACCTTGATACACAAATATTCTGCACTGTTTCATTCTCATTCCTTGGACCAAGGAGTCCTCTTCCTCAGAATATATGTTTTTAACTCTCAAAGGTCTGGTTGAATGGATTTAATGATTATACCATATAATATGCTCTTCAAGTTGCACCTGTGCACTGCATATAGAAAACTAGAAAAACTGGAATTAATATTTGTCTAACATTTTAACCTTGTCCTTTAACTTATATAAATCATATGCTGTATTTCTGCAGGGAAACATTTGATTTTCTCTTCTTACTAAAAAAAATAGATTAAAAAATATATGTTACTAATTCTAAAATTTAGAAGCCTTTTGACATTTGGCAAATGTTTACAGTCCAGGTTTTTTTGTATTCTCATGGTATTAAAATAGTTAAATTAGAAAAATTTAGTAAATCCAAGTCTGCTTATTGACAACTAAGCTTTACAGTAGCATATACTTGAACATTTCAAAAACATTAGTTTGCAATGTTTTAGCATTCTTTTGTAGCAATCTTGCCCATCTCAGTCACATACAGTCACTGCAATATTGTAAATTTGCTGCTAAGCTTTCCTATATTTCCTGTTTTGTGGCAGGCTCTACCCTCTTATAATTACTCTGATAGCATAAAACAGGGAACTGCAGACTTCTGCCAGACTTTGAAAGCACATCTCCCTAATATAGTTTATAAAAAAACCTGTAACGTAAATAAATGCCAGGCAGTCATTTGCTGCAGGAATATAACTTGAAGGTGGTTTAAAATGGTGAGAAAATAAATCACAACTCTTTATCACTTACAGAAACTTCTGTTTCTGTGAATTTCTTAATTAAGACTGGATTCTCTGCCTTGCTTGGTGGCTTGACATTTAGCATGCTACGCTCCTACATTAGTGACTCAAGTTCATGGCTAATATTGAGGTCAGCTGGAGCAACGCTTCAGCCTTAAAGGGAAAAGAGCACAGTGCCTTGCTCACAAGCAAACACAGATGTCCATCTTACATCTTGCAATCACACTGCCGAGGTCTTATATTGTTAATACGAGAGGCTTTATTAAAAAAAGGGAAATCTGCAAATGTTATTGTCAAAGTACATTAGCCAATTTTCAGCTTAGATTCAGCTGTGACCTCAGGTTGCTCTGATCTCTCTGCAATTTGGGGGTGGCACCTGCAATCCACAGTTTATAGGTTTGCCTGTGTGACCCTGGCAACCTTTGCTGCACCCAGCTAAAGTGCAGTATTACACTCAGGGAAAGGCTGTCACACTCAGAACTGAGAAACAGTGCTGTTCTGGAGCTGCTGCTGCACCACCAGGGTTCTAGAGCGTGAAATGGCAGCTCTGAATGACAGCAGCACAAAAAGTCTTACTGAAAAACCAGCCTTCTTACCTTCTTCCCTTATTTTGTCAGATTGTGAAAGTCCACCTGTATTGAAAACACTATCAGCTTCTCAGTAGAAAAAAAATTAAAATAATGAAAAGTTCAAAATCCCTGTTAAATCATCGCCTGCACTTTCGTTCTTGGACTTTAATTATGACCTAATATTCTGAAGAAAAAATTTGTTATATTTTGCTGAGAGGATTCAATTCTGCCCTCGGACATTCTCTGTGGACTAGTCTCATTGGGCTCAGCACAGGTAGTGCTAGAGGCCATTTGGAAATAAAATTCAGTCATGAATGAGTCATCACAAAGTAAAGTTACCTCAGAATAAAGGGACAGGTCTTTAGCATCTGGAGAAGCCATCTGAGTAAATATTTAATTTTGTCCCTGTCCTTTTCTTTAGTCAGGGGAAGTCAGCTGAAACTTTGAAGTACTTGGGAGAGTTTATGAAGGATGCTGAGAACGCTCATCTAAGCCAAAGCGTGGTGGATGCAAATGTATTACTTGGGAAAGTTCACAATGAAAGAGTAAGTACTGGTTGCAGTAATGATCTCAAAAAATTTGGTTTACTTCATGGTAAAAATCTGGTTTTGGATGGGATGTGACCCAGGAGGATTTGATCAAGGTACTGCTTACAAGAGTTACCAGATGAGAAGGCACCGTTTTACTAAATAAAATATGCCTTATTTTTTTTTTTTAAAAGGTGGAAATTTCACACCATATTTAACACGTTTTGTTCTAGAATAGATGAATAAAACCACCAAATTCAGATCATGATAAACTTCCAGTGTTCTGAAAAATCAGTATTCAGATTACCACTGGGGCCATACATGCCTGTAAAGAGTCATCAGTTAATGCAAATGAAATTTTATTGCAACATACATTAATGTATGCTGCATTGCATACTAATGAGCCGGTTTTAATCTTAGCTGGATTTCTTGTCTACATTCTCTCAGCCAAATTTATGAAATGGGTGCCAGCAGCAAATAGTTTGTCAAAGGTCTGTGCTAGTAGTGGAAGGCCTTTCTCTTCTGTATGCCTCCACCCAGCTTTGATTTGCCCTGTTTAAATCAATAGATGGGCAGTGATGGAAAATATTAAGCTGGAGGTGACTAAGACACTCCCTTTATTATAGTTTCTAGGTCTTTTGAAGTGCTTCTTTCAGACCCATGTGCCAGTCTCAGAACAGTTCTGTTGGCTGCCTGTCTGGCTAGTGTTTTCCATGCTTATTTCCCTTACCATGTCTAGGGATGCAGTGCTTGCACTGCGGTAGCCCTTGGGTTTTGAAATCACAAGAGTTAAAAAACATTACTGCAGAAGTGAAAGATTTGTGTTGAGCCTTTTAACACCTGTTTTAGAGGTGAAATGTTGCACAAAATTATTTAAATGCAATAAGTAATAAGAATTTGTTCTACGGATTGAACAGTGTGGAAATTAGGAAACACTTTCACTATGAATGAAATAAAAATAGAAATGCCCTTTCAAAATTACCCTTTCTAACCTCTGTTCTCTGTTTTTTGGTCTTAAGTTCTATGTGTAAGATATTGAACAGACTACTTGCCCCTTTTCACTTATACTACTCCCAAATGCTTTTTTTTTTCTGGATTCCTCTTACAGAGAACTTCTGCTACCAAAATTGTTGTCCTGTTTTTATTTCATAAGGAGTAGAAAAAATTCTTACTCTGTAATCTCTAAATTAGCCTGAGAATTTCCTATTTACATATGTTCTTAGCATAAATGCTGAATTGCCCATGGAAAACTTAAAGTCTGTGACAACTTTCTGAAGCAACTTTAAAATGGATCTGAAACTTAGAAGAAAGCAGGGTGGTGTGACACTGTGCTTAATTATTCTACTCCAAATTTGAAAAATAATTAGCTAATTCTGTTTAACTACTTCTGCATTTCATTCCTGTGCCACCACTGATAATAATCAATTCTATAAGAATAGATATTTTGACAAGCAACCTCTTTTTGATTGTTCTTTAAATCCTCAGTTCAGAATTTGCTGCCTTGAGCCGGGGTAGTGGTGTAAGAGGGCACAAGTACAGTTACTTAATCTTACTAATTTATATAAAACATGTGATGTAAACATAAATTTTAAAACTCTGAAAGTTTGAAATTCCCTATTTTCTATACCACTTTTTTCTACACGGTCAGCAATGTTTACCAAAACTGAGTCTAAATTAACATTTCCTCTTTTGGTTCACTGCCTGTTGCTGTCAGCTGTCATCACTGGTATTCTCTAAGTTAAGTCATAATTAGAGTATTTTTATTCAACTCTATACTTCTCCAGTGATACAATTTGCAGTTGTATTGTCCTCATCTAATTAAAATGTCTCTATTTATATCCAGATCTGCCCTTGCAGACCTTTAGTAAACTGGGGGTATAACTCTTATTGTTCTTCTCAAAGTGGCATTGACCAAATTTGCTTTGCTCTGTCCTTACTGTTGCTGTGTCTTTACTGTTCTCTCATCTCACTATTCCATCACCATCACTGTCTTTCTTTAATGCTGTACACTCAGTTTGCTTTCTAGCCATGATTGGTTTACCCAGATGTTTCTTGTTTCCTAAAATCTTTGGGTTTGTGTTATGCACAAATATTAGGTCTCATTTCTCCCAGTTTGCTAAACAGGTTGCTTACTTAAAATGCAAACTCTGATGAAGTTAGCATGGCACACTCTGTCATTTCTTGTTTCACTCTTCTCAGGTTTCTTGGTCTGATTTGCTGCATTCCTCTCATTAATTTCATCATTTAACCTGTTACAATTCTCATGAGTATAGTAGGTAGGTGTTTCTGCTTTTTGTGTCTTATCCTAGGAATTATCGTTCTTTACTCGTTGCTGTGTCTTCATTCTAATTCTAATTCTGCTCTCCTACTGTATTAAACAAAGCATAAAGACTACCCAAATTTCTCTGTCTTTTCTCCTTTTATAATTATAAGCACATTTTAGCAGTTATATGAATTTTGATCCCAAAAGTTGGTATCAAGTGCAACAGGAATCAATTGGAATCTCTCCTCCTGGTGTCTGTGCAGAAGGGAATTTCAATAGTACTGAATCAAGCTGAGAGTGAAAGGATAAGACAGCTCTGAAAATGTTTTCAGTCATAAATTTTTTGTCATCAGGGCAGCAGAATTCCATACCACTGGGCAAAATGGAAGGTATATTCCAGGGAGCAGGCAGGCTATAGCTAAGTACTGATGACAGACATATAGAATCTGCCTCAAGAAGTTTGTCTAACTCTGACAATAGCCAGAACTAATTCCTTCAGAGTAAGGTGTAAATGGTTCCGTAATAAGCTGCTCCCAGAAAGACCTTTTATTTTTTGCCTTGTCTTGTTTGTTGATTTTGGTTTTTTCACAAGGATGTCCTACTTTCTTCTTAGTAGGTTTGGGATGAGGATTGCCACCATAAACAATCCATTAAGAAGAGAGAGCTATCTGGAATCATTTTTAAATTTCTTACTCCAGTTACATTCAGTTCATCCTTATTCTTCTATTTTAGTGGATAGCAATTTTCAGTCTATTCCCAGTTTATATTTGCTGTTTGTCATATACTTATTTTATCCAGTTTTACTAATATACTGTTTATTTAAGTAGATTGTATCTACCCTCTCTTTCTCCCCTGCATTCTTGATGCATGTTAGTATTTTGTTTGACCTTACCAGGTATTAGAGCAGTTTTGCATTTAGGAGAAGCCACTGCAGAGCTGGGCATGTTATTTCAAGGCCACTTTACTGAGCCTTAGTAAACTAGAACCCACTAGAAGTTTCAAATAGTTCGGGCAGTATGAAATACCTCTCATTTTCTAAAGAATCCATGTCATTTGCTATCACATAACCACTCGGGTAGTATTATTATGTCCCTTTGAAATTCCTTAAAGCCTTGCAAGAACCCTCCCTTCTTACCTTTTTTGACAATCTTGAAAAATTTGTCATCTGATTTTTTTCTATAATAATTAAACATTAGACAAAACTGATACTAGAGTATGAAGTTACTGTCCACTGCCATACTGCTGTACTACCTTTCAAGGCTGGATTATACTACCTAGTTTTAGTGAGACGTTACTTATTTCCCAGCAATTTAACCTCTTCATCTTTAGGTCTTTCATTTATGCTTTGTTTTGGTTTGGTGGTATGTTACATTTTAAATTAGAAGCTCGCTCCTCCAGCTCTTCTTTTGACTCCATCTCTGATACTTTCTCAAAGTAGATTCATGGAAAAGAAGAAATAAGCAAAAGATGAAGAAATATACCAATAATATTTTAACTTTCCAGCAGTATCCTTCATCCTACTATGATTTTCCCTAATTTTCTTTTTATTTCCCTTTGGTCAAGAATTTGAGGAGGGTTTTTCTCCTGTATTTCACATAAAAAAATAGTTCTTGTTATACTTTTTTAGTCCTCTTAATGTATTATCTGCTGTAGTTTATACTCTTTTTTACTGGATTCATGAATATTGAATTTCTGTATTCTGTAGGAAAAAGGGGAAATTATTTCGGTTTTTTATTTAGCAACAGTTGACATACATTTCTCCTACAGTTTCTGTTTTCTGTGATTAGGAGTAATTCCTGGGGTTTGGTATGCCCTTTTCTTCACCCAAAAATGTGTAGGTTTTAATTTCTGTTCTTTTCAGTGCTTTAGATCTATCACTTCATTGTTCTCTTTCTTTCCAGTTTTAGGATTTATTTTCTAAAATTTAGTACCACCATAAATTAGGACCTTTCCTCCCACAGATATGTTGGATGTAATGAAACAATAGCGATAATTCCTAAATGGCCTGGCTGGAATCAGAATTAATACTTAAGCACTGATATGCTTGCATTTGTGTGTTCAAAATACTGCACAGATCACCAAGAAACAATTCAGTTCCTGAGAAAGATATGAGCAATGCTCATCTGGATTTTAGGGGTCAAGAAACAGCAAGGGAGAGTGATTTGCTTAATGCCCTGCCATGAGTCATTCTGTGGGCTGAGCTCTCTGCTGCAACATCTCTGAGGTGCCAGAGGAACAGGCTCTAATGTCAAGGTAAAATACAGATGACTACAAGTAATTTTTAAAATTCTTTTCTTTTTTTTTTTCCTCTTCTTTACTAGGGGAACTATATTGAAGCTTTTGAATATTTCAGTCAGGCTTCTGAGGCAGCCAAAACTTTAAACAGTGTGCCCTTAGTGGATGAAACAAAGGCTTATTGTGGCATTGCAAAGGCTCATCAGCTGATGGTGGCATTTAACAGCCATGTAGCAGCAGAAGATCCCGTCAGCCTCAAGTACCTGCTGGCATGGAAGGAAAACAGAAGTGACATGTGCGCTGACCCTCTTACAGTCGGTAAGACATTGGTTATGAAACACATTAGAGCTGTATTGTCCTCAACTGTTAAGTCATTTTTCTTGTAGAGCTTTATGAAATTATTTCCTGGGCTTAATCCTTGTTCTGAATGGAGGTTAGATTTACTCCTTATTGTAAATGCTGTGTGCTTATTGTAAAGGCTGAATTAAATAAGTTAAAATAACAGGGAGAAACAGATAGTAGTAGTTGCTCTGGATGGTAACTTAGTTTTTTTGGTGCTGTTTGCAAACCGTGATGTATTACTTTAGCCAAATATAATTATTTTAATCTTTAAAGAAAATAATAATAATCCTCATTTGCAGTACATTTTTCAAGTGCATCCAAAAACAAGTTCCCTGTTGCTAAAAATGAGAAGTAATTTCTGCTTGGCATACTTCTGAATCCGTAAGAGTGTGCTGTTTTATTTTTCGTATCCCTATACTTGACAGTGGAGAGGAAGGGAAAAAATAAAAACAACTCTGGTTTCTTTAGTGTATTTCCTTGTCTCAGGTGGAGTAGAGGAGGACTTTGTGTGGAGTAGACCTTTGTCTTCATGCGTTAAATTTTCTTTGTTCTTTTTCCCTTGCACTATATATTAATACAAGACAAGCTGAATTATGCATTATCTCCAAGTATTGATAGTATTAAACTGTATTGTACTGGGGAAGGAAAAGGGATAAGTCTACTCCACCTTGAAACTTTCTTCTCTGCATTCCTGTTAACAGCATGAATCTGGAGTACAGTGGAAATAAATGGCAGCTGGGGCAGAGTTATAATATGGAGCTTCAGAGTTATGGTGTTATTCCCTCAGTTATCATACTTGTAAAGACAAGTAGCCTGTCTGCTGCTTTCCTCTGTATCTCACCCTTTCATAGAATTAGAAACCAAAGTATCACTTCAGTTGTGAATTTTATGTATAAAATAAGTGGTAATTAAAGATGTTAGCAGTTTAACAGGAGCCAGGATACCAGAGACAACACTAGAAGCTACTTAGGATTGTTGAACAAGAACATTCTTTGGCATGATGAAGAGATAAATTAGATAACAGTGGTTTAAGTTCTAGTGATGGTAACACTTTTACAATGGCTATATATATCTATTTGTGATTTTTGTCTCAATAAGTGAACACCTAACACTCTCACAGATTTTGCTGACTGTCAGAGTTATTTGGGTGCATGTCTCCTCTCTAGATCTATAGTGCAGATGCCAAGAATTCCAACAGAGATGGCCAAAGAAGAATACAATGTCAAGCAATTTTATAATCATTTCCTATAAGGATCACTAACTGTAGCTGATACAAATAGGAGGGTAGCAAAAATCAACAATAGCAACAGCAAAATAAAAACAGGAACCTTGAAGAGAGAGGTTGATCTTTGTTATCTCCAATATGTATTTTAGTTCTTACACCTGACAAAGTTATCTGTTCAACTTTTAAACATTGTTTTCTCCAGTCAGTTTGGAAACTCATTTATGATATGTGCCTCTCTAAGCTCGAGATTCATGCTCCTCTTTAAAAGTACTTCAGGGATAAACAGAGTATGGTTAGAAAAGCCCTTTATGTCCTGGCAAGCATGGTACCAGAAACAAGTTTTGCCTGCTGAGAGTCTCTTCCTTCTGTATTTGTGCCTAGTTTACCCTCTGTTACTTTCAGTATTGCTGTTTTCATTTCAGTTCCAGTTCACTCCAGGAACCCTGTGGCTACTGCATATTTAGCAGCTCTTCCAGTTCAATATCATTCTTCTCATTAGTGCTCCAAGCTTAATCTCATGATACCCAGATTACATCCAGGAAAACATAGTGTCACACTGTCAGCACAATCTGTAACATTCTTCATGTTTTGTGTGCCAAATCTCTCGTTAGTACTGGCATTACATTTTTAATATCTTTGTCTGGCAAAACATGACCTGGCACCAATTCAAGATGAGGATTCACTGCCTTTGAGTTTCAGGTACAGCCTTTATTCTACCTTCCAGGAGACTGTCTGTGCATCCTATGATGAACTCATCACTTAGGAAATTCCTGCTGTGATAATAGAGCAGTATTTCTAGCTCTTTCAAACAGCTCAACGTTGATAATCTACTAGATTTTTCTCAGTCTTTTTCAGGATAAAACAGATAAAGACAAGACTACAATGGTAGTTTTTAATCCACAGGGGAATTTAATGAAAAGGAGAAGGAAGGTAATAAGTTTTTATTTCTAACTGTTCTGACTGAAAAATTTTTCTGTGACAAAAAAAAAAAGAGCACTTTCTGTATTCTTAGGTAAAAGAAATACTTAAGCTAGTGGAGGAACAATTACATTTAAATTCAAATACTGCCATATACCTTATGTCTTTCAACCAAAACTTATTTTTTAAATCAATCATTTCAATAACCAGGCAGAAAGAACCATTAATTACTCAATTTACCTCAACATTTATTAATAAAATAGATGTTTTGACCAGAGTTGTCATGGATAAAAGAGATGGGATTGTCAGAAAACAATGTTTATATAAATGCAAAGGAGGACGTGGTTTTATCTATTGCCTTTGACTCACTTACCTGACGTCACTTACAGGAGAGTTATTTATGCCATTGTGAGATGCCACTGCAACAACAAATATGTTGTTATTGTTCTTTTTATGTTTAGTGAAATGCATAAAAAACATTATAAGCAGAAACAGTAGGCAAAAAGGCTTGTGACTCCACGTTAAAGTTGAAAAGGAACCCAGAGTGTGATTAACATTGTCTGATGAGAAAACATTTCACTGGTCTTTCAATAAATAATCTCCTGACTTGCTGCCTTCTAGAGGAGAGAAGAATAATTAAAGGTGCTGAAGGCAGGAAAAATTTGAATCTGGTTTTGCATATTGATTACATGAAATGTTGACCAGAAATTGTTTTCTGTGAGTCTGGCAACTCTTAGTCCTGATCATTGCATCTGGCAGGGCTGTGCCTCAGCAAGAGCCCTTGAATGCCAGAAATCATTTAAACACTTTTAAGAGTAGACTTAAAATGTATTGTTTTCCACATACTACAAAGTCTTCAATTGTTTTCTTGAGAAATAGTATGTGCTTTTGACCACAACTTAGATTTACATTCTGACTTCAGAGAACTTGGCAAAATTGACATGTTTTACCATAGGTTTTCTGTGTTTGTTTTGTTGGGGTTTTTTTTTATGATGGCTTCAAATGCTGCATAAATTATTGTCCTTATCCACGTCATGAATTGTCAAGTCTTATGGTCAGTGGAATTATCTTGCACCATCAACTTTAGCATGATTAGGACTATTTCTAGCATTCCACACTTGAGCAGCCTTCAACGTAATTTAAAATGCATGCACCAGCTAAAGTTGTGTAGCTTGGGAAATACAATCCAATGAGCTTTTGTTCTTCCTCCCAGATATGTAGTCCCTCAATATTCTTTCTCCAGCTTCCTCTCTTAGATGTCTTACATGGTACATTCCGTAGTGTGACTGCGTCCTTTTTGTTGTGTAAAAAGTTAAATTTTCATCCTACTGATTCACATTTTTAAAAGTGCTTTAAGATGATTTATAGTCATTTCTCTGTAAAACATTTGGCTAGGACAAAATTGCTAATTTGTTTAAATATAGCAATTTTACCAGATGCATTTCAGATTGAGCTTGTGTGTAACTTTGTCATTCATTAATAAAAGGATTATCCCTAAAGAATGGGAAAGTCAGAAGTGAGATATGAGATGAAAGATTATGTTATACAAATTCACTTAACATTTTTCTACTGTAACTTACCACAGCTGTGTAATTTATGGGCCATTTTGGTAATAGTGTCCAACAGCAGAACAGTCTGCTTCATGATGTGATAAACTGCTTTTTTTACTGTCTCTTCTTTCTGAAGTACAGTAGCAGGAAAACTTCTAACACTGCACATCTTGTCTTTCCTCCTCTAATAAATTTTGTTGGTTGCCTCAAATGCCTACTAAATAAAACTGCCATGACACTGTACCCAAAATGCATGACTGCAAATCAAACTCTTATCTTCATGTGCACTTTGTATTTGGCTGGTACCTGCTCACTGGTGCTAGCAGATTTTTTGATCTGGGAAAATTTAAGATTAAGAAAATGTTTGGTTCACTGATCAGAACTAGAAAATAGCAAGTCTTTGTACCTTACAGAGATATACATCCATTACATAGTTCTTATATGATGTCAGTGGAAAGGTAGAGACTTGTGTTAGCATGTTCCTTTCACTGCGTATTTCAAATCTAAAGCTCTGTCAGAGATTTTGGTGTATCACAATACTGATGTGAGACTGGAAGAGTTGTGCACGTGTGTGCACTCCCTCGAAGCCACTGTTTGTGTGTCTGTTATGCTGTTTGGATCATTTATTAGTAAGTTCTATTCTGCAGTTAGCAAGTACAGAAGGCAAACGTCTAGGCGTGTGTGGTGACTGAAATTAGCACGCAGTCTTAATGTTTTCTTTTGGCATGTTTCTTCTTGATAGTGTATTAATGGGTTTTGTAACTAACTTTTTGAGTAAAGATCATTAAATATATATGGTGTCAGTGACAAAGTAGCTAGACTGAATTTGAACAGGCCAAGCTGTGGTTGTTCTTCCCTATCACTGCTGTAAAGAAGATGGGAATGATTCAGCCCCTTGATTTGGAAGGCAGAGAGGATGCCCATTCCTCCAAATGATCTTTTGGGCACCCCCTCCCTCTCAGAGGTCTATTCACTGAGCAACAGTCTGGAGATAGAATCACAGAAGCTCTGTATGCTTATGGATTATGTCAATAGTGAGTTATAAAAGCTGAGAGTTTATTTAAGTTTTCAGAATGTATTGTTAATATGATGAAAATAATGAGAAATTGAAAGGTGTTTTCTCAGAAAATGCAACTGAACGTGAAGTAAGGGAATTATACACTTGTTCACACTGGTAAATAAAAACTACAACTTTAAATTATGTAAAGTAGGTGCATGGCCAAGTACAGGCTCCAAGGCTGTCCCTGTGCCAGAGGCACAAGGGCTCACTTCTTTATAAGCATGTTTTGAAAGTAGTTCAAAGGTTTCTGTGTCCCCTACAGAAATTCTCAGGATGGCTTCTGCACATTTTTGTGGGGTTTATCAAATAGAATTATTTGCTCACTTCTGGAAAAATACAGTGGTTAAAAATGCTGAAATATATACATTTAGGAAAATTATTAGGAAAAAAAAAGTTCAGAGGTGATTTTGTCATCTTTTTCCTTAAAATTTTCTAAACTTCTGCTTCCTCTTCTTATTTATATCACCTATCACTCATCACTTGCTAAATTTTATCTTGTCTCACCTTGAGCTTTCAAAAGTATCAGTCATTTTTTGTTCTGCTGTACCTCTGATAATAATGCTAGATATCTTAACTAAGTGTTGAAGCAGAGCATGCTTGTGTATAGATGCTGATGGCATGGAACAGGTGTGTTTCTGCAAAATCAGCTTCTGGAGTTCATATATCTTTTGTTATTGATTGTTAATTGGGATTCGTTTTTTTAAGTATGTAGTTAAGTCTGCTTAGTGATACACACTGATATTTTTGGAAAGTGAGAGTGATGGACTGCAGAAAGAATTAAGTGTGCAGGAAAGGACTGAAGGTGGCAGGGAAGTTTTTCAGCACATTGTGATCAGTGACCAAATGCACCAGATTCTCAACAAAGAGTCTGAGAACACAGTATAAACATCTGTGTCGGTTTTTCCATGAGTTCTGTAGATTGTTTTATTCACTTTTGCTGGCTGAAGTTTGTCTGAAAAAAGGTGAGAGGGGTGTTCTTGTGCTTTGTACAAATGCAGTGTCCAGAGAGTTTTACTGGGATTTATTTTTAAATACCAACTGAAATAATTGGGAATTGCTAGACAGGATCAGATCTAGGTCAGGTGTGTGGATTGGCAGTACCATACTTGAGAGGAGGGTTCATAGAGTGTTTTCATGTTTAACCATGGAATAACGTGTTAGAAGTTTTTTCATAGTCTTAGCCAAGAGTTGGCACTTCTTTTATGTCTAAGTGGTGGTATAGGTTCAAAAAAGTCACTGTCATCCTGACTCTGTGATTGTGGATGTTCTTGTCATCTGTAGTTACATAAAAACATTTTAACCAGAAGAGAATTTGGATCTCATCTAGGTTTTTTTCCCATCTGATACTTTCTATGGAAACATCCAAATCTTGCCACGCATCTCCTTTGGACAAGTCCTATGCTAAACATTGTTGGCATCCAGCTGTGTTTTCTCAGACAAGCTTTCTAGATCAGCAGAAAATGGTTCCCTAAATAAGGTGAATTGTTCTTTCTTGTGGAAAAAAAAAGTTGCAAGTGATGTTCAAACTGCAGTATATTGTCAGACCCTTTAGTGTAGCTTTATGCACTGAACTAGTAGAGTTTTGTGCAGTGCACTGTCAGTAGTTCTGCGTAAGTGGAGTTCCTTACCAGTTAAAAGTGAAAATTCTCAGGGCAGAATCTCAGTCTTGCTCTGATTTTATAGGACTCCTGAATGATTCAAAAGAAATTGAAGCTTTTGCCCAACCACATTAGGTCACTTCTGGAGAAATCCTTGATTTGAGGCACCTCAAGTTTTAAGTTTCACTGTCAATGAAAGCATTGACAAAGTGAAGAGTCATAAAGCAGGAGCTGTTCTCTGGCAGTCCCCTGATGTTTGTAGGGCCGAAGTAGGAATAGCCAGTTGGAAAACCTTTGAAGTGGCTCTAGTGCATCTCCACATGTGCCCATCCCAGGCCCCTTTCCTTTGCTGCATACATAAGCAGAGGTGTGTCTAGTGGTGTTATGCTCAAAACGGAAAATGGATCCTCATAATGAACGAAAGATCAGGCTTTTTTGGTTTTCTTTGATATTGAGATGGTTGTTGTCACTTAGAATTCGTAAAGAACCTTTTATTGGTATTGTCTGCAAACATGCCAACCAATGCAGACCTCAGGCCAACATGAAAACAGCAGTTCTCTGCTGTTCTCTCTGTTCTCTCTCTGCAAACTCTTCCTTACTCAAAGCTCCCCAAGAACCTTGGGACACAGAAAATCAAAGCCAATACAAAGAAACTTTACTCAGTGTATATTTTCTGTAACAGAACCCTCAGGTCTTCTCAGGAGTCACAGTCAGTGTATCAAACACCTTCCCTCTCCTTGGTCTCCCAAGCCAGTTTTCTTTTCTGCATCTTTGAGAGGGTTTTTTCCTGAAATGTTTCCCCCTCCCTAGCTATATCCTTTTATGTTCCTCTTATGTTTAAGTAACAAATTCCTGTTTTTATTAAGACTCTGTGATCTGAAGACAGTTGAGATTTACATGATTTACATTTAGAATGAGCCACTATGTATTAAAAAGTCAAGTGTCACATGCCCACAATTTCATGTATTTATGAAACACTAATTCTTTTGCCCAAAAATCCACCTCTTTTTTTATTCTTTTGTGTAATCATTGGAGATATTTCGTGATTTTTTTTAACTGTTTCTGAAACATTTATTGTCTTTTTGTTTCTCTTCATTCCCTGTCTATTCTGTTGTGTTTTCTCATCTGTTCTTTGCTTTTAAATTGCAAATTATTCTCTATCCTTCTTTGGCCCCACACCTTCATTCCAAATCCCAATTTTATACATGTTTATGCCAGTGTTTAAGGAGTATAAGGTAGTACCCTCTATCTAGCATTTCAACTTATACCTTCTTAGGTATATCTTTTGTGCTTGTAGTAAAATCAATTTGAGTTTTTTGAGAGTTTTTTCAGTTTTTTCTTGCTGTTTTCATACTGTTCTGCATGCTCTGTGTTATTATTGTGTTGTGATCAGAGCATGCAGTGGAAAGAATCACACTTCTTATTATCTTGATAAGTTGATTAATAGAAAATTGTGAAGTATCAAAATGTCCTTTAAATAGATCTTAATCACCTGTGTGAATGGATTGACTAAGTTTAAGTATACAACTGGGTGATTAATTAGCTTGAAGATCCAAATGCATGCTTAAGTAGATGACCATGCCTCCAGGCTCATCCACTTGTTTCTACTCACTCAGTTAAGCATTCAGTATTATCTATAATACACAATATTCCCATTTAAGGGCAGACACAAGTCTTGCCACAGTATTTTCCATAGTGTGTCATACAAGTACATTTTGAACATGTAGTTACTATCCTACAATACTGACATTAGTAAGTATCAGATAGAATAATTGATATGGAGAAATTGTTCTTAGTCAAAGTTTTTTTTCTTATTTTTCCATATTTGCTGCAGTGGTTTAATATGATTACTTTTCCTTAAAGTTCTGGCATATTTTTTTTAATTTTTGAGATGTAGCTGCTACAGATACTAGTCAAACACAATGTAGCTGCTGTCAGCTCCTGTGGGGAATTAACTTTCCACAGCAGTTTTTGCAATGGGAACTGCAAGTGCCCAACACCTCTCATAAGTAAACCTTATGTTTATTCACATGCTAATTACAATACTCAGCCTGTGGTTTTTTTGTGAAGGTGTGTCTGATATTTATAGATCACATGAACACAGACATCAAGCTGTCTGCTCGTGTCTGCACATCTCAACTGGGCATCTGTTAGTGCTGTGCATTTAACTCGTTGCTGATATAAAATTGAAGCTGAAAAATGGAAGATGAGTGTGCTATATGGTAGTCTTGCTCAGCTCATGTGCACCCAAGGAATCTGAGGAATAAGGACTTCAGACCATACCTGAGTAGTCAGTGTCAAGGAAAAACAGAATGTTACAGTTGATAGGAACCAGGAGAGGAGATGGTGTGTGCTGCACAGTATCCACTGACTTCTTATCCTGGGTGCAGCACTTGCAGCCCTCTGTTTACCTGACACTTCAGTCTCCCGGTGGAAAATGTCACTTTAGGGTGCTAGGGAGCAGTCTTTGACTCCAGAGTCTTTCAATCTGCCAAACAGTATCTTGAAATATACAATTCCCCAAGAGTGAGCTCATCCTCACTGGTACCTTTAGCTCAGTTCTGAGAATAATATTAAAACAAGTTATATTTTATTTTGTTGCTATTCATACAAGTATGCACATTTATGCTGCAGTAAGAAGAGAATTGAGATGAAACATTGATGATTTCAAGCATTAAGAAATCAATTGATATATTGAAGGATAACTGGACTTCTGTTCTTGTCTTCTCTTATAGATCTTGAAAAGGCTCCCTGTTCATACAGGGGAAAGCAATACTTCAGTTGCTGTATTAAAACTGTTAGTAATGACTGCAACAAGTTAGCTGTGATTACAAGAAAAAAGATAGCTCAGGCTAAGGGCATAGAATTGGATTTAGATAAATCGAATTTTGTTGTAGTTCAAAATAGAATATTTCTTTCAGATACTTTGATAATTTTTTCATGATTAAACTGCAATTGTATTAGCCATTTGGAAGGTGGGTGTACATGTGGAGTACATGTACACATATATATCTGTACCTACAGGGAGAAACTCTATGGCAAAGAGAGGAGAATGTTGTATGTATGTTATAAATCGTGGGCCAAATACTGCTTTTTGTTATGCCCATCGAATCTTATTGACTTGAGGGGGTGGCAAAGTAAGCAGAATTCGTCCCTCTGAGCTGCGTTATCAAAAACTTGAAGGCAAGCAGAGGTTCAGATAACGGGGGGAATTGCTAGGTATGATATTCATGCTGGAGAACATAACCTAGATAAGAGGGAGGTTCCAACCGAGTGTATTCTAATAACTGGATTTTAGTATATCATATTTTATATTTCTAAAGAGTAGTGTTTGAGCATTTGTGCTGGGAAGCACTGAAAATATGTTACTCACTATTCTTATTTGTAGTATATTTAAGGAATGATCATGCAACTAAAATGTGGAAGGTGCAGGAGGAGTCCTGATAAATCCATAGGAAAATACGGGGTTAAAGTGGACTATATTTTAAGCAGTGTTCAGTTGACTTGCTGTGTGGGGAGCGACTGAGCAGCCCTGGCTAATGACTTGTAGGTACTGAATCCTCAGGTCTCTCAGGTGGTTTCACTCGACCAGTTTCAGCAGAATGATGAAAAGGTTGAGATAAAATAAACTGACAGTTGCTACTCATCGCAGGCAGCAAGCTGTACCCTGGCAGATGAGACCCTGGGAGCCCTCTTTTTTAAACAAAGGCTTTCACTGCAGTGAGCAATGAACTCCACACAAAAAAGGAAAAGGAGAGAGAGATTGGCAGCTGGTGACCGACAGGAGGAGGGAAGGGAGGGAAACTGAGAAACACAGCAATTGTTGGCTAATTAGAAGCCATTCCCACCTACTTAATACCAACCCATTAAGCAGAAAACACTTTTCATCTTACTCTCGCTGCTACACATGACATTATACTCCAATCAATACCCTCCCACTGGCTGCCCCACTGCCCACAAATGAATACATTGCAGTTCAAGAATGCAGTAATTGAGTTGGGGCAGTGAAACTGCAGCTCACAGTCAAGATCTTTCTCTGAAGATAAGAATGTAGTGATTGTGATGCCTGGATAAAGAAATCAAATCCCTGTATTGACAGCTGTCAACAATTGGCAAATGGGTGAAGTCAGCAATGAATCCATTTTGGCTTTGTATTGAAGTGACAATAAGTGTTTATTTTCAGAGGTTTGTTTGTTGTTGTTTTTTTTCCATTTGAATAAGAGATCTAGAGGGTTTGCATCCAGGTGTTTAGATTCTTCAGGGCATTTTGAACTCCAATCTTCAGTTATACCTAGAAAATATATATGTATATACACACCATTATGAGCATGCAACAGTGCATCTCATCATACTTACAACTGCTTGATTTTATTTTTTTAAATTCTTTTATGCTACATTTCCACAGGCTATTTTTTAATTTCATTTAAGTCTTCCTATGATTTTTAGGGGTCACTTTAAAATTTACCATTTTAGTCCACCATAGGACATTGTGCAGTAGGATCTTACATTTCAGTCATGAGAATCTTACATTTAACTTCTACATTTAGAGTCTTGCAACTTTTTTTTTTTTTCAAATTAAATCCCTTGTTCCCTGAGCCATCTGGAGTTGGTAATACTGTGCAGAGTCTGCAGCATAAAGTAATACTGTGCAGACTGCAGTATAATTCTTCACGCCAGTTTTGTCACCACAGAATCAAAACAACAGGACACCGTTACTCTCTCTCTCCTTGGATAGACTGAAGAAGATATCAGTGTAAGTCTTCTGAAAGTGCTGGAAGGAAGTTCCAGTGCGAGACACGACATCTCTCCATCCCTTTCAATTCCAAAGTGAATTGAGTATCAGTTCAGGAACTAAGATTCCTTACAGTGCAAGTCTGAAGACATCTTTTGGATGCAGATAAACTGCATACTGTGACATCTGATGTTTGCAGAAGAGGCAACCATCACATGTGCTATTCATTGTCATAATAATATTGTGGCATTTTCAGCACAGCATTTCTTCTGATGCTGTTTCTTCAAATATTTCTGCATAATTGTACAATGTGCTGTTATATTCCCCAAGCTGAGCCTTGAATTCTTGAATCAGGCTTTATGTCTGTGAGATAACTGAACCTGCTACTTGGATCTCTAACCATTCAGCAGCTTGTCTGTGTCTGAGTAAGAACAGTTAAAGCTGAGTGTTGTCAATAAGGCTGACACAGTAGCAAATGTTTTGCATCTTTTGAAATTGTAAACTAAATAACAACAAACTGCTACTTTGTTGCCTCTTTCCAGTTGTTTAGTAATATTTTAAGCTTGTAGGTTTAATTATAATTCATTTAAATTCAAGTCGTTTATTCCCAGTATTATAAAGCACCTTGCCGTCGCCTTCTCTGAGTATACTCTGTGGGTTTCTTTTGGTACATTTTAATGGCGCTCTTAGAAAAAGATTTGTCCTCAATACAGTCTATAAAGAGGAAAGAATTGCCTTCTGATGGAGAGATCTGGGATCTTTACCACTTGAGAAGATGCAAGAACCCCTGTCACAGGAGCTGAATATGATAAGGCATGGAGACAGAGGTTTTATTTACTTAGAGATACCTGGATAGGACAATCAGAGCTACATTTAGTTTCCACATGAGTATAGTCTGTTTTTTAAAATAATCTGGTTCTAGCATTTGTCTCTGTAAACTATGGGACTTTGATTCATTTAAACACAGAAGTGTACAAGTTCAGTCTTAGTTTGACTGAATGCCAGTTAGAAGGATCAGAGGCAGGCTAGGGAAAATGTGGAGAGCAGTTGGCAGTCTTTCTGTTTCTCAGTGCCAAAGCCTGTGGGGTTAATTTGAAGATACCCAAATCACCTTGGCAGCATCGTCTCTAGTCTTTTCCAGAACTGTGGAATTTAATGAGCTGGGACAATAAGCATAGGATCATAGAAAAATAGTAATGGAAGGGACTTTAAGAAGTCACCTTCTCCAGCCACTGTGTAGAAGCAACTGTATTAAACTCATTTCTTAGAGAAGTTTGTCTTATCTGTTCTTAAAAAAAAATCTGGCAATTGATTTTCCATGGCATCCATGAGCAATCTGTTCTAAACAGTAAAATTATGGAAAAAAATAGAAAGTTTTTCTGTTGTCTAAAGCTGTGTGTAATTCAAACTGTGTTTATTCTATCCAATGGAGGCTTCAAATTCATTCCTGCCATCTTTGCAGAAAAATTGGAGAAAGGAATTATCTTATGCATGCTGGTGTTTAGAAGTGAATTTTATAGTGATTTCTGAAGGTTTAAGGTTATAAGGATTACTTAGGCTGAGTATTAGTCATATATGATGGAATGTAGCTCTTTCTTATGAGCATGACTGATAGAAGGAGGTAAAAAACAGATGCAAGGATCCAGTTTCCTTATTATTTATTTTTCAGTTATACTGTCCTCTAGGACTAGTCCATATACACTCAGCTGAGCACAGTAGATTGGTATCCACTCCAGAAGGGCAGGAAGAACAAGGGCTTTACCAGCAAGAGATAGAAGAATGCAGAGGGAAGGGTTGCTGCTTATTTTTAAATGGTCTCTCTAAGTGCTGTGAAGCTTTGTTATTCAAAGTCTCTTACATAATTCAGGATTCTTCTCCTTACATAAGTTTCTGAAGCAGGAAAGCAGCTAGATCTCTGAATTCCTCTGACTGAGTTAATCCACTCATACCTCAGCTCCTACTAGAGATGCAACTGAACTTAGGTGAAATGCTTTAGATCCTTATTTATGATTGAGGATGTATTTTCTAGAAACCTGGACAGGAGATCTGAACAGTCTCTTTATGCATTCTAAACTGTATGTTTTGATACTTCACAAACCAGACTGAATTTTCTCCAGGTTCAGAGCTCAGTATTTGAATCCATATTCTCAAAAATTAAAATTACAGTACTGCCATGTGCCTTTACAACTCTGGATATTCTTAAAGCTGTACTGAGTCCTGTTTGGCCAGTCTTCTGTAAAGAGAAATCAAAATATTTACAAGAAAATGGCTCATCTTTTGAGCCCTTGTCAAATGCTTTTATTCCCTTTTCATCAATTCTTTTTTTTCCTGCTATGGCAACTTAAATAGGGTATTTTTTTTCTCATCTTGGTGCCTCTTCTGAAACTATCTGCCATAGTTCCCTCGCTCCAGTTTCTCAACTCAGATTCTTTTCTAAATGTACTCCTGTTTCTATCCTAACTAAGATTTATCAGTAGCTGCCTCTGTTAGTAAAAGCTTCCTACAGAGAAGGTTCTACTTGAGTTAGAAGCTGACAAGAGTGTTGTTTGCTTAGGACTCATTCATGGAAAAGAAAATCTGAGGCTATATTTGTCTTCTGCTGAAGTTATAACTAAGGGAAGAGAGTACAAAAAGCATCAATCTTCAACTAGATCAAATGATCGATAAAACCCACTCAGATTGCATCCAGCAAACATTCTGCTCAAGGAGACACTGCTTCAGAAAAATGGCTTCATCATAGTTCAACAGAAAGTGTATCCTGTGGAAGCAGTTACAGCCAGGCACCAAGTGGATCTTCCATACATTCTCTCACTCTGCGTGAAATAGAGGTGTGTTTGATTTTCTTCTACCAATTTCAGTTGTCTCACTGTGCTGCAAATGCTCCAGATTGATGGAGCCTCTCTGGAGAAAAGAGGATGTTTCTTTCCCCTACTTACATGTATGCTGCACACTGCAGAGGCACACACTACTTTGGTTTTTATATTGTGTTTGGGGATGTGTGTTCTTAAAGGAAAGAAAGAAGAAAATTGTCAGACTTAAAATTAAATGTGTTGTCTGTTATTGATTTCCATAAACTTGAGCTTCATGTTCAAGTTCTGGTAGCCTTTGAGTCTCCATAACCATGGAGTGCCTCTCTGTCTATAAACATTTTCAAGCATTTGTCTCTATGGATGCATGTGTGGGACCTGCTCGTGTCTGACATAAACAGTCACATTTAGTTAAGGGGAAAACTTCTTTTTTTTCTGACCTTGTAATTTCTGTGTACACAGAATTTTGTGGTCTAGATATTAAGGAGGCTGTTGCATTTTATTTAGGCTAGACTGAGGTCTGCTATGTGCCTGAGAATATCAGTCTCCATGGATAAAGCAAGGGCTTAAGAGCTTCTGAAGTAATCATTACTGAGAAGACTGAAGGATTGTGCTTTTACAGCTTTCTGGAAACAGATGAAAAAAGTTTTTCTCCACCAGTGTTGTTTTAATTGTGACTCTGAAGTGTCTGCAGCTGATACATGTTTGGCTGCTGCCAGAGTCGGCTGAAACTTTCTTTTTTATTTAATATTTTAAATTATAGTTTTGATTTTAAAAGGGATTAAAGGGATTCAAACACACACTACGCAATAATTTATTTTTTTTTATTAATCCTAACTCTTCATAGATCTTTCCTTATTCCAAAGGTGTCTCCATTGAGTAATTTTGGTGCAGTTTTCTACACCGTACTTTCCATGAAATACATATGTTATGTGTATATTTATAGATATATATATGTATATATTTTTATGTGTGTGTGTGTGTTTGGCAATTGCCTGTGTAGTAATCTTCCTGGTTTTCAGACCTACCTGAGACCCATGAGGTTCTTTCGTGTTTGCTTTGCTCCAAACAAATTTCTCTCCCTTGAGATTTTAGCCGGCTTTTCATATGCTAAAAGGAAGATTACCGACTGTCAACCAGCAAATACAATCACCTAAAAAAACTGGCTCTTAGAACAATGTCAGATTAAGCCACAGTAGCCGGGTTTGGTGCTCCTGGCTGATGGTGCTCATCTCTGCGTGCTGTACCTCCAACGTGTTCTTCTCCGTACTGGCACAGTGTGAGACAGAAGTGAGCAACACTCCCCCGTTGCAAAGTCACTCTTTATCCTCGTTTTCCTGTCACATTAGCGGCATTGTAAGCAGGAATACTTGAAACTACAAAGCGTGTTTCTTAAATCAGTTTTAACTGAAACTGCAGCCACTAATGGTAATTTTTTATGTATTGCATGTCACTACAAGGAAACTGAGAATGTTTCTGAACCTTCAACAGCAGTCTTTCTGTAAATGTGAGATTCTTTTAAATTTAACCATAGGGTAATTCAGAACTTCCTGGCTTCATTGTGCTCACTAGGGGGATAATTGCTGTTATCATTTAACTGCTTTTACATACAAATTCCTGATACAAACTCATTGTTTGCATCAAGTGCAGTTTTACACATGAATAATGACAAACTTTGACCTGAAAATTTGGTCTATCTTAATAACCAGAGAAAACTTTGAAACAGTTTAAGACAGTACACGTATTATGACCCATCCATGGTATCCTTTTGAAAATCACTATTTTTATTAATCATTACTAAAAGTAAGATCTTAAATAGAAAATTGCTTCTTAATGGATGGAGTCCTGTGTTGGAAAGCAAAGAGTAAGAGATTTAACATGTGACAGTATTGTTTTGAGGGGAATTTTGGTACTTTTAGGTCAACTCTTGAAGTAATTTATATAGAAAAAATAGCTTAATACTGTTCTTGCCCCTAATAAAATGAAATTTGTGTTCTTTCACACAGATGCTTTATTTAGCAGGATGTGAAATATAAGAAGAGAAGCAATAATTGTAAGCTGAGGAACAAGGTCCACGAGCATGAGCCTTTGTCTCATTAAAATGAGACTTAGAGCACAGTTAATTTCCATTTACCTGCAGCTCTCCATCATTTAATTGGAAATATTCTATACTAAGAAATTGTCTTACAGTAAGAACCACAGATTACTGCATTCAGCTCTGGGGTCCTCAGCACAGGGAAGGTATGAGCCTATTGGAAGGAGTCCAGAGGAAGGTCACAAACATGATCAGTGGGCTGGTGCACTTTTCATGAGGAAGGGCCAAGAGAATTGGAGCTTTTCAGCCTGGAAAAGAGAAGGCAGTGGGGAGACCTCATTGCACTCTTTCAGCACTTGAAGGGGACCTTTAAGATGGGGACACACAGTTTAGGGGGGCCTGTTGTGATAGGATGGGTGGCAATGGTTTTAAGTGGAAATAGGGAGGAATAAATAAGAAATTGTTTGCAGTGAAAGCGGTGAAACTCCAGAACAGGTTGTCCAGAGAGGTGATGGATGCCCCATCCCTGGAAACATCCAAGGTTACGTTGGATGGGTCTCTGAGCAACCTGCTCATTGCAGGGGGGTTGGACTAGTTGATCTTTAAAGGTTCCTTCCAACCCAAACCACTGTGTGATTCTATGATTATTGAATTTAGTATGTTCACCTCTTTTCCTTGAAACTGGGGGATCTTGCCTTTTTTCTGCGCTTTGCTTCCTCTACGTTTCTTTGAAGTTATGATGGAGTCCAGCACGAGCAAGGTGCAACCCTTTACTGCAGGCAGGGGTAAAAAAAAAAAAAGTCTTATTCTTCATTTTGTTTCCCCACCATCCTGGATAGCAATTCCATGCAGGATGCACTTGCAAAAGAGCATTCCTTCCTTTCTAGCATATTACATCAAGGCATCAGTAGAAAGTCGATATTTTTAATACCCCTCTCGTGACTGTCTATGGTCGTTTTTTTTGCCAGAGGTGATGTAGGGCCGGAGAGAGCCCCGGGGTGGGTGGGTGCCGTGCCTGGAGCCGGGGGTTGTGTTTAGCCTCTAGAGGGTGCGCTTTGATCCCTCTTGATCACACAACAACTTGCTGTGACAAAAGCGACGGAGCGGGTGAATGCAGCCACTTATGCATGAGCAGCAACATCACACACCGGCACACACTGCCGAGGCGAGGCTCTCAGCTTATGTAATAAACCATTTCAGCTTATGTGTGCTCTGCAGAGATGGAACCTGCCTCTTTTTTTTTTTTTTTTCTCCACTGAATTGGGTGTTAGGTATTCAATCAGCATTCAGATTTATGCTTTAGATGCTCATGAAAGAGGATGCTTCCCTTCGCGTGCCTGTCAGCGGTGATGCTTGCATGCCGGGTTTTATATTTTTGGACTTATTTTCTGAAAATCCTCACACAAACATCCTGCCACGTAAACAAATCTGTGGAGATCTGAAGAGTTAAGAGATTTGCAATATAAGGTTTCATTTTACCCTTTGACTTCCTCATAAATCCTTTTTTTTTTTTCTTCTTTATTGTGAAAGGTGTCTTCAGGAGCATAGCTTATCATTTTCCTGTGATGTATGTGTGCTTTGAAATGTAGTCTAAATTTGCTTGGTGAAAATTGTATTCAGGATCTAGTAATACAGTTGCATTCAAGACAGAATAAAAGGCGTATATTGCTACATCTGATTCAAAACAATGGCTTAATTGGCCAGGAAAATGTAGTTATCAGATGATAAAGATATGAAGTCAAGGGCAAGATATGCCTGAAAACAAGCTTTTTCCTGCCTAAAATTAGGCAAAGTTAATAGGTTAAATTTTGTTTATTGAATAAGAGAACCCAAAGTTGATTGATATAGTAATTTCGGTGTTTGCTATGGCAAATATTTAGCTCATTATCAGTTTTAATAGCATTTTGCAGAACAAGCCTTTTCTTGACATGCAGAAAATACTATTAAATTTCCCTGCATAGATACATTGTTATGACATGCAATAACTACTTGAATATAAAGGGGATTAATAATTTAAAAGGTGTTAACAAATTAGGGCCATCATTAAAAATAGACTTTGAACCATTTTGTAGAAAAATCAGATTGAGGTAATGCTCCGCTCTTATGATAAAGAATTACAGCATTAATTCTGCAAAGTGAACTTATTGCTCCTATTCGTCTCCAAAACCCTGGAGCATTAAAAGACAGGAAGAATGAAATGATCACTGCGTTTTTTCAGGCACAACAGCTCTAATATTTCCATCACAGTTTCACAGCTCAGCTTGCATGGTTGTGCTAGAGGAAAAACCCATAAACGTCACGCTTCCCTTTGTTTTGTTTTTGCTGGTCTTATGAAATCGGGTCGAATTTTTTCAGACAGTTTATATTAATATACTGAGAATTTTGCTTGTACAGCATCTGTGCGGAGTATAAAGCAAACATTTCTTCTGTATAGAAGCTGTTCCTTTCTTGGCTTTTAAATGTAATCCCCAGGTTTCTTTTGCATTTTGTTTTTCCTTTCTTGCAACAATTGATGACCAGAGGCATTTCAAGGTTGAATTCTTGTGGCTTTGCAAATTATTAATTTGTTTTCTCTCCAACTTGAGATAAACAGAAATAAGAATGCTTTTGAAGCCTTTTCTTCATTGTTTCATATTGCATCCGTGAAACATGCAGAAAAATGAATCCAATTTTTTTTTGGTGTAAGTGCATTAGGAAATATCCTGCCCATATGAATAGTCAGTTAGGGTCAGATGTGGGCCCTTATACTAGAAATAGCTCAGTTGAAAGATTTAAGCAAGCTTTAAAAGGCTAACCTTTAATTATTGCTCATTTGCTTGTTGTTTTCTTTCAGATGCAAATTGGAGAAGAAAAAAAAATAATTTTGGGGATTTAAGTAATAAATTTCACATTCAAAGGACAGAGATACCAGTAGTTCTTAGGCTCCAAAGTCAGCAAAATATTTGTTCTCCCCTTCTCTCTTATTTTCACTTGCCATGGTAGTCATGTCTCTTCATAATACTTCTCTCTCATCCCCCTTCCTGAGTTTTCCCTCCCCTTCTTCTTGCACTTCCTGAGACCACAGAACCCAGATGGTGCCCTCACTGTTGCCAGGCCCTGGGGGAACTGTTTCTGTTATACCCACCTCTCAATATCTGTACTGAGAAACATGCCAAAAGTCCAGTGCTGAGATATGTTTAATTTTGATATTGTTTTCTTTCCGGTGAATTTGTCTGCACCAATTTGTATCTGTAAACTCAAGTCTCCAGTATTGGCAGTGATACAACATTAAGTTTAAATAAAACAATGAGTTTCCAGTCATCTGGTTGTGATTTTAGCAGAACCCAATGTTGTTAAAGCACCAATCAATAAATGGTTAAAGCATTGTTTATATAGCACCTCTATTCCTGCTAATACTGAAAAATTCATAACACCATGACATTTTTCAGGCAGAAGTGCATATCTTGGTGCAGGCAAAAAGTACAGCTCCTTTTATATACCAATATTCCAGTGTTTGACTTTTTTTAATTACACAGAACCAAGTATGATGGCGAAAGCAGAACATGTAGCAGAGGAGAAAAGATTCATGTTCTGATAAAGTGTAAAATAAGAGTAGAGATACAGTTAACAAAGGACATCAAGGATAACAAACTATTAGTACATTATTAGCCAGAGGGAGATCTAGGAGAGTATTAGTCTGCTGTATGAGAGAGGGGAGAAACTCTTAATAGATGACCTAGGGGAGGCCAGTGTGCTTTAATGCTTTTTTTGCTTTGATCTTCACTGAAAAGGTCAGTTGGGATCATGTGGCAAACAGAGTTTATATCTGCCACCAAAAAAAAAAAAGCGAGATCCAGGGCTAGAATGGGAGAAAGTAGGCTAGAGAGTACTTAGAGGAGTTAGATCTTCAAATCAGATTGGCCTCAGAAACTCGATCGTATAACCCTTAAAAAACTGGCTGGAGCAATCTTGAGGTCATTAGCTGTTTTTGAAAACTTACGGAGGTCAAGTCAGGTTCCAGAGCAGTGGAAAAAGACAAACCTGGCCTGTTTTTAGAAAGGGAAAAAGGAGGAGCCACCAAGGAATTTCAGATAGATCAATCAAGATCCTGTCTTGGAAAAATACCAGAACATACAATCAGATGTTTAATAGTTACCTATGCGAAAACAAGGAAATGTGCAACAGCCAAAATGGATTTGTTAAAACTAATTTTGTCGATAGTTAACAAGCACTAGGACTTCTAGGTAAAAAAGTTAAAATAAGAAGAATATATATGATATAGTCTGTCTGAAGCTTCTGATATAGTGTTGTATGCAACATTTATAAGCAAGTAAGAAAGCCTGAACTACATGAATCTACTATCAAGTGGGTGAATAATGATCATTAAAAGAACTCCTGACTATTAAAAGCTATCGGTGGCTGTTGTTAGAAATGGAAAGGTGTTTAGCATGCTATTCTACAGGGATCTGAGTCTGTACTATCTTGTATTTTCATTCCTTGTCTGGAGACTGGAATAGTGAGTATGCTTATACATTTGAAGGGAACAAAAACTAGGGAAGGAACATGAGCGTTCTTTTCACGGTATTGAGGTTCTAAAGGATCTTGACAAATTGAGAAACACAAGTCATGTTCTCAGCATTAGTGTGTGTGTGAGTATATAATGAGGAATAATCAAGTGCATTCTTGCAAAAAGGGAGCAGGTACCAGTTCTGTATGTAGGGGGGTGGGTGGAAATCAAGACTTGCAGTAAATCACAAGCTGAACCTGAATCAATAGTGTTAAGGTGTTGTGGAATCTGCAAATATCTTACTAGGGTATTAAAAAATGATGGCTTGTGAAGTAATCTTTCTGCTCTACTCAACACCAATAAGGTCTCAATTTAATCTCACAGCAGTGCTGGGTATCATGCTTTAGAAAGTATGCAGACAAGTTGGAGAACATGCAGAAAGGACGACAATGAGCTAAAAATCATGACCGAAAGAAAAGGTTAACGTAATGGTAGATTTTGAGCTCCTGTGTCTCCAGAAGAGACCCAGGGAAGACAGAATAGCAGATTTAAGATATGTAGAATTTGAAGAGGGGAAGAAAACAATTAATGATCTTTTCTCTTTGCCCATGATAGGTTGAACTAAAAGTAGTGGACTGAATAATCACAATTAATGGAAGGATGCTTCTGATTAGCCATTGAGAAAGACTTTACAACTCTGGAGGAATGGACTGTGTGATGTCCATTGAAGACACATTTTTCAATGGTTCATGAGTTACTGTTATGATGAGGCTGATTTTTATATATATATTTATTTATTTATTCATATCAGAATATAGGCAGCAGCATTCTCAACATGCTGTAATTCTGGATATAAGTCTGTGAAATGCCAGTGACAAGATCTCATGGCCTAGAAAAGAGAAAAAAAGAATTATTTTCTGTGAATAAAGAAATTTGCATTTTATTTGGCAATAAACTTTGCTAAGAAAGACTGGGTAAATAACTTCATTCCTCTGTGCCTCAGTTTGCCTGTCTGTGAAATCAGCTTTAAAATGTTGATATTTTTTGTTAAACAGCTTTCCAAAATACTTCCGGGGGTAAGAATATTGAAAGATGTTCCTTGCCTACCCTGGATCATCTCCTCATCCTTTCCTTCCTGGAAGCTCTCCAGTTCTTTCTTCTCTCCTTATCTGGGCCCTTCTCCACAGAAACCATTTCAAGGCTACCAAAATACTGAATCTTGTCATTCCCATCGATTCTGGTGGCAACAATATTCGGTTTTGCCTATTGTTGAAAAACCTGGAATCAGCTTCCTGTTCAGTTTTAATGTGAGGGAGGGATATGAAGACTGAGAGTGAAGCTCTAGCTGCAGTTTGTTCTCTTGCTTCCTTCCGCTGCCCGTTTCTCTTCTCTCTGTGTAGAATAACAAACCAGCCTTTTCATCCTGCTTGAACAGCCATTACCATATGTCCTTATCCACTTTCCAGCCCAGAACCATTTCATCTCTTCCCATTATCAGGCTCTGGGCTGCCAGAACTAGAAGTAGGAAATGCAGTCTTTTGCATTTTCAGCTTTTGTCTCTGTTTCCTTCCAGCCCATCATCTCTTGGAGCTTAAGCATGACCTCATATTGAGTTGCTATTAATGGTACTTTCATGAACATGCTGACTACATGGTGCAAGTTTTTCGTTGTTTTTTTTGGGGGGGAGGGGTTATCCTCAGGTACAGACATTTTCAAATGCAAATGTTCAAAAGAAGATATGTATTTTAAATTTGCAACCTACCCTTTTGCTGTTCCTTGGGCTGCATACCCAAAGTCCGACAAGCCTATCTTCAGTGCCTTCAACATCCTTTCTGCATAGAACCTGGGGGCTAATGTTAGCAGCTTGGGCTAGAAAGGGTGGGAGGCTAGAGTGCCTCCAGCAATTTGGTATATTCCTCAGGGGTTTTTTTCACATGCATGGTTTGACTGCAATCAAAATGGGAGCTATAGGCATGTGTACATACATTGGTGAATGTGTTTTTTTCTGCCAGTGCTAAAAATCTTCCACCATATGAGAGGTACAGTTATTTTACATGCTTAGAAGGCTTTCTAAGACATCTTTGTGCTCAGTCCTAGTATTGTGAGGAATACTGAAGTTCCTAACCCTTGTGTAGGAGTGATGATAACCCAAATATGATGTCCCTGGGTAGTTGGGACATATATCAGGGAGGGGCTCCAGTGAGACTCATTCTGGAGAGCAGAGCAAAGAACCTGTTTAAAAAGCATTGAGAGCAACTTCCAAGTAGTAGTGTTAAAATAAAGAGTAGGTGGCAAGTAAGAATTTGGGGTGGATGTTATGTCCTACTTTCTTGTTCTTACTTCATTCTGTGAAACTTCCCTGCTTCTCCACGGGCAAGTCAGTCTTGCCTTGATATGTTTTCCAAATAATGCTCTGTATAATGACTTTTTTTAAAGCTACTTCCAGGTAAAATGTTCTGATATATCCATTTTGGAGTCCTAGAATCTCTGGTAATTAGCATCCAGAGACAACCACATGGTGTAATGGAAATGTCTATTTCCACTAGCTGGTATCAACCAAGAGATACATATTCTCATTCAGCATTTTATATGCACTCACAAGATTGTTTGTCTTGATGCCAAGTCTTCTGATATAGTATGATTTTCATTAAAATTTATTTCTCAATTTAAAAATGTTTCCATGTTAATTCAACTTTAGGCATAGGTAACTAACAAGTAAGATGACTTTGACAGAAATTCTGTTGGGTCTGTAGTGCTTTCTCCCTCCACTCAGTATTGAGGGATCAATAACCCAAGACATTAGGGCTTTGAAGGTAAGGTAAGCAAATAGAAAATTGGGGCATGGGGGTGTAAATTGTAAAATCTTAAATCTTTGAGCATTTTTTCATGTCTTTTGGCCTCTAGAAATTTACAAGTATTTACAGATTTGAAATTCAGGCAGCTATTTGAAAAATGAATTGTGTGGAATACTTTAAGGTTATACTATATCTATAATTTCAGCAGTTTCCTACAAGCTATTAAACTATTTGCTTACATTTTGGAGGAAGAAGAGAAAGAGAAAAGGGCTACAGAATGATGGAAGTTTTTTCAGAGTCTGACTTAATAAATGTGACGATCAAATATGAGGATTTTTGGAAACAGAGATAAGCGACGCTAGCCTGAAGGCTGAACTTAATGTCAAAGAGGGTGTTCATGCAAAGCAAAACAGTGTATCTAGTAAACTAGAGAAATATCATCTTTGGAGGAAAAAATCTCTAAAGATTTTATGCCACTTTTAACAGACAACAACAAAAAAAAGCCCTAGCTGTACCTCAGGATATGGTCAGTCTTTTTGAACTGAATTTGTTCAGTGCTTTTTTTGTTCTTCAGTGCTGTCTGCAAGCATTCCTTGTCTCAGTCATAAGGCTCAGAGTTTGGCAGTTTTATTTCTTTGTTATATTTTCATCATGTGAGATAAAAAGTCACGGATGAGTGATATAATGGAAACAAATGTTACCTGTGTCTGAGCAGGAGAAAAAAGCCCTCAGTTACACTGAATCCGTGCTCTTATTCTTTCATAAAATTGTTTGAAATTTTTTGAAAACAATAGGCGATTTTTTTTTTTCTTCTCTGCTCAGCCAAACTGCCTCTCTACAAGAAGTGGAGTTCAGTAGCCACCTTAGGAAAAGCATTTCTTAGGATTGCTAAGGTTTAGACTATTGTAGGTATGATCTGTTGAGACTGTAGGAGGGGATGAAGGCTGCATCGCTCTCGAGTAGCCCCTGGAGGTTAGCTTAGAGCAGCAGTACAGCTTTGGAGGGAGCTGTCAGCCCTCTGGGCTACAGGGATGTGCTGTTTTTAATAAGTACATTGCACAAGACAGCACCTATGAGCTAAAGTGCATTTTCTCACAAGGAAATATTTTTAAAAATAATGATTAATAAGCCCAAAGCTGTGCTGTTAATTTCTGAGAAATACAGTGTGTTCAAAATACCAAGCAGTCCTAGATGTGGACAGAGCCTAAACAAAATACATTTTACAGATGGGCAGTTTGGTTCATCTGTTGCCCAGAGATTTGAATTTGAGCCCTATTTGTTTTTACCAGTTGTGAAGGAGGTGGTTAGAGATATGAAGATCACTCCTTTTCGTTCAGTAGTGGCTCTTCAGCTAAATAATACTTAATTTGCTTAGTCATTCATTTTTGTGGGGGAGGAATTGAGAGAACCCCCTATTTAAAAAATAGGAACTATCAATAAGTATGCATTTTCTAGATATCGAAATGCTATATATCTTCCAATAAATTGCTTTTCAGAATGTGGAATGCAGCAGATTTTGAGTATGTATGTCATGGATGTATATCATTTCTTTCCTTAGTATGTGGTTACAGCAAATGCATCATAATATATTTTTTCAAGTTTAGCTACTTATGCTCTTCAATTAGTTACTGGAAAATTAGTCTTTTTATTGGACACATATTAAGTTAACGTATCAAAAAGTTGCTCAAAAATTAAAATTGAGCATTATCAATTGTTATCAACATATTAAACAAAACTTACATGTTCACTACCAGCAATTGAGTGAACTAAATCAGACAGTACTTTAAATATGAAATGATGTGACAGAGTCCCTTGTATTTTTTCTTTAACATATTTTTCATTATTTTAACATCTCGTAAGTCTGATGTTCATAGACATGGTTCACCCACTTACTTGCTTATTGAATCTGGGCAGTCATAATCAAAGCATCCCACAGACCATCATTGATGAACTAGTCTAAAATGAAACCGCAAGATTGCCTGGTTTTTATTTCCAAAGAAATGCATGTCTGCCAGAAATGAAGGATGAGGTTCTGGTTGTCCTAAAGTTATTACGAGTGGGAGATTATACGGACATATATGGTAGTGATGAGCAGAGATCAGAGAGACCAGAACATCAAGGGGAAGGAGAAATGGGAATTAAGAGATCAAAGATTGTAGAGAAACTGGAGGGAGAGTTGGCTTTGTCTTCGCTGCCAAAAAAGGTGTGTTTTTTGTAGTGAAAATACCAGCAGTAGGGTTAGTTATTTTGCTGTAGAAGACAACAAAAGCCTGTAGCTTTTACTGTGATGTGGCTGAACAAGTTCAACTGCAGAAGTGAACTGTCCTTTGTCTCACTTTTTACTTGAGACTAAAATAATTTTTAATGAAAAAATTACTCTGAATGTCTCTGCTTTATTTCAATGAACACTTTTGAGAGAGGAATAGCAAAATAATAAAGAGCAGCCTAAACTGGACAAAAATTGTTGGAATCTGATTTTCATACTAAGCAACATTTGACACCACAGGAAGGACTCAAACTACCAGGAAAGCACATAGGGAGTAATATTTGGAGAGGACAAGGCACTGAGGGTTGTGCAGTGTGAGATAGCAATTTATTTCCCTCTTTGCCACCAATTTGATTTGTAAATGTTGAAAACCCACCTTTTCTCTCTAATACATCTTTTTTTTCTTAAATAATCACAGAAAAGCACAGCTATTCATTAATTCTTCTCTAATCTCTCATTATCCAAGAATAGCACTCACCAAAACCTAAGGTCATATCTCTTTAATACTGGCTATTTATAATTAGGCAGTGAAAGCCATACCTAAATATTTAAAGCAGTTTGAGACGTTGATTATCCAGAACTCCCAATGGAAATATAAGCTTTTTTTATAAGAAGCCTAGGGAGAGAAGGAAATTTGTTTAATTTTGGAAGTTTTGAAAGGGTATGTTAGAAAATTGTGTATCTAAAATGATTCAGGTACAGTTGATTCTGACTCTGAACAAAAGTATTATTCCAGGACCATTTTTTTTATTATCTTGCACTTCTTGGATTTCAGTCAAAGTTGTGGAATTAAATGCCTAAGTGTAGCACTCCAGTTTTAAAGATACATTCTACAAATTATAGCTTTTACCAACTTTCTCATATAAAATTGGCTGGAAATTTTAGGAAACTTGTCTACCATTTCCCCCATCTCACCAGTAGTAGACAAGACTTTGACAGAAAGCTTTGTATAAAGAAGAACCTGTGAGAGCACACTTAAGGCTGGGTCATATCCTGAGTTTCTTTCATTATAGATGTTTCTGTGGAAGGAATTTGCACAGTCCAAGTATTTGTATGATAGCAAATCCAGCAAAAGTAATATTTCTCATGCTTGAGTTACATTGGAAGCAGTTGCTTCAGTTTGGGGAATTATTTTAGTTCTGTTAAATTTTCGTCTACAAATGTGTACTAGAAGCCAACATATCTACCACCAGGTTCTCATTACTCTCTGGAGAATGTATTATATAATTCTCACTTTTAGTACCTGAAAATGATTAAGAGAAAAATTTCCTTATCACTAAAGTTAAAAAGCAATAGTAATACAGCCAAACTGTAATAACTTTATTTTCTGCTCTTCAGGATAGCCCTCATGGTAGTATCCTCTTAAATTCACAGCAAAAGAACAAGTTTTTTAATAGAGTAAATTTTCCTCTAGGATTATGTGCTTATGTCTACTGCCTACCTTATCAAGGGACTTGATTCTTTGTTTAGTATAAGTAGCATTGGGATCACAATAAAAGAGAAGGCTGGCCCCCTTTGCTGTCTGCAGACTAGATTGCCTTAAGAGACATTGAGACCAGTAGAGAAAAAAGAAATTACACTGATCCAATAGATATACTGCTGAGAGGTTTCTATTATATTCTTACCTCAGACGTTGCACCACCATTAAATTCACACTTTCAGGCCTTGGGAATCAGGTCAGCATGACAGAGAAGTTTGGCTAAAATGAATCTGCTATATTAGTTTTTGTGAAAATGATTAAGCTCCACAGGTTCAAGATCAGTCCTATTTTTCAAGCAGTCATTGTTTCAAAGCTAGGCAAATAAACCCTGATATAAAAGAGAAAATGATAGGGAGCCAAACAAAGATGAAATTGAGCATCAGAGTAAACAAACTACCTGAATACATGATCCTGAGTAGGAAACAACATGAAGTCATTCATTTGGCACAGTTAAAAATCAGCTGGCAGGCAAATGTTTTTTTTAAAGTATTTTAAGTAGACTGCCCATCAAATAAGCATATTTATAATCAAAATTCTTACAACGTTCTCAAAATTCCTAAAGGCAATCAGCTCCACTCAAATTAGTAACTTGGATAAATCACCATTAATTAGCTAATATAAGCCAGCAGGTGGTTTTGAGCCCAGAGAGATTCCCTGGTTATTTAAATTATGTATACTGTACTACACCAAAGATAGAATAAGTGAAAGGGGAACAACAGGCACAAGTCTACTAAAAAATAACAAACAAAAACAAACAAACAAAAACCACCCCTGTTTAGGGATGATACTTAGCTAAGGTCTTCTCCAACTCCTACATCCTACTCAAAGGAATACAAGACATCTTTGACCCTCATCTTAGATAATATAATCCAGGAATGTTCTGTATAGTTCCTATTTCAACACTGAAGTATATGCAGAAACCAAATATGCATTGGAAGCTTGCTTGGAAAGGTTAGTTCTAAAGATGTTGTGATTACTACAAGAGTGGAGAGAGCAGTGACTGTTTTATAAAAATGCGTCATTGAAGCCACAGGGATGGCCTTGTCAACACACACATTCATCCCAAAAACAGTGGGTGGTTCTTTTTTGTGAGCTTGTGGTAGGCATTTCCTATGAATAAATAAAATTAAGATTACAGAATTTTAAAAGATTAATGTCCAAGTCTTCCATAGCAAATGCTGCCATGCTCAGCTGTGGACCATAACTGTTAGGAATCAAACTGAACACTTTTGTATTAGTACAGCAGAAGACAATAAGAGGGTTTTTTAAATACTGGTACTAGTAACTTCATGAGATCCAGAGATTCTTTGAGAAATCTGACTCAAATCTGCCTGCAAAACTATTGCTTTTCAACAATTCCTACTTGTATGGTGTGTTACCCTAAAAATCCCAGAGATTGCCTTAAAATTTTATCATAAATTACTGCCACCCATAAAGCTGCAAAATTGAGGCTCAACTGTATTTTACAGTCTTTGATTGAAGCAAATGACACCGTGTATGAGTAAACAGCGAGATCAGTACTGATATTTGTATTTGTCCCAGTGACAACATCTCCGAAAATCTGAACAGTGATGTGATAACAATACTTTAAAGGATTAAAAATCCTGCCAGGTTTTGCTGCAGGATGTGCAGGTCTGGTAGTAATATTTAATCCCGAAGTACGCCCTTGGATCTTCTGTGCTTTTCACATTAATCAACTCAGCGTAATGTTCTGTTTACAAAGAACTAAGACTGCATTATCACATTGTATCACTGCCTCTGTGTCTGGCAGACTCGATGCTGACATATGCTTAGGGCTGGTTGATGTATTGTGATGAACTTGTTTTCATACATTCATGCAGGTTTCTGGTCTATCCCACTGTGATAAATGTATTATAAACATATGATCCAGTAGTTACTTGGCATTTTCACTCGAACACAGGTTTCTATAAATTGAATCTGTTCAATACTAGGAAGAATAGCATAGAAAGAAGGTTTTTTCATTACAACCCAAATCCTGAAGTTGTTAGAATTTTCCTTAGCAGAGAAAACATGAAGCCTGTACCTACCTAAGTCCTCTCCACTTAGGCAGTAAACACACAGGAATTGGGATTATCCCACATCAGTGAGGAGTTAAGGCAGTTCCCAAGTTATTTGAAAAAGCCTCAAGATGTGTTGCAAACTACTGTGCAGCCTTCACAACAACATTTCAATTAAAACCACCATTCTGTTGACTGTTTCCTGTGGCCTTAGAGACCAATGCTGGATCCAAGTCCCTCAGAGAAGAGGACAGAGCCGTACGATGCTTGGCAGAGCAAAGATAGGTGCATTTTGTCGACTTCGAAGCTGTTGGCAGAGATTCAGTTACAAGATGATGTAGACTAGAGATGTGTTCATCTTCCTGAGGACCACTTAACCCATCACCAGTCTCCATGGTCCTTCCACAGTTGCTTTAGGTTGCTCTTCCAGAAATGAGGGAGCCTGAGCAAAGGCCAGAGCATGAATGCCTGGTCAGCACAGGACTGCATCAAATTTGAGGGCGATTTTGCCTCATTTTTAAGAGGTTTTCTCAACTTGCCCTGGCCTTTCACACTTCCACTGGGAAAGAGAGTTAGGGAGAAAACAGTGATTTCAGATCAAATGCAAAATATGTAAAAGTGGTAACAATTCTCATGGTAAAATTAATTCCATGTACACACAAAAGTAATAGTACCAGTTTTTAAAAAACGTGCCCTGCATTGTGTTTTAAACTACCTTAAGAAATTCTGGTTTTCTGGGCATGATATGGAAGTATACAGCTGTTCAGGGAAAAAAAGATGCAGACTTGTTGTTCAACACATGCAACACTGCCCTTTGATATCTTTTTTTGGACTTTGTAATAATGCTGTAACTACCGCTGTTCACAAATATTTTATTTATAAAAACTGTCCTCCCACAGGGCAGCTGCAGACGATCTGCAAGCTGAAGACTAGCCTGCAAACTCCACTCGCTCTAGGAAATGGTGCTGCTGTTTGTAAATATCAGTGCTTGGGTTGGGATTTTTAATAACTAGTCGTGTGCTCCCAATTTCAGTATACAGAGCAAGAGATCTAGCTCTTGGGTAAAGTCCTGAGGTAATAGTTTAGCATCCACTCTTTCCACGACGATGCTGTTGTGTACTGTTGTTGCTAAAACCTGTACAAAAAGAATCTGAATGCTTTTACATTAGCACAACAGGCAGAATTGCTCTTATTTTTGCAAGAAAAAAGACATCATTTGATATCTTGGAGAGATCAGCGCTCACAAACCATCATTTGCTAGTAGCTTTTGAATGAAAGCCAAATAGGTGTTAATGCTCAGAAAACATCAAGTTTAATAGCATGAGTTTTAGTCACCAAAAAGATGAAATTGAGAGAGTGATGAAAACCCCCAGACAGAGTCTTCTCTCCTACATGGAACAATGGGGAGACTTTTTGTGCAGGTTTTTTATGTTAACCCTTCTCTAATCTCCATGATTAGAGATTGTCCTTTTCTAATAATAACATGATATACTGAAAAAAATAACTGTAGTAAGCCAGATCAAAGGCTGTCTAGTCTGGTGTCTGTCCAACAGTGGCTAAAAGATTAGGAAAAAATATAAGGACAGGAAATGTGGAAGCAATACTTCTGCCTGGTATTCCCTCCACATCTTAAGCAGCCTGCAAGTTAGGGACTTTCTCAAGAAGAATTTGAATCTGGGTCCCACTATACTTAATAGGCTTTTCTGTATTTGTCCATTCACTTCTCCAATGCATTTCTAACTGTTGCATAACTTGGCAGCCAAGACAGTTCATTGAATTTCACAACTGAAATACGATGTCCTTGAATCTGCCCTTAGCCCATTGTTTTGCACCTTCAGTTATTGCCCCTCAACTTTTGCTCCATAGGAAAGAGTGAGTTATCATTTCTCACTCTTCATGGCACTTATGAAAATAGATATATCTCTTTATATCCCACCATCAGTCATCTTTCTATCAAGCTGAAGCTTTAAATCTTCTGGTGCATAAAAGACATTTTCCATATGTGCATTAATTCGCATTTATCAAAACTGAATTTTATCTGATGCTTTATTGCCCAGTCACAAAATCTTTTTGAAGTTCTTTGAAGTTTTCATTTTGGTTACTGTGTGTAATTTTATATCAGCAATAGTTTCTGTCAGTTTGCTGTTCACTAGCATTTTGTGGTGTTGTTTGGGGGTTTTTAAAACATTTACTGTACAAATTCAGCCTTAGTTCCCTGTTGAATTCACTACTGATGTGTCTTCATAATGAAAATTAATCCATCTATTCTTACTTTTAATTTCTATCTTCAACTACTTGTTAATCCAGAGAAGATATCTGAAGTATTCTGGAAATCTAATCTACCAGGTAATATTCGTCCAGATCTCATGTATTTCTCAAAAGAAGATAACCTCATGAGACCTCTACAAAAGCTGTCTTGATTTCTTTTCCTCATTATAACATTTTAATTTACTTCTCTATCATTATGTCCTTTATTAGAGTTGTAGCTAATTTGCCTGGTATGAAAGTTAGATTTTTACTGGACTCTCCTCCCATGGCACATTCTTGGTTTTAATTAATGTCTTGTTTGGCACTTCGTATTGTTCTTGTATTGAGACTGATTTAAGCAATACATGTGTATGTGTCCTTTAAACCCCTTTCTTGCCTGATTTATTTCTCAGTTTGTTCTAATCCTCTAAGGGTATTTCAGTTTGGGACTGTTCCTCTCTTATCTAGAAAATAAAAATGCTGGTATGGATCTCTGCTGGAGGTCTTCCATAGTGACCACCATCCCAAGAATACATTTCACCTTTCTGCTGTTATCTTTTATTCCTTGAGTTCTCTTTTAACTTTTTTTTTCTTTTTTTTTTGTCTGTGTGTTTGTTTTACTGGGGAAAAAAAAAAAAAAACTGAAGAAGAAATGTGTAATGATACTATTTGCCACTATTTTACTGTAAGGACACCAAGAGGAAGAGGAAAACAATACAATTTGCAGAGATGTGGTACCTGACACCAGTGCTCTGTTGTCTTTGTGTGTTTGTCATAAAATAAAGAAATGGACTAAGTTGTATTTCTCTGCCTATACCCTGAAAACTTTCAGCTTTTATATTTTACAAAATTCTCTCCAGTATCTTGGCACCATGAAAAGTAGCGTTAGAGTTCAGTTTAAAACCAGGTAGTCATCAGCTATTCAGAGGTGCAGTGAGGGTGTCAAGTTGATGTTCCTGGGTTGTAGCAGAGAGCAGGTTTCTGTCTCAGTGGCGAATGAGCAGGATACAGAGTGATTGCAAAACAGCTACGTTCTCCTGGGCTATCCAAGGGAATTTCTGACAGGCCTGTCAAACTACAGAGGCCCTGATTCTACTTTTAATTAAGAGCAATATATTAGAGGCATCTGTACCTTCCTTCTTGCATGTTGAAAAGTTCAGGGGAAGCTTCCACAGTAATCAGTGTCAGAATACAACTTTATGTGGTAACTAAACTTTTAGTGACTTACTGTTTTCCCCTGTATTGTCTCATTCAGTTAATTGCTTGGAAAAAAATAAAATTACTGTATTGTTCGTGACAATTTCCACTCTTTTTTCCTTCATCCTTCTTTTCACATTTTTGCTGTCTTCAGGGACTTCTTCTGTCTTCTTCTTGCAATTCTTTCCTGATAGGGACTCCTTGTTCTCTCCTCACAGAGTTGGCTAAATAATCAGAGATGGAATTTGGTTTGATAGCAAAGTGCTGTTGTTTGAATTTAGAGATAACAACGTAATTGAGTTGAGAGTGGAAAAAGAGGCTTACTTGAGGGATTTTGCTTTAAGTTGTCTGAAAAATTAGGCAAATACCACTGCATTGGATATCTGAAGAAAACTTTTAACCTCTTTGGGGAAAAAATGGACAGAAGAGTTCAGTGAAGCTGTCCTAGAAGGCTTTGGGTACTTGAGGTAAAGGGAGAGAGAGAGAAAGAATTTGTAAGGCATTAGTGTAGTGAAACAATAGAAAGCATCAGCCCTTGAAGGAAAGATTTGTATCTTCTAAAAGTCACCAACCCTGGTCACCTAAAAAGTGGGATCAGGGATTTGAAAGAAACAAAAAATGCAATATGTGGTCCTTTGTGGTTAATTTTTGCCTGATCTTGTGTTTGTAAAGGAGTCCTGAAAGGTTCTAGGCTTGCTAACTTGTTTTGGAAATTTCAGAAGATGCAGTGTGTGCTCTGTGGTATGTTGTGTGAGCTTTTCAAAATTATCTTTAAGAGCTGGTATGTTACATTTTTGCCAAATCACATTTTCTCACCAGTGTATGATGTATTCTTGAATTAAGATGTCATGATTTGTTTAAATGTCTGAAAAAAAGAAAGAATGAAAAATAACAAAAAATTCATGTCCTTTTTTCAACAGCTTAACTTTTAATCCTTTAATTTACAGTGTTTAACACTGCTGGTTTTTCTATTTACTTTCTATATATAGTCAAAACCTACATTTAAAAGAACAATACATAGAAGCATGTAAGTAAAAATGTAACCTTTGATTGATATCATATAACCTTTTTGTGTGAAAGCCTTGTCTACAGATATAAAGCCTCTTTTCCTTTTTAATTAAATAGAATCATTAAGCAATACAAAATTTAAAAATGCAGATAAGTATCCTTTTAAGCTTTAAGTGAAATCCTTAGTGCATGTTCCAAATCCCACCATAGTTATTAGGGTGCACACACTTACAGAGGTGAATAAATAGCAAGTTAGAAGACCTTTTACATTAAAGAATAATGTTGACAGAAGAATATAATTTTATTTTATTTTTTTAATGAACTGTCTCATTGGTAGGTTTCGGTCAGGAAATAAAAGCAGTGGAGTTTTGAAGAAACTCTAAAAATAAAGCATTAGGGACTTCTTTTAAGGGGGGAGTTAATATTTCAATGAAGATTATATAAATGCTACAGTTGGGCTATAAAATTCTAAGGGTGTTGATTCAAGCTTGTAAACTGAAAAAATGAGATTCTCAGGCACTCCTTGATGCCTGATTCATTGATTCAGTTTTGAGAGAGTAGCATATGATGCCCTTTATGGCTTCTTTGTATTCAAGATAATTCTTTATGGTCTGTTTAAAGACTATTGAGGATCTAGTTAGTGTGTTTTTCATTTCTCTCCCCCTTTTTTTTTATTTTTATCACATCTTTAGAAGTGAGGTTCAACCATAATCTTAGTATAGCTGGGGTAGGAAATATAAATACAGCTTTAAGATTGTTTTTAAATTTTTAAAGATTTTTTACATTCTTTTAACATTAAGATTTTAATCTTAAGATTGTTTTAAGATGAGCTACTGGAGAGGGCCACAAAGATGATGAGGGGTCTGGAGCATCTCTCTTATGGGGAGAGACTGTGGGAGCTGAGCCTGTTTGGTCTGGAGAAGAGAAGACAGAGTAGGGATCTCATCAGCACACACCATGCACAGTGGCAGGGTGAGCAGCAATGTCTGTAGACCAAAACACAAGAAGTTTTACCTCAACATGAGGAAGAACCTCTTTACACTGAGGGTGGCAGAGCTCTGGAACAGGTGGACCAGGGAGGTCGTGGAGTCCCCGTCTCTGGAGACGTTCCAAACCCACCTGGATGTGTTCCTGTGTGACCTGCTTTAGATGACCCAGCCTTGGCAGAGGGGTTGGACTGGATGATCTCCAGAGGTCCCTTCCAACCCTGACAATTCCATAATTCTGTGATTCCAGATTCCCTTGCTGACTTGAGTGCAAGGTAGAAGCTTCGATCTAATGTTTTACCAAAAATATCTAGCTGTGAAAAAAAAAGTTTCATTAGAATGACCAGGTTTCACTTGCCAGTAGTGGAAGAATTCAGTTCAGGTTATACCAATTTCCCCAGTGGTTAATAAAGAGACTTACGAAGTTGTACAAAGTAAGGATTCAGTACAGACCTGAACCAGTAATTTGGCAGTGCTGCAGCTTATATTAGGTTGTTTCTTTACCCTTACTTTTGGTGAATAAATATGTCCTTAGCAAACATATTATATACTAAATAATTAGTTAGCATTGTCTTACTGAATTTAGTTGCACCTAAAGAGATCTATAACTCTTCAAATAAATCTCTCATTTCATAATTTAAACTTCTCTACTAATACTACTTTTAAAATGCCAGTAGCTGTAGTGTTTATTTATTTATAAATAATTTTTGTGTGTGCATGTGTGATTAAACTTTAGACTAAGTTATAATAAAATACTTTTTCTTGTTACAGCATTACTTAAAAGCTCATGGGGAGCTGAGTTGTAGCTATTTCTCTCTGTGACATGTTTTTCCTGTAAAACAGGAAAACAAATTTCACACTAAATTCGCCTTTTCATATAGTTGCTAATTGTGAAGCTATATTGGCATTACAAACAACATTATGAATGTAATTATATAAAAGATATGTGTATTTGAGATGTCCATACTTTTATTATAGGTGAACTTGGCCATCTCTAAACTAACAATGTCCTAGAAGACTGATTCCTCTCTCTGAATTCCACTTAGATGTCCAGAACAATGAATAGCAAGAAAGACAGACCAAAATTCAGAAGTGTTTTTGGTGTTTTCAGAATATTTTGGTGTTTTACAGATGTACCTCCATGGACATAGTCATTCTGGTCTGAATGGGGTAATGTTTTCAGTAATATGAATAACACATCAAAACGAGACCCTCAGTTGTGCTTCAAATCAAAGTCTCGTGGTCTGTGCAAGTCACTCACATGTTGCTGTGGTTTTGTACTGTCTAATCTGATCTCTCCCCTTCGTAGCTGTACACAGGTGTCACAAAGAACTAAACTTAGACTTAAGCCTTGTGGAATTTTCCAAGTCTGAGATGCTGGGCCTGTGTTACTCAAGAAATGCCCACTTTTGGGAAAGATTAAAACTGTTGGAGTCTCACTGTTGAATTACTGTGGACTCCATCCATCTTGTTGAGGAGCAACTTTTCTGTCTGTCCTCTAAGGTGTTGACAAATCTGTTCTCAGTACCTCACAAGCCAGTTTTGGTTCCATGCCTTGGCTTGAATTCATGCTGTACCAAATCTGTAAGAGAAGTTTCTAGTCAGAAATTCCTTGTATAAAGTATTTGAATATGCCATCTTATACCAACTTTTTGAAAGAACAATTACTTGGCTACAAATGCTGTTATGCAAGATGAAGATCTTTAGTGTCAGCTAAAAAGGAGAAGAGAATATTCCTTTTAAGGTGTTGCTTATCTCCTCTGCACGCAGGAAGGAGTAAAACCATACAGAACTAAATACCAACCATAATGGTATGGTTAGTTTGCATGTGAATATGGTGCACAAATTGGTACTTAGATTTGAAGTAGTATTAGAAAACTAATCTGAAAGTTGTTTTATTTGCATATTAAACAATTGAATTAACAAAGAGTACTACTGTTAAGCATTTAGTTTGAAGTTCTTACCCAGAAGTAGAATGCACAAAAACTGACTTTGTTGTCTGTTCTTTCAAGTAAAGGAACTTGCAGATATTTAACAGGTTCAAAATGTTTAATTTAATTACTATTAAAATTGAAGTCAGTGACTAGAAAGGGCATCTAGTGAAAATGTGCATTGCAGCTTATCCTAAAGAGAGAAATATTGGGCTGATGAAAATAACCTATACAGAATGTGAAATAACAACCGTATGCTGGCATATTAGGAATGTCTCTTCATAGATGTGCGAGTTTTATTTCACATTGTCCTCACCCTTCTCAATAAGAATGACTGATAGCTTCACTTTGTGATTTCCCAGCTTTTAAGAGTCTATTTTTATTTATTTTTTATGACCAACCTTACACTTGTTAAATGTAATTTTTGCTTTATATAACATAGAAAAGAGCACATCTGCAGTATGCTGTCCCATGAATTAACAAGAATGACTGGACATAAGACAAGAAATCCTTTAAAAACATATGTTCACATTAAATATCTGGGCTATCTCAGTAAAGGAGGTCTTATGGGGTCATTTTTGATGCAGTGCAAGTAAACCATTTCTGCTCTTCTGAAATAGTTTCTTTCAGGTTTATATTGAGCTTGTATAAAGGCACATTACATAAATAAGGGCTTAGTTTTTACATTAGTCTTTTACATCTTGGATTCTAACTAAATCCTTGTTTTTACCAACTTGATGCTTAAGAGATATTGATTTCTGCTACGCATGACTATGGTGTTTGTTTTGATGTATCTGGGATTAAAAGCAAAATTAACACGCATAATCAGTTTTCTTAGAATTAAAAAGGGTGCTTTGGTACCTCTGGTTACGTTCTTCTGAAGAAAAAAGGAGAGTAAAAGAGATGTGATAATAAAGGGATCGATTTATTCAATCACTGGGTATAAAAACATTAGCCCTGGGAAAGGCCCTTCCTCTAAGAGCTTTAGCTGCCCAGTCTCACTTGTGTGGCACAAAATAATTTGCATTTTTAGAGAAAATTCATGTCTTCTGTGAGCTCTAGTGAAACATGAATAAATTGCTTTCTTTTCCTCTTTTTCTGATTTTATAAAGCTGAATCCATTAGGGGCTGAGTCAAACTGTAATGAAAGAAAGGCAACAACTGAGATGATGGAAACCCTGGATTAGATTCCTTAGTAGTCCAAGCCCAGCTGTCACGGCCTACGTGTCAAGTTAGTGCTCTTTGGGGAGGCCCGACAGTACATGTGAATATTTTTTTTAACTGCTGTGTTACAACAGGTCCCTAAAGCAGCGAGGAATTAAACAGAGGTGCAAAGATTAGGAAATAAATAGAGCCACACCAGAGAGATTTGCAGCCAGGCAAGCAAACCTTCCCAAGGCTGTTATCCCGCTGCCATCAGCCTGGCAGGTTCGCCTGTGACCCGCTGTGCTCCCTGTGTGCGGCTCCTGTTACTGGGAGCGCTGCCCTGGCACAGCCTGGAGAGTCCACTGCAAATCCACACACAGCTCAAACGAAGCTGCTGAGAAAGGTTGGCATTTTTATTTCTTTCTATTATAAAAATCCTTCTCAGCTGGCTATATCGTATAAAAGGTACCATCCTAACAGAGCCCAGAAGAAGCCAAAGGACAGTTTCTAGTTTTGTGCCCAGTAAATGATCTTGCACAGCACAATCAAACCAGGGCTCTGCTGTAGAGGAGAAGGGTGATCTTTAAGATCTGTGCCTGTGAAATATTCCTTCTCCTGGAAAAAGGCTTTGCTTGGAGACTCTGAAACCTCCAAGTCGAGGTGTCTTATCCTAATTTATAGCAATAAATACCTCGTGAGGTTTGCTATGAAGTAGGACTGTGATTTGATCAGAACATGCAAATTCCAACATGGATTTGAAGGACAAAGCTACAGTATTGTTTTTACCATGAAGACCTGCTTTCCGATCAAAGCACCAAACATTCATCTGAGTACAGACTGGTGTTAAATTATCAAATTACTGTTACCAAGAATCTTCTACCTCATTCTTGGAATTTATCCATCTTCCAAAGAGATACATCCTCCCATGAAGGGGATGGTGGCACAGTCAAGGGGTCCCCAATATATTCAAATAGCTAAATCATCTTATGTTCTACATTTGCTTTGTAAATTTGGGAAAATTAGGATATTTTCAAACCTAAGATAATTTCAAAATTATGGGATTATGGGAACAGTTTTTTAGGTTTGTTTTTTTTTTTAAATCTACCAGAATCCTTATCAGACTTGTGCCCTGGGGAAAAAAATCTTTCCTTATTTCTCAGCTGGTGACTTCACACGATTTACCTCATTTTAGGAAGGGATTTCAGACCAGCAGCAGCTATAACCAGAATGGTGTCTGCCTCTGCTTCCACTGATGCCTTTGTGAGGGATAGAACCAAGCAGCAACATGCAAATGACCCTGTTTTCTTTTCTTCCCTTACATTGTGGTTGTGGAAAAGATCGAAAAGAAACCACATCACCCACTGCTGCTCTCATTCCCTTGTACTTAAAAGTATGTGCCTCTCTCAGCCTCATTAAGTGTCTGCCACACTGAGAGTACCCGATGGTGACTCTCATCACAGCCCTGTCACTGTGGTCGAGGAGTGGAGTGGCAAGAGCAACATCTTTCACTTTAGGAAGACATTTTTTTGCCTGGTGGATTCTTCTAAGCTCTGCTGTTCCTAGAGCAAAACAATGTCATTGGTATGGCATAATTCAAAGTGAATTTGAAATTCCTGAAGTCAAATGTTTTCTAAAAAGATCTGTTTTGAAGCAATTTGGCAAAGCTGACATAGCCATGCTAACTTCAGTGAAGCTGCATTGGTTGCATCACTAGAGAATTGGACCCAGACTAGCCAGAGCATTTATTTTTAAATTCTAGCTTCTACTGGCATGTTCTTAAAAGTCTCTGTAGTTCTATAACTTTCTAAAGTAGCTCACAAGTCTTATGCTGACTGCTAATAAAACAGAAAATCCATTTCCATTTTTCAGTGTAATCTTTTTTTCATGCGAATCTATTTCTCATCAAAAGAAGTGGTTGACTGAAAGCTGGAGTTCTCTACTTATCTTTGAAGACAGAAGACAAGTAGTGGCCTTTTGAGTTGTCCCATGTTGTCTGGAAGAACATGGCCATAAATTCAAAAACTAAGAGGGAGAAACCAAACACTCTACATTCCTCTGACCAACAAAAGTATTGTTCCCAGTCCGTGGTGAAGAGAAGTAGGTCTGATCTATGATTGTATGATCTCAGCAAGGAAGGCTGAGACAAAGCTGCTTCTCCAAAATGTCTGTGGGAGACGTATCTCCCATAGCATTGTATCCATGACACCACATGTGACTGCAAGGACCCTGCATAAACCAGGACCTTTATTTCCAGCAACTGGTTTTTCGCTGGTTATTTTTAAGAGAGAAATAGGAGCACTTTGCATCAGTCTTAGAGGGGTACTTCAGCTGCTACAGGGAACAATATTCTCCCCAGACAACCTCAATCACAAGAAAACTGATACTTCTGTAAGGGAGTCCGTATCTTCTTTTTAAAGAACATAATCTTCCAGACACTTCCCTACATCTCCTTAGCCAGAGAGAATGCACTCATGCCTAAGGTGCATTAGAAGATGTAAAGCTGAAATCAGATAAGGAGAAAAAAAATCTCCCTGGCATTCTTTTTTTTTTCCTTTAGCAGATGCATTGCTGGATTTTCTCTGCTTCACTGGCTTCCATTTCTGTACCTTTGGCTAAGCTCTTGGAAGACAGTTTTCCAGGAAAAAAAAACAACCATATTATAAGCAAGAGGACATGTTTAAGTAATCTGTGCTCTCAGCTTTCCCTCCCTTGGGACATCTGTGAGGAACCTGAATTTCAGAGAAAGGGGTGCTAAGCACTCTCTGACAGCCGTGGCCTTTGAAGACACACCAAGCTGCATATTCAGAAATAAATATTACACACTGCTAGTGTGTAGTACTGAGCTCCTCTGTTCAGTGGCATGTTTTCCTCAATGGGTAGGAGATGGTGTTTACAAAATGCAGGTATGAATGTATGTCCTGCTGTGCTGTCTTGCAGGTTCTGATTGTGCCTTTATACCAGGTACTTAACCGACAAAATTCACTATGCCTATACGAGTAAAGGATAAAGGATAAAGTTTTGTGTGTAGTCATGCAAGGAAGTTGCATAGTAAGTGCAAGAAGTAGATTCTCAGAGTATTGAAAAGTTTTACAGGACAAGGATTGTAGTGATTTGGGGGAAGCCAGCAAGAATTTTTCAGTGTAGTGGCTTTGGCGTAAATTGGTGTCAGAATCGTCACTATGTCTGAAATCTGTGTTTTCACATCTTACTGTATTGTAATTATTTCCTGAGCACCTGAAATACCTAGCTTTGCTTTGTTTTAAAATGAATAAATGACAAGATGATAATTCTGCTCACAAATTGGCAACAAATATGCTGCTTGTTATGATCAGTATGTTGTCAGAAACATCAGTCCACTTAAGTGTTTCTTTGCCCTTTGCAATGAGAATAGATTTCATTTGTAACCCCAGAGATATATGTTGAAACTTCTGTGCATATATCACTGAGACAGACACATTTCTGTAAAAGGCTGTAGGAATATTTCTGAAAGTACTGGCAAAAGCTCTCAGAGACTATAAAATAGCACTTCTGTGAGCAGGATAAGGGTTTCCTTTCATGTGGGTTTCTGAGTAGCTTTTGGGCTCAAATCTTTAGTGATAGCTCATGCTCTTGGCAGAGAGGGAGGTAGTAGAAGTGTTTTTGTACTGCTTGTATGTTCTCTCCTCACCAGTTCCTCAGGGTAGCCAAGGGCAAGTCTAGCTTCTCCAAGAGCCTTTGCTCAGAAGTTTGCTTTCTCAGCAGGTCCCTCTGGGAGTTGTCCCATCTTTAGGAGAGAGCAAGCAGGTTCCAGTCATGATCTTCATTCTGAATCTGGACTGGGGGAAGGGGGGGGAGTGAAAGAAAAGAAACCCTTCTCTGGGCCATCTGGGAATTCTCCTTTGCTCTGTGGAAGCTTTGAATAACCAGCTGGGCTGATGCTCACCTGCTTCGTGTTGCTGGAAAACTGCCTTTGACTGAGAAAGTTTAAAGACACTGAATTGGAATACTGTTTCCCTAATTTCTCCCTACCTTGGGCTGGAGTAGACCCAGAGATGAGATGCTATATTGAAATTTTAAGCTAGCAGATTGGATTTTATGTAGAATTTGTTGATAGTAAACGTAAAACTATAAACTAAACACTGGCAGCTATTTTGTTTGGGTTTCTTCATGTTTGAAATTATCTTCTTGATGATTGTTATTCAAAGCTGAATATTCTGTGTCACCAATATTTGTGTAGAATTTTTGTGACCTCTAACTTCCAGATGTACAAAAGACACAGTGTCATATTTTGGCCTTGAGAAAAATCCCTAGGTTTCTACCTACAGTCAAAAATTTGAGCTGTTATTTAAAATTGGTATTCAGCAAATAGTTTGTGCAAAAGATGTTGCTATACTATAGTGTCCCGGACAAGAGTATAACAACAAACAGAACTGAAAAATGTAAGATCAAGAGAGATTTCCACTGTTGTACAAATGTCTGGAACATGCCCAAAGTATATAAGAGAGGAAGATTAATTTGTGTGAGGACTGTTGAATATGAATAAGTAAATAATGGAAGTTATTAGTCAGGGAAAAATTCATATTCCCATTAGGTTTTCTCTCCCAAACCAGAAAAACCTTGCACTTTCCTTATAGTGCCATAGTCCAAGTAGGCTCTTCAAAGCATATAAAATAAATTCTGTTTCTCATTCATAAACTTACCCATAGGTAAGTGAAGCTTCTCATTCATAAACTTACCCATAAAGGCTGTGAAGCCTTTATTCAGAGAAACCTACCTGCTCAAGTGCTTGCTGTAGTTCATTAAAGGCTCCCATTTGTACTCATAAAGACTAATTCATTGCCCTGAATAATATATACGGTGTACTGAAAGAGAACCAACTCTTGCTGTTACAATCTAAATTAAACAACTTTGTTTAATAAAAGAAGCACTGTCTCACTTCTAACTAGGCCATAAGCCCTAAGGGCCTTGTATGTGTGTGATTATTTATTTATTTATTTTTGCCAAATTGTCCTACAAGGATCTGAAAACTGAGTGAACCGAGGCAACTAAATTGTTTCTCTTTTTCTGCCTGCTTAGAAAGACTGAGGCCAGCATGGACATGACTCTATTGAAGCAAATACTTTTCCACAAACTTATTCTGAAATGCAGTTGGATGATCTCCTGTCTTTTTCTTGGTCCCACCTTCTAACCTTTCTAATCTTGAGAGTTCATCTCTATTATATGTGGCTCTTACAAATGCCCATGATTAATAACTGCTGTGATTCATTAGCCTGTGTTGTTGGTATTGTTTCCCCAATGGGAGCATTTGCTATCTAGGGATAGCCTGTGATTACTCTGCCTTATGGAACAGTAAGATGCTTTCAATCTAATGTGCTGTCCATGTTTTAGCATAAAATAATATTAAGGCATCCACATAATGGAGCCGTCTGAAGATCCATTTTATTAAGCACTGGAAGAAAATGTGTGTTTGTGTGTGTGTGTTTGCATGTGCAAGGGGAATATAATCAGCAAATCTATTTCACCAGAAACATAATTTCCATGAGGGTTTCGTGTAAAGTTCTTGGGATGTGGGGATGAAAATATACTCTCTAGCCAATATCTTATCTGGTACAATTAACTTACTCAAATTGTATATGGCCTATTCAAAGAAAGAAAAATAGGGAATAGAGGTAGGTTTATTGTAATTATTCCATTTTGTGGGTATTTGTTTTAAATGCAATCTACCTTCAAGTACAAAGCTGTACTGGTCTTAAAAGATTACTCTTTCAAGTTACTTCACATACCTTAGCAGAGCATGTAACCTTTTTACATTATATGATCAACTTTTTGACAGTGCAGGGCCAGCACAGCTAATGGAATAATAGCCTGCAGGGTCCAGCTAAATGATATACGAATATAATCAACCTTTGTGATGACTATTCAAAAGTAATCCCTTTAGCTTTCAACTGCAACATATATTTCAACCAGGCAAAGTCGTATGAAGAAAATCTCTGCAGACTCCACTGATACAATATGGCCTTCATATCCCCACAGTGTGTTTGCTGCTCACAGTGAGTTTTAAATTTAAGGTAATGGCTACTGTATATTCATGTGAGCATAGAACAATACCTTTGATTTGTTGGAGAAATGTTACATTAGCTACCAAGGGCCCTATTCAGTAAACTTTGACACAACCCTTATATATGGTTTACTGCTTATTCTAAATGGAATATGCCTGATAAAAATGCTTTGCATGCCCAAATTGTACAAATTCATTAATCTTTATATTCATAAAACTTCCAAGTACAACTGCCTCCATTCCAAGTGAACCTAGTCAGGATACGTGGTTAAACAGGTCGGCCCAACCTGTTTTTTAAAATGCAATGCATCAATTTTCATTTATCAAGACAGGAAAAAAGTAGGCAGATTGTCTACAAGTGTGGGATGTGCATGTTATTGGCAGTAATATTATTTTATGCTCTATCTTTGTTTCTACTCCATCATTCTACAGATTACATAACTGAAAACAGCTCCATGACCTTTAAAAATGCAACTAATTTTTAAATTACAGTAATGGATTATATCTCATCAGCTGCATTATACCAACATGATCATATGTTGAGATAGTCTAGCTTTCTCTCCCTTCTGTGGCAAAGATGCAGTATTGGCTAATAGTGGATCTGAATATGTGGAATTAATTCTGTTAGAGGAAAATATATGTAATGAAAACACTGTGTTGCCTTGTATTACTACTTTTGTATGTACAATATAGCAGGAGTTCATCCCATTAACAGATGTTGCAGATGTGGCTTTGCGTGTGTGCACCTGAAAACATGTGAAAACATAACAGCACTGTTACCATATTTTGTTTGAGATGTTGTGGGATTACATGCCACTTAAATAAGTTGGCTATTGTGCAAGAATAGGAGAGGCTACGGGCTTTTCTCCTGTTTATTTGCCATGTCACTTCTTGAGCCAGCACAAAACTTGTGCGTCCTCAGCATCCTGCAGCAGGGAGTTCCAAGGATGAGCTGGATACAAAGGCAGGGCTTCTTTCTGTGTTGCCAAGGCCACCACTTGCTGCTTTCAGTATACCCCACCTCATTCTTTCATTGGAAGAGAGAGTGAAAAATGGTTTCTGGGTCACCTTCTGCATGTTACCCTCATTCTTACTTTTGTCATCTCCTCAAAATATTGCCTATTTTTTTCCGAAGCAGTTTCTGCTGCCCAAAACAATAGTGCTCTTATGACTTAATCACTTCATGGAGCTTTCAGTGAAATTCATTGTTAATAGATTCCAACAGTCTCTGATCAATGCAAAACTGGGATTTGAATGCTCTCCCATTGCATGGGCATTCAAGTTCAGGAACACAGGTGTTGCCTGTTTCATTTGCTTCTTAATCTTTTGAGAAAATGGTGCCTAAAATTCCTGTCCTCTCAGGAGTTAGTTGTAGCTTCTGTCTTTGTAGGTGTAGGTTTTGCAGGCTTTCATTCTTTTATATGACTTTTCATTAACTGTATCGTGTAAAGGTCTTGCAGCCCTGCATTGCTTTCTTCTAGGAACATAATGAAATAATGTGATTTTTAGAAGTGTAACATTCTTTAGATAGGCACACATAAACAGCAAGAACAGAGGTGCCAATTCTAGCCACACTGAAAATTCGGTCAGACAATTTTAATTATATTTTATCAACAGCAGTGATAACATGTCAGGAACATCCTATTATGATTAATTATATTTACATACTATTAATACACATTAATGTTTATCTCCACATTTTGCACAACACAATAAGATGGAAGGAGAATGCTTGATGGTGTGATCTGTGATGGTATATATGTATTATCATTATGAATATGAGATGCTTTTATTGTTCCCAAATAGCATAGGCCAAACAAATGCCAAGAAAACATTTATGGCTCAGTATTCCATCAGTTATCCTTGATACGCTTAATATATGCTGGGAGGGCAGAACTGTTAATCAGACAATAATAGCTCGGTGTCCAAGTGTGAAGGCAAAAGGCCAAAAGGTGCATGAGAAAAGCAATTTATGCTCTAACTCCCCATCTGTCACATACACATCCCCACAGTCTTCTGCCTGTGCAGGATAGGTCGCAATCAGAGGCGCTTTTATGTGAATTTACTTGGAAATACATGTTACTATACCTGCTCACACTTTTGGGCTTGAGTCACTCACCTGTCTGGCAGCACTTTTGCAACAAAGAGCCTCCTCTAGGAAGAGCAATAACCAGCTGTGCTGGTGTAAAGCTGGGGTGGGAACACGTAATTCTGACCCCTGATGGCACCTCTGAACTGCCTGGGGCTCTCGGCTGCTTCCCTCTGAGTTCCTAAACCAAACCGAGCTGTGCAGCCCTGAGCACAGCCCTTTGTATTCAATTGGGTTTTATTAGATTTTTTTTCATTTAGACATGGTCTGCTAGGAAAAGGAGTTTCCATTGATGTAATTTAGGCCTGGTTTCAGAACATGTTACCTGGAATAATTATGTTGTTGAATACAGAGTAAACTACACTGCACTCGTACAAAATGAGATTTCATATACAACTTAACACTAATTCTCAGATATTCTTCACAGATTTACTTATCCTATTCTTACTTGTATACTATGGATGAAGTGATAATCAGCAATTATACTTAATAAAACCCTATGATATGATGAAACAGAAATCTTATTGAGTCTTGAGTGGTCCAGTAGTTTTAATCTGTTCCAAACATTGCAACAGCAGAGACACTGCTTTGAACATTATTTTTCATCCCCACCAGAACTGGGTTAATGTATTTAATTTGGACATGAATGGATGCCATATAAGCACCATTGGTATTGCTGAGACTGAAAGACAAAGTCCAGTTTAGGCATCACAGCTCAGAGAGGCAGTGACAAATTGAGGAGGATCCAGTTAAGGATTATACAGAGGCCAGAAAACATGAGTTCCTTTCAAATATTGAAGAGACTGCATTTGCACAGCCTCAAAAAGAGAAGATTAGAGAAAGGAAAATAGTCTCTCAAGCTATAAGGAGTTATTATAAAAGAGAACAATGTTCCATTGCTCTTCATGTGTACCAAAGATAGAACAAGAAAAAAAGATCAGTTTAATTTGCAATAAATATTTATCTTAAGTATTAGGGAAGAAACTGAGTGATAAGATTGTGAAGCAGTGGAACAGAGAGATTAAGGATGTTGTGAAACAGCCCTCATCAGAAGCCTTTGAGAATAGATGTCAGGATGGACTAGATACATGTGCACTTTCCTTCATTTGAGGAGGTGAACCAGATCAGTAGTTCCCAAAATAAGAAACAGTCCCCCAGGGATGGTGTGGCTGTAATGAGGCAGAGAGAGGTGTGCTGCCAACGAGTCACTGGGAATGAAACAGAAAGTGCAGCAAGGAGGTGGGAATTTGGTGTGAAAATGGAGTGAGGAAGGAACAAGCGTGAGCATCACAGATCATGGGAGCAAAAGAAGCTTATGGCTGTAAAGAACTGCTGAGTTAAGCCATGGCCTCCCAGCCACCTATTCTTTGGATCCCATCCCAGAGGGAGGACACCGCTGAGAGGTGACAGCCTTTCCTATTCAACCTCCTCACCCTACTCTTGCTTCCTGCACCGCTCACATCTTCCCCTGAATGGTCTTCTTACTGCCTGCCATCTTTCAGTGCTGTCTTTGCCATCATCATCTTCCAAATGCATCTCCCTTGCTGGCTCCCCAGCTGGTCCCACCTGGACCTGCCCTGTAAAACCAGCCTGTTGGAGAACTGCTGCACAGGAGTGCAAGAAATAAAAGCAGAAATCCCTGTCAGTTCTGTATTTCTAGGATTATATCTTATGTGTCTCACCTTTGTGTTGTCCTAGATTTCTTTCTCTTGTGACTTTTTACTGTGT
>JAWWLV010000144.1:14440923-14464856 GCA_035041135.1 Platyrinchus mystaceus
AGGAAATTGCACATCATCTCTATTTTACTTTGTCCAAATAACAATATTTTTCCTGCTCATAAATGAATGAATTCGCAGTTCTCTCAGACTTTTTTGCATGTGTTTTAGAATTTAACTGCCTTTGATCATGTAATTGCTTTTAATTTACAGACATAAGCCTTTGAGACAGAGAAAGTCTGTTAATCAGATGATGAACCTAAGTGTAAAATATGTAGATATTGATGTGTATACATAAACTTCTGACATTTTACTCGTTTTCTGTTTGCTGTTATTCATTCTAGATGATGCCTCCTTACTGACAGAGGAGCTGATAGATGTATAATGAGTACAGGAAGATCCTTGAGGAGACGTGCTACAAAGTAGGAATTTCAGTAGGGATTTTGTCATTAAAATGGGAGCACAGTATTGCAGTACAAATATCTGAGAGCTCTCAGGTTTTTTATGACTGAAATGTGGCTTCAATGTGTATTACATGTTTTTATCAAAAATAGATGGTGTTGTTGAAATAAATAAAAAAAAAGAAAAAGAGTAGTAGAATAGAAAGTTTATACTTTGTGCCCCTAATGTTTAATGTCTTCCAAACTGTCAAGATCCTCCCATTAAGATATTAAACATCATTTATGCCTACTGAATGGGAACCCAAGACAGTCAATAGCTTATAAGGTTAAGTTTTAAATGTGTCCAGAGAGTTTTCTTTAAAGCCCATATAGTTGTTCCTTTCAGAAAAACTTATTCATAGGGCTACCAGTGATTTTATCATGTGTGCTCAATGCTTGGGGTTCAGCTGTAGCTTAGAATAGATCCAGCCTGGGTGGCACACTATGGTGCAATTTTGATCTAATCTGTAACACAGATTGGACCCAAAACACAACTAAGTTTGTTTAAAGTATGATTGGGTACACTCATGGAACTGTTGGAAGCCTCTACAATCAAAGCATTCAAAATGTTATTAACTGTCTCAAGTGCAACATCAGTCTATATTTACAGCTGAAACAACTGTATTTAGCAATGAAGGTGCATCTGGTGAAATACCTGTACATCACATTTTCAGAACTGAAACCAAAACTCCCCTTTTAGCGAGGCCTGTGGGCAGATAAGAGCTGTCTGAGATTCAAGAGAAGCAAATGCAGGGTCCTGCATCTGGGGAGGAATAAACCTGGGCACCAGGCCAACCTGCTGGAAAGCAGCTCTGTGGAGAAGGACCTTGGGGTCTTGGTGGACAACAAACTGCCCAGGAGCCAGCTGTGTGCCCTGGTGGCCAAGAAAGCCATGGTATCCTGTGGGCCATTAGGAAGAGCATTGCCAGCAGCTCAAGGGAGGTGATCCTGCCTCTCTGCTCAGCCCTGGTGAGGCCACATCTGGAGTGCTGTGTCCAGTTCTGGGCTCCTTAGACATGGAGCTCCTGGAGCAGGTCCAGTGGAGGGCTATGAAGACGGTTAAGGGACTGGAGCATCTCTCGTATGAGGAAAGGCTGAGGGAGCAGCTTTGAAAAGAGACAACTGAGAGGGGACTTCATCTATCTGGTAAATATCTGAAGGGAGGGTACCAAGAGGATGGATCCAGGCTCTTCTCAGTGGTGCCAAGCAATAGGACAAGAGGCAACGGGCAGAAACTGATGCACAGGTAGTTCCACCTGAACATGAAGAAGAACTTCTTTACTGTGCAGGTGACCAAGAACTGGAACAGGTTGCCAAGAGAGGCTGCGGAGTCTCCCTCACTGGAGATACTCAAGAACCATCTGGACACAATCCTGTGCCATGTGCTCTGGGGAGACCTGCTTGAGCAGGGAGGTTGGATTAGATGACCCACTGTGGTCCCTTTCAGCCCGACCCATCCTGTGATTCTGTGTTTCACACCATCAAGGTAAACTAAAATTCTGCGTATTCTTTCTGATAAATATTCTGAAGCACTGAGTTTGGACTGTGTGTGGAGAATTTCCCATTTTGAGCTGATGAAATTCTGGCAGTGGGTTCCCCATATGACCTGCAGCATCTGACTCCTATGGCCTTCACGGTCCTCAGAGGGCATTTGCCAGCTGCTATCACTGCTGGCCTGAAGAAGAGTTAGAGGACAGGCAGTTATCACATTGTAAAATATACATAAAACCAGAATTGGAACCTTTGAATTTTATTTAGGAAAATAGATGCAAGCTTTCATAATTTCACATATTAGAAAATACATTATTTTCAACTGTATAAACAGAGCTTTTTGACTCCCAATAGCCAACCATTTCTTCCTTTAAATAGAGCTTTCCAGATTCAGAGTTGGAAGCAAGGTCCATTAGACCTGTAATCAGTTTTTATGACAGTCTTTGAGCAAGCAATAGCTTTTGCCACAGTAATAACTCAATTCACAGTTTTCTTCAGGATTACAATCTGAGTAACTGGTTGACATGTGACAGTAGGATTTCTCCCTGTTAAGGAATGGTAAAAATGTATCATTAACCAGCTCTTATTAGATTATTTTTGATCAAAATGCTATATGAATGCAAAGTGGTTACAAATACATCAATAATTTTATTATTTTCTATAGAGGTCTTTAATTTCTGAGCACCAAGCTTATTATAGCAATGTTAATTCAGAGTGCTTTTGCAAGGCTGAAAAGTTGTATAGAAATGTTCCTACATGCAATTATGCACACACATAGGCATACAAATCTCTTTACTAGAGTGTTAAAAAGAGCGGAACATTTTATGAAAACCAGGAAGAGAAACAGGACTATGAATTAAATATAAAAAAAATCTGTATTGTTTACCCCTTAAGTTTATCCCTTTTATTTTAATGCTATTGATATGAAATAAGAAAAACATGATAAAACCAACACAATTTTGTAAATAAGATATTAAAAATCACAGCTCTTCTAATCTTGAGAAGTATAGCATGACTTCTTGTAAGAGATTACTATTCTTAGATATTTTGAATTTCTTTTAGCAGAATATTGTTGAAAGAAATGGCATATTTGAATTTGGCCTTCACAGTAAAAAAAAAAAAAATAACGTGAACCATGCAGACATTCTAGAAAAGACAATTATTAATTTGTCAAGGACAAGTTTCTAAATTCTTAAGGGCTTTTAACCTCACATGCATTTCTGCAGCAACTGAACATTCTGTGTATGTGTCCCAAAAGTTATTGTGTAGTCATATTAAATAGCATCCGTGATCATCACTAGTTTTTGTCAATCTTAGCTTGTTACTACTTGATAACTCTTGTATGCTTGTGAAAAAATGGTCATGAATCAATCCTCTAGAGCATTAGCTCTCCCATAATTTTTGACAACACTTTTTTGTCATAAAGCTTTTAATAAAAATAAGGGGAAATGTATTGTCCTGTAATAATGTAAATGTGGGTTCTGTTCTTCAAAGGCAGGAAGCTTTGGGAGGAAATTATATTTATTGAGCTAAATGTACCCACCTCCCATCCCAGTAACTATTTGTCTGATGAGTAACTCTCAGTCTGGCAGAGTGCAGGCGTTGCTCTGCTCCTTACAGACTTTTTTCAGTGGGAAAATTATGGCTCCGCTTCTCCCTTCAAATTAATGGGGCAAGGAGGTCAGGCAGGATGTTGATCCATACGTTATACTTAGGACAGGATCCTGGAATAAACCTCTCAGCTGTCAGAAACTGTCAGAGCTCCATGGGTCATGGCAGGCCTCGGTGTAACTCCTCACATGCTCCAGCTGAAAGCTCAGTGCTCAGTGGTGCTCGGCTGCGGTATCGACCCGCTGCTACTTCAGAAGAAAAATCACCACTTTCTGAGTTACCAGTCCTCTCCCAACATCTTTCCTTTGGTGATCTCTTGTCAGACATAGTCCTGCTTATAAGATCTGCTGAGATCAGAGCTCGAATTAGTATAATAGAACTTTTGTCTTTAGTCTCTTTACATAGGAGGTGCTCTAATTCCTTTCAGGGGCTCCTCATAGGGAACAGTGTTATTCTCCGCTCTGCCTCGTTCTTTATCATTGCAATGCTTCCTCCAAGTTTTCCCAGAAAGCATCTAATCCCCTGACCCTTAAGGCTTTGCAATCAGAAAGGAGGACTCAAGAGAGAGTAAGAATTGCAGTTACAAGTTTTTCTGTGCTCTGAGAAATTACAGGCATAGTTGACTTTAATGAAGTTAGTCAGATCAGTTTAGCCTATATGATTCAAACAAAAGACTTGTCAAACATATTATAGCAGGCAATTTTGTGAATAGTCCTGAACTGTAATACTGATGTCTCTAAAACCTACATTTTGTGGGTGCCTAAGGTATGCAAGGCTGGCAATTAAGATTGCTTTTTGAATAGGGTTTTAGTAGGTTTCACTGTGTATGTATCAGATGGTATTGGCTAACAGCTCATAACAGAAAGGAAGGATTCTGTTTATAATTATGAAAAGCATGTTTTCTGACCATTAATAGGGTATATCTTGTTAATTGTGATGATATATAAGGTATTTCACCTATGATGCCATTTAGAAAATTAATGTTTGAGTCACAGAAAGGTCATTGCCATTCTGGAAGGAATCCATTCATCTCTAAATAGGCCATCCAAATATAGACTAAGAAATACACTATATATAATTACCTAGAAATAGATGGAATAAATAAGATTGATGATAGGTATTACCAAAGCCACACTTCAGTTTCCTACTAGGAAAAAGTAGATCGTAACTGCAAGAAACAATAATATACATGTAAAAATGCAAGAAATAGGTTAAAGTCTTGAGTAGTTATGTGAGGTTCAGCTATTACACATGAGGTGAGAACTCATCAGCCTTTAGAAGTGGTGTACATCAAGGACTTTGTCCTGAGATTCAATCAGGTATTTCTGAAGGCAGCTCCTACAAAGAAGAGAATGAGGACTTCTTGGGGTTTCTTCAACAAACCTGTGTCTTGTTTGACAGCATAACTTCATAGTATCTCCATATTTGCCACACAAATGCTTACAAGTAGATAGAATGCATGTGCTGTCTTTGAAGATAAACATGTTAATGAATATTTCCATTTGTGAGTCCTCTTTTGACACAGGCATATCACTGAAGAGTGATGCTGAGCACAGAGGAGCCCAGGAGCTGTGATGGAGATACAATGCTCTTTCTAAACATTAAAGGTTTAGTTTTTAAAACTAGAGAATACAAGCTCAGAATGGTTGTTGGTGAAGTGAGCTCTCAAGCAGAGGAGGAGAAAGAGATTCCTTTAATTAAAAGCCTGCTGTTTAATCTTAACTCATCTGTGGGATGGACAAAGTGAGCCCCAGATTCATAGCCACTTGCTGCAATGCTGGCTTGGAGGGATTCATCTCAGTAGGTGAGAAGGCAGTTGAGTAACTACAATCCCCTGTCCCCATCCCTGCCAAACAAATAGGTTTGTTTCACCAAGGTTAACAGTCGAGTTATATGTTTGTTTTGTTACCACATGAAAGGCAGACAGACAACTTTCCAGCACAGCTGACCTGTGTGACATGGGAAGTGCTGGCCATAACTCTGCCTCTCTGGGAGCTGAGGGTCTGCAGCCCCTGAAGAATTACTCAGGCTCTATGTAGGATCCCAGAGATGGGGGGAAGTCTCAATTTGTCCCAGCAGCTACATATTCTCTAGCTCAGTTCTGCAGCTTGGTCACCTGCAGCAGGGGTAACATGGGACAGAAAACAAGCAGACAGCAGATTTTCAGTAGCACTTGGACAACTGAGGGACTGGGAACTTGAGCATCCTAGGAGTATCTGGGAGTGGCAATAGCTGCTGGCTCCCACTCAGCTCCAAATCCAGCTAGGATGGTCATCTTCTACACCAGACAGATAGATGAGAGGTAAGCCTTGTCTCTGGGAGGCAGCTTCCTCCAACACCAGCTCTTGTAACTGTCCCACTCCCTGATTTGGGACATACTTATCCATATACAGAGGTAAATCAGCTTTGAAAGGCTCTTACCTCCTACACTGAGCTATTCTATCCCTGGCAACATTGCTCCCTGGTCTTCCTGGACCGTTTCAGAAAACATTGTCCCATCTGGCCACAAGTTCACAGTTTGTAATTGTAGTGACTTAAATGTGGACTTAACCACAGCAGTGCCCTTAAATCACTTTCAAAGAGCCCTCCCTGAAGCATGGTGATCACTGTTATTTTCTCCTGTTTTCTTTCATAAGAGTTGTCTGCCTCCCGGCTCCTCAGCATCAGTTGGCTGCAAAAATTAGTCACGCTCCTTTTCCACATGAGTACCAGGAAATCAGTTTCCCCGGCATTGCTGACTGCTTTCTGGGCAGAGAGGGCTCATGCCAAGCTCACAGTACAGATTAAAACAAAATTTATTTATGATAAGGGCAGTTCAGAATTACCTGGCTTCTGTCTCCAGGCCCCCTCGTTGCTTCTCTCTCACAGCAACCCCTTTGACTTGTACATTCTGAATTGCAATGAGCTTTCTCGTCTGCTGAGCCCTGATACTCTCAGAGGAGCTCTGTGATATTAGAATATTTTGATGAATTAGAGCCTTTGCTTTTACTTTGACTCTACAAACCTCTGTTCTGGGAGAGCAATATCACCGATGCATTCACACTCTGCAGCGCATTCTGGAGAAATGGCCAAACAACTGCTCGAGATGGGGACAGTTAAGCAGAAAGGGGCGAGGATTTAAGGCACTTAGAAGTCCTCCTGTCACACTGAATCCCGTTCACGTGAGAGGCAGGGAGGGGTGAGTGTGGCCTTACAGTGTGGGCCTGTAAAACGTGACTACTCCCAGGCAGGTTGTGCGGGGCTCTAATGCAGTCGGCAGCTCCCTTCAGTGGGAAATGCTTTCTTTCCTAAATGGTAGCAGAGCTTGTGGCCCTACAAAAACAATTCCATCGGTGTTGGCACTGCATACTCTGAATAACTGAGGGGAAACACCCTACCAAGGCTTACTGATGTGCCTGTGGGGAAGGCTCTCATCAGTCAGTTCATAACCTGTGTGTGAAACCAAGCCAGTCCAATCTCCTGGAACACAAACCTGCAGGCTGGCAAAGGTGACCCTGTCAGGGGCAGGACAGATGCCAAGGATCAGTGTGAATATTTTAAGTGCACTAGGAGCTGCTTAAACCATAAGACATGGAAACTGTCTCTAAGATAACTTATGTGTACAAGGCTTGGCACAGTCGTAAGGGACCAGGAGTGCTGTGCTGGCACAAGTTGTGCACATCCACACACCCCCCAAACCACAACAGAGTAGGTGATGTTCAATCAGTGTTGCTGATTGTGGTCACTCATATAACTTATGTTCTAGGTTTTTTTCCTCTGTGTTCCTGATTAGAAAATTCAGAACAGTGGAACCTGCCTAGAAAATTACTGAGATCATCTGTGCTGGAAAACTTGGTAGTTTATATGAAGTAAATAAAAAAAACAAGCCGTAAAGGTGAGGAAAGTAGAAGAATAAAAAAACTAAACTAATATATTTGCAAAAAGTATGTTTGCCTGAGTCACCTGCACTGTTTCTCCTAGATCCCATGTCCCACTGTAGGGAGCTGGGGTATTTCCATCAGTGAGACAATGCACTTTTCCCTTGAAAGCTGCTGGGTTTAATCTCACCATCAGATGCTGTGATTCATTTCTGCAGTCCCTGTTGTACGTTTCTTAATATCAGACATGAGTGAAATATCTTCAGGACTGTGAGACTGGAGTTAACTATTTTTTTCAAAGGAAAAAGGTGCAGAAATATGTAGGTAACTCTTTCACTCAGCTGAAAGAGTCTGTGGAACCAAAGCCAGACTCATGTCATGGTATTGGCTAAGTAAGCCAGAGGCTCACTAAGTGAGGCCTTTGCACCTCTGAAACAGTCAGTTTGGTTCAGTCTCAGTTCAGTCTCCTCTCAGAGCATCTGTCCCAGCACACAGCTGCCTGGAAGTGGCCACATCTGATGAGTGACAGCCACACCCCCACAGAGGAGGAGGCCTACACGAGCTACAAGGCTGTGCTGCGTGCTGCATGAATTCATCCTCCACAACATGAATGGATGGCAAGTTTCATGTAATAGTTTAGGGTTTCTCTCCTGTGAGACCAGTGCATGTACGTAGTCTGCTTTAAATAAAGTCATCATGTGCATCGTCTCAAAGCATTGCATAGGTCAAGACTTAGTCCTCCTGAAAACTGTGTTCAGTGAAGGCAAGACAAAGCTCTTTTACTTTTCCCTCTGGTTTCTGAGCCTTTGAAGACTGTTCAAGGTGTATGCTAAAGCTCCTTTCTGAAATAGCTTTCCTGTAACAGAAGGACAGATCAGCTCTTGACTCCTGAAGCAAAGGCTTCACAGTCTCCAAGGTTATTGCAAGCTGAAGTAAAAATCTGCATGTGGCAGCCCTGAATTATGTCATGACACCACTGCTTCCTGATGGCTGTACTGCCTTTTGAATTTCTACCTGTAAATCATCTTCAACACCTTTGAAACAGAAGTGTTCGTAATGGTGCCATGAGCTGAAAAAGTTGTATTTCATAGTTTAAAGCGGTCCTGCCATCTTTAGCTGTTCTTTTTCATCCCTGCATGGTGATCACCCATCTGGGGGTAAGTACTTTCCATGATTTTGCCTGGTTTTCCATGACCAGTTCCATGGGAGCCTGATTCTGTTTTCCCATCATTTTCCACAAACAGCATTGCAGCATTTTAAAAAAAAAATCTGGTTTCAGGTAGGTGGATGTTCACACCAGAACTAAGTCAGAATCTGAATCCCCAGCAGAAAGGCTTTGGGTTGAGACCCAAATACAAATTGTAGTAAATCTGAGTTTTCTGAGCCTGCTGTGTTCTTCTCCCATTTGCACTTTCTTCCCCACTTTTCGTTAGACCTATTTGCTTCCTTCTTCTCCTTCATTCAAATCCTTCCCTCTGTCTTCACAATTTCATTTAACATTTGGTTCTGCAGAACTCAGTTCACCCACTCCTCATTTCTTCTGCCAAAAAGTTGTCATGTGCAGTTTCCTCTTTATGAGGAGCCACCATCTCCTTTCTCTGACCACCTGAAACCACTGAGTGACCAAAGGTGAGCTGGGTCTCCAGAATGATGGTGAGGTTGCTTGCACTGCGAGGAGAAATGAAACTGTTCTGTGCTGATGAAAAGCGAATGCAGAACTTGACTTTGTGCACGTGAAACGTGGGTAAGTTCTCTTTATTTGTGTTTATTCTTGACTTCACAACTGGTTTCCCCTGCCTGCAGATGTAAGCAACCTTTGAGACAGCGGGATTTGCTCTGTATTGCTGTAGCCTGGATTTTGGTCTGTCTAGTTTGCTTCATAGCCTTCTTTCATTTCATCCTTGTATGCCTGCCAAATGAAGACTTGATTCAGATGAGAAGATGATGAGCTATTTCAAATTAAACTTTGCTACTAACATCTGATTTGTAGAAATTCCATTACACCCTCGAGAAGAACAAAGGTACTTAAGCCTAGAGTGTCACTGATCTCTGTACACCAGCTGCTGCTAAATGCCTTCTGAACTCTGCCCTTCTGAAACTTGGATCTTCAACTTCAGGCATGGCTGTGGGCTGTGCTGGCGGATCTGTGGATCAGAGCAACCCAAACAGTTGTAAACTGGTAGTGCTTTTACCCAGTATCATCCACAACTGCCTCCCCATTAATTCTCTCTGCCTGGAAGCACCCTGATGTCTCCTTAATAGGGGTTAGCATTATTTATAGCAATTTACAGGTGTGCTGCTAAAAGATGGAACTGTAAATCACCTCAAATGTTGTTCCATGATGAAGTGCCTCTACATTATTTAAGAAATTGTCCCAACGTGACTGAATGATGCACAATGGAAAAACTTGCCACAGAAATGTGATATTGAAAAGGCCACAATGCTGCATATTTAGTTAAGATTTGTAATTGCAATTTATGCTCTCCTGGCAGTTTTGTACTCCAGGAGTATTTCCAGCTGCAGCAAAGTGGGGCAGCTCTAACCAGGGGTTGTCAGCAGGGCAATACAATGACTAGTTATGTGACACTGTTACGCAGCTGGCTTTGCAGAGGTATTTGGCACAAAAAATATCCAGTTGCATGTGAGTGTTTTAGTTACAGCTTACTGCCTAGGGTGTAAGGTAGCAATGTGTTTTTACAGTGTATGAGTGTGATTCTGCCTCAGTAGAAAGAAGATTGAGGTTTGAGGTGTGATGAAATGCCAGTCGAAAGTGCCTGCAGGTACCTCGAAATAAAGAACTACACATGTTCTGAGATGTTGGTTTATCGTATTTGCCCTTAATCTGAGCACAGTGCTTTCCCACATCAAGGGGAGGCTTGTAATAATAAGTGATGGGAAAGGTGGAGCAACGTCTTCTTCCTAGAAAGCCTGGACTGAAAATGAACCACATTCATTGTTATATCAGTCCTTTCTCCCATAATTGCAGGTGATTTTCCTCCTTCAGATGTGCAGGTACCATTATGTGCTAAATGGCTTCTGATTTTTCTCTACTCAACCAGGGACAGTTTAAAGATTGTCATGCCTAAAACATGCACCCCGTTGAGATCTCAGTGGGTGAGGTCTGACACAAAACCTGATGGAGCAGCCCAGTCAGCTGCTGATTTCCTCTGGGCAAGAAAACTTGTCTGCAAACACCCATAAGGGCAAAGAACTGAAGAAGGGATCTGGAGGGGTGAAGGGAGGCTTGGTGTCAGTGCTTCCTTCCCAGGGATTCAGAGTTTAGAGGTGTATGAGTCAAAGGGTCTTAAGATGAGAAACAAACAGCCCCAGCAATGCCCCTGTTGCTTTTTAAGGAGCAATTCAATTTAACATTTTCACTGTTCCCAGTTAAATTTTGACACCAGTCAGAGCTCTCTTGATTTGAAGTCCAAGACCTTCTAAAACTATTGGTGAGGATGTTTAAAATGTTGCAACAGAAATGAGGTGTCTCATTTTCATGTGGGTAACAGGGCTGTATGTGTTCACATGCATCCCTGGACATGAGGACTCGTGTAATAAATGCCAGCGTTAGACATCAGAGCCGCATTTGGGCAGCTGCTGCATTGGGTGGATGAGGATCATTGCAACAGAAGTGCTCTGGGGGACAGGAAAGGGTGAAGGAGGTTTTACAGGTGTTGAAATGTTCACTAGAGCAGCATCTTTTCTTCAGGTGGCTCAGTCACAGATGGGACCTGGCTTCCTCGGAGGGCCTGGGGACCACACTCCACACAGCTGTCCCTGTCTGTTTGTACCTCAGTTTGTGCTTCCCCAGCCTCCAGCTGGTTCTAAAACTGTTCTAAGTCCACTTCAAGCCAAAGTAACAGACAGAGAAGGGGCTTAGCTGTGGGTACATCCCCATGAGTTTTGTGCAGCGAAGCAGCTGACAGAGGTGACAGACCCCACGTGTGCCCCCATACATGGGAAAAGTCAGAAAATCAGACATGTACCAGAAAGCCCCAGGCAAGAGGATTTATTAATGCTCCATCCTCCGGTGTCAGTCAGAGTTTGTGCCTTATTTGACACTAGAGAACCCAAGTTAAAGGCCCAAATTCAGGGAGGTCAGCTTTCACCTCCCCACTGCAGAAAACCTGAGGATGAGCTTCAGAAAAAACCTGCTGTGCTGCTGCTGGGGAATTAAACCACTGCTTGCTGCAGTTCAAGGGTAATGGGTATTTTGTTGAGTATGTCACACTGACGGTGTCCTGGGAGTAAGATATTCAAGATGCTACTGGTACAGTTTTTTGGAGGTACTGTCACATAGGGCAAGGTTGGTCCTCTGGTCCAAGTGTACTCTGGGAAGCTTCTTTCCAATTCCCCATCCATCTCAAACTTCTCTGTATTCCTCTGCCATAAGGTTGGGTAGCAGCACATCCCTGCCTCCTGGGGATGTTTTAGGGATCAGTATGCTACTGTCAGGGAGGGGCAAAAGCACTGAATTGCCATAAAGATGCTGAAAGAATTGTAAAACTCTAGGAAAAAAACATCCTTATAAAACAAAAAAAAAGAGTCAGTCCATTGGGATACAGCATTAAAATACACTGTCACTCAGCTCCAGCCTGGTTTTTCCCTTTTCTGCTTGCTCTCTTCCACTGGTTGCCACTGCTCCTGTTGTTTGAGGCTGTGACATGTGTGAAGTGGGACAATTGCAGCACACACAAGCCTTGGATCTTGGACCATGTGTTTTCCTTCACAGAGCACCACCGGCACTAGAAACCTTGTCAGTGATGTGTTTTGCAAAAATAAATAAATAAAGGAGCGAATGAAAATGTCATATACATAAATATGCCACAATAAGTTTAGTCTTTGGATCAAAGTGCTCAAAACGACACAGCTTTGAAACAGAAAGGTAGGAATCAAAATTACACATCCCTGCGTATCAGCTCGGGTGCCAGCTGTTTAACTGAGGCGTACATGCTGTGGCTGATTAAATGAAAACATTTTAACAGCTGTCTAAAGAAGTAAAACCCTCTCCCCGTCTTCCCAGGGCTGCCTCGTGCACCATCCCCATGGGCTGCCTGGGAGAGCAGCCACTTGGCTCCGTCCTGTACCTGCCCTGTCCCTGCTCATCGGCACCCCTGTGGGGCCACCGGCCATACAGGGCTGCTCTGGGATCATCCAATGGACAAGAAATAAGATCCTTGGCAAGGTCTGAACCTCACTGAGTCCTGGTGCCACTGACTGACAAACCTGCGTGTGGGCAAGAGCCCATGGCAGCCTGGCTCTAATCCAGGCTATTCAATGAGTTAAAAGTAATGCTGGCTGGTTCAGGGGCACAAAGCAGCTCAGCAGGTTGAGGGAAGAGGCACTAGTTTTCATATCCTGGCCAAACACAGCCCGACGTCCCCAGCAGGGAAGAGGCTTTACTGAGGAGAGAAAGCCTTAGGTAAGTGGTGGGTGGTCTCCCGTGGCTGCATCCCTGCCAGTCTGCAGAGCCAGCTGGGAGCCATTCTCCAGCCTGGGGCAAAGCAGCACTGCGTGACTGCTAATTCCCTTCCTCTCTTCCCCTGCCTCTCCAAAGCTGTGTGGGCACAACCAAAATGCCTGTTTGGAGCAGACAGTGTCCCCAGCCCATGGCCAAGCATTGCCTGGGAGGGTGTTTATTGGCTCTAGACAGCACTGTGAAGGCAGAGCCATCTGTGGCCAGGCTGATGTCCTGCCCTGCTTCGTTCCCTGGAGTAGGCACAGCCAGGAGGTGCTGACCTGTGTCCGGGCTCTGGGACAGATGTACTAGGTGGCTTCCCGGGGATCCCGTGCCCTCAGCTGCACTGGGAGGATGGTGACACACTTCTTGTAGTGCAGAAGTTGCCACAAGCCCCAGCACTGGGTGTTAATGGTGTCCCCAGCAGGGCTGGCAGCAATGGCACCATCTCGGCTGCATCAGCTGTCACCACTCTTTGACACCCCAACCGTGGGAGGTATTTCCGCAGCCTTCATGAGCAGACAAGGGAATAACCTGGGCAGAGAGACAGGGACCAGACAGATCACTGCTCCACCAGCCCCAGCCCATCGCTGACATCCACCTCGGGTCTGCCTGCCAATGGAAGCTAAAAGGAAGAGCAGTTTACATTGCAATCAGGTGGGAGGGTAACAGGGAACAGGCAGCCACCCCAGCCGTCATAGGTGAGCTACGTCCATCAGCAAGGGGATCCTAGCTGAGCCTCTCCTAAGGAGTGATGCCTCTTCTCTGTGAGGAAGGGCCACCAGGAAAGGTTTGTGGGCATCTTTGTATAATGTATCAAAGTACAAGAAGCTTGGGAGAGTTGCTGTCAAGCACCAGGCTTATCCATTCACAGTCATTTTTAAAGACGCTGCATTTTGAGAATGTATTCTTAAAGAATCTATATTTCTAAAATAAGAACAATCAGGAAAGAAATTTTATGACTCAGGATTGTAAAAAATATTTCAAAAGTAATATCTTTTGCTTTTTTTTTTTTTTTTACAGAGCATCTGCTGTGTCTAAGAGTGTATGTGTGTGTTTGTGTGTTCCTGTGGGATGGAGGCTTTTATCATGTTAAGGTTTGCACAAGCCCTCCTCATCACACTCTTCTTTGGCCCATGGCCCTTCATGCTGCTGCCTGCTGGCTGTTGCCACACATGTCACTGCCAGAAGGCCCCCAAGAGTCACAACCATAAGCAGGGTGCACACAGGACACGGTTTATTCACTGATGCACATCCACAAGTTCTGCCCACAAAATATGGCAAGAAACTGAACTGCTTTTCACTTTCTTAAAAGCTGCCATCACTACTGCCATGAAATGTTGTCATTTTCATAACATGATTCTTCCATGGCTTTCCCTCCCCAGCTGACATGGGCAAGTCTATATTTAACACTATGTTTTTAACGGTTTTGTTAAACACAGACAAAGCTATCTCCTTGTAAAATACCCTCCCCCAAAAATGTATGTTCTCAATGTTAAGTTTATCCCACCTACTGCCACAGGTTTCCCTCCAAAATAATGTGGTGACACAGGCAAGAGAAAAGCTATGACGGTTCTGAGTGAGAAGATTGGGTAAGAAAGGGCTTTCCACCATGCAGTGAGCCTTTCCCAAATCCAGCAGGCCACGCACACCCCAAAAGGACTCCATCCCCAAATGCCACATGCAAAAGGACAAACACAGGCCAACCATGTGCAGGGCAGCGAGTGACATGTCCTGTATGCTCCTGGTGGCAATAACTATGGGCACATCTGCAAGTACAATTCCACATGTCAACCTCGGGCTGTCTGGTGGCTCTTCATGCCTTCATGCTTTTGCCCACCCAGGGTGGTCGTTTTGCTCATTGTCCTGAGGGCATTTTTCTCTTCCTTTGCCCGGAGAGCACCAGGGGCCAGTACAGCAGTGGTGGCTCTGGGACAGGTCTCATGTTGCTGGCAATGACCCTGCAATGTGCAGAAGGTGTGTCCAGCTCTTCAGGAGCAGCCCTCTCTCATGGGGGGGCCAGTAAGCACCCACACTGCACCAGTGGGGCCCTCCCCGGGCTCACTGCCCAAGAGCTGAGGAGAGCTGGACGTGGCCATGTGCCTGCTTATATGTCACACTTCTGGAAAACATTCCCACGGGTGTCAGCATGTCCCTGGGACCGAGCAGAGAGCTAAATACCCGTTTGACACAGGCTGTGCAAAAGGCCAGTTCGAGCCTCTACGGTGGGGAGGTGGGGGTGGTCGGGCTGCAGTAGGGTTTGAAAGGCTGCTGATACCTGCACTAGTCCCCCCGCCACAACCCCCTCTGCCCGGGCCCTTGACCCGGACACTCTGGGGGTTCCGAGGGCAAAGCGGCCTTTCTGATGGGTGATGAGTCTCCTCCCGAATTGCCAGCGCCCTCCCCACCGCGGTCCGGGCATCCCTCACCAGAGCCTCGGGGCGAGCGTTGCGGGTCTCCGTGTCTCATCCCTGCGGGGCACCGGCCCTGTCGCACGCCTGTCACCGCCGCCTCCTCCCCGTTATTTACATCCGTCTTTAGCAGTCTAATTACCCGCTTTATTGCTTTCGCCCGGGGGAAGCCCGGGGACGGCGGCGCAGGGGAGGACCCTCCCCGCCAGCCCCCGCTCCGCTCCCCACCGCCCGGGGGAAGGGGGAGGACACAGACCTCAGCCGGGGCTGCCCCCTCAAGCACCTGGTTCTGGCAGGATTTCGGGCGGGGAGTGGCCTAGCAGGGCTCGGGAGGCGGCCGGGACGCCCGCCGAGGGGGGCCGGAGGGCGCTGCCCCACAGCCCGCCCTCGAGGGGCGGCTCCGGCGTGGTGCACCAACGGAGGGGAAAAAAAGCGACAGGATAGATGGATTTTCAGATAAGCAGCGGAGGTAATTTATTGGCCTTTATGCTCTTCCGATGGAGTGGGGGAGAGGCGGCGGAATCGTGTCTGCACATCATTAAAAGGGGTTTACTCCCCCTCAGCCAAAAGAGGTTCCCCCCGCGGCCCCGCTCCACCACGGAGGCTCGTCCCGGGCCAGGGCCCAGCGCCACGGTGAGGCACCACCGTGCCGGGGGTGCTGCTCCCACAGCCCCGGGGGGAGCCCCAACCTCTCCCCTCTCATCCAGATTGTCCGCGGCGCGCTCGCTCTTCCAAACTCATCTAAATTACATCAATAACAGAGCGCACTCTTTAATGAGCTCTCAACTTTAAAGACTTGAAGGATATTAACAAGCCGCTTGACAAATGGTGCTTAGAAGCACATTAAAGACGCTGCTAATGGAGCGCATAATGACGGCTAATTTTCGATCAGATATAAATTAGAGCCCCAACAGTTATTTGCCTTAAGGACTTTATGTAAATGATCCTGTTCTGTATAAACGGGGAGGCGAGCCCAGCCCAGCCCCGCCGCGCCGGCGAGCGGTGCCGCAGCCCGACGGGGCGCGCAGCCCCCCCGCCCCACTGCCGCGCAAACTGCGCGGGGCTGCGCGGGGCATCCGTGCCCGCACCGCTGTCCCCCGCACCGCTGTCCCCGGCACCGTGGGCGGCCGGGTGTTCTGTGGGGGAGACGAAGGAGGAGGAGGAGGCCCAAGGCTCGTCCCACTCTGGGGCTGGTCGCGGGGGAGGGGGACAGTGCCCAGCGCCCGCGGGGACCCCGGCCCGCCCTGGCCAGGCAGCGCTGCCCCCACGGAGGGCTGGGATAGGGGCAGGGGTGGGGGCTCATCTACGGAGCCGCATCCCGCACACACACACACACACACGCTCCCGGGGCTGTCCCAGCTGCCGCCCGGAGCGCTGCGACCGCCTCTTTTCTTCCTTCGTTGTTTTAGTTCGGGGGGTTGTGGCGAGTTTTTGGGGCAGGTTTTCGGGTTGTTTCTTTGGGTTGGGGTGGGTTTTTTCTTTTTTTCTTTTTTCTTTTTTTTTTTTTTTTTTTTTTTTTTTTTCAACAAGTGCCACCTGGGGGGCCCCGCCCCGGGCCAGGGAAGGCGTGACCTACCCCGCGCAGGGGCCGCGGCTCCAGACCGCCCACCCCCGGCCCTGCCCATCCCCCGGGATGCTCCCGCACGGAAGAGCCGTGTCAGCAGGTCAGCAACGCCCCTGCCGTGGGAAGGGGGTCCCGGCTATCTGGGGGAACCCGCGGATTTTCCTGGGGGATTTTTCGGCTGAGATTCATATTCTATCCCCCACCTGCCCGCCCCGCTGACTCGCGGGGTGTCCTCCTCTTCCCTCCGAAACCCTCGTTTACCTTTGCGGGGCGCGCTGAGCCGCCCCAATGCCGCTATCCCCTCCTGCGCCGCCGGGCTCCCTCCTGCGGGAGGGCTCGGGGGTCTCACCTGCCAAAACAACAATAACAATAAAAGAGGGAGGGAAACGTTGAAACGTTGTCCCTTCTTCCTCTCCGGCCCGGTTACCGCGCCGGGACCACAAACCGACTGGGCTGCCCTGGGAATCGGCGGCTGCTGGGGTCTGCCCCGAGAGAGGATTTGGGAAGCAAAAAAACGACGACTCGCCCTCATCCTTAGCAGTGCAGGGGCCGGGGGCGGGAAGGGGCGCGGGGGTTGCGCGGGCGCGGAGGGCCCCGCCGGGGGCCGTACTCACCCGGGCGGGCCCGGGGCTGCGCCTCCTGCTCCGCGCTCGCCGCCCCGATCCATCGATTCGTTCCTGGCAAAACGCGGCGCATTCTTATAGCAGCTACGAGCAATTAATATTGCATTAACCCTATTAAAAAAAAAAAAAAAAAAAAGGAAGGAAAGGGAAAAACCCGCACCCTGGCAAAGCCATCTATTATTAACGCGAGGGTAATTGGAGACCCGAGACGTGGGTGTGTGCGTGTCGTGGGGCAAGGCAGGCAAACACAGGCGTGACAGTGTGGCGGGAAGGAAGGGGAGCCGAGGGTGGCTAATATTTAATTTCAGGTCTGTGGTTTTCTAATTCGAGATTAAAAGCAGTCACGTCTTTGAAGCCAGACACTTGGTGTAAATGTACAGTTAAAATATTCTATTCCACAGTCCCCAGACAGAGCTCTGCTACTCCCAGGCTTCATTAAATTTTAATTATCATCCCAGACTGGAGCAAGGAAAGAGGGGGAAGACTGTCCACCTAATTGCAATTGATAAAGGCAAAGAAGCCGAGATATTTTTCCTTGCCGTGCACGCACAGCAGTTGTTTTTGTTGTTGTTGTTTTAATGCGGGCAAAGCCCGGCGAGTGCAGCGTGAGCATCTCCACCTATAGATCTGCTGTTTACAAAAGATGCACGTGAAGGAAAGCCGGGAAGTGATGCTGTAGATGGGTGTTGGGGGGAAGGGGGGGGTGTATTAGCTCTTGGAGAATCTGGCGAAAGATCAACGGAAGAGACAGGGACTCTCATTAGACCTCGTCAGCTTATTGTCTCCCAAAACAAAGCCCGCCAGTGCCTCAGCCTTTCCCTGCCCGGGCAGCGGAGGGGCTGCCCTGGCGCCCACCCCTGTTCTCTCGGATCCCAGCACCTCTGCACCCCCACATGCCACACGACCCCCCGCCTTTTCCGTGCCTTTTCGTTTGTTAATAATGTGCAAGCGTGGGACAGGCAGGTACTGGGAGAAGTCGAGTAATTGCCCCAGGTTTTTAATTTGGGAAACTAGAGAGCGATCTATCTCCGGGCAGTAAAAGGTAAAAAATAAAACCCGCCGCGTTTGCTTTCTAAGCAGCTTCCTATTATCACATCGCCACTTAATTTTATTTCCATTCTCTCCAAGTTAAATAGAAAGCCGAGCTCACAGGGGAGCTGCCATGTGCCTACAGACTGGGGATGTCAAGCAGAGAGACTCACTGTGCAAAGTTAATTTCAATTCCCGAGGAGGATTTCACATTCTCGCTCACTCTGACCCACAGTAATTAGCTGAGATAACTAATGATTACTTACTTATTCCTTGTAATTATCTGGATTTAATAATTCGCTGTGTAATTTATTAATTCGCCCATAATAGCCTTTAAGTGAATGGCTCATTTAAGAGGGCGAAGCGGCGGTTCAGGGGCTGTTCGCCTCTTGCTGCCTGCGCCTACTGACGCTCCTGGGGGGCTCTCTGCTGCTTTCGGGGGTCCTACTGGCCCCTGCCCCCGCCGGGCTGGCTCACCCCGGCCCCCTGACCCGCAGCTTTCCTGCTTCTTTCTGCCCCACCTCCCCTCTTTAGAACGACCCCCGCGGAGGTTGCGCGGCAGCCCAGCCCACGGGGAGGGGGCAGGGTGGGGGGCTCGGCGGGGCGCGCAGGAGGACAGCGCCACCCCTTCCCAAAAAAGCTGGCAGGCCCGGCCGCGGCTGCAGGAGAAGGCAACCCACGCTGCGCGCCCGCGGGAGCCCTGCGGGCCCGCGGGGCTGAACCGCAACGCTGCGGTGACAGCGACAGCGACAAGGGCCAGCCCGGGACCGCGGGGAGGGCGGGGGTCGCTTGGATACCGACGGCGGCACAGCGCCTGTGCCGGCCGGACCCTGGGACACGAGGCCCTGCCTCCGCGCCCGCGGAGCCGCCGGCACCCTCGGCGTGCCCGGGAGGGTTTGAAGATGCAGCTGGAGCTGCTGGCTGGGCGCAAATATGAATATTTAATAGCGGCTTGTGTATGAACTCCCCACCCTCACCCACCGCCGTCGGTTGTTTTTTGGGGGGTTTGTGTTTGTTTTTTTTTTTCCCCTGGCTTTTGTGAGCGCCACGCAGGGAAATTACTCTTTTCTTCCCTTTTTTTTTTTTTTTCGCGCGTGGTGCATGCGTGGCACCTTTGCCTCCCTCTTTGCGCTGGGAGGCAGAGCGGCTCGGGGAGTGGGAGCTTTGCCGGGGCACCCCCCCTACACCCCGGTCTGCCCCCTCCCCACTCACAATCGCAGCCGCTCACCCGCGGGGCGCGGAGTGGAGCTGTCCGTGGTGCTGCCGACTCACCACCGGCGCTCCCCGGGCCGCCTCCCAGCTCCGGGCCGCCCCACAACCCCGGGCCGACCCACAACCCCGGGCCGCCCCGCTGCGGTGTCCGGGGGCACAACCCCCCCTCTGCCCGGAGGCGGCGTTGAGCTCGGGCAGATGCTGGCGGTGGAAAACAAGAAGCAGCCAAACGCGCTTTTTTTCTTTGTGCCAATACAACGTTAAAATCCTTTTTTTCTTTTTTTTTTTTTTTAATGAAAGACAATTTAACAACATTTAAAAATAACTTAGTACATTACTAGGATAAATAAACCTCCTATTAACAAAGCAAAACAAAAAAAACCTCAAACAAAACCCAACGAAATCATGTACAGAACTTAAGACTTCAAACAGTCTCGAATAGAACAGCGATACAGCGAAATCTGTAAGAATATATCTATATGTGCGTCAACGCCAATGAAATATTTACAACACATACAGGTACCCAACCGAGTACCCTCAGTTTATTGTCGTTGTTCCAAAAAGAAATGTACCAAACCAGTTGTGAATTTACAAGCAGTGCAGCCTCGCTCGCTCGCTCCCCTTTCCTACAAATTTTGATTTGGCTTTTCTACAAACAGACTTCCAAAAAGGGACTTTTCTCCGTGGAAAAGTATTGCGATTAAAGGTAATAAATAACCGACCGACAAAATAAATAAATAAATAAATAAATAAATAAATAAATAAGCAATCGGATAGATAAATAAATAACCGAGCCGGTCTGAATGCCTTCGCGATACAGCTTTGAAATCGACAAAGACGGATATTGTGCTGGCAAGAAACCCGAAGCGACAATCCCCCCGCCCCACGCTGTCACCTACGCGGCCACGTCCTTTCTCGCTTCGGGAGCAGCGTGTGCTGGGGACAATATGGGAATCCCCATTAAATATGTAACGTGGTAAACAAATACCTCGGACAGTGAATCAGGCTACACAAATAATGTAGAACATCTACTATAGGGTGCCGACGCCGTACGAATAGGAATACTCGCCAGAGAAATACCTTAGGTTCAGGTGGCAATTTACAAATGGCCAAAAGGGACGTTCAGAAGAAAAGCTCACGTTCATAAATCCTACCAACACAAAATATTTGATTCTCACTAACAATTTTTTTTTACTTTTATCAAGACTTAGATTAAAGAGGTGTAATTAATTAGAATGAGCACAAAATGAAGTTGCTAGAGAGATAAATTAATAATTTACAAGGGGTTGTTTGGCAGTAATCTAATAATAGCTTTTGAAGACCAGTGAACACAGCAGGATCAGCTCTTTCCCTAAGCGTTATAACTTCAGAGAAGGAAAAGGATAATAACCACAGTAAAAATATATATATATTTATATATTTATAATACGCAGTGTAAATGCAGAAAAACCTGCCATCTGTTTTTTTTTAAATCATTATTATTATTATTATTATTATTTAAATCAAAATACTTTTGAGACGTCTCTCGCGGCGCGAAGCCTCAACTCTAGATTCAAGTTTGGGTCCCGAGTAAGCCATGACATCGTGGCCACCCTGCTGCCACCCGGGCGAGGTCTTTTAGGAATAAAAACCAGCGGTACTTGCCGGGGCGGGTCCGGGCGCTGCTCCGCGGGGAAGTTCCCCCCGAAAGTTGGGCGCGGGGCGGGTGGTGGGGTGGGCTGGTGTTGTTTGTTTGGTTTGTTGGTTTGTTTGGGTTTTTTTTTTTCCTCCTTTCCTTTTAGCTGTTGTTGTTGTTTAATTAATTTCTTGTTGATGACGGTGATGCTGATGCTGTCGATGCTCCTCCGCGGCCGGCTCAGATGCCCGCCGAGTACTTCATGCGCTTCTGCTTCTGGCGCTGGTTGCAGAACCAGACGCGGACCACGTTCTTCTTGAGGTCCAGTTTTTCGGCGATGGCGGCGATCTTCTCGGAGGACGGCCGGGGCTGGAGGGCGAAATAGGCCTCCAGCGACCGCTTCTCGGGGGCGGCGATGGAGGTCCGCTTGCGCTTCTTCTCCGCGCCGCTGAAGAGCTCGGGCTTGGCCAGCTTCTCGCGGTGGGACTTCTCGGCCTCCTCCAGCCACGCCTGCAGGATGGGTTTGAGGGCGATCATGTTGTTGTGGGAGAGGGTGAGGGACTCGAAGCGGCAGATGGTGCTCTGGCTGAGGGAGCCCACCCCGGGGATCTTCAGGTTGGCCAGCGCCGAGCCCACATCGGCCTGGGTCACCCCCAGCTTGATGCGGCGCTGCTTGAAGCGCTCGGCGAAGGCCTCCAAGTCGCGGGGGTCGGCGTCCACGTCGCTCATGCAGCCCATGTGGGCCGGCAGCCCGTGGGCGTGGGCCATGCCCAGCGCCGCCGGGTGCATGGGGTTCATGCTGGCCATGTGCGGAGCGTGGCCCGGCGTGGAGACCACGGCGCCGTCGGGGGCCGCCATGGCCCCCAGCGCCAGCCCCGGCGTCAGGTGCTCCAAGAGTTCCCCCTCCAGCGCCTGGTGGGGTTGGTGGTGGTGGTGGTGGTGATGGTGGTGGTGGTGGTGGGTGCCCGACAGGGCGGACGGGTGGGAGATGGGCACGGAGGAGGAGGAGGCGGCCGAGGTGCAGGGAATGGTGTTCATGGTGTGGTACGTGGCGTCCGGCTTGAAGGGGCTGTGGTGCGGCGGGTGGTGGTGGTGGCTCTTGCTCGGGGAGACGATGTCCACCGCTGCCAGGGCTTCGGCGCGGGCCAGCAGGCTCTCGTCCAGACCGCCGAATATATTGCTCTGCAATTGCAAATAGAAGGCACACATAACGCTCAGCAGGGAATTCGCCTCCCCGCGCACTCCGCCGTGCCACTAAAACCTTCCCAGCATGTTAAAAGAGAAATCCTGGAGAAGGGAGGGGGGGTGGGGGGAGGAGAGGAGAAGAGGGAGCGAGCGGGGCGAGGGAGCGGGCGCGGCGCGCAGCCGCTCGCACAGAGGAGCCGCGGCAGGCGGGCGGGCGGACGGACGGACGGACACACACGCACCAGCCGCACGCAGCATCCCAGGTCATAAAAATTAATACGAGCGGCAAGAGCCGCCGCATGCATAAGTTGGGCGAGAGCCCGGCGGCGCCGGGTGATTTGCTGCACGGCCATGAAAAAATCATCAGGCGGATCCGGGGGGCCGCCGAGGGGCTCCCCTTAAAGCGGGGAGGCGGGCGGCGGGCACCTACCGGAGGGGCGGGCAGGCAGGCCCGCCGCATCGCCTCCGCGCCGCCGCCGCTGCCGGAGCCCGAGCCGGAGCCGGAGCCGCCGCTGCCGCCGGGGCCGGAGCCGGAGCCGCGTCCGGCGGAGCCGCCGCTGCCGGTGCTGCTGGGGGAGCTGGCGGCGGGGGCGGCGGCGCCGGCGGAGGGGCAGGGCGAGGCGCTGTGCAGGGCCGAGTACTTGGTTTCGTGGAGGCCGCCGCCGCTGCCGCCGCCGTGGGGGAGGCCGAAAGGCTGCTTGCTGCTCAGGGACATCATCATCGTGCTCGCTGCCGCCGCGGCCCGGCCCGCCGGCAGCCGGCCGCCGGAGGAGGGCAGGGGCGCGGGGCCGGGGGCCCGGACCCCCCGGAAAAGCCACAGGAGCCCTGCGCCCCCACCCTCCGAAAAATTAAAAAAAAAAAAATTAAAAAAATTCCCAGTCGCCCCCCCGCCCCAGCCGGCTCCCCGAGTCCCGCCGGGGACGAGAGGGAGAGGCGGCTCTGGCAAGCCGGGGATGCACGGGGGATGCGCGGGATGCCTCCCGCCCTGTCGCCCTCCACCCGGGCGCTCGCTGCCGTCCGCCTCCGCTCCGGCGCCGGCCCTCGCCTCTCGCGAAGTGCCCTCCCCGCCGCCGCGCCGGTGGGTTTTACTCTCTCCCCTCCCTCCCCTCCCCTCTCGCCTGTCACTACAGCCCAACTCCTCGGGAAGGGCCCTCCGCGCCTGCCTCCTCGGCCCTGGCCCCCTCCTCCGCCGCTCCCTGCCCGCCCCCCGCCGCTCCCACGCCCACGCGTGCTCCTGCACTCACCGCCGCGCCGCGCCCCGCCGCCTCCCGGAAAGGGGAGGGAAAAAGCCAAAAAAAAAAAGAAAAAAAAAAAAGGGAGGGGAAAGCGACACCCCCCCCTTCCCCCCGCCACCTCAAATCCACCCTCCATGGAGAAAAAAATAAAAAAAAAAAAAAAAAAAAAAAAAGAAAAAAGGAAACGAAAAGTCCCGCGTCCGGGCTCACCAGGAACCCACAGCCAGAGGGTCCCGCCGCTGCCCTGGCATCGCTCTGGGGGGCG
>JAWWLV010000144.1:14464956-14476256 GCA_035041135.1 Platyrinchus mystaceus
ACAAAAAAACAAAAAAAAAAAAAAAAAAAAAAAAAAGAAAAAAGGAAAAGAAAAGTCCCGCGTCCGGGCTCACCAGGAACCCACAGCCAGAGTGTCCCGCCGCTGCCCTGGCATCGCTCTGGGGGGAGCGACAGAGGCGGCGGAATGCACTGAGAGCCGGGCATTGTGCTGGGCAGCGGAGGGAAAGGCCGGGAGCGGCGGCAGGGGTCTGCCCCCATCGGCGGGGAGCCGGAGGGATCCTCCTGCAAAAGCGCACCGCTATCCCGCCAACTTCCCCCGCCTCTCTATTATAAAAAGAAGAAAAGGAAGAGGAAAAAAAATAAAAAGAGAGAGAAAAGAAATATGGGAAAGTCAATTTTCCTGAATGTGGCCGGGTTTATTTCCATGAATTTCACTTTGCAGCAGGAAGGTTAAAATAAGTGCTTAGGTGTTTAATTTCTCACCTAAACAGCAGACTTGGTAATTTTAAGGGAAATAAAAAAAATTACATTGTATCAGCTCTCACTGTCGCCAGCTCGGAGAAATGAAATAAATCAAAGTTAAAAGCTTGAGTATCATTTAATTATGGTGCGAATAGCGCTTGGAAAGAAGTAGAACAACATCTCTAAACAAATTATGGCCGGGCCAGGAAGGAATTATTAGATTGAAATTTCATTTAGGCTCGGGAGACACAGCGCTTCAATATGTAATCTGTTATGCCTCATCTGATTTGTATGCTTAATTCAGCTTGACGAATTTATTAGTTTTCATAATAGTAAAAAAATTGAGCAGCACTATGGGCTAATGCATTGTGTGTACTATAAATTGTATGTCACCGTTGAAAGGCTGAAGTCTATAGAAATCTTTTATTAATGACAACATAGGAAAGAGGATTTTCTTGCAAGCCTTTAAGGAGTTCATGCCAAACCTCCGCGCTTCGTGTCTCGGTAGGCTATTAACATATCGTCATACTAATTAGGCTACTTCATGAGTGATATAATTTCAAACTTTAAATTATGTTCTAATTAACAAGGGTTGTCCAATTTGCTTAATCTTCAAAAGGCTTTTGGCTTGTCTAATTAGTCTAAAGCATCGAGCATCTCCAACGCCCAAGAAAAGAGTCATCAATAATATTTTGCGCGTTTTGAGGCGGTCGCGGGCAGAGCCCACGCAGGGCGCGGCCCGCCCGTGGCGGGCAGGGCTGGCAGGGAGGGCATCTGTCCCCCCGCCTCCCTCGCCGGGGTCCCCGCAGCGCTCCCGGTCGCTCCTGCGCCCCCGCCTCCGCCTCCCCGGCAGCGACCGCAGCCCTGCGCGCTCCAGCGCGGGCGTGCCGGGACGTGTGCGGGAGAACGAGGGAAAGGTCCCGCTTCCTGGGCGAAAAAAAAAAAAAAATAGAAGAAGAACAAGAAGAAGAAAATACCTCGTTGGCGCGGGGAGGTCCAAGGGCAGCCAGCCTGCCGGGTGCGCGGAGCCGGGGAAGGGGCTCTGCCCGCCCGGCTCTCCGGCTCAACTTTGGTGGAGAGAAACGCGAGGAGGAACCCCCCTCCACCCCCCCACGCCCCCCCGCTATACATTTAACCCCTCCCGCACTGAGTTTAATTACTCGCAATAGTTGTTCTAATGTATGCTGTCACACGGGAGAATTGAGAACGCATATCGTTAATATGAATTAATCTTGATTTTAATAGCAACTGACAACCGATCTCCAAAACGCTGAGCGCTCCTCGCCGCTCTGATCGGCCGCCACCGGGATGCGGGGCGGCGCGGCCACACTGCTGGGCAAACTTTCCTCGGTGTCGGGCCCGGGGGTGACCCCTGCGGGCCCCGGGGGTCCCCGCGGTGGCTCTGCGCGCTGCAGGGACTCGCCGGGGCTCTGGCCGTGGTGCCGCTGTGCCCGCTGCCGGTAGCGCCTTGCCCGCGGCACTGCCCACCAGCAAACCCTGCCTGCCCCTTTCCCTCCTTTTTTTTTTTTTTTTTTTTTTTTGTGATTTTATTGTTTATTTGTTTGCGTTTGGGTGTTGGGTTTTATTTTTATTACAGCCACCGCCCGCTGTCCTGGGGGATGCCGGGGGGAGCCGCAGCAGACGCGGAGCCCCCGCCGCCCCCCGGCACCTCGGCTGCCCCGCGGGCCCCGCAGCCGGCTCTGAGCACCAGTGGGCTGCCTACATAAAAGGAGAGGCCCCCCCCCCCCAACTTACCCACGCCCACACCCTGACCCACGCAGACATCTGGGGAGAAATCACTGTCGCCTCTCATGTATCCATGTTCTGATTTACGATTAAAATTTAAAGACGCGCATTCATATTTTACCGAACCTAATGCGCCCTATGAATTTTTAATCCATTAAGATGCGGACTACACTTTGAGCAAACTCTACCTTTGTTTCGAGGGCAGGGCAGCGCTGGCCCCGGCCTCGCCGGAGGGGCGGCCCCCGTGCCCCGCACCGCTCCCGGCCCCCGCCGCCTGCGGGCCGCTCCCCCGGGGCTCCGGGGATGGGGGGCGACCTGGCCCCGCGGCCGTGGGGGCACCGCGGGTGCGGACACCTGCAGCCGCATCCGGCGGAGCCGCGGCACCACCGCACCGGGACGCCCCGTCGGGGCAGCCCCGCACCGGGCGGTGCCTCCGCAGCCGGAGCACCCCCGCTCCTCGCCAGCCCGGCATCGCTTCCCGCACCGGCTTCTACTGCTCCTCTCCCCGCTCCGAATCCGGGGCCGCGCTGCAGTCGCGAACGGAGTCAAGTCACGAAGTCAAACTTCAAGCCCGGGAACGATCAATGAAGAGTTTTGCCGTCCGTGGCGCCTCGTGCTTCCTGGCACTAAAATAAATGCAAGAAATCGAAACTTAATTACTTGAAAGAAATCCAGAAATCCCTCTGCATAATTTATCCGGCATTTTTTCGTGGCATTTGTGTTGAACGCACGCGTTTGACTCCGCACGCTCCTCTCTCCCTCCCCAGCGCCGCCCCCCTCGGCAGGCGTGGGGAGACGGCCGGGCGAGGACGGCCCGGCGGATCCCCGCACCCACCGCACCCCCGCATCCCTCCCGGCCGAGGGGTGAGGGGAGAAGTGGGGGGGTGTCTCCTTAGAAGATCACGTTCTTGCCTCCGATGAGCACCCCCTCTTTTCCCCCGCCGAGAGCACCCCCGGGGCAGGCCTGCGGGCAGGGTGGCATGCGGGAACCTCTCCTCCCCGCCTGCGAGGTCTGAGCCCTGAGCGAGGCACTCGGCAGATATTTTCTGATCAGGAGTGTCTGGCATAACAACCTGAGTCTCCTAAGCGTGATGGAAAGTGTCAATAAAGTAACTCAGTTATTCTGACAAACTCCCCACCTTGTCTTTGATGATTCCCCTGTGGCCCCCAAAGTCCTTCTTATGAATAGGGTGTGACACCTGCTAGCTGGGGGTCGTGCATTAACTGGCAATGCAGCCACAGCCTCCTCATTTGCCATCTAGCCTGGCTGATGAGAGCCTTGCCTGGTGAGCCTTTCACTGAATTCATTAGGACCGTGAGTCTGCTGGCTCGGGAGCAAACTTTATCATAGACACCTCATCGAGAAGTTGAAGTAATGTTATGAAAGAATGAAAAATACATTTGGGAGCTGCCTGGAAACTGAAGTACATTTTGATTTAACTTACATTAACAGAAACCTAATGTAGAAGTGAAAGGATCTAACAAAACCATTAATAATTTAAAAATAATTACAGATAGTCTATCCTTACTATTCATAACCACTCAACATTTTAGACAAAGAAAGCTGAATATTCTTTGTGGGAGAAAGATGTGAACAGACTGCTAAGCAGGAGCCGTCCAGCTTGCACTGCCTCTTCTCTGCTCACATACGTTGCACGTCCCCCACAGTACCCAGGACAACATCCCCGAACTGCTTTTCCAAAAGGAAGGGTGGAGCTGGAGGCAGAACCTGTCTTTGTACAGGGCTTTTGGGCGGCCATACGGCACAGATTTCAACCCCTCCTCTTTGCTGGAGCTGCTGTTTGAGGTGGGCCCAGTGTGGCAGTGGAAACCAAGAATGCTCTCACACCTCCTCAGGCTCTCCCTGGGTTCTGCCAGCCTTGGAGGCCTCGGAAAAGGCCTTTTCCACCCGTAGCCTTGGCTAACACCAGTGGCACTGGTGACTCTCCTGTCCCATGCTGTGCCGTGCCATTTAGCTGATATCAGCTGATATCATGCTTGGCTTGCCATGGCTCTGTACAAAAGTTATTTTTAATGCATTCATTTTAATTCAGGTTTCCATTGTATGCTTTATAGCTCAAGGGTCTTGAGCACCCTGCAGGGCTGTGATTTTGCTTATGTTTCTGTTCGTTTGTGGGTTGGGGTTTTTTTGAGATATACCTGCTGTCCAAACACTGTAAAATCAAAGCAGCTGGATATGCAGCAAACTTCACTGCTCTTCCTTATGGTTTAAGATAAAATTGTAAAGAGAGAAATTCACAGACATAAAGTGGCTTCTAAAGGAAAAGAAATATTGGGTAATACAAAGCAGATCTAACTCTCACAGGAACCCACCTTACAAATAGCCTCACAGGTGGGATTCCTCCCTAACCACTTCCCCAACATCTCCTTGCACAGAAAACATTAAGATCTCATGGATCATTAAAAAAAAAATCCTATAAATCACACTGTGAATGTCCTTAGGACTCTACTCTTGCTGATTTAGAGAAAATCCTGGTATTTTAGATTAGCCTTCATTAATTATTTTCATTAATTTCCCTTGTTATGGATGTATTATCACAAATCATATTCCAAACACATTCCCTAATTAAGCACAAAATTCCTCTCTACCTCCGTATGCTGTTTAAACGGAGCAGTGAGAGCGTGTATATTCAGCCTAGAGGGTGGTGGCAGGCAGGCAGTGCAACAAAAGATGATGCTTGCATATCGGATATTTTCAGGACTCTAACTTACAGAAAATATTTTGATTTTTCATTTTGATCATCAGCATGGGCACGTTCAGAGCTCAGAGCTCTTGGCCCTTGCAAATTTCCAGAGTCTTCCATGATCTTCTTCAGTGTTTTCAAGGTAAATCTAAGTCCCTTTTCTCCCCCTTCCACCATGTGAGGTGTTGGCTGATCTCTTTACAGGTCCCCAGGATTCACCAGGTACCACAAAGAAGCCTTCCCTTTTCAGCCAGGAAGGAAAACTCTGACAGTTGATATGCATTGAAAAAGGTGACGAAAACTTCATGTTTCTGAGGAAGCTGTCACCAATGGGTAGATGCAATTTTAAAGAAATGGTTTAACAGTTGTGTCACTGGGTCAGTGTTTGCACCTCAGAGCCATTAAATAACAGGCTAAAATACTTCTTTAGGTAGACAGGGTCCTGCAGCCCCACGTGAGGGGTGTATAATGTACAGCTGTGGTATTGGGTGTGTGCCATGCCACGGGTTGTGCTTTCCACAGTCTCTGTAGTTTTGGTGAGGTCTTATATGGACTCATCCTGCTTCGTGAATGGGTAGTGGGAAATGTCTGTGAATTATTTTGTTTTCTCCCTTTGATTCAATGTTCACACAATCAGAGCATGATGGGACTTGAACCTGACTGGTGGGGAAGGCCCACTAGGACCAGCATCTCATGGAAATATTAGATACGTGCTGAAGCATCAGTCCCTGCAAGACCAGGCATGCTGAGCTCAGACCTTGTCTGAGGGCTCATCCTCCTTGAAAACCAGGCTTTAATTCTCCAAAGATGTATCTGTGCACAACAGCAGTGACTATATTGGCAGCTGTCCACCTTATATGTGGCCATAGACACTTGTGTAAGTTTTATTCAAAGGTAATCACAGGTCCTCTTCTTTTTTGTTCGTTGAAATTCAGTAGAAATGCATTCCACATTTTGTACAACCTCTGGGCACACATCAAAGCCCTTCCCTTCACACACACAGCATGGGCAGGTATCCCCCTGTGTTCCCCTATCCCTTTTTATAGATGAAATATTGTACGTCTTGAAGATTGTTAGTGTAATGAAATCAGATTGTGAAATGCATCTGCAGCTTGTATCAACACTTCCTAACAGAAACAGCGGGTTAGGACTAAGTTATAACATATCTTTTACGGTCCTGAGACAGCCATCGAATTCCAGTGAAATCTCTTACAAAGGCAATCAAGATGATCAATGGGACTTTTGCCGGCAACATCAAACCTGATTAAATGGTTCTGTGTTAAGAACTGCAAATAAACACATGGAAAAGAGAATAGATTGGAAAACGGAACTATGAAGATAGGGAAAAATCACAGAAAGAAATGATGCCCAGGAAAAAAAAAAAAAAAGGCAGGAGATTAATAATTGACCGGCTGTATATAAGCCAATCCAAAGCAGAGTTTAAAATGCAGACAGCTCACTTTATAGCCTGTAACAGAAACTCCTGTAGAAGCATTTATTCAGAAGAACTCTTATCCGCACATCCTGCTTTAAATATTTTGAGATGAACACAAAGAGGCTGTAATTTGAAACCTTTCAAATCTCCGAGCTGCATGTGTCTGACCATGTGCCTGTTGCTGTGTATATATAGGAAATATAGCATCAAATCATATTTTTACTTGTTAATCCCTTAACAGTTATGTTGCCTGCTGGGTACCCTGACACAGGGAACTTACTTGAGTAAAACGCATTTTGTTTTTCTTGTTTAGGCCAGCATGTTTCCTTGGATAAGTGAATTTGTTGCTGCACACCTGTGAGACAGGGAAACGCATTCTAACAGGTCCCAGCACCCCTGTCTTTCCCAGTGACCTCGGCTGCCTGCGTGTTCGCCTGCCTCGGAAAATGTTCCTGCTGGGTCCAGACACTCCAGCCCGAGGAAGGCCAAAATGGTGGGGGAGTTTTTTGGCCTTTTTTTGTGGTTGTTGTGGGTTTCTGTTTGTTATGTTTTCTGAGGGATTTTTTTTGTAGAGGTTGTTTTTATTTTTAGCTTGATATCGTTTTTAGTAATTGAGGAGGTTGGATCTGACAAAGCTTTTACAACCATTAAAACTTGTCTGCTTTAAGTGCTGACAGCTGTGGAATGTCTCTTAACGAGGAGGGATGCACTCAGGAGTGCCCAGCCTGGAGTCGGTCCGTGCACGCTGGAGATCGGTGGCGCCCCGCGAGTGTTCCCACGGCAGGGTCGGGACAGGAGAGGAGAGGGAAGGAGCAGGGGAAAGGTGAGGTGGAATGCAGGAGGCTGAATTACTGCCGCCCCATCCATTTAAATACATCCGGGGCACCCCGGGGGGACAGGAGGAGAAATTAAGGGCAGCTTGTGGCAGTGAGTGGATGCTCCCATTTGGGTTTTTTGTTTTGTTGGGAGCTTTTTTTGTTTGTTTTTGTTATTTTTCCCCAGGAAGTCGAGGCAGCCCAGGCCCTGGGGAGATGGGCTCAGGACCAGAATTCTCCGCCTGCCCTTTTCTCTCACTCTCTTTTCTCTCTGTGGTCCAGGATAATGCTTTAGAGTCTTGGGGGCTGGAGACAGCCAGAGCTCATCTATTTTCCCGTGGTTAAAACCAACATCAGGCTCTGGGGAGCCCAGAAAGTTTGCTCTGGGAGCGATGACTCCAGGAGGTGCTTCCAGAGGGTCGGGGCTGATCTGGGTGTCCTGGGGCTAGTGTTTTCTCTCTGCCTGACCTCTGCTGCCCTGTTTCTAGGGAATGGGGAAATTCCTCACCTCAACCAGAGACAAAAGCAAACCCTCTTCGTGGTGCCCAGCAGAGTGCAGTGACCCACCCGCTGTGAGGATCATTCAAGAGGTACATCTTTGGAATGAAATGTGGTTTAGTTCTTACTTCATCTTTCTTTAACACCTGATGTCCTTCTATGTCCCTAGTAGCACTTTTTATGGCATGTCATAGTATAGTTGCAGTGTACTATATTGGGATGTGTATGTATAATAGGCATTTTACAAATATAGTTAGTTACAAAATAGTATAGTTACAAAAATAGTTACTTTACAAAAACAAAACACAAAAGCAACAACAAAACTCCACAAACAAACCAAACCCCCAAACAAAAACAAACAAACAAACCCACCAACCCAACAACCAAAGGCGGGAAATGTGTCAACTGAGAAAGAAGATGACTCAGTCTGTGCTCATTAATTGCTCAGAATACTTAAAAATGAGCTGGAAGACCAGGAAAGTTCAGGATCCTGACAAGTGAGGGTTAGATGCTTGGAGGCCAAGGAAACTTGAAGTTCATCAGTTAGCAAGGCCCAGCTGCTTTAGGTACTAAAAGGAGGTTGGGGGGGAAACAAATGCATAACAGGTGGGTAGGAAGAATATCTTCTTGCAGACAAGTGAGGGAAAGAAAGTGGTGAAAAGAGTTTTGCTCTATTTCATTCAAAACTGTGCTCCAGCTGTGGGTGACAGCCTGTTCTCTGTGGGCTGGGTGTAGCCTGGCTTGGGAAGGGGGGGAGGAAGAGCTGGTTTGCAACCCTGCTGTTTTGGGACCTGCTGCAGAAGTCAGAAGACTTGTGTAGGGTTTGATATTCAATATTCATATTGCCGTGTTTTAGCAGGGGTGAGCTCTCTACACACGGCTGCCGTTTTCACAATCTTGTGGATAAGCTGTGTCAGCACAGCCTTTATAAATCCCATTTTTACCAAAGATTTATGATGTAGCTGTAAATGTATGCCCTGGACCGGTATCTTCCGTAGAGAGTTTTAGTGAGAAATCTTATTTTTAGGGGGTTAGTGCATTTATTTTCTATGCCTAAGATACACGATGAAAAATGTAATTTATAATGTGGCATAATAAAAATGGATGATGTTTGAGAGGATAGCAGACTTGCTCCTGTTCCAACACAATATATCTTTTTGGTAACATTTTGATAATGATTTTACACGTGCATTATAGTAGTGTGAGATGTGGTGACAGTGCATCAGGCAATGGAAGGAGCTGCCGTGTCAACCTTGACCTTATTAAAACCACTATGCTTGCATAAAGGAGCTAAGCTGGTCAAAGAGGGAGGAAAGAAACACACATTCAGCAAATATATATGGCTAGATCTTGCTTTTATTTATTCCACTTTAAGTCAGAAAAAAGTGAATTGGAAGCATCGTTGCTGAATTAATACATGTGTGAATGCTCCAAACATTTCAGTGTTCTTTAAAAATTCAACCAGCTTGGGAATAGCTGGGTAGCTCTCCTCCGAGAGCTGAGATACACCACCCCCTGTGCTGCTGTTTGGCAAGACTGTCTATTTTAAAGAGGCAGTCCAATGTTACATCTGTTTTCAGAACAGACTGTAATTCACTATTTGATTCTGTGTGGTATTGCCCTACCTGCTGTAAGGTAAGATTTCACTGTAATCATCACCTTTTTTCCTCCTCATAAATCAAGGTTTCCACACAAAGTGGTGGAAAACAACAAATCTCTATATCTGAATGAACAGGTTCTCCTCTAATTCAGGGACTTTGTGCATTTAAGCTGCTACAGGCACCTACAAAGCAAAAGCCGTGGCAATGACAAATGAAAGCTAGGCTTGTGCCTTTTTGGTGGGCAAAGCTCCTGCCAAGTCAAAGACCAGACATCAAGGCAGAGTTTCATCTGCATCTAGAGGAGTGACTTGGGCTGTGTGAGTACTACTAAAACTAAGAAACTCCTAAGAGGAATTTGCAATCTTGTTTTGGTGAGGGGTTTTCCTTGGTTTTTTTTTTTTTTTTTTGGTTTGTTTTTCCAGGTAAAGAAATTACAGACAAACCAGAGTATAAAAACTTAGTCCTTTAGTGTATAGACACAGTTACCTTTTCAAATCATCATCCCTCTTTGTATTATGCAAGGAGAAATTCTTACATACATTAGCACTTCCCTAGTTTGTTAGTAAATGTCTGTACGAATTGGACCTGAAATCCTATACTGGCCCACATCAGAATAGTAAGATTTCAGGTTACAGCATTTCTCAGGTGAGGGTTATAACATGAGTTTTCGAACCCTTTGCAGAAGTGAAAAAACCAAACCCCAACTATTAGTCAACAAATAAATTACTTCAGGTTTTATGATGTTCTTTCCAACTCCTCTGGTGTAAGGTCCTCAAGTTTGCTTCCTTCCTCTCTTTGATAGTCCATCTAAGTAGAAGCAAGGAAAAAGGGACATCACCTTTTGGATAAAACTCCCCCCAACAGTTTTGGACAGAGCATAAACAAGAAATTTGGTCTTTATCTGCTCATGGTATTTGAATGATGTTTCCAAAACACATGCTACTATGATTTCTGTGATTAGCTGAAAGAGAAGCAACTTCAGTCTGAATTGTCAATGTCTACTTCAGATTGCTAAAATTCTGCTGTTTAGAACTTGCTTGAAGTCTACTGATAGCTTAGGCTTATATGCAAATAACCATTTTTTTTAATCTGCCCCTGATTGCTATAATCTGTCATGAAGAGAAAAGTAGGAACAACATTTTAAAGCAGGTGATGGCAGTGCAGGATGTGAGCAGGAAGCAGATGCCTTCTGAGGGTAACTTTTGTTATTTAGAAATACCTATGTTTCATAGGAAAAGCAGTAGAGGAGAGCAAGTACTTGGTGCTAGAGGTGGGAAAAAGTAGACCACTTCATCTTCAGGATGAAGGCTTTTGCTTCTCTGGTGTGGTGAAAGCTAGTAGTTTGGAAGATGGGGGTTTAAAACCTTTCATGAATCCTTGCCTCTGCAGAAGTAAAGTCTTCCTTCAGGACTGGTCCAATGCATGGAACACACATGCCCAAGAACTGGGGAGTGATGCTTACTACCTTCCACCTCAGGGCCCAATCGCTTTTCTGACTTGCTGATACAAAAAATGTTTAGTCAAAGCATCTAATCTCATGCCCACTGCTGTAACAAAAATGAAACAGGAGAGAGCTGCAGAAACATGAAAATCTAGGCAGGAGGAAAAAAAAAACATCTCCTGAGTGGCTGGGATGAGAGTAAGCGAGCGCATTAACCCCATGGTTCTCATTACTTGCACTGCTTTATGTACCCCCTCGAGAGGCACCTGGATGCTCCAGCACTGAGCACCCAAAAAGAAAGGAGAGGTCCCACCAAGCCATGGATACGAACAGGGGGTGAGGGGTGTGCGCTCTTCTTGTGTGCTGCCAGGAGCTTGGAGAAGGACGAGCTGTCAAGCAGGAGTATGAGTTTGCTCTGGGTGAACATGGTGGTTTTATTATCATAAACTCAGCTGGTAACAGAGGAAGTCTGGGGCAAGTGTGGCTTTTCATAACTGCAAGGGAGAGTCCTGAGAGAAGGTGGTGGGTGTTCAGGCTCAGTCTGTCAGCCAAAGTGAGTATGGGTGGTTTGGGTTTGCAGTTTCTGGAAACCATTAGCACAACAAAACAAAACACTGACTCAGTGAGGTGAAGCAAA
>JAWWLV010000144.1:14476356-14527193 GCA_035041135.1 Platyrinchus mystaceus
TGGGTGGTTTGGGTTTGCAGTTTCTGGAAACCATTAGCACAACAAAACAAAACACTGACTCAGTGAGGTGAAGCAAATATACATTTCAGCACTTACTCAACAGTTATTTTTCATCCCTGCATTTAGCTAATGCAGTCCAGGAATTTCATTTTTTCCCCATTTGGAATTGAATTGAACCAAGATTTTAATTCCATTTATTTCAAGATCATGCTCCAGAAAACCCTAAACAAAAAATGCTGTGGTTAGCGACAGACAAACAATGTATTCAGGTCTTAGAAAGCAGCCACTGAGAGCTGACTGCAGTTTGAAGTTTCTTGCTGGCTCCAGGTTTTGGAAAGTTCAGACTATGTAGGCCCAGCTGCCATCCAGCCTGGTAACTTCCACAAACTCACCTTTCCTGTTCTTAGTCCATCTTTACTCCATGTTCAGCGAGAGTTTGATTGCAAACAGCTGAGATCAGATACTAATTCCCTATGTAGGGTTTGCTGGAGCCTTATGTCCTGTTGGTCTTGGAGTAAATTGAATATAGGAGATTTGGCAGTAGGTGGACTTGACCATTTTTATTTCCATAAGAAGCTGAGCAACGCATGTCAGTGCAGGACAATCCCTCTTAGTTATTTTAAATCAACGAGCTGCTTGGTTAATAACCAGGATGGCACATGAGCATGAGGCTGCCTGCTCTTTTCCAGGCAGGAGTGGGTCCTGGCAGGCTCTGCCCACTCCTGGCCCCTGGGCATGGCAGGGGCTCAGCTGTGGGATGGTGCTGTGAGCTGTGAGCTCCTCGGAGTGGCTGCTGTCCTCTGGTACATATTTATGTGTTGAGAAGAACAACACTGCTTGCTTCTGGCTGGGGTCTTCAGAGGCCACTACGACACCAATAAGTAAAAGTTAATTGCAAATTTATTTCCACATAGCAATAAGGGAAAAACACTTGGGGCCAGTTTCCGTTAAAGAAAAGGGGGGAAAAGCCTGTTCTACACCCATTTGATTAACCTGTGTTGTTAATCACTGCCAGGTTTATGAACCTCTATTATAAACTTGTTACTCTAAGGGGTTTCAGTTCTGTGATTGAAAAACAGCTTTAGGGCCTGGGTAGGTAAGAGTAGCGAGAAGTACAAGTAGCAGCACTGAGCCTTTGAAGAGGTGTATAAATAATTAGCAACATATTTCATGTGGACTCTTTCGTCAAGATACACTGTCAGACCTGGGATTTTATCAGAACATGACAAAAATGTAGAAAGAGCACTACGTTTATTCCAGCATAACAGTGTTGATATCTAAAATAATTTGGGGTATTAGAAGCTATTTTAGATCACAGTTAAGAGCACTGCACTGCTGAACTGTGGTATCTGCTGAAGTTTCTTCAGAAAGAAGAAGATGTCTGAGAGGTTCTTTACACTCTCATGTCTTTTGAATTTTTTGATCCTTATTTCATGGTTGCGAAACATACAACACAAGCGAAAACCTGAAGTGCATCTTAATAAATCAAAGTGATGAATAAATAGTAGCCCATGTAACTTCTGAAGGCAGAGGGTAATATGGCAGGTAAAAGAGAAAACAAAGGTAGGAAAATCTCAAAACACTCTGGGGTGGGGATGTGTGAGGGGGAAAAACGCCCCCAAAAACAACCTCTAGGACATACCCTACCATATACGCCCTGTGGCAGAGGGGTTGGAACCAGATGATCTTCAAGGTTCCCTTTCCACCTAAACCATTCTATGGTGCCCATGTATCTCATTAAAAGTGACAGAAACTTTGATCTTCTTAGAAAACAAGCACAAATCCTAATGAAAATTTCGTATCTGGAAGCTAAAGACACTGCAAATGTCTTAATCATGTTTTGGTTTAACATCATTCCAGTTGGTTTAGGTTTGCTGTTTATTTTATTGGGGTTTTTTACCTGTTTTTGTGGAAAAATGGTTTGCTTTTTAGGGCAATTAGTTCCTTTTTCCCATTTTCAAACACTAATCCTGATCTCTGGGGACAAGCTCTACCTCTTGTATATGGCTTTTCTCATTCCCACCTGGGGGAGGAGCTCAGTGAGCTTCAGTGTGAGTTTTGTCCAACAAAGAATTCATTTCAGCCTCAGCATAACCCAGTGCTGGCTGATGTGTGTGGAACTCCAATGAGAAACCCATGCACTCAAATGCAGAGGTTATTTTAGCAGAAGTGTGTCGGTCTCTGCTACTTTCAGAAATGCTAATGGGACTTCAGTGAGGTCAGGACTTGGTCAAATTTGGAAACTATAGCAAGGATTAAGTTCAATTGTTTAGAGCATTTTCTCTATTAACCTGAACAGAATCAAGATTTCACTCTTCACCTTTTCTAGCAAGGCTTTCTGTCCAGCTTTGAAGTCTGGAAGAATAAATCAAATTCTAAATGTGACTTCATTTTGCCTCCAGTTCAAATGTTTGGGCTGAGTGGTGGTAATCTAAGTGCAAGACCACAGGTCAGTGAATTTCTAAGTCGTATCCATGAGGCATTTTCTGCCCCTTCTACTTACATTAGGAATTGCACAGACTGTTTAAATAACGACTATAGGGTTTTTTTTTTCAAACAGCTTTAACACTTGTGTGCATTTGTGTTTTAAGAGACTAGCACTCAACTAACTTTAAGCTGTATTTGTTGTGCTTGTCAAATAATTTTAAAGGAATATGCTGTGTTATTCAAACCACTGTTCTCTATTTGCATAAGATGTGATGTGAAGTGCAGTGGGGTCTCTGCAGAATAGAACATGCAGTGAAATGAGAAGTTGCAGCTGATAAGTGGAAGGAGATAGCACCACACCTAATCCTCCCAGGGTTGGCTTGGCAGCAAATGAGCTCTCAGAGAAAAACCACATGGCTGAACTGGACCTGATGGGTGACTGCAGTCAGTGTGCAGCTGCTCCCTCCCACTGCAAGATGACCAGTGTTTGCCCACCCAAAAAACTGCAGGATTTACATTTTGTCACAAACCTAGTGAACTTGGTGGCCACGTCCTAGCTGCAATTCTGCACTGGTGCAGTTGTTACTCCTCTGCAAAATGCTATCTAAGTTAGCCTTTCTTACTATATAAATTTTCATTTCCATTCTTGATAAGAGTATACTACTATTTTTTTTTTTACATCTTTGTCTCTGAACTTGTCTTTGCTACTCAAATAGGAAGCTGTGTGCAAAAGACTAATGCTTAGGCACCAGGCAAAATACCCATATAAATACAAAGCCAGTCCTTCTTCCTTAATGAAGCTCATTCTTCCCAACTTGGTTTTAACCTGGAAGAAATGCTATACAAATCCATAGGCAAGGTAAGCAATGGAAAAAGCAGGTCTGTGTTTTTCGGGGGGTTTTTTGTCTACCTTCAAACTCTTCTGGTGTCTGCTGGAAGCTGACACTAACCTGAGTATTTCATATTCCACAGTCAGACTGACTTATTTGGTAGTCATCATCTCTGTGGCGAGTTTGAGTTTTATTTTCAGAGTAGCCCATAGGGCAGGAATTACACTTGACAAGTGAGTGGAAACAGTGCCACTCAGCTATTACTTTTTAATCTGCTACCCAGTAAAATGAGCCTTTTAAGTGCCTGACTTGCAGGAGGTCATCATTAGTCTGCCAAGGCATTTCTTTATTGCCATCTTCTATAAATGTATTTGATATGGCAACTCCTAGTTATGTTGTTTTGAACAGACAAGACGTACTGTTTATGAAAACAGACTTCTTGAAAGCAAGCTGTGGTGGTGGGTAAAGGAGGAGAGGTTGTTTACAATATTTTAAGCCAAACAGTTCCTTTGGCAGGAGGTTTTCTGTAACAAGTGAGAACAACAAGAATTAGCTCTCTCAGCACTTCAGCAAGCAGAGGTTTTTGTCTGTAATGAGAAGAATGAGACTTGCTTGACACAAACTACAAAACAACACAGGAAAGATGAAGAAGGAGGGCAGAAACACATGACTGAAGGTGAGGAGAAACAACTTTGTTCTGCTGTGAATTCAAGATTCTTGCTCATTATAATGTATAATTATAGCTGGCATCATTCCAGAGGAGGGGTTGAAAGAAGTTGGGTCTTGCCAACTGTGCTAAATCCTGTTGAGGAACTGACCACAGCAGCATCTTACCTGGGTTTGTATAATCTAAATGATTCCCATTTTATTCTTCTGTACCAGGTCCTTCTTTATGCAGAAATGCAAATTCTCTTTGGACTCCTGAGATTTGAAAACTGATTAGAATTTTTATGTTCCTTCGTTAAGGGTAAAAATAGGCTATCCCAAGATAGACAGCCCCCCAAATTATATACTGATCTGAGAAAATGGGAATAGCTTACTTTTGTCATTAAATGAATAACTACTTTCATCAACCAATGCCAATGATCTGGCTGTGCCTCTTCTGAAATTTTGTTGTCTTTCTGAAATATTTTGGCAGTTTAGTGATAAATTTACTGGCACCAGATTCTATTTACTTGCAGTAGTATATTCATCCATGCGTCATTAAAAAGCAAATCTTCAGTTTGCTCTCTGCATCTGGGATGTGACTGAGAACAGCAGAGAGATCTGGCTATCCTAATTTCCTCTGCAGTCCTCCCAGGGAGCAGAGCTTTAACTCGGTGAAGAGATGGGGATGAAGTTTGGCTGATTGAATGTGTCTGGGTAGATACAAGTCTTTGCAGCCTTTAGGGCATGGTTTCTGCTTTTAGAAAAAATGATGGTGATTTTAGAAAAAATACTGTAGGACAAATGGAATATTTACTGATTTCAACTCAGGGTGGTTTTTGGTGACCAGATATTCTCTGTATAATGAAATTGTAAGGCTCCTATTCTTTTTGTTTTCTTTTTTCCCCACTCTTTTCTTTGAGAGAAATTGCAAGGCTGGTTTGCATTTCTGGAGTCCTTCTGCTTTGCCACCAGTAAATTATATCATCTAAGCAGTGGTGACTGCATAGATGACTCTGGACCTTGGTTTCCTGGCTCTGAGATACTTGTCCATTTGGTGGTGTGGGGACAATGATTGATTTTCTTCTGGTCTGGTTCCCAAAGGCTCATCACACCTCACATATCCTAGTTACATTGACACTGTTCTTCTCTTTCTGAGGTCGTCTAACAGCCTCAAGAGTGGAGTATTCACTTTGTCACTTGCTTTTCCCCACTCTTGTTGGGTGTTTGATGGCAGCTGTCTCAGCTTTGCTGCCCTCCTTGCTGTAGTGCATCATGTGTATGTGCTGCTTCAGGGCACTGAAAGCGTGGGGCAGGAAATTGGTGAAGTAGCCTGGCTGGAGAGGGATAGAGAGGGAGAAGCTAAGGCTCTGTATAGAGGAACAAGTGATCTTCTGTAATGGAACATGATCTCTTTGTATGGCAAGGTGATCTGCTTAGTGGATGAGGGAAAGGCTGTGGATGTTGTCTACCTGGATTTTAGTAAAGCCTTTGACACTGTTTTTATCAGTCAGTTTGCAGATGACAGAGTTGGGCAGGAGGGTAGAAAGGCTCCACAGAGGGATCTGGACAGGCTGAACTGATGGCCCAAGCCCAGTTGTATGAAGTTCAACAAGGCAATATGCCAGCTCCTCCTTTGGGCCACAACAACCCCATGCAGCACTTCAGGCTCAAGGAAGAGTGGCTGGAAAGTGGCCCAGCAGAAGAGGACCTGGGGCTGCTGGTTAACAGCAGTCGACCATGAGCCAGTGTGTGCCCAGATGACTAAGAAGGCCAGTGGCACCCTGGCTTGTATCAGCAATAATGTGGCCAGCAGGACCAGGGCAGTGATTGTCCCCCTGTTCACCTCAAGTGCTGTGTCCTGTTCTGGGTCCTGCACTACAAGAAAGACATTGAGGTGCTGGAGCATGTCCAGAGAAGGGCAATGGAGCTGGGGAAGGGTCTGGAGCAAAACTCTGATGAGGAGCAGCTGAGGGAGCTGGGGATGTTTAGCCTGGAGAAAAGGAGGCTCAGGGGGGACCTTATTACCCTCTACAACTACCTGGAAGGAGGTCAGTCTCTTCTCTCAAGTAACAAGTGATAAGGCAAGAGAAAATGGCCTCAAGTTACACAAGAGGAGGTTTAAATTAGATATTGGGAAAAATTTCTTCACCAAAAGGGCTGTCAGGCATTGGAACAGGCTGCCCAGAGAAGTGGTGAAGTCACCATCCCTGAAGGTATTAAGAAGACGTGTAGATGTGGCACTTGGGGACATGGTTTAGCAGTGGTCTCGGCGGTGCTGGGTTAACAGTTGGACTCGATGATCTTAGAGGCCTTTTCCAACCTAAAAGATTCTATGATTCTAAGTCTTATCTATGCAGCTTTCCTTCTGTTTGGACACGACTGTGCTATGCTTATTAATATTTCATTTGTATTGCACATACACACTGCTAAGAATGGTGCTTATCTATTCATAGAAAGGCATTAATAACTGATACTGTATGTAACTAGGAGTTTCCAGAACCTTATTACAAAAATGGTTCTTTTTGCCCAATTCCACTCCAGTGCTAGAAGCTCTACCTGCTTATGCTTATTTTATCCCATGATTTTTTGGTTATGTAATGAAAATAGCTAAGAAAAGCAAGATGTTTTAGGATGTAAGAGCAATTAAATAATTCTTACAAAAGAGTTTAAGAATAATTATTTGGGTCTATTTATTCCCTTTATTTCCTGTTGGCAATGCTAATTTCTTCACTAGAGATGTCTGGGGGAAGTAAAAATGTGTGTTAAAGCCAAAGGGTTGTAAATTTCACTGCATTTTACCTACAGTCTTTGGTTTAGACCCTGGTCTGTTATGAAGCCATAAAACAGGGTTAATGTGATTGTAATAAGAAATGCGAAACAAGGTTAGGTCTGCTAAGCAAGAAAATGAGAATTATGTCAAACTAAAAGTTTGTGGGGTTACTCCTAGTTATATCAGGCAAGCAGAAAACTATGCACATCATTTGTCAGTATGTGGATATATATATAAAAAAGAAGTTATGAGGTTATGTATTATCTACTGAACTTTATTTTTTTGTCTATATGATAAAAGATTTATTAAAATCAGAAAGAGGAAAATTAACCAATTTTTTTTTTTTTTTTGCTACAATAACAATTTCAGATCTATGGCGTCACTTTAAAAATGGGGTATGTTTGTTTGTTTGTTTGTTTGTTTATTTTTTCTACTCAGCACTGGTATGAACTGTAATTAAACCAGGTACCCATATGTTTACATAGAAAGACAAATGGTCTGTTTATTTTAGCAGCTGCTTAACAAGCCACCAGCACAATCAATTAGATTAATCCCAGGAAATAAAACTTGAAATAAAGATGATATCTGAAATCATTTTTATTCATGGTTAGAGACCATGCAGATTCTTTTGACAAGTTGAAAAATCTTATGGGTGATGTTGAAAACTTCAATGTACAAGTGCTAATTCAATTTGAGGGTAAAAAACCCCTGTCTTGATAGAATGGTTTCTGTAGAGATATTACCAGAATAGCAAACCCCCAAGCAATACAAAGGCAGCCTGAGTATTGTATGCTCATTACCTGAATTTTCAAACACTTAACAACTGTGAGAAGTATGAATATGCAAAGCTTCCAGACTCTGACCAACATTTTTCTCATTCTTTTCTATTCCTGGAGTGAAAAGCCAGTGGTTTATGTCATTGCATATATATAACTGCCATTAACTCAATTTAAAGTTGCATATGATATAAGGTCATAGGTCTCTAACTCAGCAGAGCATTTAAGTAAATCAGGCTCTTCACCAGCTGCAAGCCCCTTAAATATGTGTGTGAGTGCTCTGTTGAACTGGGGCTAAATTTTCAGCTCTTGTATCTTCACAGCTGCTATGCAGAGGAGATAAAAGTTGGACCTTGCACAGACAGTGCAATATTAAGAATTTATTAAATTGCAACTGTGGAGATTGAAGTATTAAAATGAGAATGAATCCTTGCCTTTAATGGTAAGGATCCTAAACAATCATCTTCATCTCTAGAAGGAAAGACATATAAAAGAGAGACTTACAATGAATGTCTTATATGAGGGAATGGTTTGAATAAGAATTGCCATCCCATGTGGAAGACCCCTTGACCTCCGTGAGGATTTCAGGGACTTAGTGCCAGGTTGAGTCTAAAGGCTGCAAAGGCAGTGTTAATTTGCCTAATTTTAAGTTCTGAGCCAGATCCTGCAAGGTCTTGTTTTCATATATAGTCCATTATGTCTGAATATTTCCTGGCAGCATTTTATGACAGATAACATTATCAGCCCTAATGTTTTAACTGGAGATGTGAAATACCACAAAGTGCACATCACAGTTACACTGGCATTGTTGCCTGACCCTTTTCTTTTGCTTTTTCTCTCAGTGCCACCAAATATTGATAGACAAAAACCCCCTGAGATATTTGTGCAAGACTTGGGATCTTGTGCTTACTGATGAATGCTCAAAGCTTTGACATCTAATCTTGAACGAGACAGTAAAAACTAAGAGTCCTTTTTTTTACAAGCTAAGATCATGTTTCTATAAATAAAGGACACCAGTCTCTGCAGGTTAAGGCTAACAGGTCAATAACAAATCTGTTTATATTAGATTGTCTGTTAAATATGAGAAAAACATGTTTTAAAAATAAAAAGCTCTACTGCTTATAACACTGAAGAATGCCACTAAAAAAAAAAAAAGGCAGTTGATGTGCAATGAATGCTTTTATCTTTTACAAGCCAAATTTTTACTCAGTACAGGCACTAAAGGATTTATTCTGTGCGTTTTCTTCCAAGATACTTGTAGTCTTTTTCCTCCTTGCTAACTCTTGCTGATGCTGTTTGCAAGTGACTTCTCAGCTGCTTGAGTCCCTTGATCATAGAATTATTTAGGCTGGAAAAGACCTCTAAGATCATCGAGTCCAACTGTTAACCCAGCACTGCCAAGTTCACCACTAAATCATGTCCCCAAGTGCCACATCTACATGTCTTTTAAATATCTCCAGGGATGGTGACTTCACCACTTCCCTGGGCAGCCTGTTCCAATGCTTTTGGTGAAGAAATTTTTCCTAATACCCAAATGAAAAGTCCCCTGACACCACCTAAGGCTATTTCCTCTTATGTTATTACTTGCTACCTGGGAGAAGAGACTGATCCCCACCTTGTTGCAACCTCCTTTCAGGTATTTGTAGAGAGTGGCAAGTAGAAAAATATTCTAGGTTATGACAAACATGTTGAGATTCCAAGCAAAGAGCTGGGAATGTTTGTGCTTGCTCCAGGCTCCCAAAGTCACAGTGCTGTGATGGGGCCTGTTGGAGTATGTGTTTCTACCTTCTCTTCAGTCTGAATGCTCCTTCTGTTATCTTTCTGCAAAAACCAAGTGGCCAGTCGAGCACCACTGGGTTGTGTTTCAGTATGGAGATAGGTGGTGATGTGCCCTGGGAGCTGGAAAATGCTTCACAGTCCTTAGCGTATGCTAAATTACAGCAGAGGAGTGGAGGGGGAATGTCACTGCAGTCTGGAAATGTGGCTGGGATTTGAAATGAGACTTGCTAAAAGCACAGCTGCTCGCCTGTTCATCAGTGTCTCCACAGTGAATTTTCTCAGTGGATAAATTTTCTGCTGAAATTTTTCATGTCTCCATTTTTTCTATTTAAAATGTGAAGATGAGTTCAAGTTTCTGCTTAAATATTGTCAAAAAATGTGTCCACCTTCTTTCCCACTGTAAATGTGTAATACTATAGGTACCAGCTGACACATGTATTATATACGTTTAACTGAGCTCAAGAAATTAGTTTATGATGAAAGTAACCTGGTGGGCTTTAGACCACTAAATCATTTGTAAAATAAGCATCTTGTGAAAGAAGAGATAAGCATAGGGAAGGAATTGTGTCACTTTTATGTACCCAATGTTCAGAGCACGACTCAGTCTTAACTATGGAGAGCACTGTCAACTATGGACTGGGGTTTAAGGTTTTAGCTGCTGTGTGGCTTCCTAGCTAAGAATTGACAAGTAAATTGAGTAGTAATCAATATGCTGCTGCTTCCTGGAGCTGTACACATTTCCTAATAATCCATTCAAAATTCTGTTTTGCTGTTATTGCTAAAGATGGTCAGAGAAGAAGGGATTTGTGAGACTAAATTTTGGTTTAGACTCTGCTATGTCTGACTTGTGCAAAATGATGTTACTTGGTGTTAACTCCGTAGGTTTCCTTTTGCATAAGAAGGCTGGCTCTGTATTTTGGAATGCTGAATAGAAAATTAAAAATGCAGGCCAGTCTTCGGGAACATTTTACTTACTGTTTTAATAAACTTTTGTTTATGCCTAGAGGTGCCATTAAATTACCAGCCAGACATTAATATACAGTACACAAGGGATCTTGTATATAAGAAATGATTATTACTGCGTGACTCAGATGGAGCTTGCTATACACACAGATAGCTGCTGGACGGAAGGTGAAAAGTGAATAAATATCTCTGGAATAAAAAAGTGACTATCTCTGGATAAAGAGTGGTGGTACTTAGGCGGTGAATGTGTCAGCTGGTCAGTCGTATTTAGAAGAAAGCTATTCTTCCAGAGCAGAAGGGTTATTCAAGGGGACAGTGGTCTGTCATGGCACAAACACCTCTGCTTGCTTTCAAAAATGGTAGAAGGCAAGCACGTGGTGTTGATGATGCTGGAGCCAAAGGTATGAAGCATTTCCAAGCCAAGTATTGTTCTGGACCTCCTTAAACAAGAAGTCTTTTTACATCACTGAAGTATCTGCTTCGGCCGCTGATTCTGAGTGTGTAGGTATGCTGGAAATGGTTAATTCCAAACACGGCTTGCTTTCCAAGCTACTGAGTCCACAGTGAGAACAGCACCTAAGGAACCAAAGACTGCAAGAACAAGCTGGAGTAAACACGGGCCAAGGACACCGCTCTGGAAAGCATCTGAGTAACAGGGTGGAGAGGTAAAATCAGAAAGATGTGTTTTGCTGAAGGTCTTGTGATTGCATGGTTCTACAGACAGGTACGACTTCAAATGTGAGATTGCAGGAGTTTGTAAGGAGATTGTAAGTTCATCCAGAAGGAAGAAATTCAAAATCCCTCCAGCTCCTGAAAAAATGTATGCCAATTAATTCTGAACTGGGATTTTCCTTTACATTTGATCTACTTAAGAATGCACCACAAGGAAAACTTCCTATGAGGAAAGCTTATAAATGCTCTCAGGGAAAAGGCACCATCGTAACTCTCCCACTTCCTAAAGGGATCAGGGTAGAACTCTGTTTAATGCACATCCTCTAAAGGAAATATAAGGCCCTACCTAATACAGCCTCTTTAGGTTCTGCTGAAAAAAACCCAACCGGATGATCCCTCTCCATCTCTGCTCTGTTTTTAACTTCCCTACTGTGCTTGCTGACTGACTTGTACCCACCAAAAAAACCCCCGAAAAATTAGTTCCTTCCCTTATTTACTACAGCACAAGGCTCTGGCGTTAAAGCCACACATATGGAATGAAATGGGGGAGATTGGATGAGACCTGTGAAATGAACAATACAAAATTGCTCTAAGATGACTTGTGTGGTACGAGCTGGATAGATGGCAGGCAGGGAACAGTGCTGCTTGGAAACCTTTGTGAAACCTGATTGTGTTGCAGGGATATTTCAATTTCACAAAAGAATAACTCTTTGCTTTCCTCGAGAACAAGAAAGAGAAGGCAGAATGTCCCGGTAAAGGCAAGGGGCAGATGCTGGACAGGCAAGAAGGCAGGAGTAAGAGGGTTCAGCAACTGTGTTGGCTGTGTCAAAAAAGCAAGTGGTGGGCATCTGAGTGCTAGGTGTGACAGAGGTGCAGAAGTCTTACCTCCTGATTAGTGAGGCCATAGTAAGGGAAAAGAATTCACAGTGGAAGGAGAGCAGCATGACAGTAGGCTTGAATGGAAAAGGCTTTCTCTTCAGGCTATGTCCCTTATGGTGCTGTTTACCTTGGGATAGTAAGTACCCCAAAACTCTTATCTCAGCATCACTTTAATCCTCTGCTCCTGTGCCATCTCCTTCTCTTTGTTTAAATAAGCAGTTTGGGCTGGACGCTTCTGGAATAACAACTGCATCCAAAACTTTCATAAGATAGTGCTGACTTCATGATTTGTATTTGATTACTCCCAAAAAATGAGGCAGTCATGTTTTCCTTCTGTTTGATGGTTGGAGGGGCTGTATTTGTTTCTGTAGTTTTGTTTTTCATTTATGTCATTATTTGCCAGCAAAACACAATTGTGTCTTTTGTTTTAGTTCAGCTTTATTCCCTTGTCCTTGTGTGATACTGTTTTAGGCACAATGCGTCCCAGTTTTTTTAATACTTCATTACTTATTAATGCTGCAGAGTTGTCAGCATCCTCATTTTTTATGTATTGACAGATATAATATCTGATTCGTTATTAGTTTGCTTTTAAAGGATTTATTCCTCTCTGGCTATATTTTTCCTAATTATTTAATGTATTTCCAAACAGCTCATCTCCCTTCCTGACTCCACTTTTTTTTTTTCTGTTGCATCTGCTTTCACATTTGACGTTTTTTCACTTAAATGTGAACATGATCAACATCAGACATATCAAGATCTCATCTTATGCCTCTCTAGGAGAGGACTTGTGGGGATGTCAGCAGGAGATGGAGGAGTAGTTTGACTCAGTTCTGCCAGCAGGAATCTCCTGACAGCTTTGGCCTGGTGGGCCCCATTCGTACGGAATCACCAATGGTTTTAATCACTGCAGCTGGTACTAATGAGGGCCACATTAAAGTGAGGTCCATTATATGTATATGCACTATGGTTACTTGATTGCAGTGTAAACATGCCAGGGTTTATGCCTGCACAGTGCCTGGTGTGAAGAAGCATTGCAGTCTGATCAAGATCTCTGAATTCTGCCCTGGTATAAACAATTGAAGAAAAAAGAATAAAAGAAGAATATCCCGATTTCAGCACTGTAAAGGGGCCTAGTGCCACAAGGATGGTGGGAACATGCACCTTACTCTCAGGACTGTCACATGCAGCACTTGGAAACGCTTCTGTTCCTGCAGGAGCAGTTCCTACTCCATTTTAAATCAAGAGGCCAGACAGGCTGGGATCAAAAACTAGATTTGTAAATACTGTGAAATTTACTTCAATGCAGGTAAATGATGGCACTGTCAAGTTATATGATTGTAAGATCCCCTATTTCCCTGCATTTTTGGAAAGGTCTGGCTTACTGAGGAAAGAGCAGGCAAAACCTTTCTAAATCGGTACCCTAGTATGTATAATATGAGGGTTGGTCTCCATCCTGCAGGGGAAATTGGGATGGCTGGGAGGAACTGAATGGTCAGGCTGTAAGTAATGAACAAGTTTTGATGTTCAAAATAGTCACCAGAAGTCAATGTGCCAGGCTAAGCACAAGGGATGTGTCTACACTTGCACCTTTCTATTGCACATCACACTCATCCTAAGACTGAAACTGTCTCCCAACTGACCAAACAGGTCAGAGCTCTGTCTGTGGGATGCACTTTGCTTTTCTCCAGACTGATGGAGAGTTGGGTCCTGACCTGTGGTGAAGACAGGACACAGCGTTGACATGCAAAGATCCAAGAGGTATGAAGCAACAGGTGCCACAGTATTGAAGTCAAACCCACAAATCTAAGAAAGTCTAAAGTCTCCTCTGGCATTCCCCCGCAGGGAAGCTACTGAATTTGCCTTGTTTCTTTGAACCTTTAAACTCTTTGGTAATATTAAAATCAAATGGGACACACACAAGAGAAATAGGGCTCTACCTTCCATCCAGCTAAGAAAACACAAAATTTGGAGCATGGGGTGTCCTTCCTCTTGGACACACCCTGCTACCCCTTCTTCTAGAAAATAAGGTTCAAGTTTTTAAAACCCAGCTTTCAGCAACCTTAAGATAAACCTTCTAGTAATTGATTTCTCTGATGGCTACTCCTTCCGAGCTTGACCTTTGTGACAGGTACCACAGCTGGGATGACTGCTCTCCTCTTTCTGCTTTCTCTGATTTGCGTGCTTCCCCCATTAGGAGGGGTTAATTACTCTGAAACCATCGTAAAGAGTTTGCATCTGCACACAGGTGCATACACACCCAGGAATAAATCTGCTGCTTCTCCCCTGTAAAAATACAGCACAGGTTTTTGCACTGAAACTGCTCATGTTGTAGGTGTTTTGGTATGATTATTGTAATATAAGAAAGTTATTTTTGTAACTGTAAAGAGAAAAATATGCAAAAGTATCCCCATGTTTTCTCTGAAGTCTCTTATTGAACAGGTTAAATCCAGTTGTTCACCATAAAATCATTCAGAGAAGCTATTTCCTGTTCCCACTTTCATTTTTCAGGTTTAAATAAGTACAGCTTTTCATGGTTTTAAAAATAATTCTTTTGTCTTGTGTTTTTGAATTGCAGTTAAAGAAGCCCATAATTTGTATCAAGTGCACAGCTTTATTATACCAATTGCCTTTTTTTTTGTTTGTTTAATGCAACCTTCTGAATACATTATAGCCTTGCTGTCTACTGGGAAACCACATTTCTGCAAAAAAGGTGCAAAACATGAACGTTTCCCTAAATCTATATGGTCTCTTGGCAGTCTAGGGGAAGAAGGCAAGAGAATATCATGAGTGGAGCATCAGTAAGCCAGGTTCCATTTCTGTGTAAGAACAAGCAGGTTCTAGGAAAGGGATCAGCAGAGTCCCCATTTGTTGTTTTTTAAATTTTCTTCTTAATGACTAAGATTATCACATGAAAATGTCACACTGGGCTCTTAAGTAAAAGAAAAATTGTTTATTTGTTGAATACTTAAATACATAAGTTTATTACAAGTTTTAAAAAAAAAGTATTATGCATTTAAGAACTGAGAAAAAAATGCATTTAAAGTCTCTGGGAAAAAAAAATCACACCATTATAGAGATAAAAACAAATATTCATGAAACTTTTTACTATCTCATAGCTTCTATTTAGAAAAGCATACCTATAGGTGTGTTTAAAATCCATTAAGGGCTGTTCTAAATTGAACTTGTACATAACTCCTACTACTGCATTATGCTAATGGTAGTGAGTCCTGCAGCTGGCAATACTCAAGCACTCAAAGACATTCAATAATATTCAGTAGCAACAACCAAAAGATCTCTTGCAGGTGCCTGAAGCAGTATAAGCACCCAGGCCAAGACAGAATAAAGACCTGTGAACACCTCTTCCATGAGGAAATCCAGCTAATGGGATTGGTATAGCAATCTCTTCAAGAGCCTGAGAAAATCTGAGATCATGCCACTAAGTGCTTGTGAGAAATATAAATGTGTTGTAAACCGTCTCCCATATATTTCCACTTTTTCTCCTCAACTTTCCTATTTATAATTAACACCTCTCTTTATCTTGTTCATTCTGAATATCTTTGTTCTTTTCAAGTTAAATTATTTAACACTATCTCTTCCTCTCGTTTAAGCTCCCTTTATCTCATGATCCCCTCTCCTTTATATTAAAATCTCTTCTGTCTAAATGCATAATTAGATGACACCTGCTACCAGGGAACTTAAAAATCCTGGCACATTCCCTAAAATAACTGTGCAGCTATTAGGCAGCAAGGTACATTGTGCAGGTAAGAGGCTGGGTACACAATAAAAATGGGCTCCATATGACACAAAGGGGAGCCGATGTCTCGGCATCACTTACAAACTACACCAGACTGATTCTTCGTTTCTGTGAAGCCCAGAAATGTCCAGTCCACTTCTGCATCTTTGCAGACATGAAAACAGTCGCTGTTCGCATAAACAGCCCTGTTGGTTTCAACAGATTACCTGAGGATTTGGTGTCACGTAGCTACGTGTGTCATGAAGCTTTTGTATTATGCAGAAGGAAGCACAAGGGCCTTTGGAGGCAGGAAAGCATCTGGAAGCCCCGAGGTATGTTTGCAGTTGAACAAAAATGAAAACTTGATCATGTGAAATCAGAGGGAAGCTAAATTCTCATTCCCTACTATATCTTAAGCCACGGCTAAATATACCCTAAAATGTTTTTGTACAATTTAATGGAGAATACACATACACATGTGCCAGGCCATTCCAGGATCTGGTCAAGTCCCAGTGGCTAATTAGAATATGTATATTTGTATGGGAACCTAATGAGGAATGTGAAATGTTGCAGGATGTTGTTTTGGATGACACTGAATTGTCTCTCTCTAATACTGAGCAAATGCCTCAGAATGGATGATAAATTCCCTTATAGCAACAGTGACGCTGTCTTGCAGACAGATTTAGGATGTGTGAGAGTCTTGCCAATTATAAAATTCTTTCTTCCTGCTCTCCTCTGGTAGGACACAGCAGGGCTTTCGGAGTGCTCTGTTATTTAAAAGCAGGAACAATTTCATCTGCTTAATCTAAGAGACCTACATGCTTGCCACAATAATAGCAGAACATCTTTTAAACAAAGCTGCTAAAATTCCTTTGTACAAGTCTTCTGATACACAGCTTAGAATATCTGCGTATGATTTTAAAGATTAACGAGGAAGAGAGCCCCATGAACCCATGTATTTTTTAATTCAGTTGGCAAAAGATGTTTATTACAAACTTCAGATCCCTTGGAAACAAATTTATAGGCAAAGCATCCACTCAAAGCAACAGAGCCTTGTTAAAGCTTATATTTTAAGTATAGACAAAATTTAAACTCTTTCTGTTATATCTGATGGCCATTTGGGTTTGTTTGGTTGGTTCTTTGGGGGGTTGTTTGTTTGTTTTTGTTTTTTCTTAACTGTTCTAAATCTACTACAGATTGAGGTATCTCATTCTTCTTTAGAGAAGGAGAGACAGGCTTGGGATCGTGCATGAGATCCTCCACCTCTTTGGAGGGGAAACTGAGGTGCATCTTCCAGAGCCTAGAACTGAATCTGAGGTTTCTAACTTTTGCCAATTAGATCTGCCGTGAGCAAATACCTGAAACCTGTTGGCAAAATGAACCTAGAATTAACTTGAACAGTGGCCAAGATTAGAAATTCATAAGTAGTATCCACCCGCAAAGAATGAGGGGCTGGATTAGAACCATATAAAAACTATGATGCAAAAGCAGGGTGAGACTGCTGTCTTTACTGCATGATTGAATTTTATTGCCAGAGTGAGCATCCTCCATAACTGTCCATTCTTTGCATCCATCTGCAGCTTCTGCAGCAATTGACTTTTCAGCTGCTTCTAACTTGTGAGCGCATAATATTTGGCCTCAACACATTATTTATTATCAAGTTTTTCCTGAATTGTGCTGAAGCTGTTTGTGCCTTCTAGCCCTGCTGGTGCAGAGTGAGGCCTCTGCCATCCTGTAAGGCATCTGCCTGGCTGGAACCATCGGGAAGAGGATGCAAAGTCTTCTTCCTATCTCTGTTAGGACTTCCAGGACTGTGTACAGATTCACAAAAAAACCCAGCTGGGAAACACTGGACATCTTTCTGGTTCTCTGTATTCAAATCAGGGGGCCAATGCTCTTGCTAGTGTGCTTTCAGAGCCACAAAGATGTAAGTATCTGGTCTATGGATGGTGCAGAACTAGGGCCACCTCACCTGTGAGTGAGCACCCACACAGGGATTTAATGTAATTTATATGGTAAACATTAACTTTACATCTTCATCTGACTTATCTTTCCTCTGCAGTAATCAAATCCTACGCTCGTTATAATTGCAGCTTGCTCCAGACAAACACCCATTATGCATTTGTTTTCTCCCAAAACAGCCAACCCACAAAAGGTTGCACAGGCGGATGCAGTGAGGCTTTGCCATTTGGCCCTTCTATATGAGAAGGGAGCAAGGACCTACCCGTACTCCAGGAAACTTTAGTCAAGCAGTGAAATGAGTAATCATTTTAAACCGCAGGTTTTGGATCCACTTGGGGGTGGGAGAAGGCATGTTCTCTCCGTATTCAAAAATTCCAATTACGATGTATCCATCATAATTGTTTATACAAGTGAACCTCACAGGACACATAGAGATATGCACCTCTTGGAGATGGCAGCTGAGCTTTTGAACTGTAAACGTTTATTTCTTCGGTAGCAGAGAGCAGAAAGCCTGGGGAAGGGCTATTCCTTGAAGCCTGAACACATCCGCAGGGGCTGCCCAGTATAAACTTGCCTAAATGTTTGGGAATCACGCGGGAGAGCTGCCGTGTGCGTGGGACCTGCGGGACGAGGCAGCCGCTGGTGGGAGCAGCTGGATGACAGCGCGTCTCCCGCTTTATCATTTCCTCGTTAATGCAGTTTGGAGCGCGGCGGTCGTGGCCGGGCAGGGGCTGGGCTAACGAATCCATCGGGGAAGCGCGATAAGAGGGGAATAGGGAATGGAGAGCGCGGGTCGAGCACCGGAATGAGGTTTTACGACACTCTTGTTTTAATGGAAATGTGTTTAGCGCCGAGATAAACGAGGGAACCGCCCGCCGCTGGGAAGAAGCTGTCCCGGCGGGTGCTCCGCGGGACACACCGCGGGCGATGCTGTCGGCATGTCGCGACAGGGGCTTCTCCCGCGGGCTGGAGAGGTGCCTTTGGGTCTGCCCCGAGCGGACAGACAGACGCCCCCCCTGCGCTCCCGTGAACTCCCAGGCGATCCCGATCCACGTGTCCGTGGCCGCCCGGCGCACGGGACGGGCGGGCGTGTGGGCGCTCCGGGGACAGGTGCGTGACACGGGGGCCGCCCCCGCCCGCCCGGCGCTCCTCGCTCCCGCGACACGGGCTGGCGAGGAGCCCAGCTGTGGGTACTTCCATTGCCAGCCCCAGCCCGCGCCCGCCCTCCCGGAGAGATCCCGGATTCCGATCCCGGATTCCGATCCCAGCGGTTCCCGGCTCGCGCCCGCCCTCCCGCGCGTCAAGCGCCGGGCGTCACGCGGGCGTTGTAATGTACCAAAGCAGCGCGCACGCACCCGCCGCGCCCGTCCCGCCCCGCCGCGCCCGCCGGGACCGGCTCTGCGCGCCGGGCTCCCCCCGGCCAGCGGCGGCGGCAGCCACAGCGGCCGTCCCGTTTGCGACACGCGGTGGCCGCCGCCGCCTCGGCGCGGGGGTGCGGGGCGGCGAGGGGGCGGCCGAAGCCGGCGGGGGTGTGGGGGAGGCAGAGCGCTGCGCGCAGTAAGGGGCGGGCGGGCGAGCGAGCGGCGGCGCGGCGTATGCGCGCCTATTAGGAGGTGCGTGGTAGCGATGGCGGCGGTGGGTGAGACTTTCCCTGTGAGCGGATCCGGCTGGCCCAGCCGGCGGGCGGTGGGGCCGCGCCCCGCCCCGAGCGCCGCTCCGCGCCGAGCCGAGCCGAGCCGAGCCCACCCGAGCCCGGCCCAGCCCAGCCCAGCCCGGCCGCGCCGGGGCGGCGGGCAGCGCCATGGGACTGCTGGAGCGGCTGCGGAAGGAGTGGTTCATCCTGGGGATCGTGCTGGTGATCGCGGTGGCGCGGCTGGAGCCCGGCGTCGGCGTCAAAGGCGGTGAGTGCGGGCGCTGCGCCCCGGCGGGGGCACCGGAGCCGCCGCAGCCCGGGGGACCCCTCGGGGTCCCCGGGAGCCCCGCGGCACTTTGGCGGCTGCCCCCGCGCCCCGCCCGTGCGGGGTCCCTGCCCCTCCGGCAGCTCCCCCTCCCCGCCTGCCCCTCGGTCGCTGCTCCGCGGGCACCCGGGAGGTGCTTCCAGGTGTGTCCCGGGGGTGTATTCCCGGCGCCGTGCCGAGTGCTGGAGTAGCGTCTTGCCCTTTTTTTTTTGGGGGTTAGTGGTGGTGGGAGGTGAGGAGTGACTTGGTGGTGATGTGCCCCTGTTAAACTAAGTCGTAACTTCCAGAGCTCTGGGTATAGAAGTCCCCGTAGTTCAGTGTGTGGAATTCTGCCATCTGTGAGCTTCCCCGGAGATGTAGTTTGTAAATTCTCAGGTGCCAGACGTTTTCTTTTACTTTATAGTAGTATACTTGTATTTTAAAGTTTTGGATTTTTTTTTCCCTTCTGTTGTGCCCTCTTACTTCCTCATGGAAGATGAGGGCAAACAGTGAAAACGATCCTGTGCGAAGTGGTGTCAGGTGCTTACAGTGAGCAAAGCAGAAGAAAGATCTGCCCTTTGCTAAGCAGTGAGGTCTTGTGTGTTTCGTGTAACAGGAGCTGATGAAATATCCAGTGTTATTTGAACGTAAACAGTGTATCTTTAAGGATAAATGCTGGCAGCATCTTCTAGTCACTTTCCATTGGAACTTCAGCTCCAGGTGTTTACAATTTTCAAGGACAAGTTAAATTTTATATTTCTTTCCCCTAATTGTTCTCTGAAAATTTAAGAAAAAGAATGTAGAACACTTGGACAGAATTCCTTAAGCAATTCCATCTTATGAGAGGGGAGGAAGAATCTAGCTCGTCTTTTATATGCATAGGTATTTTTTTTTTCCTTAACAGAGCTGCAGTTTGAGGATAAACAGCTTCTCACTGAGGAGCCAGTCTTTTCCCCCTCTCTTACCTTCTAGGAATAAAAGAAAGTTGATTTTAAAAAAATATGGCTCTGAACACTTGCTGTGTCAACAAAGGCTCCGGTCCTTCATGGAGTTCAGGGTAGGCAAATTCCTGCTGTGCAAGGATCCCTTCTAACATGTGTGTGCTGTTTTTCATAGATGAATAGGACCCACGTGGGGATCTTGCAGGATCCACGCTTTGTTTTCAGCAGACCTTAAAGACAACTTAAAATTGATAAGAGGTGTTTTGTCCCTTTCTGGTTTGGCTGTCTTGCTGATTGTTAGCAGCTATGTGGGAGATCCTTTTAACTAGAATAGGCGATAATTTTTCCTCAGCTAACTTCCTGCTTGGAAGCACTATGATGGAGCACTTCATTTAATTATCCTACTGCAAAGGGGTGTCAGTCTTTGACATGGTATTGTTCCTGGGACAGCTTGCTTGAAAAATCTTGTAAGCATTGATTGAAACTAGTGAGCACATGTTCCCCAAAGTGGTTATACCTCTTCTGGAGCTGCATGATCCCAGTGCTCTGAGGAAAAAAAAAAATTCTTTTTTAAACCAGAAAGAGGTGGGGGATGGGAAATATCCACATATGAAAAAACCTTAATTTGTCTTCTTCCAGCTGATATAACCATGCACTGTAATTTGCAGGGCCTTACTGAATGGTATGGATGGCCCAGCATTCCTACCAGTGGAACATTGTGCCATAAATAACAAAGATTTGTGTTGTTGTCACCTTCAGGACATAAGCCAAGCCCTTTTTGTGTGCTTTCTTATTTGATAAATGAGCCCATTGAGTTCCTTTGTTAAAAGAACTTTTCTGACCAGGAAATGACCAGAGATGAAGGGGCTCTGTTGTGAACAGAGTTCCCTGTGCTCCATGACTGTGTGGCTGCTAAAGTGGTAGAGCTTTCTCCTGTGAAAAGGAGTTCAAGTGAAAAACCCTAAAAAGCCCAGTGAAAAAACCCTAAAAATAAAAACTGAGTCCTGGAAGAACCCCTAATTTAGCCAGACTAACCCACTGCCTATCTGCTTAGTGTGTATGTGCATGTTTATATATGCTCTAATCTTCTATAAGATTAGAGAAAACATGGAATTTTGTATATAAAATACAGTTTTCTGTATAGCTAGATATATTTATGTAATCTTTCTGGTTCCCCCCCCGTCTATTCAGTTAACATGCCGTAATTTTGCAACTAGCCACGTGCTTGGTTGCAACTTTAACTCCTGCATTTCCTGTCCAGGTTTTTCCCTTACACTTCATATATGTTGTTGGGGAGGGGTGTTGTTTGTTTGGTTTTTTCCCTTTTTTTTTTTTTTGGTATTTGACACATATAGTTTTAGTGTCTTACCAACAGAGTTCTCTCTGAGAGTAGGATTTGGGTTTAAATGACTTGGGATGCAAATTTGATTTGTACAATCAAATCCCCCTAGTTTAATGACCTGACTCTAGTGTGACCATCAATATATCATTCATCCAAGAGAGCAGAAAGGTTCTTCTCTTCTGGAGTGCCAAGTAAAGGGTTGCTTGTTTGCTCCTGCAGTTTTACTCATGACACCTTCTGGTCACTTGTAGAGTTAGGATATTACTTTGATCCTAAGTAGACTGCTAATATTTCGTTTCTAATATAATATCTGGTTGAATGCTCATGAAAAACCGAGTGTATACATTTTGGTGGCCTCTGAAGGCAAAGTGTATTAAGAGAATTCATTTTTATAGGAGTGTAAAAAATATTTTATTTTAATCTCCCTGAGAAAAGTATATGAATATATACAAATGCAAGCCTTTAATATAGTAGAACCCTTGGAGGTGCAGGCATCTGCCCTTGCTGATCTCACTGCAGCACTGTCTGAAATGTGTTGTTGTAGGGCTGACATGAGCCATTTTGCCACAGCCCTGTTGTTAGGGAACAGTGCAGAACTGTATTGCCCCGAGGAAATCATTGCAACATATGATTTGGTTTCCCCTGTGCAGGCAGCCAGACAGGTGTGTGTGTGTTGAAGGGCAAGAAGTGAGAGGTAAATATGTGAATGATATCAATGGCCTTGTGAAGGTAGCAGCTAATATTTTTATTCAAGTGTATGGTTTGAGTTTGCGGATGCAGATACTCTGATGACAAAGCTGTGAAAAACTCCCCATTTTCAAATTTCCAGAATTTACCTGTTAGTTCTCCGTGACCTCTAAGTACAGTAGCCAAATTTGTGTGAATCATAATTCACTCCCCACTCACTGGTTTGCTTTTATTTAAAAATGAACAGCATGCTTTCTTTAACTTAATAGAAACCACATTCTTTTTATTAGAGACTTTAATGGTTAGATTTTCTCCAGTTATTTTTTTAAGTATTCTCATTTACTTTGATACAGTATAAGCACATCATTATCTCTCGGACTGTAGTTCACTTTGTTCTCTATGTCTGTATTTTTTAGGACCCTTGAAACCAGAAATTACCATAACTTACATTGCCGTTTCAGCTATATTCTTTAACAGTGGACTCTCCCTGAAAACTGAGGTACTGTAATTTCTCTTCGCTTCATTCTTGTGCTTTAAAAAGTTTTGTGTTCCTTTTGATCAGGTTTGAATGTAATTGGAATATTGAATGACTGTGCTGTTGGTGGTGGGGCTGAGGGGATGGCTAACAAGAGGAGATAAATTTTAGACATTTGTGGAATAACTCTCCTTGATTTCAGAAGGTTCTTCACAAAGCAACTAAGATGATGGGAAGGAGGGTGTGAATAAATTTCATGCATCCATGGGGCGGGGTGTCATTTGATTTTGCAGGGTTTTACCTAAATGGAAGTGATGAACGAACTTCTGAAACTGGATCTACACCCTGGATGTGTCCCAAACCCAAATTAGGGGTGAGATCCAGGAGTGCACTAGCACCTGCCTTCTGCCAACCCTTCTGCACCTTGGCTTCCCTACTTGTTAGCTGAGAAACAGGCCAGAAAACCTTTGAGTCCTAGGGGAGAACTTAGTAGGGCAGCAGTTAGAGAGGGACTATGGGAAGTCTCCATGCTTCTCTAGGACCTGAAGAGAAGGTGTGAGCCCACTGTGCCTCATCTCAGCTGCTGGTGTGCTGTCCAGGTAAAACTATTTAGGCTGGTCACTACTGGATTGATGGAAGCAAAGACCTGGTGGCTTTAAGTTTCCACAATGTGTGGGGTCAGAACAGCAGCCAAAAGGGTTCAGCACAAAAGGGTTCCTCTGCAGGTGCAATGCCAATATACAGGTACAAAGTCTTGGCAATCTTTTCCTATAGGATTTAATTGTGGACAGGAGGATTTGAAGTACCTATGCTCTGCTGCATATCACAGGCACCGAAATTTATTTAAAATTTTGTGCCACATGCTTTTTCAAAGAGGAACAACCTGTGAGTCAGAAGAAATGAAGGAGAGAACCTCTTAGTGCTGTATAAAGGAGGCATGGAGAAAGGAAATGATGGCTATATGCCAAGAAGAGAAGGAGCAGCCAGAGCTGAAGTGAAGCACTGCATGTCTCTGCTAGTCTAGTTTTTTGATTCCTTTTATGCTGTTGGCTGTGCTAACAGGTGATGTTACTCATATGTTGCACGATACTAATGCCTGAAAGGATCATCACGATGTTGTCCAGTTATCTCCTGGTGAAATGGGATTTGGGTGAACAGTGTGCGTTCAACAGAGATGTTTCTCTACCTGTATTGTGGTGTCTGAATTGATGGCTGCCCTTTCCTCCACTCTGCTGGCAGTTCTGGCAGTAGGACCTCTAGTTCTGCTGGAACACAGTGTAAGTGAAATGAGTAACTTGAGTCAATTCTGCAGCAGTTATTTAGAGCCTTGTGGTCCTATGGGGATGCAGGAAGAGCCATGTTATCTATTTGCCTGGGATGGTAATTAATCCTAAAGGAAATAGGCTGTGGAGAGGCACTTTCTTCCACAGAGAAGAGGACTCGAAATACAAACCTGAATAGAATTAACGAGTGGAGTTTTCTATGTTCAGGTTTAGGAATCTTTGCATGCAAAAAAAAAAAAAAAGTAAAATTCCTTTCCCTTTCACTAGTTTGTGTCTTTGAAACTTTATATTTGTAAAGCAGCTGTGAGAAAAATCGTTAGCATTATAAAAGTTTTGATTCGATTCTCAATGCTAGTGTACCTCTAATGTTTTCCAGTTAAGGACTGACAATTTCCTGGGCAATATGTCGTGTCCTGCTCTGACCTTGCATAACTCTTTTTCATCTGCTGTACTAAAAGCAATATATTGATGTAAATGAAGCTTTTACAGGAGTGGATGTTTGTGTCCAGGTCCAGATCTCAGATTGTTTTTGGAGCAGCAGTTAGGGCTGGTGCTGTATATCCAGCTTTATGTTTCAGGAAAAAGCTAAGCCTTTCCTCAATTTCTGCTGTGGGGGTAGAAGATAAAGAGGAAGAAAACCAGTTCACTTATTGTACCTTGTGCTGATACTTCCTAAAGTGGATGTTAAAACCAATCCCTAAATGTGTTAGCAGGCCAAGTCATGATTTTATTAAAATACTTTGGGGCATGTTTTAATTGTTTAAGGCACAACCTAAAGTTGCTATTATTAGTCAGTTAATATACTTTTTTACTGGATTGCAAATTAAATAGTTTCTGCTTTTGTCTGTATTTGTTCTTGATCTGTGTGCTGTCTGTTCTACTTTGGATAATGTATTAGTTAGATGGAAACTAGTGTTTGATACGCTTTATGAAAGGATAAAAAGTTGTACAAGTGTGAACAGAGGCCTTCTGATAAATCTGACAAAATTACAAATAACTGATGGTCTTTTAAGGTTACGCTTTTGGTTTTATCTGCTGTGAAAGCACGTGCTCAAAAAGTTTGCTGATGTGTTCAGAAAGCATTTTGGAAAATAATTGCCAACATTCAAGTAGAGCCTGTCTATGCATGGCCTTGTTACGTTTTCAGAACTAGAGGTGATTGAGACCCTCTTACACTTGTAGAAATAGTCTGTGTCTAGGAATGACAAGAACATTTGATTCCACCTTAATATAAGGCTATTTCAGTTTTCAGGGACTGGATAGCTTGCTCTTTTAAAGCAAATACCTCCCATAGGGCCCCAGAAATTAAGACACACACTTGAGTTATCCATTTCAAGGAGGAATTTGGCAAGCCACTGAAAACACTATTTGCTCTGTGTGGGTATTTGCTCAGAGGAGTCCAGCTATGAGTATCCTAAGCATGGCTGGAGGGCAGTACAGACCCACACTGACCAGTCAGGGGCTAGAATAAACTCCCCAAAGGGTCTGAAATACTGGGTAAGACAAGGTAACCTGTTCTATCTGGTGTGCAGAAACAGTGTCATACTAGCAGCTTCCAGTAATGTTTTTGAGACTTCTGCTTTTTTGAGAGCCCTCATGGATTGTTTAAGAGGATGAAGGCTGTTTGCCTCAGCATTTGTCCTGTGATCATACAGTCCAAGGTATACTATTATAATAATAACTATTCTAAATATCTATATTCTAAAAGGCAATCGCTAGAGATGTTTTCCAGACTGGTAATTTAGATCTGCAAGGACCTGTTTCACTAATAAAACATACCTTCATTCAGCAGGTTGGCTGTGTTGTATCACCTTCCTTGCTCCCTGGAAGTTCTAACGAGGCTTTCCCAAGTTTTTGTTTTGGATTTTGATTTTGGAAGTATCATAGAATCTTCTTAAAACCATCTGTTTTTGAGGCATTTTCCAATTGTAAAAATATGACATTAAAAGGGCACTTCTCTGTATGTGTGATGGTGCCTGGACTGGTACCTATGAAGGTACCCCCAACCCACTACAAAATCCAGGGCTGGAGGTGACTTGGCAGCTTTGCTAGAAAAAGTCACTTGCTTTGTTTTTTTCCAATTATTTACTTCTAAAATGACCACTTTTATACAGGTATTTCCATGTGTCTTTTCTTCCCTCACAGAATGTGTTTATACCTGTAGGTGTTTCATTTTTACTTTCTTACTGAGATAAAATTAAACAGTACTACAGTGAAGCTATTCAGAACACACTGTGACAAGTTGTGTGTGAAGGCCTATTTTTTTGTGCAGAGGGATACTGCCTGCTTAAAAAAATGTTGTTTTGTTCAGTTAACCAAGCACTGAATGTAACAATACTTTCAAAGTAAAATTTGATCAAGATGTACGTTTCAATTCCATGTTTTGTATGACTTCAAGAATAGGATATACATGGATGTGTATTTTCCTTTTTTTTTTTTTCCCTAATCCAAATTTGGGACTTAGTTTTATTATGAAAAGTAAAGTAACAAGGACACAGTGCTGAATTGTTCGTACTTCCAGATATATAGTTATCATCAGTGGGTATTTGACTGGTCAAAAATGCAGTATTTTATTGTGTTTCATAAAAGTTCAACTGTTTTGAAGCTGAGATAGGGTGGCATTTGAAGATTGGCTGCTGCCTTATTGTACATGAAACTACACTTGTTAGAACATACATGTATATATATATTTAACACATCTGGAGTTTCAGATAGCTGGAGAATCCTAGCAAATTAGGTTTTGAATAAAAGTGCCATCAGTTCTTTTGCATGGTTTACTTGAAAAGCGTGCGAGTTACTTTGAGAGAGAGAAAAAGAAATTTTTATTCTCAGTCTGTGAGGATTGAAATGAGCTGAAATGTGCAAGGCTCTTTCCTTGTACTCAAAAACCTCTGTGGAGTGCTCTTACACTATTTAAAATTAAATTTTTCTTTGCTGTTTTCTGAGTCTCCAGGGGTGTTTTGCACTTTATTTCTCTGAAATGTATGGCTTAGCTGTTGTTAGCTTGTTATTTTTTGGTGTTCTTTCTTTGCTATTCTTCGTCAGCCTGATTTTTCTTTTTCTATAAATTTCCTATCTGTTGATACAATAAATAATCAAAGTCTACTGCAAATTACTTTGCTTTTCATGTTTTTTACTCTTTCTTAAAAAAAAACACCACAAGTGAATGCTTGGTAATGTAAACATCTCTTGTCTTTTTTTTTTTTTTTTTTACAGTATAAATGAGAATCACAGTTTGTGGCCCTATTTAGATAGAAGAACCTGAAATCATGTGTGCACTACAAGTTTTCATGCCTCTTGATATCAACAGTCAGTAAAGTAAACAGCTGCCAGTGTAGTTAACGCAGGTTTTGAAGCAGTGACAAAGTGCTAAGGCTGCCTGCTGAAAAGCTGCTGTTATGAGAGCTACACTATTATTGAAGTGGTGGACAATTCTTTTGGAAAAATGCCCAGGAGCAGACAGAGCTTTTATGTTGTCTGGATGTACTTCATTATTAAAGAGGAAGATCAGATGATCCCTAAAGGTGCCTTTTTGACATGCACTCTCTTTGTATTATAAAGATGATCCTAGTTTTAAAAGCACAAACGTGATCTTACTTCAGCTGTTATGACTGCAACTTCCTCTCTTCTTTTTCTTTTGCAGGAGCTGACAAGTGCTTTGATGCATGTGAAACTACACCTTTTTGTCCAGATTTTTACACTTGTGTTCTTCCCAACAGCAATATGGGTCTTTCTTCAGCTATTATCAATCACACCCATAAATGAATGGCTTTTAAAAGGGTATGTTTAAGAATAATGGAGTGAAATATATTTGTAGCTGTCGTCTTAAGGGGCTGCTTATCCTGCAGTGGGTGTTTTGTTGTATTGTAAACAGATTTTGTTGGTTCATGTTATGCTTCAGCACTTTGCTGTCTAAAACAAAGTATGTGCACAAGATTATACTTTCAGGAACTTGGTGTTGTTTTTAGAAAGTCTGGTCAGTTAGCCTCATATGTAGGGAGCTTGCAACAGGTTGGCTTTCTCTTTCAAGAAGCACAGCTGAAGTGATGGGGTTTAAGGATGATGGGGAGGGAAGAAAAGGAAGGGTGAAGGAAAAACAGAAGTCAGTGAATAGGTGTTGTGTATGCCACATACAGGCCTTCTGTTTTTCAAGTAGTCTGTATTGACCATTTCTTGCACGGCTCCACTATCTGCTCCTGGCAAAGATGTGAGGGAGAAAAAAAAGGTAAAGTTTTTGTAGGAGAAGAACTTTGAGATAAGCAGAAACTAAAATTTTAAATTCTAGGTATACTTTGCCAATGTGTGCTTCCAAAGCTGCATTGATGTTGTGCCAGTGATAGATTTTATGCAAAATCAAAAAAATAAGAAGTTTTTGTAGTTTTGTTTTTTTGTTCTTTTGATTTTTTTTAGAATGGAAGGTCAATACTTAGGGCCATGCAGCTATACTGGAATGTAAAAATCAATTATTTTAGAAAACTACCCACTGTTTCTTACTGCTTGGTGAAACATTGCTTGGGGAGTTCCTTGTCTTAAAAGTTTAATGAAAAAGCTGCTCATGTTTGTTTTTACAAAGCCTAAACCTGAAAGAGCATTTTGTTTTGTTTTAAGTGGCTTCTCCAGGTGTTCCATCAAGTCTGAAGTGGTCCCAGTGATAGTGAGAAGGTGAAATTAAGATGACATTTAAAAGTTAACACTGTTATGCTTAACAGTGTTAGTAAATCAAGGAAATAACATGATTGCTATACAATGTTCCTTTTCATTGAGCTATTTGCTGTAAAGAGTCTTCTTTAAAGTAAAACAATCGTGAAGTTTTTTCTCAGCTAGAACAGAGACATGATTTTCCACAGTTGCTAAAATTCCTTCCTAATCCAGGGGAGTTTCAGTTTCTGAAGTGCAAGGTGAAAGAGGTTTTTGTGGGGTTTTTGGTTCCTTGAAGTAATTCTTAACCCTTCTTTCTGATGACTCTTATGCCACTTTCATTCTTAGTATTTGAGGGGCGTGTTACATGCACAAATACAACTGTATGTATATACATACACACCTGTGAAACTGTGTGTAGAACTAGACATTGTATGTGTTTTTGTGAAAAAAAAACAAAACAACAACCCAGAAATCTTCTGTGTTTCTCTCTCTAAATGTAGAGCCAAAACCAGCCTTATTTTTCATGAAGGTATGTCTCTGTTTTACCAGTGAGCTGGAATACTTCTGCATGTTTCAAGCTGCCTTTCAAGCACTTGTTCTCTGAGTACTATTTCTGATTTGACTGTGTTTTATAGTTCAGTGCATTAACTCTGTTGTACTGAGGCTTCATTCAAAGAATGGTCAGATTGAGGAGTTTAGTGAAGGTAGCTTGGTTGGCATTTTTAAAATGTTTTAAAGAGTACTTTCTTGATAAATATTGCTGTTCTGGACATGCTCAGAGCAGCAGGCACTGCAAAGGGAGCCTGATGGGAGCTGTACCTTCAGTGTGATGCAGGTGCAGAAGATACTGAGCTCTGTCCTAACTCTAGAAAAACATGTTAAAGCAGGTCCCTATATAGGTGTGAGAAGCAGATGTGAGGAACTGCCTGTGTTGTGGCCACTCTGTGTAACCAAAAGCTCATCCTAATGCCCCACATTTGTAGTTTTTATTCCCTTAGAAAGGCTGATGAAAACAGGGAGGGAACAAGACATGTTTTGGCAAAGTTATCACATGTTTAGCACAGCTTGTAGTGGAAGTTTATTGATAGCCCTCACAAAGGCCTGGAAAAATAGGCATATGCTCCCAAGGGCATGGAGCACCCTTTGGCAGGGTGGCTTCTCTGGGGACTGGAGTTCTCTACTACTCTCTACACAAGGTTATGCCTGAAAGCACAGCCCATAGTACCTTTCTCATCTTGCTTCAGAAGGCATGGCAGATTCTTCCATCCTCTTTGATGGTCTGTTTTGCCATGTTATTTGAGAGGCAGATTCAGATGGTACCACTTTTTATCTGTGCTTCTACAGCTGAGGAGTTTTCTTGCCCCTACCTCTGTCTGGGATGATATTATGAGGTTTGTTGCTTTGTAATTATTTTGAAATATATAAATTTGAGGAGAAACTGACATCATCCCAAGCATTTTATAAGTTAATTTTTCGGTTAGCTGACTAGATTTTGCATTGACAGCATCCCTTTGAGAAGGAGCATGAAGCAGTTATTAATGTTTGCACCTCTGCCACTTTTAGCATATAGCATTTGCAGCACAGGTGGTAAGGCACGAGATGCAAAGACTGGGTATAAGATATAGCTTTGAAGCTTCCATATCTACAATGTGTGATTTCAGACCCTACTGCTCAGTTGTGTGTAGTGTTATCAGCAGAACAGCAAGTGTTTAGACCCCTGATGTTAGTACTTATAGCATGGCCTGAACCAGTAGAATGTTGCAGTTTGTTGGTTTTTATCTGTGGTAATCTGTAGTTGGCCATTAGAGGAATCTGTTTGTATATGGTAGTATCGTGTGCAGTTGATGCAAAGCAAGAAAAAGTTTGCATGTTTGAAAGTATTTCCATTTTGTGTGTACCAGGTTTTTTTTTAGATTAATGTGATTTAGATTAATATGAAGAATATTTAAACCATTGCTTGATACTGATTTTTATTTTCAATTCCCAAAGTGTTATTTTAAATTTGAGAGGATTAACAGAGACTGTATTACCAAATCTTTCCCTTGTAGTGTGGAAAATCCCTGCCAGCTGAGATGAATGCCCTTGCACATATTTTGTACCTCTCTGGATAACTTTGAACTTAATGCACCCCTTACTAGTGCAGGTGAGAAGTTCAAGGAGCTGGCTGCCACACAGAAGAGAGATAACCATCACAACCAGTGTAGGGGACATGGTCAGAGTCACCATGTGTTTGCTGTATATTTTCATACATGTTTCCAGCTTCTTCCACTCCATTTCTTTTTCCTGTATTTCTTTTCTTTTCAATATGAGCTCATTCTGCTAAATGCTGACAACTCTCTGCTGCCATAGCTTATTTCACTGTAAATTGAAGGTACTATATACTTCCAAGGTGGCGCTTGGCACTTTGTGATTGGATTTATATAATGTTTACATTGGTTGCCTCTTTCCTTTTCCACAGTGTCTGTAGCTGACAAACTGAATACTGTCATTGTCACTTACCTGTTTCTTCTCTTTAAGCTTTTTGTATATTTACCAAGTATCAATTGCACTGTAATATGCTCCCTGTTGCCTGGATTTAATAATTCTGTTTGCTACAGCTTTTTGACACTGTATTTCTCGGGAATGGAGTGACATGGTTACAAGTGCAAAGTAGTTCACCACCAGTAATTCATTGTTCTGAACTGAAATACCATCTCAAACTCCAATACTTGAAACCATATGTAGGTTCCATGCTCTTGGGGCTTTTGCAAACTGTCCTATTCTATGCTTTACTCTTCCTTTTAAGTCAAGGGAGTTTTTCTTCAGAAGCCCTATTTTACTTTGCCCCCCAAATTAATTGCAATCTACTGTGGGATGTTCTTGTTGTTTCTAAATACACATTTGATACAGCTAATTTTGCAATAGCCGGCTTTTGTGGACTGTCTTTGAAAACAAAGGAAAGCTCATCACTGTTTTTCTTACTTTATAAAAGCATTTGTTATATATGTCAATAACAATGCAAACATTGACAACAATAACTGTATATCTTAGATTTCTAAAGTGCAGGAGAAAGGTGGTGATGTTTTGATGGCAGTTAGGTGATTTTATCAAGTGATTTTATCAAGTGCATAAAATTAAACAGTTGATAGCCTTTTAATGTTCAGGTATAGAGAGCTTAATCGTGAATTTTTTTTAAAGGGGTTGATGAAAAAGTGTAGAGGGAACCTGAAATAGCAAGCCTGTTATCTGGCTCTTCTACTTCACAGTAAATATTTTTATCACTGAATAGCTTTTCAAGAAAATAGGAGTTTACATCCTTATTTCTCATTTTTTTTCCCAAATAGCTACAGGTATCTCAAAACACACTACCAACTTTACTACATCAGAACAAGAATGCAGTTGTCTGTGGTAGATGTGTATAGACCTTTGTGAATGGTAGATACAGTACTTAGATAGGGAGATGGAGTCACAGAGAGGTTAAGCTTTTGTGTTTTTTAAATGGTGACATGACTCTTCACTGCTGGTTGGTAAGAGAAAACCCTCTGTAGAAGTCCTGCCAGCTGGTGCAGGGCTGAACTGGCTGCAAACTGGTTGCATTGTGCTGGTGATAAGACTTTCTACTCAGCTATTTGATATTTTAAGGTTTTATGTTGCTTCGTGTTTGTGCTGCGTAAGGAACGTAACATTCTTTTTGTTGTTTTCAGCTTGCAGACAGTAGGCTGCATGCCACCTCCTGTGTCTTCTGCTGTAATTTTAACCAAAGCTGTTGGTGGAAATGAGGTGAGTTTTCATTTTGTCTTTGAATGCTTTTTTAAAAAAGAAGTTTGAACAATTATATATTTCTGATGGGCTCATGTGGCAAAGCACAGACTGTCACGTGATGCTGTTGTGGTTTGTAAAAAATCCTAGAATTAAAGCTTGATTATTGTGTTGGTATCAAACAAGGGAAATAGTGATGTTATCTACTGGCATTGGTCACACTGAAAGCAGCTCAGTTTTCTGAGATGATAGAAAGGTTTCTGATAGAAATTAGTGTTAGGAGATTTCAGCATGTTGCTGCACTGTAATTCCTAACCATATAATGTTCCTGTACTGTGTACTGGTTATCTCGTAGTCCATTAGCTTTGTGTTGAAGATCTGCCCTTGCAGAGATTGTTTGGATGGTATTAAGAGACTCTGTAGTAGGAATTCAGGCTCAAAGCTGCAAGTGTAGCAAGTGAGATGGAGATACAAACACTGATTTAAGTCTTATATTTTTATTTAAGACTGCATGAAATGAAAATTCAGGGAACGTGGAGTTCTCAGACAGTGATGCAATGTGAAGTTCTCAACAGATAGGAAATGTTGGAATTGAAGTTGTTGGTGTAACCTCAGTTTGGTCATGTTAAATTTATGTCTTAAAATGGTATATGCTGATGTCATTTCAGACTCTTTCTTTATCCGCAAAGCACTTGCTATTTTCAGGAAGGACAGGTAAATGGCATTTAGAAAATTAATCCAGCTGTGTTAATTAATGAGGTTGTTTCCTTTAGATCTGCTTCCTCATAACTGCTGAAGGTGGATGAGACCTAGTAGGTGAGGAAGGGAGAGAGAGTATTAACACTGAGATTGGGTTTTAAAGCCAGGGCTGTTGGAATGCCATTCTGAAGGATTAAAGAAAAATCTTAATTCAGCTATAGAACTCCTGTACGAGGTTGAGTGACTCACTTCAACCACGTGTTTTAAATATGGCCATTAGTTGTGAACTTCTCATTTTCTGAGTTGAGACTCTTGGGACCGATTAATGTCAGCTTTGAAAACACATGAAATAGATTGAAGTTGTACTTTGTACTGACAAAGTGCTGTTTAATTGCTCTATCCTCTGAAGAGACACCCAAAGCATTTCAAGTCAACCATCTCTAATTACGGGCAATCCTGATGCACATCACTGTCTCCCAGTTTGCTACCTTGGAACAAGGATCATAAAATTGTCTGATGGAGGTGCTGTGGAGTAGTTACTATAGGGAAATAATTCAGGTACATAATAGTGATCAATGGAGAAATGAGAACGTTTCTAATTATGATTCTAGATGTAGATGCTGTAAATTGTATAAAGATGCCACGCAGTGAAGAGTGAGGATTAAGTGTTGAGTGCTCATTCAGTGTTAGCACTGTCTGTACTATTCTTAGAACAGGGAAAAGTTCCTCTGGAAAAAACCTACAATATGATTGGTTAGTTGAAAGCAATGTAATGCAACATTTCTGTGTGGGAGGGACAGAGGTGCTCTAGTTTCTTGACCATTAGAATGTACTTTTTTATGGTTGTGTTATTCTGGGGTGGCAAGGGTGTGTGTATTTTAGACCCATGGCAAAACGGATGCTTTCTATTAGGGGAGGCTTATGTAAGTAATTGTATAAATCACTGACAAGGTAAGCTTGAACTTCAGAGTCTTCTGTGCCACAGTGGTGTTGGAGGAATGTAAAAATGCATACCTTGTAGTGACTTCTACAGGTAGTTGCTGACAGTAGAGAGGCAGAGTGAATCAAGAATTGGGAATTGAGAGTTCTCAGTCAGGCTCTAAGAAGGTACATAAAATACAAACACAGTCAGTGTTACTGCCAAACTTGAACCAGTTTCCAATGGAAATGTATTTTTGAAATTTGATGCTTCTCTGTCATTCAGACTAATACGTCTTCCGAAGAACAACAAATCACATCCCTCGTGCTATGGGAGAGGACAGTCTTGCGTGTCTCCTTACCAAACTTCACCTAAGCTGTTATTCATGTATTTCTCTTTCTGACATGAGCAGAACAATGCATTTTTTCCCATTTTAATTTGAATCCATTCTGGTATACAAAGAATTTAAACCTGGGAGTCAACTGGAAATATAAATGATCGTACTGTGAGAGCATTTCTTCATAATAATGTTTCTTACACTTCTTTTGCCTCATCAGGTGTGTATCCCTTACCTAGAGAAATTGATTTGTCTGAGGGTGTATCTACACTGCATAATGTAATAAGAAGATAAATGAGCTTGCTCAGAAGTACTACAGTGAAGAAGCTCCACATGAACTAATTAGTCTGAGAAGTGTCCTGCTGCTGTAGAGTACAGGCACGTCCTCCATAAGTGCTCTGGAGACCTCTTTGGTTGCCTTAAAACACAACACATAAGAGCTGTGGCAGCTGACTGTGTTATGACAGTACAGAGGGTTTCAGGTTTTCTTTGTCTAAGTAGAAGTGACTGTTGAGTGTCACTTTGGACTTGGGTTATTCTCAAAGAAACGTCAGGCACCGTGTCATGGTGGAAGTGGTACATCTGGGGCTGAGGAAACACAGACTCCAGGTCTAGCTCTGTCGTTAACCTTTTGGGTAAAACAGTGAGGTATCGCGTCTCTGGGGTCAGCTGTGATGGACAATGGCAACTTTGTGACCTGTTTGAAGATTGGTGCTGAAAAACCTTATGTGAGACCTGTATTTTATTGGTCTGGGACAGGGTGATTAAGTATTTGGTCAAGTGCTTAGAAAGAGAATCTGTATCATTAGAAGTGACTTGTGTGGTGGATCTTGCTGCATATTAATTGGAAAATTTGATTGTGAGAGAGTAAAAGGGAGACATTTTTATTATCCTTTACAAGGAACTGGGTTTTTTTAATGGATACATGCCCAAGGATACAAAATAAATGTCCTGCTTTTGTTGGCTAAGGGAGATGTGGTTACCAAGTCTGATACTAAGACTTCTGCAATTCTAAGATTAAACTGTGCTCATCACTGAAAAAGTTAACATTCTAGGATTGTAAGTACAAACCCAAGTAAGCGAAAAATCTATTGTCAGTGTTTAATAGCAACCATGCAATTTTCTGGAGGGTTTTTTCCCCTGATGGTTCAAACACACGGTATATCAAAAAAGTGTACCTAAACTTTAAGTTCTCTTGATCTGTGTGTAAGGGTACATTGGCTGAACAGTCACTGAGGAGTGCAAATGTAAAATTGTCCAAATGAAAAGTGTTTCTTCCTATACAGTGTTTCATCACCCAGTCTGTAATCTATACCACTTTGAAATTTCTGGTTTTAGTAGCTATTAACTGTACCTTCAAAACTCTACCACGTTACCCTTTTGTATTATTTTGCAGTGTGCCCGGTGGGGGATAGTTCTGATGATTGGGCCATTCCAGAGGAAATCGTTATCATTAATAAGGGAAGACAATCAAGCCAGTTAGCACCTTTGCTTCCTGTATCTGTGGCATTATGGTGGGAAGAAGCATTATATTTAGAAGCTAAAAGGCTTCCATGTCTTTTGGTGTTTGAGGGTGAAAATTAACATCTTCACTTAGCTCTGATACGGGAGTGGTTTGGTGGGTTGTTTTAGGGGAATTGGAAAGAGCCTTCTTCACAATTCATAAAGATTATAGGGGAAAAAAGATCTCTCTGGCTTTATAAGGAAGAAATGAAAAGATCTAATTCAGACTATCCAGGAGCTGGTATCGTTCTGTCCAGAGAAGCATTGGCAAATGGGAGATGTAAGCAGTGGGGAGGAAATTTCTTGTGCGCTCTGGAAATCTTGGATTTTGGAGGAGAGGTAGATGATTTATGGCTATTCTGCCTGTTATTTTGATGGAAGTAGCTATTCTTGATGTGCTGAGCAGAAATACAACTTGTCTAATAGGGCTTAAAATTGACTCTGTGACCCGTTCATAGGTTTCTTGGAGTCCTCTCCCTGGTCTGATGTGTGGTTTGTTCTCTCATCTGTTTTTCAAGTCTTCTTTCTTCTCTGTTTCTCCTTCTTCACTCTGATTTTCCATCATTCCTCTTGTGATCTCTTTCTATATGTTACTTTAATTAACCCTGCAAGCAGTTTTCTAAACCATCCTATTCCTAGCTTTTTTTGCAAATACACTTAGGTCATTAGCACAACCAGTTTCAAGTACTGAATTCAGTTTGATGCATATGAAGCCCTGTATGAACAAAAAATGTGCATATGTTGACTGGCAAAAAATTAGGAGGGGTCACCATGAGAATCAAAATCTAATTTTTAATTTCTGGATAATTTCTCAATTACTTGTTTCTGTCAGTCAGTCTCTTGATTTGTGAAAAGGACAGTCCATGAAGTTAAAAAAATTGAAATGGAAAACAGAGGCCTTACATTTGCTCTTTGCTCTTGTTGAATTGTGAAGGGTCAGGATTTTAACGACAGCATGTGACAGCACAGAAGGCTTTGTTGTGTCATTTTCTTTCAACAAGGCTTGTATTTTTCAGTGAAATTATAAAAAAATGTATTTAAATGTCTGCAAGACAGAGAAATAAATATGTCATCATTTCAAGGTCTGTAAAGACAAATCTATTAAAAGCTCAGAGATTCTCAGACAGAGATGCTGTAGAGATGCCAGATATTACTACAAAGTATTCAGACAGCAAATGTCATACCCTACTTAAGAATCAAAGTAATGAAGAAAAGAGATTGAAAATTAGATCTATAAGTCTATTATCAGTTTTGGAGAAAAAGCAATTTGTGATGACTTTTATGGCAGTTTAATGACATACTTTTGAAAAGCGTAACATAACAGGCAAGAGCTGTGATGGAATTGTACAGATAAATCGTGGCAGACAGTTCATTTTGTTGATGAATACTTTGGCTATTTTGCTATCTCATACACAACAAAACCATTGAGGGTTTCTTTTATGTTGTTCAGTTAAGCTATAGCTTGTACAAAACCTCTTAATCAACATGCTGTTATATTTTTTTGCAACTTTCATGTGGCTCTGCTATGCCTTTTTGTAAAACAAGGTGTTGCATATGCAGTGCAAGATTCTGAAATATAAAATAGGCTATAATGAAGAAAGCTGGAAAGGTGTTTATGAAATAAGATGTAAAGAAAGAGTTCTATTATTGATTTTTAGATTTGTTTTTTGAAGCAGATGTAGAAGATAAAACTGATTATAAATTTACAAGGTCCACGGCTATAGCCTTTCTGGAAAAGAATCAAGGGAGAGCACCAACATTTTCCCAACAAATTATATACAATAGTTTTAACTGGTATTTTAAAATACATAGCATATGAGAAATGAGGACTGGAAAATTCCTCTGTTTGTGAGTGGTATGTTTTTTTAAGTAAAGGTAAAAAAAGTGAACCCTAACACTACTGTAAAGTCACAGGAAAGAAATTGATTTCTCTAAAAATATCCGAAGTTCTTTGAACTGTGTATACATGTACATTAACCTTTTAGAAAACAAAATAAAATGAATAAAAAGAAGTACAAGCTCTAATGGTTTGTGATTCATACACTGATGCACCAGTGTACCATGAGTGTTTACCCTTGGAAGGTAACACATGAACATTATGAAACAAAATAGTCTAAGATCTCCAGGTAAACTTTGTGTGTCATGATGTTTAGTTGTCTTCTGTAGTAGTTTTTCTTCTCCAAATATGTCTGTAGTGCTGTCTAAAACTTGATTTCCAGATTGCACTTAGAATATTCATATATGTAGGTTTTGTTTATGAAAGGATAAGTCATTTAATTCTATTGTATTTTAAATGTGATACTGTAAAACGAAAAAAAAACCTGTAATGAATTTTTCTTTCTTTCCTAAGTAATAAATTTGGTCTGCCCACGTAGATTAAATAATTCTAAATTAAAATATAACTAATTCTACCATTAGATACTACACTGAAGTCTCTGGGAAATGTGTGGGTGTTGGACGACAGATTTAGGCAGGACGTCTGTACTTCACATGTACAAATATAAAGAATTAACTGTGTCAGCATAAGCCTGGTATGTACATAGAAGCTGTTGTGCTATTAAATTCACCCACTCTATTCTAGTACTGCCGTCTAATTTTTTATGTATCCTAAGAGTTTACTTTTCTTTTATTGTTACTGTGCTTTGAGCAGATGGTTTTTATTGAACTATTTATTGATACTTAGGGTTTTTTTCCTTCCCTCAGTGGGGAGTGCATTTTATGTCCATCAGTGCTTAGGAGTAGCCCAAATTATTACTTACAATGTGAATTTCATCACTATAATGTGTTCCAGTCATGCAGCTCCATTAGATATCTCTACAGTTGCTTCTCAAGTCTTCTGTAACCCAAAGCAATTGTGGATCTTCTGGGGTTTTTTCCTTCCCTTGCTGATCTCTTTTCATTTATCACTAGTAGTTCTAATACAGATCTACTAGTAAAACTGTTCAGAGTGGAGGGGATTTTCAAAGGCATTCAGCTTTCCTCTTAATTCAGTGGCAGCAAATTCAAGCAAACCATGAGGCTTCTGAAATCCCCAGTCAAGCACTTCACTTAGTTTGTGAGAAGTTTCAGATTCTCCCAACACCTTTAAAAAGCATCTGACTTACTAACCTAAGGTGTCAATGGTTGAGTTAGGCTTATGATAAGATTTGATTTTGTCCCTTGTTGCCATTACCTCTAACTCAGGGTATTTCATACGGCTCATAAGGTGTCCAGTGGAAAAAGCCCCTCTCCTGCGCTCCTGGCAGTGTAAGAGATTAGGGAAATGCAAGAAAATATATTAAATCTCTTAGAGTACCTGAAGTTGTGCAGTTAAGATGTATGACACACAAAGAATTTGCAGCCTTGTGCATGTTCAGCATTCTTGATCTGGGGTGCTTGTAGCAGTTCTGCTGTAATCCAGAGAGTTATAAAATTGCCTGTTTAAATTGCACTAAACTACTTGGGCTGTGGCTGGAAACTGCTGGGAATCATCATAGGCTTGTGTTTCTACAGCTGTGTTTGCCCAACTGTCCTAGATCTGACTTTGTAAGAAGAGTGTTTTCAGAGGCTTTGCTGTTGCTATTTTGCAGTGCTTGGCTGGGAATATCAGTTTTTTGTCTGCTGTGGCACGTTCACTGACCCTGAAAGCTGTTTGTGGCATAAAGAAACCAGGACAGAAGGAGAGTCTTGCACTCACGCTTGACAAAAGTGGCCTTTTCAAGCAAGGTGGTTTTGTATTTGTCTTGGTCTTCAGGTTAATTCAGTGTGAAAATATATTGTGCAAGAGCTTCCTTTATTTAGCGGGGAGTGCTGTATGAAATGCACTGCCTATGCAAAGCAAGCATTTCTGACAGTTTGAACAAATCAGTAATACTTATATTAAAGTATTTGCAGAGAGTGAGGTCTAGTGCCCTAAAATCTAGGCTCTGCGTTCTTTGCTGTTTAATTTTATGGCTATTTGAGAGATAGCAGATATTTTGCTAGAGAGGCAAGTGTTACCCAGTCTCCCTACCTCTGCATTTGAAAATAAAGGCTGTCTTTTGGAGACCAGTGAAGACTGGCAATATTATCCAAAAAGTTACAGGTGATTTTTTTTTCTAGTGGAGTGTTTTCTGCAGCCATTTTTCCCTTGAGTGCCTGCACAGTACCGGCATTCTCTGTGTGAGGGTGGTTTTCTAATGAAAACCTTTTCTTCAGTAGAGCAGTGCAGGTGTTTGCTGGCACTGGAAGAGGGACACACTGGATTCTACTGTCCCTCACCTGTTGGCTTACAAAGCAAACACTAATGTTAATTGTAATAGGATTGGCGTTAAATCATTGATAGTGCAGAACAGAAACTATTCAGCCTCCTCTGTTGCGTGTAGGTGGTTGATTGATTAACGTACTTTATTGTTTTACCATGAGCAATAAAGATGGTTCCTTTGATATCTGTTCATGTGTTCACCTGAATCTAAAGACCTGGATCCTCTTGGACGAAGGGATACCACTGCAAAATGGTTTAGCATGGCTGTTGGTGGCCTCAGCATTGTGACTGGGAATAAAACCATGTAGCTATTGTGCAGTAGTATTGATTGTCAGAAATGGAATTAATTCAGTATTTCTCTCTAAAAAGAACATTTGGAGTGATAATGTGTAGAGTACTGGTAACATTTTGAAATCTGAAAATACCTTTTACATATGACTATGTGCAGCTCACTGCAGATAGATCAAAATTAAACTATTTCAAATCTACTGAGAAGGCAACAAGCCCTTTAGAAACATATTTAGTGGATTTAGTCAGGGAGAGCATTGCTGTTCTGCAGGTTCTGAACATCGGCTTGTTAAGACATTGTTTCTCTGTTCTTAATTTTGTGCTTTTTGTGTTAGTATCAAAACTTCAGTGTATTTCACTCAGGAATTTTTTTTTTTATCCAAACACTTTTTTAGCTGTCATGAATATTTTTGCTTAGTGGATAATAAGAATATATAGGAAAGAAAGCCATCAGGCTTGCAAATTGAATATTTTCATAATTTCCTTAGCTCTCTTTTTGGGTGTGCAGTATTAAGTCCTGATTTGTGGAAATCTAAGCTGTAGAACATGAAGCAGGATTTTCAGTTAAAAATACTATTATCTTTGAATTATATTTCCTTGTCAAGGAAATTAAATTTATTTTATTATCCTTTTTTCACCACTATGATTGTGAAAGAATGTTGTGAACTTTTTGATCTTCTGAATTGTGTGTCAAATTATTCAATATGTGTTAAGAGCAAGTGTCTCAGATTCTGAGGGAAAGAAACCTCATCTGTGTGAAGAGACAGAACAAATTCCTATATTACTTCATATACAACTAAATAAGCCCAAATCTATTTAAAATGTTTTTGTAGGAGAAGATAGGGTATTTTACAAGTGCTTCCAGTTTGCACTTTTCTGTTAAACTGATTTTTTGATCATTTGTTAGTTGGAGCATTTGGCAAAAAAATTGTGGAGAACAGTAGAGCAGCAAATTTTCTTTGATTTCAAAGCATTATTTAGGCTTCAGTTTCTGCAAAATATTGGCCCCGTGATGGAGTCTGAAAACTGCAAAGCTGCTGATAAACTGTTTCTGGGTATGCTGAAGTAAAGCCACATGTTTCCTGGGAACCCTTTTTCAGACATGCAGTCCCCACACCCGCGTACTTTCCTGCTCACCTAGGATTTTTGTGTGTGTCCCCTTGTGCATATGCCCTTTTCTGTCTGAAATCCAGGGCTTTGCTGCAACTTCTACATCAATAAGGAGGGATGGAAAAAACCAGCATTTGGAGTATCTGTAGCAGAGGCTTCAACTCTTGCACTCACATGGGAAGCCCCTGTGAGAAGATGGTAGCATTTAGGAAATTTTGAGGGGCAGGAGACTGGCAAAGGAGTGCGTTCACTCGACTATAGGTGCCCTGAAAGCAAAACAGCCCCTGATTATTCATGTGTGTCATGAGGGAGAATAAGTTTTGCTATTAAATATAACTTTGCCAACCCATTCAGTACCTCATCATCAATACAAGCTGCATTTCCAGACTGTTTTCTTTTCCAGTGTTTCGGGTCCCCTTGCCATCCTCAGCCTGACCTCTCAAGTCTGTTCTGTGTGCCCCCAAATTCTGCCCTGGGGAATCCTGCCCTGCCCCAGGCCCTCGTACACATGCCCAGGGAGTTAGCACCAGCTGCCTGGCTGCTCTGGGAGACATTGGGAGCCAGAGGCAAAGTGGGAACTGGTTGGAGCCATGGCTGCGCCTGCTGGTGTGTTACCGTTCACTGGTGTGAACTCACTTGACACTGTGAGGCAGTAACTGTGTGCTTTTTGACTAGGGCTGCAAGACAGTGCTTGAATTTAAAGTAAATAATGTTTATGAAGGAATTTTCCCCCAAATTCAGGGGAACAAAAAAACTTGCCTTATGTTGAGGTGGATACAGTAGTTCTGACTTCATCTATTTGTTTTTAACACTAAAGAGATGTTTGGTAAGAACTACACAGGCAGACCAAGTAGCTAGTGCGTTGCTTATCAGCAAAGAAGTCAGCAGCCATACAGTGACTAGTTAGTCTCATGCAGCACTCCTGGTAATTATGTGGCGCATAAATTAACCAGAATATTACTGTGCTTGAACTGAATTGTGTTTGAGCTGGTAAGTTGGGAGCAACAGCACATTTCCTGAATTAGTTTGTAATTTACATGTATTACTTCCATGAAAATTTGAAGCTCTCTGTTCTAGCAGGTATTGTGGATTATTCCAACAGGATTCCCAAAATGTTGAATTTCTAGTGCGTGGATGGTTTTGCTTAGTTAGTTAGGCTTTTTTATTGTTATGTTTTGTAATCATCTAAATTCATTTTGTTTGTGGATGTTGTTGCAAAATGTTTGTAATGTATGTGGGGATGTATACTTTGATACTTACTGTGTAAGTGTTTCAGCTCCAACTGCATATCCAAAACCTTTTAAAAGGAAATCTCAATGAGCCCCATGGGACAAAGTAAATTATTACATGTGGTGAACTCTTAAGTCATAGACCAAGGTCATGGCAGTGAGAATGTATTTCAAAAAGGTTTTATCTGTGCTTGGAAAGCAAATGAAATCTCTCATCATTAACTTTAGAATTATAGTTGTAAGAGGATTTTCACTAGAGGTGAAAGATCAAGTTCATGGCGGACATAATGGAGTCTGAAAAGTTATTTCTGAGACATAATACTAGGACATGAAACATTCACTGAGGTTTTCACATTATTGATGGAGAGTTTACAGCCTCTAATCCGGATACTGAAGATCAGAATGGTTCTAATAATTGCTATCCATTGTGGCTTTATTTGAACGTTTTTAGATGGAGGGGAAAAAATCAGCTTTTTTTTTCATTTTTCCTTTTGGTAATATTGTGAAGAATTCCGGAAAAATTTCCTAGCTTTTCAACTGTGTCAGTCTGTCATAGAGCACAGGTTACCTTCCTTAGATAAAAACAATAATCCTTCTACGGGAAGATTATTTAATAAACCCAAGTGATCTTAATGACTCCATCAAAGCATGTGTGCATGCAGTGATATGATCTCTGTCCTTATTTGCTGATAGCTCACCTAAACCAGAAAGAACAAATGCTGAAGGGAAACAGGGCAGAAAAGCACAAGTTAAACTAAGGTTTTTAGTGATCCAGATTTTTATCCTGTCAGTGGAAATGGACATTTATTTGTCTGTTTATTCAGTAGACTTCTGTATTTTGCTAGACTTTGCATATGCATGTGCATGGATTTCGGTGGTACCAACGAGCAGTAGGAACCTGCTCAAGAGTAGAGAGTCTGAACTCTGGGCCTGCATCTTGGGAGTGGTTTTGCAAGTATCCCTGCCAATAACAGCACTCACTTGCTCACAGACTTAACAGTGCTCAATCTATTTGCCTGTAGAAGTGTTGAAATTTGCCAGCTATGTGCTGCATTTAAAAGTAGAGTATTAAGCAGTCATTGCCAAAAATTAATCCCTTTGTATTTGTACTTTCACTGTCATGCAGGTTATTACATTTAGAGGAACGTTTCAGCTGTTGCAGTTTTATTTAGAAGAGTCTACTTAGTCCTGTTTTTGTGCCATTTCATTTCTGGGTTAAAATTTGAAGTTTTGGTCTTTTGTTTTCTTAAATCCTTCCATCTGCTTTAAGAAGGCACTTTTGGCAAGTGATATTTTAATTTCTTTGAAAATATAAAAAGTATAAACTAATTCTACAGTAAGAAGATTTTATAACGAACTGCAGGAAGTCAGCCCTGCAACCTGGCTATCAGGTTGTATTCTACTTAAGCGAAGTACTTTGTTTCAAAATGAATATGTTTTTAGGGAAACCTTTCATATATTCAATATATATAAGATTTCTCAAAGTCTTTTAAGATGAAGAAGCCTAAGCCAGGTTGATAAGTTGCCGGTAATTAGAGAAAAGACAACATTAAAATGGGAGGTAAAATTTCAGGTTTGATCTATGCATTTGTTTTATGCTTCCATTTTAAAACAACATGATCATGCCATTTAGAAAATGTACACTCTAACTTCTGTAATGTTCATGTCATATATGTTATCTCAAAAATACTTGCTGTAGTTTGATTATCCAAATGGCCCAGAATATTAGTATTGAGACTTTCTATATAAGTTATGTTCTTTAATACTTTAGTCAATGTCCTCTCTCATACCTTTTCAACCAACAGTGCAGCCTCTTTTGTGCAGTTGTGAGGCATTTCTATTTCTAGGCATAGTCAAAAATGTCTGTGACCTATTGATGCTGGGACATTTCTGCTGTTCGTGCCACCCATGTCGATGACTTCTGCATGGCTTCGTTCTCTGCAGTTTGTGATGTGAGACTCTCAGGACAATAGATGTTGTTTGTAAGTAGGAAATACACAGAAAAATACACAGCATTGTAAAGTGCTGTCCTCAAATCCCTTCTGGAAATGAGTCACTCCGAGGCATCTCTGCTTCATAAGGAGTCTGCTGTCATGACCCCTTGAGTAACAAATGCCTCTGTTGCTACATTTGGTTTTTTGAACCTCCCTGAAACTCCCAGCAGATAAAACTCAGAGTTTTATCTCACCTTCTGCAAATAACAACAAAATACCTACCTTGTAAGCTTGATTTCTTTGTTTTAGTTGATTCCTTAACGTTTTGTTTTTCAATTTTCTTGTAATTTAGATTATTGCATTGAAATTAGTTCAGTTTTATATGTAGCAATTTCTCTCTTTTACATGTATACAAATTCAGAATAGTAGTCTCTGCACTAGTTCTGTTTTACTTTGTTTTATGTAAATATAAAATCCTACTTACTTGATAACTTGAGTACTTTGTGAGTCTGACAGCTGTGCTCTCTGAGCTCTGATCAGGATTCAGATGCGCGTGTTTGTCTTTAGAACGTGTAAAATTTTTCTCCTTGTCTTAGCAGTATAGTTATGCTAACCATGCTCCCAGTTCTTCCCCCCTTTGGTATTTTTTTGTATAATATAAGTCATTGTGCCCATTGTAAGGATTCTGTCATATCTCTAAATGATCACACTGACTTTAACTTCCCTCCTCTTTCAAATCATCAGCCAGTTGTGGCTTGTTCTTTGTCATCTTCCTTACTAGTTGTGAGTTTGGCCATGGGCCAGTATTTTCCACTCCCCTCCTCCACACAAAAGAGACCTGATGTGGGGGGAAATAATATTAGGATTTATTACTTAATAAAATAAAAACTAAAGAATTATATATATACAACAATTCTAACTAAGCAAAAATACTATATATTTACAGAAGTACCCCTTTCCCCTTTGGATCAATTCAGGAGGAGAAAAACAGTCTCTTTTCCACTTCCAGAGCTACAGATCTTCCAAAAGCAATTCTGCAGCATTTGAAAGTTTTTCTTCTGTTAGCTCTGGGACGACAGTTCTGATTCATGGCAGCTGAAACTGTCTCTCTCTCTCTTCTGTGTTGACCTCAGGGCTGGGTTTGCCCCCCTCCTGGGCTGAGACCCAGGCCTCGTGGGGGTCCTCCATGGATTGCACAGGGGACACTGGCTTTGCCATGGTCTTCTCACAGTGTCAAAGGAAATAATGATTTTTGAGTCCATTCCTGTTTTCCTGTGAGGTCCCAAATTCAGTTGCATTGGGATCACAAGTCCTACCCGAGCTGACTTGCTCCAGCGTAGGTTTTCTCTGAGCTGCAGAAGAGTGTCTTCACTCTTTAATCTTCCACAGACAGTAGGGATTTCAGTTTTTAGTCTCTTTCCCTGCTGAAGGGAGAGAGCAGGGGGAGGAAGAAAGAACTCACCCCCCTTCGAGCTTCACTCTCTCTCCAGCTGCCAGTTTCAACCTTGGAAGGTTCTGTTATCTCTCTTCCTGGAATTCTTCTTGCAGTAATTTTGTCCAGGCAGTTTTTCATTGAAGCTTGTTACATGTCTCGGCCAGATGGGCTTCAATGCCACAACCTGCCCCCAGCCCATGGCCGGGGGAGGAGAGAGGCCCGGCCCCACTTGGGGCCTTGCTGCCTCTCCTACATGACTCCTTCTTCTCTAGCCACCTCATGGCTCTTATCTCTTCTGCCTCACAGCCTTCTCTTCCATTTTCTTAAAAATCTAATTGACAGTCGTTACCAAAACTTTTGATTGGGGGTTTTGCTCTGGAAATCCAACTGGCAAAACTATTTTCAGCCCCGGAGGGGCTGGCTGGCAAACCCACAACACATCTAGACATTATTGGTTTGAACTTCGTCCACTATCTCCCACATGGCATACCTTCTAACATAGGCTTTACTAGATACTTCCTAAGAAAAAACTCAGAGCAGCTCAAGAGTCAGACTGTTTCAGGGGACATGCCTGCAGGCTCCAAGTCCTGCCTCCTCTCCCTAGCCTAGTTGCATGACAGTGCTTCAGCAAATGTTGTGATTCTGCAGTCTATTATTTTATTATTCCCCATAAGACAATGCCCTCTCACAATTTATCAAATGCCCTTGGCACCACAATTCGAAAGCCCAGATATGGTAATTATCTCATTACCTTGCTCATATTATAAAGAGATATAGATTCTTAAAAACTTTAGCAAATGGTGAAAAAGCCTAAGCTGGAAAGACATGATCACATTGAGGACCAGGAAAGACTGACACAGTAGTTGTGTACCATGTATGACATAGATAATCAGGTAGGAAACTAGAAAAAAAGGAGAAGCTCCTGATCACAAGAATATTCCTGTATATCTACAGGCAGACATGAGGTTGGCTTGTCATTGAGTTCATGTGCTATGCTTGCAGGACTCTGAAGAGGCTCATGCAGAAATGATGCCATGAAAAACAGAAGTACACTGATGAGCAAAATTGTTTGGTATGGGAAACAAAGAAGCTTTTCCAAGCTAATTTGTTGAGGGTTGATAATTTGGGGAGAGGGTAAGAATCTGTTGCATTATGTCTGTTATAATTTATGAAAGAAACTGTGTTGCTAGGGAGGACCTTTTAAAGTCATTCCTCTTTCAACTTAGAGAAACTGTGAGGAGAAAAATATCGTCTGCTGCAGAAATAACCCCTAAAATTAAAACAGTCTCTAGCCCCAATAAAAAGCAGACTCAGAGAATAAGATTTAAAAAACATATTTGAAACAGAAATCAAATTATATTTACAAAATTTAAAGGGGAAAGGAGAGCAGAAATACACCTTTGTTCTGAGTCAACCAAATACTTATACAGGTACAACTGAGCTGAAAGTACCCCACTTATTGTTCACTACAGAGAACTTCAAGTGATTTAATTATACACAGACAATTAAAAAGTTAAAAAAATTAATAGTGGTCATGAATTTCCCCTTGCAAATAGCTATTAATCAGTATATGAACAAATTTAATACTTCTAACTAAAGTCTTGTATAGCCAAGGACAAAGGAAGGATTAATTATATCATTACTCTCAAGTGTGTGTAATTCGATGTAGGTGATACCTAAGCACTGAAGGTGTTTTGGCGTAAGGAATAGCTATGCAACTCACCGTACTGGTCTCTTTTCATTCACTGTTCTCTTTTTTTTCACAGTTCTCTCTAATGATTTGATTCACTTAAATAGTTTAAAATAATTTCTGTAACAAAATTGGATAAGAGAATGGTAATATGTGAACAAGTATTGTACTCTATGCACCAAACAATGCTTGTTAAAATAATTTTTACTCTTTTGTAGCATCAGCTACATTCTCTTGTTTAATGTAATACTTCAGGTTTTCCTCTATAAATGAAGGAGTGGGGGGAAGGCACCATAATTTATGGTCTTCTTTTTTATTATTCAAATTTTATGAAGTCTTGCATGCTCTATTCAGTTCTTTTTGCAAGTATTGAAGTCTGTTCTGCAGTGCTGCTAAATGTCTGTAAGGTAGTCAAATTCAGACAGAGAAGTGGTGGTGTTAACCCAGTGTCCTGTCTCCCAGAAGAGGAAGTTGAAGATACAGACAGAACATTATAAGAAGTAGGTAAGAAAAAAGCTGTATTTTCCTAGCATGCTATCCCAACCTATGAAAATTAATAGCTTTGAGATTTCCAGATTAAAAAATGGCATTTTAGTTGATGTCTCTCATGACGAATGATGTAACACCAGTATTCATCCCTAAGCCCTACACATTACAACTGCTCACTCCCAGGGCTTTTGATTGAAATGACTGGTTTTCTTTCAGATAAATCCAGGTTGATATTATGGAGATATTTCACTCAATAAACTACCCCATAGAGTCCTTGTAGACAAAATTGCACCTCTCTTAAACTGCACCTCTCCTTCCTAGTATATATTGTTACTGTCCGAGTGCATGCTGTGTCTTCACACAATCCTCAGCCCATACACTTAACATTGATTTATGATTTCTGATACTTGAACCATGAGGACTGGGAGAGGATAGAAAAAAAAAGGCTAAAAATTAATACTTATCTTGAAGCCTGTTGAGTACTGTGTCCTTGCAGAGAGCTGGACCCAAGCATATTCTGTATAGATTTATCAGTCCACTTGAGTGATGTCTAGACCTGAGCTGTGTGAATGTGCATTACTGTGCATTACTTGTTCTGAGGGCCACAGCTCATTTCCTGAACAGAATTCCTTTACCCCTATAGATATAGCTTACAGGTTTAATAGTCCCTGAATACTTTTCTTCCACAAATTAGCCCAGTACATCTGCTAAATGCTAGCTGAAGACATAAGAAAAAGACAGTAAAGAAAGCAAAGTTTATTGAAAGTATGTGGTAGGATATGCTAAGAGTACAAGTACAAGTACAAGTGTTGAGCTGAGAACTAGATAGAAGTCCATACAAGCAATGTGTTACCTTTTGTTAATATCAAAAACTTTGAAATTACTACCTGAAAGTTTTCTACTTACCAAGTTTTATGAGTCTTCCAGGATTTCTGTTTCAGATTTATTATGATATTTTTGGTTTTCTTCTGATTTCTCTTTGAGTTGAAGAAGTAGAATTCAGTAACAAACCTGTCCTCAAACCCCACTGCTCTGAATTTCAGGTTATGAAATGCTACATAGTTAGAGTGAACAATTTAAATTCTCATTTCTATTTAAAAATTACCCCAGAGATGGTTTTAATTGCAATTATTTTTAGGCTTCGCTGTAATTTAGAACAGATCAACTTTGTATACAAGTAAGACGATTCTTTTTTTCCAGAAAGAGAATACTTAGGAACAGGCATTATTACAACAGGATGCAGCAACATATTTGGCATAAACTGCAAGGAAGTTAATTCTGCACCATGTTGCAAATCTTTTGTACCTTAATGGGCAGCTGCAAAGTTGTGTATTTTGGGGGGCTAATTCATCAATATTGTCTTTTTATAAAACTTCATCTTTTCAATCTGGAGAACTTTACATAATGTGTAAGTGGGTTTTACAGTAGCTGAGAGATGAGCAAGATTGCCATCACTTTGTTCTTTGTTTTGGTTGCTCAATGTAGACAGTAAATAACTGGTAACTGATATCTCTACTTCACTGACTGGAAAATTTCAGCACTGAAATTTCTGTCACTAGGGAGTGCACCAAGACAGGTCTTTTAGGCTGCATAGTGGAACAACAGATTTAAAAGATTAAGAAGAATAGCTAATCTATGTATTCAGTTTAGAAAGTTTATATATTCTATGGAAAATAGGAGATATTGCAACATACATAATCTTCCATGATATTTATAAAAAACCACAAAACATAATAGTAGCTTTCAGACATATTACATGTGTATGTACTCCTATATTTTCTTTATCTTTAAACAAAATTCAATATGTTCTCTATATTTTACTCTTTCACACTTCATTTTGTCATAATCAGAAATAACTTTACATTTCAAGTAGATGAGAATACAGATTTTCCCTCTAAGGGCAAAAAGAAGTGGTTTGTGATCACCACGTTGCCTGTGAGAACTTTTAGCATTCCATGAGAAATGAGTGGCAGTAGAAACTGTCACTTTTAAGATTATTCAGTCAGCAAAATATAAGGTTGTTCCCCCCAACAAATGAAGAACTATTACAAACCTATGTCAAACAGAACTTGCAATATGATGTACATTCTTTTCTTTATTTAGGATTGGATATAGGAATATAGGCATTTTATATATTGGAAATAGAGAGAGAAATGTCTTTTCAGAGGGAATTTAAGAGTTAACAGGATCATTCCCAAGTTAGTCTGTTCATATTGTTATTGCTAGAGGCAAGTAGCCATGCTTTGTTCTGAGTTCTGTAATAGTTGTTGAGCAGTTTGACAAAATTATCTGGTTTAGTACATATTGTAGGTAAGTATATTTACTAGTAGGGGACCCCTGGTGGCCTAGCGGTTAAGACGCTGGTCTCTCAGTGCCAAGGCCACAGGTTCGAATCCCAGGTCCCCCAGGCAGATGGAGCTCATCAGCCCCTAAGGCCATCCATCTAAGAGAAGGTCACTTGAAACAAACCTACGTCCTGAGGACCTCACTGCCATTGTC
>JAWWLV010000144.1:14527293-14538435 GCA_035041135.1 Platyrinchus mystaceus
TGCACAGGGGACACTGGCTTTGCCATGGTCTTCTCACAGTGTCATAGGAAATAATGACTTTTGAGTCCATTCCTGTTGTACTGTGAGGTCCCAAATTCAGTTGCATCAGCATGGATGCCATACTGGCAAAACTATTTTCAGCCCCAGGGGGGCTGACTGGCAAACCCATGACACTAGTATAACACCACAGTGTAAATCTGTAGTAGCATTTTGTTTCCCTGGCTCCCTGGTCTTAATAGCAGTCATTACTCCCAACTTGCAAGAGCTTTTTTTACACAGACAAATCACTTGTCATGCTAACTTGTCATACACTATCTTGTGAGGTAGGTGGCTCATTTAGCAACCAGCAGGTTACATTGATGGTTTCTTTATCAAGTTGTGGGTTTTTTTTTCTTTAGTTTGTGAGTTGTGGGAGACAAGAGTGTCTTTTCGTACTTTAATATTTTTTGCAACCCTAATGCAGATCTGCCATACAAGCAGATTTAAAAGAGATTTCCTGTCTTTCAGGCTTCAAGTTCCTTCTAAATGGTGTGATGTAAGACAATGGAAAATTTCATTTTGTCAGGTTATTTCCTCCTGTAGAGCATATTGTAATATGCTGAGACTTTATTCTGAGCCATCTTATTTCTCAGATATTTTTACAAAACTAGAAATAGTCGGATTCAGTTTTCCTTCTAATTAGCACATGCCAGCTGCTACCAGCAAAAGAACACCTGTGCTTCTAGTGAGGGTACCTGGAAACTTGGACCTGATTCTTCTTTTTTATCCTAGTGTAAATCAGATGTTCTTCTGTTGAAATCAAAGCTGTGGACAGGGTCAGTGTAGGTAAGAGTTACAAATGAAAACTGGGTCTATATCATTTGTAGTAGGTGGATTCCAGAGGTGGTGGTTGGTCTTAGGTTGTGTCCTTATGCAAAGGTGTGCAGTTGGCATAAAAGCTAAGTAGATACAATTATAAGGAGAATACTGCATTTTTGTCCACTGAATGCTCATGGTAATTACTTTCTTTTTGAAAATGTGGTCTTTGTTTCAAATAAATGAAACTGTCTGTAAATTTAAAATAGAGAAGTAAAAGCAGGTATTGGTATTGTTCATACTGTAAATGCTCCTAAAGACAAAGCTTAATTTGTGGCTTAAGGTTGTGTCATTATCTTGAAGTTAGAGTAGTCATACTTATCTCTAGGAAGTGTGTTTGTACTAAGCTTTCCCTCTACTATCTCCTTATGCAGGTATTAGAGGAGTATAAAGTAATTTTATTAGCTGACAAATTGCTTGATTATGGGATAAGAAACAGAGCTTTGCTCAGAGGAGGAAACGTGTAGATCTTCCATCTACATTCAGAAGCCTATTTCCTCCAGCTTTCATTGCAGGCAAAGGCAGCCTCCAAAACCCAGGAGAATTTAATCAAAGTGGTTTGTGGATGTTTTCTCCTAAGTTTGTTCATACAGACAGAAATAAAATACCTAAATTATGAAGAACTGTATGTTATACATACAATCAGCAGTAAGCTATAGAGCTGTACTGTTAAATGATAGATTGGGAAATAGGCAAGAAAATGTAGCTGTTGTATGTACAGCCTTTCACAAATGTATTTTGAAATCAGGAATCCTAGTTAGAATTTAGTACTTGGGCAGGATTAATGGTTCTGCTGTGAGATCAATGCTTGAACTATATGCCATTTAAAATATTAATCATTAACCTTTTTTTGGTATAGACTGACTAGGTGCTTTGATGAATTACTGATACTGTTCATGGTAGTGTTACTCATGTCCAAAATGTCTTTTCCTCTCCCTGTTCCACTGTAATGACAGATAAATGGGAGCTACTCTATTTTATTTCCAAATTAGGAGAAGTGTTAACATGGGTTTTGTTTGAAGACCTTTTTTCTCTGGAATTTGTTTTCTGATTTGATTTGCCTTTGTATGGATATCTTGGCATTCCTGTCATGCTACAGTGCTTTCTGCTCCCAGCTGTTGAGCTTTCAGAGAGCGGCTATGGGGAGTTTTATTTACTATTAGAAAGCATCACTGAATAGCTGTAATTTTGTAATAGATAGTGGAAGGCAGCATTAGCTACCAATGTTTGAATACCCATAGAACATAAATCAATACTTGGAGTAAACAGAGGAGTATTTATGTTCTGAAGCATTTGCTTATTTACTGTTGGAGTCCTGGTGATGGCATATGGCTTTGAGAATAAGTCTGTAATACCTATGTCTAAAATGTAACTGTAATATTAAGACAATCCTACAAAGATGTGCTTTTAGACATCGTGAGAAATGTTTGTTAGAATGTGTATCTATATAATTTATATTTTTCTATAATATGTAGAATTTGGGTGAGATTTGTTTGCTTTTTTTGACTGCTTATTTTCTGTGTATTTTTGTGAAGTAGATCCTTTGTGCTCTTTCATGGAGTATTGTTTGTTGGTGATTTAAAAGGAGTAGGGGGAAAGGTAGGTGTGTGGGATGCACCATTCAGGTTCTCTGGCAGGTGAAGACAGAGGGTATTAGGCATCTGCAGTACATAAAATACCAAAATTAAAATTCTGCCTAGTCTTCATTTTTTGTTACTTGTATTAATGCCATCTCCACTGATACAATCACATGCTATTTTTAAAACACATTAGTTTGACCTGTTCTGCCTTATAGTGCTTTTTCTTATTACACTGCAGTCTGAATTGTTCTGCAGTAGACAATGTATTAATAAGTACAATAAAAGTTTTTACTGTGATGGTATGGAATGTTTTGTGACTTGTTTCTGTTGTGTCAAGTGTCATAGCTACTTTCAAGCTATAGCAGTCACAGAAGTCATCAATTAACTCTAAGAGGTTGATATCATAGCAAGGTTTTTAAGACACACATTTGTTGAGCACATGTTGTCTATTGAGAGCACAGAAAAGTTTGTTGTCCTGGTGCTACCAGTATTTTAAAGTTTAATTATTTGGACTGTTCCACACTCTAACAACACACCTGCTTTATGAGAAAGCAAAGGAAGATTTGCTTGATTCATAGTCAGAAAGAAATTGCATCACATCTTTCTGAATATCTCACAAGAATGCTGAATTTTTCAGGAGTCTTTTTTACTGCTGATGTGATGCAACTAAAGCCAGTGTTGCACAGGTTCTTTTCTCAGTGGTCCAGCTGTTACAATGCATTAGGAAACTGCTAAAATACTTTGGGGTAACTTTTTAGTATTGTTTCTCCCACTGAGAGGGGAATGTTCTGGCTGTGAGAAAGCAGGATAGATGTGGTGTGAGAAATATGAAGATGAAATTTAGCACATGGTTTTCAAGCTGCTTCTGTCTATGGCACTTGCTAAAGGTTTTCTTTGGGAGCTGGTGTGATATGACAGATTATTCAAAGCTTTCTCCATAGCTTTGTTCTGAACATTTTGAAAAAATCCTGAAATGAGACAAAGTGAAATCATATGGCCCTGCCTTTAGGAAAGCATTAGAATCCGACTTTATTTAGTGTCCATTCTTTTTAGCTTGCTCTTACCAGTGGAAGGGAACAGATGTGGTGGCTGATTTGAAACAAAAAGGATACCCACACAGAAGAGATTTCTTCCTTTTGCTGTTATGTGCCACCCCTGGATTTTAACAGTGATGCTGCTTGGAAGAATGTGGCTCGGATAATGTTCATAGTGTGGGCATGCTTACATCCCTCAGAAAAATACATGGGAGATTTTTCTTCCTTCCAGGTCTGAGCTCTCTGGTTCCTTCTACTGCCAAGTGCAGGCAGTAAATGGGCACTGGGAACACTGGGATGTAGGAGCTCTGCTGTAGGAAGGATGTAGGAACATCAGTATAGGAAAAGAGCCTTCTGTGGGGCTGCCAGTGGTGCATCTGATGTAACCTATAGGATGTGTGTCCAATGGACTAGAGGTTGTGGCAAAACCCAGGTAGCCTCTGATGGTGAGAAAGCCTGGCCTTAGAGTTAAACCTTCCTTTCTCTGTGTTTGACCCCTCTGGGCTCAGAATATCATGAACTGCCCAGTGTCTGAGCCTGGAGCAGGCAGTCAGGCACTCGGCTGAATCTGTTGCACTTGTCAGAGGGTTCTGCTTCAGGGATAACACTGCTGGCAGATAAATCCTATGGAGTAGTAAAAGATAGTGTTTGAGGGGTTGGAGTAATTTTTGTAGGCTTTTAAAAGCATTGTTTGATCATGCGGCGTGTTGGCCTTTCAATAAAATCTTCGTTAAATTCACCCATTCATTTACAGTTTCTTTTTTACTTCCGTTTGCCTTTGTCACATGCTCTTTCTTGGATTATCATTCATTAGCTTCTTCAAAGAGATTAACAGTTCCTTAAAAGGGGATCATGTGCATTCTGGTGTTCTGTGTGAAAGTAGTGCTTGGGAGCAGAGAAGCCATGGGATCCCTATAGAAATTTGAAGACAATTTTGATACTCTAGTCCACTCAAAAATCTGCTGATACTGTAATGTTTTTTCCCTTGCCAGGACCCTCCTTGCCTGGTGTCGTTTCTTGAGCTCTCCTGGGATGAGATTAGTCTAAAACAACAAAGTAGCCAGATGTCTGGTTCTGAGAGAGTCCCAGAGGCCAGGGTATGGTAGGCAACAGTAATCGCTGGGGGCTGAAGATCAAAGATACCTGAGAATTACTTATGGGCACATACTATGTGTCATTCCCATTATTAACAGTCTGAGAAAATTTGTATCCCTAATTAACCCTTTTGTTGGTTAAATTTTTTTGCCAGTACAGTCCTGTCTGTAGTAACTATTTGTTCTTTTTGATATTGTTACATAAGTACATGTTAGTTAAAAAAAAAAAGTGTGATATGCTCATTGTAAAAAATTTATGTAACTCCTTCAGATCCTTTTTATCATGGTCATTTATAAATGTCAGAAGTTAGCATGATTTCTTTTTGTTTACTGTGCCATCCCTTGGGCTGGTGTTGTTCCTATTCAAAACTGTGTCAATAAGAATAGTTAACTTTGCAGGGTAGTGGTTTTAGTTCATTGCTTCCTAATCTAAAAAGAATTAGTATCTAATTCCAGAGAGGGGCTGTCTGCATATCACTTCTTTTCCTCATATTGCTATTCCTAATTAAATGGTAATTAGTATTTTTAGTGATCAATGCTTTTTTTCTATTATACACTTTGAAATAACAAACTAAGATTGGAAGTGCTGACTCTGAATTCATATAGTGCTTTAGGAATGAGAGAAAAACCTGATTGCAGCCTTCTGTGCTTTTTCTTCTTTTTTTTTTTCTTTTATCCTCAGATGAAAATAGCAAGGTTATGAGTGGAATACCTGTTTTACTAAATAATAAGATTCTGTGCTGTTGTATTATTAAAGGCTGAGCAATTTTCCCTAACTTTTGAATCATATGCTGCAGTTATCGGAGATACCAGTAGTTTGTTATGATCACTACAATTTCACTTTCTTTAACATGGCATAATATTATGTGTGGTAAATACTGCATGTGCATGTTTGAGTGGTAGGGTGAGTTTCTGGTCACACTAAATTTATTTGCAGTTTATTGTCCATATTATATGTGTTTAACAATTGTAGCAGGCATTTCTGAGTGAGTAGTAAGTGAAGAAAAGATCCCTGGAGTGATTTAAAAGATTGAATTGATTTATCTTTTCGAGTCTTGACAATCTCACTTCAGAACATTTTATTGGAGCAAGAAGCCCCAAAAGCTGACCTGTCTGAAAGTCTGTTGTGTTTTTTACACTTCCAGTTTTGTCACAGGTGTGCCTGCTGTTTGCATCTTCCAACACAGCCATGACTGCTGCTCTATTGTCCTCATTCCTTTTCAGCTGCAGACCTCATCAGTCTTGCTCTGCACCCAAAGCCATGTTTAAAACAAATCAGCATCTAAAGAAACGTGAAGGCAAAGTTTCTGGTGAAACAGGGTTACGTAATGTATGGCTGTCAGCAGGTATAGACAATGATCTTATGAAAATTTAAATGAGAGTCGTAATAATAATAGGATAGAGGCAGGTACTGTGCTTCTCAGAGGTACAAGGGAAGGGTGAGCTGCCTAAGAGTGGTTCCCAGACAGTAGCTATATCCATATGTGTGTTGGCATCCTAGATTTTGGATCATTTATTGCCATTCATGTGCCGTAATCCAGGCACAAGGGCCTCACTGTGACTGTTGGGCCACATGTTGCTCAAAGCTTCTGCCCTAGCTACCCTAACATGAAGAAAGAAGGTGTTTGTAACGTTTTAATTCTGGTTTGCACAGCCCTTGTGGATTGGTTTCTTTCCTTCTTTTCCTTCTCATTTCTTCCCTTGGGAGGCATTGCAGCAGTTTTGGTTGTCTGCACTGCTCTCTTGAAGGTCATGGTCAGAACTGGAATAGGTAAAATTTAAGTGCACGTGAGGAGTGCAGAGGTCCGTATGACCTTTCTTGGAGTTACCTCACATAGGCAGCAGGCTGCTTCTCAGGAAGGTGTGGAATGCCTAGGTGAGGTTTTGGGAGAGCCCTGCCAGATGGATTTGCAGCATATCTGAAACAGAAATGCCTTTCCCTTCATTCTCTTTCGTTTTCTGCCTAGAGCTCTTGGAAGCCACTCCACGGCTATTGCTGACAAGCAAGAATGTGACATAGTCAGCAAATACTAGATGAGTGTATAAAAGAAGCACTGACATCTTCCTGTGTTTTCAGGGTGATAAAATTCATATATATATATGTGTATATATATGTATATTTTATGATCACTAGTACCACTTCTCTAGTTTAGGTAAAAAAGGGACTGGATCAGAGGTGATGCAGGAGATTCAAATGCAGTACAGGAGCAGAGAAAAGCACTGCAGAACTATTTCTCCCTGACAGATGTCAGCTGCTTTTTATGTTGAGAGATGAAGTTATGAGACACTAATTGTTATTAAACCAGTAATTGGAGCTTGGAACTGGTGAAATTACTGATACCTTCTGCAATTAGATTGTCCCCCACTTTCTTGATCATGTAGCACATTTCTGTACCACGAAAAGTCATAAGGACCTCTAAAACAGTTCTTTATTTCAGTTTACAGAAAAACATGCTTTAGAGCAATGTGGGTGCTTGAGTAGACTCAGAAATAGTGTATTGGGTTTGCTTGACAAAGCTGGGGTGCTTCAGAGGTGGAAGCTGTGCGAAGCTGCTGGAAGTGTCCCCTATGTGTGATGGAGCCAATGCCAGCCAGCTCCAAGACAGACCAGCTGCTGGCCGAGGCCAAGCCCATCAGCAGTGGTGGTAGTGCCTCTTGGGTAACATATTTAAGGAGAGGAAAAAGGAGCTGCACAACAGCAGCCAGGAGAGAGGAGGGAGAATATGTGAGAGAAAGAGCTCTGCAGACATCCAGGCCAGGGAGGGACAGGGAGGAGATACTCCAGGTGCCAGAGCAGAGAATACCCTGCAGCCCATGAAGACCATGGTGAGGCAGCTGTGCCCTTCAGCAGTGAAGGTCCATGGTGGAGCAGAGATCCACCTGCATATAGGACCCCACACTGGAGCGGGTGGATGCCCAAAGGAGGCTGTGCTCCTGTGGGAAGCCTTCACTGGAGCAGGCTCCTGGCAGGACCTGTGGACTTGTGGAGAGAGGAGCCCACACTGACAGAGGTTTGATGGTAGGACTTGTGACCCTGTGGGGGACCAATGCTGGAGCAGCCTGTTCCTGAAATACTGTATCCCATGGAAAGAGATCCGTGCTGGAGCAGTGAAGAACTGCAGCCTGTGAGAAGGACTCATGTTGGATAAGTTCATGGAAGACTATCTCCTGTAGGAGGAACCCTGTGCTGGAGGACGGAAAGAGTATGAGGAGACAGTTCATCACATGCTGCCTCTGACTGCCCAAGCCCTATTCCTCATTCCCCTGCACCTCTGGTGGGGAGGAGGTAAAGAATTTGGGAGTAAAGTTAAGCCTAGAAAAAAGGAGAGGTGAAGGAAAGGTGTTTTTAAGATTTATATTTATTTCTTGTTATCCTATTCTGATTTGATTAATAATCAATTAAATTATCTTTTTTCCCCAAGTCAGGTCTGTTCTGCCCAGGGTAGTAATGGGTGAGTGATCTCTCCCTGTCCTGATCTCAACCCAACAGTGTTGAGATATTTTTTCTCCCCTGTCCTGCTGAGGAGGGCAGTGATATAGCAGCTTTGGTGGGACCCTGGCATCTAGCCAAGGTCAACCCACCACCACAAGCTGAATAAATTTGAGTACATTAAGGTATTATATTGCATATTAATGAATAATGCTTCATTCTGGGTACTTCTATTACAAGAGAATCTTTATGAATTTGAAATAATTTTTGTGAAGGAAAAAAACATAGGAAGTAAAGAGACTGCCCCCTTCAAATCTGTGGGAACAGTGTTCTCTAGTTAAGGCTAGTGGGCATCTAGGGATCACAGGGATGTTCTGCTAGCACAGCTGTATATGGAAGAAAACAGTACTAATGTTCTTCTCTTTGGTGTTTAAGAATAAAGCCATAGGAACTGTGCTATGAAAGAGCAAAGGCTCTACCAGCAGTCAGGAAGAGTGAGTGTTGAAAAGAAAAGAAAATTGTGATTGAACTGAAGGATAAATTATGAAGGAAATTAAAATACATCATCCACATGGATAGTTTGTTACTTCAAAAAAATATGTGGGGGTTTTATAGTGGATGCTGTCGTAAGAAGTATAATTTGAACAATCTGTATATATATTGTCCTCCATCCTGTGACTTTTATATTTAGTACTTTCATGAGTGCACACTGTTTTAAACAGCCCATCACAACTCAAGCCATATCAGAAGCTTAAGCCACAGCTTCCCATTTACTTACCTGAGCCATTACAATGTTCCAACCTTGGGCTGTGTGAAATAAAAAAAACCCCTCATTTTGACTTAACTGAGTAGTGGGTCTGATCATGTAATAAAATAAATAGAAAATTTACCTTTCCATTTGCAAGTTTATTTCCAGTCACATGTTCCATTCACAGCATTGGAATTCATCAGAGGAGAAATTTAACTAACACTGTAGCTTTCTACAATGTGTCTGCACTGGCAACATGTCTGTATGCACAAAGCATTCACCACCAATAGCAAAAGCTGCTTGATGACTTGATTATACTCAAATTTTTGGTAGAGGATTCTTGGTGTTGAATATCTGGTTTTGCAGCATGCTAGGTACAACTTCTGTTACTTCAATTTGTGGAGTTTTTGACCTGTAATTTGGAGAAGAAAGGAAATTAATTAGAACAAACTCTGGAAAGTTACAAGAGTTCAAGGGATTTTTCTTATGATCTCTTGTAATTAAAAATGTCAGCTCATTTTCCTGTGTTTTTGATAACTGAAGTCATTTATATTTAGAGGTGTTGAAGGAGAAAAGCTGTAGTTAATGTTCTAAGTGCTGTTCAGTTTTATGCCAACAATGATAGTGATTGGTTTGTGGAGTAAAGGAGATGGTAGAAAGATCAGGAGGTAGTTGACAAAGCTCTTCCTCTTTAACTTGCAGATCCTAAAAATCTAAATCAACTCATAGTAATATATGAGCTTGTGGTTTTGTGAGTGGACTCTTGACTATATTGAAATATTTTGTAAACCCCCTAGGTTATTCTAGCATTTTATTGGTGACCCCATGACCCAGCATAAATTCAACACAAAGGGCTTTTAACTGTGTCCCCTTCCCAGTTCAGAGGGATGTGCTGCTATCAAGTTATGACCGTGGCGGCAGAAAAGAATGTCTGTGCTGTGAAAATTAATTGCTTGTAAGCAAATATTTTTGAAATGTGACATGATTTTCATAATGTATACTTTCTGTTACCATTATGTATTCGAGGAATGATAATAGGCAGAGCCTGTGTAGCGGTTGCTTTCTAAAATATTTAAATTCTATAGCTAATGTTACTTTACGTGGTCTTTCTCTGACAGGCCATTGTGACATGGATTACTCTTCTTTGTACTGATAATATAAAAAACAAGCATTTAAAATAAAATACAGAATTGCTTCTGAATGTTTCCTTCTTTGAGGGGGCTGGGTAAATGAAAATTAATGAGGTTAGGGAAATTTTGCTTCACAAGTGATCAAGTAAATCAGGCTTTGCACAGTCTGCAAAGCATTATTTTAACAAGACTATTACATTTCTGTTGTGCCTTCCATTGTTAAGGGTAATTAGAGAATATGTTTTAATGAGAATAAAAGTTATATTAGAACCTAAAGGTCTTCTCCTAGTAGTCTTTGAGTTTGTCATGTATAATATGAAGAAAATACTGTCTTTTACTGGCAAGTGTGTTTATTCTTCTTCTTGTTAAGTAGCTGGTACAAGCAGCATCTATACTGTAAATAAAAGGGCTCGTAAGGGAACTGCATTGAAATACACTGTATAATAAATGTAAGCTTTTTTTTTAAGGACTTAATAGAGGGAACATGCAAATTAGTATTCTGAGTTGTAGTGTGCTACCCGAAGCATTTGAAATGTGGGAATATTTTTCAGGTATTAAGAAATGTTTGTTGGTAAGAGTAGTACAATTCTAAGCCTTTTTTAAATTGTGCAGTTTCATAGGTCTTGCATCTGAAATCAGCATTGCAGTGTTTTTTGGAAATACCTAATGTGTGTATTTGTACAGCTGAAATTTTGTCACGGGCTCTGTTCCTTAATCAGTAGCTGTGTCCTGTGTGGTGGCAGGCCTTCTATCAAAGATTGTGAAATAGTTTTGCTGCTGAAAATCCTCCAGCATTACAAACCACAGCAAGAACAAGCAAGCCCACCCTAAACTGTTTTCCTTGGATGGCATGGCACAGAGGATAGCAAAGGCATGTGTCTGCCTTTTTGCTTTTTCCTGCTCCTTGTTTCAGGGAAGAATCCAGAGGACAAGTAGGACTGAAAGTTGCACCTGGAGAGTAGTGCTTTGTATTTGAAATCGTGTTTCAAGGTCTGGGTCCTGCTGGCAGCAGCAGTAGGTCCTGTTACAAACCCTAGACTTTCCAGAAGTTAAAAGGCAGGGAACGAGTCTGCTGGAAATGACATGGGAAGGCAAGTTCCGATAGTAAATAAGGATGTGCAGCAGGTGCATTAGGCAGACGTGGAAAATGAATGTGTGTCCTTTGTGGGAAGGTAATTGGGCACGGGGGCTTGGCGGGGGCTTGGCAGGAGCTGGATGGGCTGAGGTGGAGTGGCTGCCACAGGTTGATGGGCAGGTGATCCAGCAGCCCC
>JAWWLV010000144.1:14546971-14605245 GCA_035041135.1 Platyrinchus mystaceus
TTCTTTACAGAGAGGGTAATCAGGCATTGGAATGGGCTGCCCAGGGAGGTGGTGGATTCTCCGTCCCTGGAGGTTTTAAGATGAGACTGGATGTGGCACTCAGTGCCATGGTCTGGTAACCACAGTGATAGTGGATCAAGGGTTGGACTTGATAATCTCAGAGGTCCTTTCCGAGCCATCTGATTCTATGAATTGGTTTTGCCCTTTCAGAAAACACCAAAGTAGCCAAAAAAAAAATAAAAGCCTTTTGCACCTCATTACCCTGGAGATACATCTAGCAAGGGCATTGCAAATATACTTCTACATAAATACTTCAGGCTGAACTACTGGGAGCTGTACTGATGCCTGACAAGTTCTTTCCTCTGATCTGTTTTCATTGCACCAGTTTATAGCCTGGTGACCAGACTAAGGTTTGTGTTAACTGTATTTCTATTGCATTGAAAATTCTGTTTATGTTAATTTTACTTCAATTTAGTACAGCAGCACACAGCATTTTCTTTGAAATATAAGGGATTAATAGTTTCACCAGGAAACTTCTGTGATTTGAAAACTCCCAGGAGAAAAGTAGGCTTCGATTTCTTCCACAGATTCCTATGTCTGCGTGGTTATCTCATTCATACATAGGCAGGTCATTATGATTTACAATTAGAACATGTTTTTGGGACCCAGGAAGGTCTGATTTTCCAAAACCAGCTCTGCAATTGATTTAATGAATAACTGTGGGAAAATCATTTGGCCTTTCTATTTCAGTTTTGGCATGTAAAAACAGGAATAGCATCTGATGAGGATGTGTGTGAATTTTGACAAATTTAGGAAGGCAGGCACAAGGCTCCTCATGTTAAGAAATGGTTGAAGTTTGTCTGATAGATATTACAGGCAGTATTATTATGTACTATTTATAACATCAATAGACAGACTTGGAAACAACATTCTGAACTATAACAGTAAGGAGTTGGCAATTTTGCTGTAGGTTTTTTCTTTAACATAAAGGAGAGCCAAGCTTGGCTTACTCTCACCTCTGATATCAATAGGACTGATGTCTTGTAGGGTAGGACTAGTGACTCACAGAATAAGGGTTGTGAAGTGTTGCCCTACTGGGGTAACTTTCTGCAGGACGCAAAAGAATTTTGTGATTTCTCACAGTGCTAATGGCAGTCATGGGGTGAAAAATATTGCACATAGGGCTGGAAAAATAGGGGCATATAATATTCATTTTGATTCACAAAGGGTTTTTTTAAAGTTAATATCCACTATTTCTAGCAAGAAATATATCCATAGTCCTTTGCTTTAAAAGTAGATTTGTAGGGGAAATAGGAATAGTCTGTTCAGGTTTTTCATGTTCACCAGGCTAAATCTATCTGCCTAATTGCATACCACAGCATCCAAACTGTAGGATTACTTGGAAAAAAATCCCCAAAACAAACTTCTCATTGCAACTAGCTTATCCTGAGGCATTTAAAATGTATCTTGTAGAGCCTAGTTAAGCAAACACTTCAGTCATTCAGTAGTTATCATGAGCAATTAACTGTTAGCAGTGTTCTCAGGAAAAGCGTGACATTTTGTTAATGTTCTACAGGAGCTTATAAATGTAACCAAGGGAGAAGTTTGTTGTGAGCATCACAAGGATAGCTGACACAGAAGAGCTAGAGTATATTGCAATGTGGGAGAAAAGGAAGGAAGATTAATTACTGATACATTTCCTGGCATTCACCTTTATAATCTCAAATCCTGTGGTAGCATCTCTGCTCCAAAATGTGAAGAAATACAGGGGTCTGATTCCCTTAAATTTAATGAGTTTGTACCAAAGATGTGTTCAGTAAATAGCATTTATTGTTAAAAGGAGTATTTCTCTTGACTTTTCAGAAACAGTTGTCTTTTCTGGGTGGGTGATTTCCATTTGACTTACCCAGCACAGAATTATTATTTTGCTAGCTTAGTGAAAACTCTGTAATATTCCTATTTCAGTTTGTTGATTCTGACTTGGGGCCTTTTTACATGGACATTCTTCTGCTAAGAAAAGGGAAATGATTATGACAAAGTGATAACAAATCTCATAGACATCTTTTAAATGCTAGGCCACTGTCTCGCTAAGGGCAACAATTCCCAGCAGGACATTGATCTTATGTGTATTTCAGTCTTGCACTTCTGTTGGATGAGAGTATCACCTCCCCAGGGTGGCCTGCCTAATATTTGAAGAAGCTTTAAAGAGGGAGAGAAGATAATGTGCATGTCCTGGGAGAGGAGGAAAGAGAAGTGGGAAAAGAGGAGAGGGAAAGGCAAGTGACTGGAGAGTGCATGACAGTAGATAACATAGTAAGTTGAAATTGGGGTATAACATGGCTTACAGAAAAAGCCTTTGCTTTCAAGTGGCTGGAGTCATAGAAAATGGTGAGAAACATTAAATATGATGCTATAATAGTAAACACAAAGCTCTGTTGTTACTCTGCCTGTGATGCTGGCAGATGCTCATCTTGGACAGAGTGGGAAGGGGTGGCTCCCCAGACAAGGATCCAGGAAGGCTGCGAATATTCTGTCCACCTTTGATCTTTTCCCTCCTCATTTTCACTCTCTCATTCTCCAGCTCCCTACCCCTTACTCAAAAATTTCTTTTTCTGGCAGTTTTGTGAAAGGGTTTCACATTTCTACCCACCCTCAGGGTGGTTGGAAAGGAGATGAACGGGAAGAAGGGTTGCAGCTGGAGCTGAGCTGCCTCTAGTGCACACAAAACCCTACCTGCTGCTCCTCCGTGCTCTTCCCTCTCCTGGCCCAGGGGGAGCCAAGCTGCTGCCATGGTGCTGGAGGCCTGCTGGTGCTTCCTTTTGTGCCAGAGCACAGGCTCAGCAGTTTGGACACGTCAGCTGTGGAAGGGAGCTATGGAGGGCAAGGCCGTAGGGCAAGAGCCAGTCATGTCATCTCAGGAGGTGCCTTAGCAAGCAGAAGATGCAGGTATTAGGGAAATGAGGGGAAGACCCCGGAGGCAGTGCTTTGATGAGGCTCTGAGGAGTGCAGAGAACCAGCTAGAGGTGTTAGGGGCCCCTGCTGTAACATGGGCAGCAGGATTTGAAGAGCTTTGCCTGGATAAAACCTGCACATACTTTGTTATATTTTTTTCATGCAAAGACTCGGTGCAGAGAGAACAGAAAGTGTGCACTGTTTCAATTGAAGAACTGGAACACCTGGGCTGGGGCAGGCAAGAAAGTGGAGATACATTAAACTGGAACAGAACAAAGAAGGATGACAAAAGCACTGAAAATGTGAACAACACTTTCAAAAGCAAATAGGAGTTGAAAAACTTCCCAAAACTGAACTGGTTGTAACTTAAAGGTTGTATCAGCCTTGAACTCCTTTTTCCCTCTTGCTTAAGCAGCAGGGAAAGACTGTTTTGGAAAGCAAGCCTGGAGGTAAAGAAACCACTGGTCTGTAGCTACCATAACTGACAAGTGGAATACCTCTCTGGCTAGTTAGGAAAAGGAGAACCAATATTCTGTGGTTTTGTTTCTCCAGAAATTATGTTTGGTCATTTTGAAGTACTTTGACATAAAACCTTTCATGTAAGCAATGCACCACTGCGATCTGCTGTCTAACGTTAGTGATGACTTTGTCTTGATTCAAGGTTGTCTTTTTGTGATATGAAGCGGTTAGGAAATGCACCCCATTCTTGAGAGGCAGCTCAGTGAACAAATGCAGCTTTTTGGAATACCTGACAAGACCTGCATTTGTGTTCTTTAAAACACACCATATGTCCCACCTGCCTCAGTGGGCTAATGTGGTGTGGGTGTGACAGTCAGGGGCAGGAGCAGGGGAATACTTTATGCCAATGTTGCTACAAAACCCACATAGTTCTGTGAAACAGTATCATTTAGGATCCTAAATTACTCTTCCACAGTGGCTAGATTAGAATATTTCCAAGTTCCTAAAAATCTCTCCTTCTTACTGACATGACTGTCTTTTGAATATTCAGATTGCTTTTCCCACCATCACTGATCACTTTCTAATACCATCTTTTGCATGGACTCTGCCTTGTCAGTATCAGAAATTTAGACCATGTTAGAGTTCACTTGCCAACAATTAAGAAAATAACCACTCTATTATTGAACTAAAGGCAAAACTAGTTTTGGCAGGTGATAAAGGAAAGGGAGAATCTTAAATCTGAATGGGCTCTGCACAGTAGGAAGATAATTATTACAAACCAACTCCACACTTCCATCACTCTCAAATGTGTGTTCTGCCCCCACCTTTGAATCGTTTCTGATATTATGTTGCATGCTGTTACGTTCTTTGTTCAGACCACTTGCCAAGTAAAAGACTAGACACTTCCTTTTTTGGCCTGGATCTCTTTTCACCTAGGTTAGTGATTTCAACTGGCTCAGGAAACGGGTCGGACAAGATCTGAGGAGAGCAGCAGGTAAACAGAGCAGTCCCAGAGCTGCTGGGAGAAGAGCAGGCAGTCCAGGTGAGCAACCGTGGGGAGCTGTGAACTTCATTTCCGCATAGGTACTGAATATTTTTGGAAGGTTTAACAAAGCAAAGCTGTTCTGACAGCAGTGGAGTCGACAGATGAGTTGACAGCTCTATTTTAAGACCCACTCCCAAAATGAACCTTATTCACACGGGGCATGAAAAGGCAGTAGGTTGTGTTGCTGCTTTGCTTCCCTGGGCATCTAGATTTGGCTTGAATATGTTTTGAGTTGCACTGAACTTCTTTCTTGGGAAACACAGAAATCAAGGTAACTCCAAATATCATTTAACTGTGGCACCAAAATGAGATATTGCTCACAGTTAATTGAGCAGATCTGTGACTTTACCTCCACCCTACTGCTGAAATAGTTAACGGTGTTGACATGTAAATTATCTTTACTGTTTGTTTAATAAAGAGCAGAAATTGTCTCTCCCAAACAAGTACAGTCCACCCAAGGAACCATTACACAAATACCCCAGGACTTGCTCCCAGCTACTTGGTTGGTTTATTATGTGCCCCACCTCTTCCTTATCAGACCAGGAACCCTATTTCATCATCAGCAAAACTATCACAGATACAACATAGCCAGCAGCGTTCCTAAGATAACTGCAATCCCTTCACCTAACATGCACTGTCAAAATAATGTTGACCAACTCGTCGGCAGAGTGCAGCAGCTGTCACAGCTGCTGTGGTCAGACCAGTGCCACCTACCACTGTACAGTTTTCACCAGGGCTGGAATCCATGGATGTGGCAGAAGTGCCTTCTCCACAGTTCACACTACTGCCAGTCCTACTCATCAGCTCAGCAACCCTGGTAATCAAAAATAACCCCAGTAATGGGAAAAAAACCTCTGACACTATTTGCAGCTTCTGTATCCATCCCACTCAGGTGAACAACTACCTGCCTTTGGGCTCTTCTGGTGCTCTGGAGCCAGTTTAACTGGTTTGGATCTGGCATGGTCTGCTCTGCCAAAGCCAACAATGCCTGGGGCACCCAGGACAGCCTGTTGTGCCTGTTGAGAGTGAAGAAGGTGCTTCACTCTTGCTCAGTAGCTTTTCTATTCTATGCTGGCTGATTTTTTTTAGAATGTTACTACATATTTGGATGCCATTGGTTGTTTTGGGACTGTTTGGATGAGTTCTGGGACTGTTTTCAACACCGACTTGTTTAAAAATACAAAATGCTTGCATAAATAACAAAGTGGATAGAGATTTTTTGTTTCTTTGACCTATCTGACATTGTAGACTTTAACATGGAAATCAAATTGCCTGTTTTCTGGGACAATGCAGGAAGAAGCTCAAGGATGAGAATGTGCCACAGAGGAAGAGAAAGGAACAGTGGGGATCTCTGTAAGCAAAATGTCTACAAATAACTGTTTAACTATGGCCTTAACCATATCAGCATATCACACTATCTGTGTACCTTTGCTGTGAACCAGAGAAGGGAATGAAGTGCCTTGAGTTCTGTTTCTTTCCCAGACCACATTACAGCTTGCTTAGGTCCTTTATTCCCATTCCCAGCACAGTGGGTGCTGTAAGTGAAATGTGGACAGGTATAAACTGTGTGTGTGCAGGAGGAAATTATGGTGTTCAGCTACACAATAAGCCGGTCTTACTGCTGAAACTACAGCCCGAGGCACTCCCTGCCCCCCAAAATAAAAGGGGGTAGCTGGAATATTTTTATTGTGCCTGAGTTTGGTTATCCACTTTGCAGCATAGCCCCACAAGGTGGCAAAGCTGAAGGAACAGGATGCAGCAGCTTGAAGTCAGGACAAACAGAAGAGGGATGCTGGGAGTTCCTGCAGCCTCAGTGTCTGCATGGGGAACCACAGCCTTGGAACCTCTGGCAAGCTGATGAAGTAATTTATGTGAAGGCTTGGACAGTAACTCAACACAAATGAAGTTGTAGGTGTAATGATGTTTTGAATCAAAACAAACTAGTTCAAAATTTAAATCAATATCAAGTGCTTAAAGCCATAATTCAGGCGAGAACTACTACTGACATAATGGTCCACAGTTTTGAAATACAGATCAGTACATTTCTCTGAAGGCCATGTGTTGGGCTTCCTGTGAAATCATATGTGGCTCCTGAGATAGGGCTTCAATGCAAACTGTATATCAGCATATTCTTAACTGTAGGTATGTGAAGTCTTGTTTACCTGCATGGCTGAACTGGGACATAGGATGTTGTTTCACAACACTTTTAGCTGACTTATGCCGGCACTGCTGCCCAAAACAGTGCAAGAGTGAAGTTAGAAGATCCAGTTGGGCCAAACTAACAGGTCGTTGTTTCTGAAAGGGGGTGGTTCTTCTGTTCTCCTCCTCAACCTATCTCCCTGCTGCAGGTCAAGCATTCCATACACTTCTCTTGCCCTGGCTCTGTACTGCTCTCATCCTTCAGGGAGCCATTCCAGCTCTGTGCAGTTAAAACATGACAACAGTGGTCCCATGGTTTAGTGAACTGAGCTGGCTCTCTGCAAGGCCACTTGGACTTTAGAGATGTAGAAGCAAGAAGGACCTGTCTCCACAGCTGCAGACAGGTGTAGAGGAGAGGGGAAGGAGGGTGTGGGACTGATGTTTTTGGCAGCAGCAAGCTATTAAATTGGTTTGGCTGCATCTTCTAGCTGCAAGCAGAGCTAACCCTGCTGCAGTCCCACATAGCTCTTGTTTTTTTGCTTCCCCACCACCCCCCTCCTTGTGCCAGCACCAGCATTTGCACAGCCAGCTGATGAACTGCTCCAGGCGTCAAAGCCAAACCAGCAAAACCATTGCTCAGCTTCAACCAAGATCAGCTTTACAGATGAGTGGCAAGGAAGCAGGGTATGGGAGTGGAGGGAAAAGACCATGGGGTTTTATTCCAGCAGCACAGGCTGCTTAAGGTGTTAGTGAAAGTACATCCCTGGAGGCTTGCTACTGTGGTTAAGCCCTAGAAAATGAGACATACCAGGTTTCCAGAGCATATTTTCATGAAGCTCAGAGGGTAAAGGCTGTGGATTCCTCTGTTTTACATTTTGTTCGCTAACTTTTTCCAAAGGGTAACTTGACCCAGTTATCCATCTCAGGCAATCCCAGATTTCTCCTTTTATTAAAATCACCCCATGATTTAGTAAGGAGTGTGTAAATGAATCACCTTGTCAAACAAGTGGAAAAAAAATACACTGGCTTTCGCTTTTGCAAAACATCTGACCTGTTTGTTTGCTAGATATTTGTTTTAGAACATAATAACTGTTATTACTGCTGAGACAAACACAATACAATGCCAAAAGCTAAACTGGATTCACTGCCGGTTTTGCATTTTTAAGTTCCAGTTACCCAGGCTGTCTGTTTTCAGTTCCAAATCATCACAAAACAACCAGATTTAACTTCTCAAAAGACGCTGGATTTACTTGAAAGAACTTGGTAGATATTAAGAGGTTGTTGGATGTGTTTTAGCGTTGGCTGTAATGGATGAAGTTTAAAAGCTTGAATTTTAGATTACACAAGACTGAGGAGCACAGAGCCAAAAATGGAAAAGCTGGACTGATGATGTGAGTGTAGCCCACACATCAGCTGCAGAGCTGAGCACACAGTCAAACTTTGGCTTAAAAATAGCCCCAATTAGCTGTCCCCCAACCCCCGAGTTGTCATTATGTGACTGAGGAGGCAGCAGAGGGTAAGAATGAGGTGGTGGGCTTGGAGGAGGAACGGGACAAGAGCTGGGCCCCTGAAAGAAACATCTGTATGGCTGAAACCTGCAGGGATGTCCTGGTGGGCTGCAGTGAGGAAGAAGAAGTGGTGATGCAGAGGGTGTGAGCAAAAGCAGAGTTACACTGAGGCTGCCACCAAACACCATGTTCAGGGAAACCCCACACCAGCTGGTGCCTTGTTGATACATATTTAGGATAACTACTGTTCTGTTACAAAAAAACCCCCATCATTTTGCCACATTACAACATCTTTCCTGCATTTCATGCACATTTATGCACATTTCTAAAGCCCTTTATTATTTGTTTTATGCCAGTTTTTAGCTGACTGTTATTGGTTAGGTATACTATTTGATGTGCAGTTATGTTTTTCTATCATACCTATCCTTGGACGTGAAAATAAATTGAGATTCTGCTGCAATTCCTCCAGGACACTGAAATTTGCTTTCTGTATATGTTTATACAAAAGCAGCTTCAGTGTTCATGAGGAAAGAAGAAGGGTCAAGAAAAAGGATGAAGAAAATTAACTTTTAAATTTGGATTCACTTTAAACTTGTAATTTTATTTTTGTGTGTGTGTGTGCTGTAATTACAGTTCTGTGTTCCCTTGCTCTGAGTAATGTACTCCATGAATTGAATGTGTCTGTTTTCAAATTAACCCCTGGAATCACAGACTAGATGAGTTCAGGGTAATTTAAAGATGTATTTTATGAGAGTCAGAGCTATAGATATACAAAATAACATACAAGAAAGTATTATAAGTCAGTCAAAACTTGGGGCAAGTAAGGCCAAATCCAAAATATTCATTCCATGAGCATTCCATTTAGTGTCAGCTTGAGCCAGGTTGGCCATGTACACAGACTTTTAGCACACTATAAAATGCTTTTAGGAACAGAACATCTTTGGGACAAGTCCATCTTTGGGGAAAGCAAGAAGAGAAGAACTTTTTCACTAAAGAAAGAAATACCAAGAGATAAGCCCATATTGCCACAGTGCTAATGATAATGATGAACACAATATCCTGCATGGTATTAGAGCTATTTAAAAAGTATGCCCTTCAAAGAAGCAGCTCTTTTTTCAGTCATCTAAGGGCTTGCTGCTGCAGCCCTTCTTTTGCACTGGTGCTGACATTTGTCTGAGCTGCTCCTTTATGCTAATCTAGCAGAAAGTAAATTCACTAATTTTCTGCCACATAAGGAGTATCTCTATTAATTTTAACATCTGTTACCACTACTTTTGCTTAGCTTGTGTCAACAATCCCCTTCTCTATTCTTTTTCCTGTATGAAAACCTTTTTTGGACAAGGGGAAACTGTTTTAAACTAAAAAAAAAAGAGATATTTAGGTTAGATGTTAGGAAGAAATTCTTTACTCAGAAAGTAGTGAGGCACTGGCACAGGTTGCCCAGAGCACCTGTGGATGCCCCATCCCTGGAAGTGTTCAAGGCCCCCATGTTGGATGTGGCTTTAAGCAACCTGGTCTAGTGGGTGGTGTCCCTCCCCATGGCAGGGGAGTTGGAACTAGGCCATCTTTAAGGTCCCTTCCAACCCAAGCCTTTCCATGACTCTGTGATTTCTGTGATTCTATTATTCCGTTACTGTAAGATACAAGTTGTGTTGGTGGCTCTCCAGAGGAAATCACACAGAATTTCTTCACCTTGCCTAATGCCTATAAATTAAAGTTGACTTTTTTTTTTGTTTATGTCTGTGCATGCATACATGTTTGATCAATATTGGTTACATATTTATGGCTTTGTGTTCTTAAATCTCTCAGTACATTCAAATTGCATCAATTTGCACTGCCCATTTGAAATTTCACTTTTTTTTTTTTTTTTTTTTTTTTTTTTAAACCTAAAATGTAGTTTGGTACTACTACAAAGATAAAAAAGAACACAATTTTTTTTATGAACTAAAAGTTCCACTCTTCAAAATGAGGGCAAAAGTTATTGCATTTTTATTTGGTTGAGGTTTTTTATTCAAGCTCAGAACATAATTTAATAACAACTCCCATATTTTATGCGCAGGGGGCAATAACATACAAATACATCACTGACACCTGAAAATTTAGAAATGTGTTATTCAAGACTGTTATACTTTAGGGATTTTAGTACTTTGTGTCATGCCTGCTGCTGAAATAAAGGCATGTTACACCTGAGCAATTTCATCACCTTGTCATTCAGACTGGACCATAACATGACCTGAGATGATGCAGGCAGGGAAAGTACAACATACCAGTCATTTCACTAACTCACATGCAACACGCTGAAAAATGTTGTTACTCCTTGTGAATAACCCTGTCAGATCTACTTCTACTAAGGCTTCACAGTTTAGTCTTTGGAAGTCACTGGTGATGTTGAAAATGATGAAGAATGATGAAAATACTGTATGAGCTAAACTGTGAATCTCTCTGTCCTCTCTCAATCTGTTTCCACTGTTGCTTTCCCTCTCACGTGGTGTTGTAAGGCAATTAATATAAATTGAGATTATTCATTCTGCTCATCCCAGAAGTATGAGGTTTCATGTATGTATGCCAAACTTATTGTCTCATATACTGCAGTTCTGTTTATCCATGTTTGGAAGTTTCAGAGAGCTCATCAGAGGAAAATAGATATAGTTTTTCCACTGCACGATGGAGTAGACACAATGTTAGTCCAATATTATACCTGTGTCCCATTGTAATATCTCTGTTAGTTTAAAGACTCCAAGTCCCTCTGGGAGTGTCACAAATCCATATAATGTCCCTTTGTGCTAGATTTTTGTATTTCTATCTCTGATTTAGTAGACAGATGTGAAAAAGCATATGATGCCAGATAAATCCCTAGTAACCACACAGCTGCAGATGTTGAAGAGAGCAAGTTGTTCTGGCTAAGGTCAATATTAATTTATGCTCAAAACTTTCCTTCCAGACACACCATTTTTTGATGGTATAATATATCTTACTGTTATTTTGCACTGATCCCTCCCACATTGATCAAACTGTTTCCCCATCTGTGGCCTCTTCTAGCATACAGTTGCTTTTCCTGGGCAAGGGGAGTAGTCTTAATTCACAGACAAAAGAAAGAGTAGGTTAAAAAAATTTCAAGACAGCAGAATTTCAAGGCTTTATGATATCTTATGTCTATGAGAATCTGCAAAAACTGTTTCTTCTCTACCTTCATCTTGTTATTTCTGCTCAGAAGAGCAGAACCATCAACAGAAAAAAGTTCTGGTTTCCTTTTGTCAGTGGTCAAATTCTGAATGTTCATGTCTCCTCTTCCCTTTGATCTGTCTAAACCTCTTACAAAATTCCTATTCTGCTGTGACCCCAGGTTTGGCAGAACCACAAGCTGGACTCTGTATAATATAAACAGATAGTACAAAATAAAAGAGCTGCTTCAGAGTCAATTGTCATTAGCTAGTGGTCATTCACAATAGGGTAACATGGTTGCCTAATGCTTTAAAATTCGAGGTGGTCTGGATAACCATGCAGTTTTAAAACCTATTTTTAAACTACAAACTGACCTAATTTAGCTTGGACAACTGCCCTTCCCATAAAGGAGAATGCTAGTTTTAATTTTTTTAAGTATATTTTAAAATGAAGGTCATTCAAAAGTCTGAAAGTCTCTTCTGGCATCATTCTGAGTTTAGCAGGAGTCGTTCCACTTTTGTTAAACATCATTGGGTGTTGAAAAAGAACAGGGAGCCAACCTTCACCTGCAGAAAATATGTTGTTTAGCTGTACCTACAAAAGATTGCCCCACATACAAAATTGTCCAATGTCAAATCAATTTGTCAGATTAGGACAATATCCCAGCAAACAATCTTATTGACTTTGGGAGCAGAGTAAGAGGAATTCATTTGGAAAGGAATTGATTCAGGTTTGGAAAAGAGCTGCAAAAGAAATGTCATAAACTATTGAAGCAGGCTAAGAATGGTACCAGCAGTACAGTTCTCCTTGGTATTATTACACAGAAATGAATTATGCCTTGAGAGAAAAACCTGTCTGTGTAACATATGTCCTAACTCTTTCCTCACATGGCACAGAAATACCATACAATGGTTTTAAACTAAAAGCTGGTAGGTCCAGACTAGATATGAGGAAGACATTTTTTATGATGAGGGTGGTAAAACAATGGAGCAGGTTGCCCTTTGGAGAGGTGGTAGATGTCCCATTCCTGGAAACATTCTAAGTCAGGGCTCTGAGCAACCTGTTCTAGCTGAAGATGTCCCTGATCATTGTGGGGGTGGTTGGAGTAGGTGACCTTCAAAGATCCCTTCCAACCCAAACCATCCTGTGATTCAGGTATGATTCTATGACTTGTGTCACAACACACAGTATTGTGGTGTTCATGCCTAGTTTTTGGAAATAGCCACTTTATTCTGCTACTTACCTAATTGCCCGCAGTGCAAATTTTCCTCCATATGCGCAAAGGTTCAGTGTTTGCATTTAAGGCAGAGCAAGAGGGTTTTTTTTTTTTCATTGTAGCCACTTGTACTGGAAACTAAAAGAAAAAGTCAGAGGAAAAGCATATGGTCTCAGAAAAAAAAAAAAAAAGCTTGTTTTTGCAAAATTCAGATCTGAGGGAAAAATATGAGCAGACTGTTATTTTTTATAATTCAGCAAGTCTGGTCATCTTGGTTTGGGTCATCAGTACACACTATACAATACCAAAGTATTTACTTTTTTTGAGATGAAAAATTTTACCTCTGAGAAAGCCCTAAGAAGAAAGCCCTTGGAAAAAGAGAAAGTAATTCTAAAATTGAGATATGCATCAAACCTAAAGGATCTGATCTCTATAAAAGTCACTGGAACAATTCCCATCGATTTCCACTGATTTAGATTCAGGTCTTAAGAAACTTTAGTTAGCTTAACTCCTAAACCTTTCCTTGACAGAAAGCTGTCATGTGGTGTTGAGCAAATAGTAACTAAAAGCTGCTAAAGTAAAAATGCCTTGAATTACAATTGTGTTATTGGTTTCTTGGCATTCTAGATCAGGGGCCTGGCCAGAGCATGCCATGGTTCCCTCTCAACTACTGTGTTTCTCTCCCTGTAGTAAAAGACAAAGTGGGAGCCTGATGAATCTGAATTGCCTCACTCAATTACAAGGCTGTAAAGGATCTGTGTTTCACATCCAGAAGTTTGGGAGTATTCTGGGTGCTTAACTTAAGGTACAGTTACTGTGATCTTTAGTGACAATAAGCTTGCACGTTAGCTGAGTGGGTTTGATAGGGTTGTAGCCTTTTGCATTCTTTGGCTTTTGTTGTTTATCAAATATTTGTGCTATTAGATACACATTTAAGACACTCCCTAGGTCCTCCTCCATTTTATTAGTATGTCTCTACAGATGCCGGTGGTTGGATTCTATTCTGAGAGGTGTTACTTTGTCAGTATACACTGCCCCTTAAAATCACTCTTATTTATTGCCTACAGCACACATGTAATACCCATCTCTAGCAATTTGCAGATCTCTTGGAAATGCTTCCAAAATTCCAGGAAGGCTTCATGATGGGTACTTGCTGGATATAGTGTCTAATGTCGAGCTCATTTCATAAATGCTTGCCATGTTTTTTCAGCTGTGCACCTGCTTTGGGAAGAAATTTGTAGTGGAGCCCGATGCTGCCTTCACAAGGCAGAGCATCTCTAACCTAACCCCAGGCACAGGATCTCACCAGGCAAGCAGAGAGACAGCAGCAGAATTTCCAGTTACTGTGTTTTGGAGATGCCAGACCTTAAGCTTCAGCTCTCTAGCACTAAACTGCAACGTGCCATGGATGTCATGCCAGAATTAAGGTTGCCTGTTCATAGTATAGACATATCTTTCATGTTTGAAATTACGTCTAAGGAAGAACCGGAGATAAGAACAGATATTGGCAAAGGGAGAGAGGAGAAAGGAATTTCTACATTTATTAGTCATGTTATTGAAGAAAGAGGGAAGATTTTATCATGTCTGTCTTGCTGAAAGCAAGGCTCTGGGCTCACAAGATCTGCTGGTAAGAGTGTGCAACAGAGTCTGCTTTCCTACAGGTTGGTGCCAGAGGGTTAACATCACTCTCCTTTACAATAAGTGGAAGAAAGTTCTGTCAGCAAGGTGTGTGCTGCATGTGTGCCTCTGTATGCATGGCAAATAAGTGAGAATTAGGCTGGCTTTTTTTTCTAACCTTCATACAATTTGATGGGGGGCGGGGGGGACAGTGCTGATCCACGCAGGGATGGGAGGAAAGCTATGGAATGCACACTCTGCTGGCCTAGCCAGATGAAAGGGCTGAAGTCCTCCCAGCTACCCACTGCTTGGTAAATATGTACCTGCTGATTAAAGCACTTACCACAAGTAAAATAAAGACTAATGGTGTGAGGAGAACTTCAGCATTCCTGCTTTTAGAAATCCCTCTAATGGACTAAAAACTCGAGTTACTAACTAATGGGTTTTGCTGCTTTACCGGTAAGAGGAGCGCGGTCCCTTTAAAAGCCTTGGCCTCCTTTCCTAAAGGCTGTTGCCGAGCTGTGCCCCACCCCTGCATAAGCAACACCTGCATACCTGCAGGGTACTGTCTTCTTGATAGCTTGTATACCTTAATAATGCATGCTGGTGGAGCGAGTGGTCTAGATTTGTGATGTTTCACTACCCAGTTTATTAATGTGAGGACACTGATGTAGCACTTGCCAGATCCCCAGTGATGTAATAACATCCAGTGCTTCTAATGGCCTTTTTGCAGCATGTGAGCTCTTGGTAGCCACTGAGCTGATGAGTTTCAAAAGGAGAAAAGACACACACAGACACCCCCCCCCCCCCCAAGATAAACTCAAATGGCAAATCCTAGCAAGCAGAACGCAAAATTATTCCAGCCAGCTTGGTGATGTGGGAGCTGTACAGCACAGTTTTCTCAGCAAACTGATAGTGTTTCAGCGCAGTTCCTCGGTGTTGACTGACTGCTTATGACATATGTTAAGCTGAATCAGGGTATGTGCAATTGCTCTGGATACAGAAATGTGTAACATGTCCAGGAATCCTCAAAGTACACATCCTATATGCTCTGAGGAAACCTGATTGGTTTTAAGGAGGAATGAGGCATTTGGGAGCGATAGGATATTCAAGGCCTCCAGAAATCTTTCTTCAGCAAGCTCTATGTATGTGCATCGCTCTGAAAAGGAATAGTTAACTTCAAAAAAAACAAATGCAGAGGATACTGTTCTTTGCCTCTTGACATAGATGATATTGGAGTTCTACAAAGACCCAGACTGCTGCTCTCAGGAGCAGTGGGTTTACTAACAGGCTTAAGTCTATTTTCAGCCCTTTCTGTGTCTCACCAGTCCCAGAGTGGGAGGCATGAGTGAGCATTGCTGCTGCATTCTGATGGTTATCTGCTCCTGGTTAACATCCACCAGAGCAGAGCAGGCATCCCCCAACAGGTATTTTGGGTCCTCCTCACAAGACTGTATTGGTAGATTAAGGTCACATTTTCCTTGTTTAGTGGAGGACTAGGGAACTCAAATCCATTGCATTTTTAGCTTTTACACACTTAAAATGTAAATGGAATAAATAAGATGCTCCTTCGAAGCAATTAATGAGATCTTCGTTGTGTGGGAAGCGGGGAGAGAAAGAAGATGATGTTAGGGGTGAGACCAGGGAGGTAAATACTCAGAGGAGGAAAAGAGTCATGGAGCTTAAACACAAGGGAAGCTGCAGAAAGAGACAGAGGAGAAACAAATGTGGGGCTTACTAGGTTAAGACAGCAGGAGTCAGGGAGGTGGTTGGCAGGGAAAAGATTAAACCATGTGTATGCCCACTGGAAGGAGCTGCACAAATATCAGCTGCTCTTCCCATGCTTTGCAGGATCAAAGAGCAAGTGCAGTGTTTCAGTGTATGTTTGTATAGTGTATAACATATGCAATTTCATTCCTGATTGCTATTAAAAGATAGTGTATACACAATCAAAAATTATCATATAAAGGCCCCAGTAGGGAAGACAAGGGGTTTGAAAACCACTGGCTGACCTAGTCTGTCACTCCTTGTTTTATTCCCAGTTACTCATTGTAGAACTAATTAGTGGCAAATTGTAGAACTGAGGTCATTAGGACTCAGAACTCTTTGCATCTTCTCCACCTGATTTTAAAACCAACCAGACCGTTTTGGTATGTTTCCTTTTTGTAGGCAATGGCACTGTATTCAAACCCCCCTTGCCCTTTATTTTGGCATTTGTACACGGCCACTGCTGTTAGTGGGGCTTTTTTCAACACAGTGCAAAGGCTGGAGATTTCCCAGTGTAGGAAGGCTGCTGTTCCTTTCCCTGGACCACAGTCTTTCCCTGGAGCAGGTGGGAGTGGTACCCAAACTCTGCCCCATGTGTTTCACTTCAAAAGGACCTTAGAGTGGATTGGAAACTCAGCTGCACTAGGAAGAACTTCCAGGATGACAGACAGCTCTGGAAAATCAAATCAGATTTAAAGAGAAACACACCACATATAGCTGTCTCCGTGCCAATAACGAGAATTTACAATCACTAGATCCTGACAACTGCACCATGCAGGGATAATTGTCTGTTACAACTGGCACTGTAGTAAGGAGGAGACCAGTGATCTGTCTCTAACATGATTATACACCACAAATCAACGATAAGGCAGGCATTGCTCCTCTGATTCACTTTCATCAAAGATGACTGACCATAAGGCACAGAAAAACAAAAATCGAAACAGAGCACATAATATGTGGATGCTTTTCAGCCTAAAAAAAAAAAAATCTAGAAATTAATTCTTTTGTGGACTGATAAACTGATGCATCTGAGCAGTACAGTCATAGAGAAAATGCAAGGTTTATAAATTAATTTTGGCCTTCGCATTCACTCTGCAGCATCCTGCACCAAACAGCAGGCAGGAGGTCTTCTGCTGAGAGGGTGACTGGAGAGCAAAGTGAGTCCTGACCACTTGAAATTACCAAAATACTCATGACCACGTTTCTGTTGAGCCAGTCATGTCATATTAGTGTCCTGGCTAAATTTCAGTTTGATTAGTTACATTCTGACTACTTAATTTCCCAAGCAGCACAGTTGTCATCATCTTTGATTATTTGGAGACAAAAATTTGCATGTTTTTTTGAGCATAATAGTTACCCGTAAAATTCTACTATCATAACTGGGTTTTTTTGGGGCAAAGAAAAAGATACAGATTTTGGACCAAGGAGCTTAAAATTATCATAAAGATGAAACCACATTAGAACAGCATCTGGGGAAATCAGACGTAAAGATTTTTAGGTGGGAGTGTGAATGGATGGGAAATATCAGTGTAAAGGAAAAGGAATGTATCTGTAAAGCAACAGATTGTATAATTTGCTTTATTTTGCATGTGTCTTGCTAGAAAGTTCTCATGATGTTTGCAGTCTTAAAGGAATTCAAATTTCTTGCTTTTGGTGCCCTAGTATTGAAAAGCTTTAAAATGGGATTTTGCAGAGAGAAGGCTAGCAGGTTGTACTAGGATCATAGAAACCAAACAAGCTCCTTTTCTCTATTTATGTTGCCTCTGAAAATGTCATGTCCACAAGCAAAGACAAGAATGATTTATTTAATTAATCACAAGGCATGACTGTAATTTTATTTCTGGTCTGAAAAATGAGAAATGTGGTTCCAGCAGTACAGTGCCCCTTCCACATAACAGACCAGGGACCTGTTTGGGTACCTCAGACGTCTGGGAATCTTGCCTAAAACCAGGACCATGCCTTGAGATTTTTGTCAGATGAATCCTAAATCTGAATCCTAAACTGTTTCATACAGTATCTGTGTTTTCCCTAGAGTGTGTCTCATCTGAACACTGACCAACCTTGACCTGTTTTATTCAAGATTTGATTAGATCACAGTGCAAGCCTGTCTAACTGCAGGCTGTAAATTGTAATCCTCCATCTGGTCGCTCTCTGGCCAGTGAATGTGGTCCATCAGGGCTGTCTGCTGGGTGCTGAAGGCCTTAGGCACATGAGCAGGGTGGGTAGCTGTAGGGTTCCCCAAGATGTAGGGCTCCTTTCCCTTCTCTCTGGCACCTCCAACAACAGCAGAATCTCTGGATGTGTGTAGCATGCTTTGGTCCTTTAAACTATGTTATTAGTTGACTGAGATCACCCCTCCTAATTCAGGTTGCCCAGTACTTCCCACACTGAGACTGTATCGATTTTATGTGTTGAGAACACCATCAAACATTAATTGTCCTTGGTGTGTGCTTCAGGCGGAGTATATGTAGAAAATATCAGCAAAACAGTGTAAGTATTTCTGAAAACAGGATAAAAAACAATGAACTTATTTTCCAGGGCTGAAAATACTTTTTTTTTTTTTTTTTTTGAGAAGCTCTAGTGCTCCTGTCCACTCAGGAAGAGAGATTAAATTTGGCAGGGATAGGAAAGATGAATTTTGTGTCAAGAGATGAGCTGTGAATTGTAAGTCAGTCTCAGTTTTGTAACTAAATATTGCAAAACCAGCGTTCATAATGGCTGCAGCATGAACCTGTGGAGAAAACAAGATAAGTCTCCATTATTTGGCCACTGTTTGTTCTGTTCACTAAGTAAGACAGGGGTCTCTAGGAAGGAATGGATTATGAGCACACAATTAAAGACAAGTACCAGGGTGCACTTAAACAGAGGGCTTAACTAAGATTATACTAACAATACTAACTTTGATTGGTTGCAACTTTAAAGAGTTTAATTTTTTTTTTCAATTTTTACTTATAGAGAGAATTTACAGATGTGATTTGTGTAACAGTGTATGAAGTGTAAAAGGGGTTTCTTTAAAAGCTGCTCAAACCTGTTTGTCAAAAATTTGGCTACTTTAGGTCAAGCAAGAAAATAGTGGCATTTAAAATTGGTGTAAATGCTTTTGTCATGTGGGCAACCTTTTTCAACACTTCATGTGACTGCCAGGTTGTCTGAAACCTACAAGGTAATTTCCTCCTGAAAGTGCAAATGAAAACTAATCTAACACATGTACATTTATTGTCAGGGCTGTTTCTTGTTGAGAACTCACAAGAGCCCATTGCCTTGTGATGACTAATTAAATACTGATTTACTTACTCTCCAAAGTTCAGTTGCTTCCACACCTTAAGCAAAGAGCAAAGGAAAACTCTGGAGCATACAGGTAAGAAAAAAAATAAGGGAATGCAGGCATACCCAGTGCCCAAGTATAGGCTTCTTTTAAGCCAGCTGAGCATAACTCTGCCTTTTGAAGAGTTGATTAATAATTTTTGGTGGGATCCCTGCAATTCTTTGGCCGCTGTTGGTTCATGAACAGCAGAAGGGCAACAGGCATTTTTTTTTCTTTTTACCATATAATGCAGTGTGCAACAGCTGCCTTTTCTAATACGCAGTGATGACATCAGCTCACTGAATTTCTCAGTCCTGTGACAGGTTCTCCTTGTCTCCTGCTCCTGTGGTTAGTACAGTTCTTCTAACCATGTTTGCAGTTATGCTCAAAATGAAAGTATTTTTTTCTTGGTTAAAAAGAAGCTTGCTTAGTCTATCACAGTTTCATAACCACCTTAAACTGGCTGAAGCCAACAATGCAAAAAGATAAATTTCGCCCTTTCTCCTACCTCAGTCCTGCCCCTGCACAAGATCAGCACAAGGATTTAGACAGCCACACAAAGAGCCAGATCCAGAAACTGATCCAAATTAAAAATGAGCTTGGCCCCTACAACATTTGCTTTCCGCAGCCCTCTGAGTTCCCCAGGTCTGTTCAGCTCACAGCTGCACCAACAACTGTGCCAGCACAAAGGGGGTGGGTGACATGGGGTTAGGGATGAGCAACCGTCATGGAGGAGGGAGGGTGGGACTGTTTTACTACTGACTTATCCAGCCAAGAATGATACTGATCTCAGGCAATGTGACTTAGACTTGCACCACTTTAGAAAAATTCAAGAGGGGTTTCTAATTTACTCAAGATAAGCTCTGTTTATATGGGGAATAAAAATAAGACACAGAGCCCTTTTTTAAAATGTTTTTTTCTGTTATATAAAATGGGCTGAGTATTTTGTCACAAAATAGCAACAAAACTAGGTAGTAAAGGAAAGCATTTAGATGTATTCTGTGTCATTTTGTTAGTCTTCCAGTGATGTAATACAGTCGTCTTCTCTTTGGGTATGAAGAAGGAGACAGAACCCTGTATCCAGGCAGTTACTGTGGTTTGCCCAGCTGTCACCCACTGCCACAATCCAGTCCTCCTCCAGGGCTCGTGGATGGGAGAGCAGCTGTGTGGCCATGGCAGTCCCAAGTGCCACACAGCACGCTGTGGCACACAGCCCCTCACACAGCCCAGGCATCAGTGCACTGCCTGTACAGCCAGTGCAACCGAGTGACCAAGTAATAACACCTCAGGATTGCCAAACCACCTTTGATTTCTTTTCTCATAGAGTTATTAGCTTTAATTTTGTCTCTGCCACCTGTCTGAATAAATTTTAATATATCATTCTCTGGTGGTTTTCGCAACAAGATGTAACTGGGACAAGGACTGTAAGAACTTGAAAACAGTAATTAAAATGGGAGATAAGATTAATCTTAGCGTGTCTTCCAAGAAACCAGTAGCAGAGCTAGGTTATTCCAGTTATGTAAATATTTTTAAGCTGAATGACTGAAGAGAAATTTAATTTTAAAAGAACCAATAACATTTGATTACACCAAGTCCATTATTTCTTGCTGAGGTGATTGATAGCCAGGAGAAAGTGAAACTACCTTTCAAAGCTTCTACATAGATGCAGGCAAGATCCAAAAGGAGAATTTCATTCTCCAGAAAGTCCAATACTGGTGCAGAGCAGTGGGCTGGAATACTGTGCTTCATGGCAGCACATAATTAGCTGTCAGAACAGAGGGCAACCTCCCTTCTTTACCAGAAATGTAACATTGCTGGAGCAAAGTCCTTACAGGAGAGACTACTAAGAAAACAACCAATAAAGGAGATAAGGGAGTGCCCTGCTTAATACTTTATTTCAGCCCAAACCTTTTGGATTCATAACTTTTAATCAGTTTGTTGGCAGCTTTGGCTGGGTACATTAATCTTAAGAAAGTAATGAATTTTGGTCTGATTCTCATCATCTCAAGGGTGGAAATGATGAACGACTACCCAGTCTGATCAAAGACCATTCTAGTATCTGCAGATAGATTTACAGCAGAAGCCTTATTTAATGTAACAGAGGGAAATACACATAATAACCTTGTAAAATTTTCTGTTCCACATTTATTTAATATAAATCCCACTTAATCACAGTGGGCTTGTTTAGGAAGAACTTCTAAGAGTGAAATGGATTCTTTGTTCTTTTTCATACGATAGTCAGAAAACTAAGGCAGGGCCTAAGTAGATATTTGACCCTACAGAGACAAACGCATGAAGGGTTTGCTAGACAATGGCCAAACACACCAGAGCAGGAGCATAGAGAGCCCTCATGTCACAATTTCTGTCATCAAGGCCTTTCACAACTTAGTTCTTTTTTGTGTGTGTAACCTATGCAGCGCCAGCTCAAAGCTTCTCTTCTTTTCATGAGGGAAAAATGAATCTTGGCACTCAAGGTCACAGACAGATCAATTTCTCCCATAAGACATCTTACTTTGGTTTCTGCTGAGGGATGCAGAAGTCACTTTTGTGAGGATGGCACCAGAACAGTTCCCCCAGGCACCAGCCTCCTTACACAGCTCAAGGCACCACCACCCTGATGGTTCTGCATCCCCACTAAAGTGCTGGACCTCTGTGCTCTGCCCCACTCAGCCAGCCCTGGGCAGGGGCTTGGGGCTGCTGAGGCTGCTGTGCTTCTGCTGCTGGGGTACCAGGGAGTGGGCAGGGACAGGAGGGCCACCTGCCCCTCTTTAGTGGGGACAGCATTTTGCTGACTAGCTCTGCTGCTGCTGCCATTTTGCTGCCCCATTCCATCTGGCTCTGGAGGCCACAGTTCCATCAGCCCATGCCACTGTACCACTTCAGCTGTGGTGCAGGACTGAGGTATCTGAACCAGCTCAAAGCCAAGTGCCTTTCTCAACAGCAGAAGTCAGCTGTGAACTCTGCTACTGTGGCTAGACAGATCCTTGTATCCACATGGGTTTGGAAAACCATATGCAGTGCTGCACAGTTATGATGACCTCCTAAAAATACTCCTTACCTTCTTCTCCTACATGCTGTCTTCTGCCTGAGGCATCTTTCCCAAACAGATCTGTGTAGTTGCTAAACAGTCTGCATATCCTATTTTAATAATGCTGAGGTGGGAGGCTTGTTTAGTACCTCACCTATTCAAAGATGAAGCAGACAAACCATGAAGGATAGAGGTTGATAAATTTTACCAGCCAGCCCAGGAAAGAAGTAAATAATGATATCCAGTATCCTTAGAAAGCTCTTCTTGACAGAACTGCCTCTTCTGTCTGCAAATATTGTTGCTATTTTCTCATGCTAGGGCAACACTGTAACAGCTACAAAAAAAATTAGTCCAGTGATTTTAATGTAAATAGTAAGTTGTGTGTGTGATACAATTTAATTATCCATGAAGCTGTAATTCCTGGCAGAAACCTGGTGTACATAAAGGTGAAACAGAGTTACTGACCTTGGAGCTAAACTGTCTCCAGAAGGCACTCTCCATCACTGGAACGTCCTGAATAAGCCAGATGAAAACTGGCTGAGGTTGATAAGAAACACCAAATCATAATCTACATACAAACTTGGATTTTAAAGGAAGATTGAAAGTTAACAGTGGTAGCAGCAGTATTTGTATTTCAAAAATACTTGTTACATAATATAATAGTATAAAATACACAGGGTAATGAATGTCTTGTAGCACTCTGCCTTCTGATAATCTGTTTCTGAGACACAGATTTTAAAGGTGATTGGGCAGGTGTTTGGTGAGATGTTAGAAAGTGTCTATGAGATTAAAGTTTCCTCTGAGAATCATTAGATGTTTATCTGCATAAGTGCCCCAACGCCATTAAAATTCAGGTTCACAGGCCTTATGACTGATCATCAGATTGTGCAGGTAATCTGATGAAAAGTCAGGCTGTTTATAGAAGAAATGGTTCTTCTCTTTCTGCATTGTCGCAGCCTCACAGCCTGTTTTCCTTGCACCAGTCTGAATGTAGTTGAAGAGTAAAAGGAGAAAAAAAACCCCAACAACTCCTCTGTTGCCTCTTGGGATAGCACAGTTATTCAGGCCAAGGCAGAGGAGGAACAGTGCTGTAGGAGTAGCATCAAGGTCAATACCCAGGTGCACGTGCCCCTCCGCTCTCCTTGTTTTTTCAGTTTTCTCATGTTACTCAGAAAAGCTAGGAAGGTGCTAATGATACTGTGTACATTAAAAGTAGCCAATGGAGTTGGAACTGGTGAATGTACAAGCCACTCATACTACTCACCCCACAGAGTGATGAGTTTGGACGGTTAGCTGTGAGTTGGACATCCTAAAGCGGGTGGCAGAAGTTTTGACTCAGCTGTGTACCAAACCAGCCCGGCCAGGGAAGCCCCGAGGCAGACCTGACCATGGCACACTGTTTTTGCTTGTCCTCTGGTCTTCTCACACCACTGATCTGTCTGAAGCCAGTTCTGGCCAGCTCTCTCCAGAACAACTGCTCTGGTTATTAAACATCAGCAAAAGGCTATACTAGGCTGTTTTATAGCCCTTTTTAGGTAAAGGAGCATATTAATGTGATCCTCCCCAAGCCTCAGCGTAACTAGAAAATAATTTAATTCTCTCATGCCAAAGCGAACCAACCAGTCAACCCTAACAACAACAAAAGTGGTAAAATCGTGGTTCTAACAAGACACCTGACAAACTGCAGTGCTTCCCTAATTATCTTCTTGTCATATCTGTTTAGTGTGAATCATGAATTGAGTGGATACTCAAGCAATCCAGATCCAGCGGATGGAGCTTGTGCCCACCAAGTTAGAGCAGAGCAGAGCAGACCTCAGGCACATGTAAGGCCTTTTCCATGTATTTCTCTGTGTGAGACTGGAAAGTTAAAGCTGATTATCAAAGTTTACTCATCTTGAATCATTAAGATTCAAAACTTAAGCAGTAATGTACTAATTTTATTCCAGGCTTTCCCATCAATATTAGAGCATCATTCTGTGTGTGAGTTCCTCACTAGCCTTGTATTGTAGCATAATACCTAAAGACATAGTACAATTCACTTGCTTGCAATTTATGTGGCATTTATGTGACAAAGAAATGGACTAATTTTAGATGATGAAGATAGAAAGAAGCACTGATATCCTCACAGGCATAAAACTTGGTATTTCTTACTGCTGCTATCATGCTCCTTCTGTGACCTTGGGCGAGTCATTCCAGTTCTGTGCTTCAGACTCACAATGCACCTGGGTGGGCAAGTCCAGGACCACTGTTCATCTGGTAAAACTCTCAGGGTCTTAAGTCCTCTGGGCCTCAGTGTTGCTGGTTTTTAAAATGGTGTTAAAACCATACCTAGAACTGAATATACATGTGAAAATTTACTCGCTTAAGTATAGAGATGTAATTATGCCAGTATAGGCGTATCATAATATTTTGCCACGTAGAGAAACATCTTGCACTTGTTGCTTCATACCTCCTTCCAAGAATGATGACTGCATAAAAGCCAAAGTATTCGTAAAAGAATCAGTTTCAGTTCAATCTTACTTGCGCAACACTTATCTGACTACTGTAAAGATTCCTGTAAACACAGCAGGCGGGAGAGACTCACCGATCCGCATGTGCACTGCAAGCTTTCAGCCAGGTCCACTCGGGAGCAGACACTTGCAGATTCAAACAGGAGTTCAGGTTCATTTCAGAGGGACAGCAGCGTGAGGCTTCATTATCGTGAATCTGGTTGCACAAGAAGCCTCATGCACTGAAACAGGTTTACTCGCAGGAATGAGGAGTAAGTGTAGCATTAGTACCTACGGGCAGGAGGATGTCCACGTGTAAAATACATGGGGATAGAGAGTGCTCCGTCATTGGGGGAGGTATTACAGCAATTACTTCAGTATTGAAGTAAGAATAGACCAAGCGAGGACTCAATCACCTGTGGCAAGAGGCAGGACATAATCCAGTTCGATCAGGAATTGACTTTAACTCAGAGTCTGACAACATCTGCCGCTGCCGGAGCTCCCCAGCCACGCTCCGGCCGCACAGCAGCGCCTTTTAAACCCCCGTGAAGGCCCCCGAAGGCGCTCGGACACTGGGACGGTCCGTGGGTCAGCGGAGCACAGCGGCCCGAGCTCCCGGCCGGGGCCGCTCGGCGGCGGCGGGCGCAGCGCTCCCAGCGGGACCTGGCGGCGGGGGCGGGAATTTGGGGAGGATCCCTGGCCGGGCCGGTGCGTGTGTGTGTGTGGGGTGTGTGTGTGTGTGTGTGTGGTGTGTGTGTGTGTTGCGTGTGCCGGTGAGCGGCGCGGGGCGGCTCCGGCCGCCTGACGCCAGCCGGGCCACATCCATCCCGCTCCCGCTCCCGGCAGCTGCCCGCTCCCGGCGCGGAGCCGCCCGTCCCCGCCCGCCAGCCGGTAACAACTTCGCGTCCCCCCCCGCGCCTCTCCCCGCTCGCTGCCGGCCGTGCCCGCGCATCCTCCTCTTCCCGCTCCCTCCCTCCCTCCCTCCCTCCCCCGGGTGGTCCCCGGCCCGGGGGCAGGACCGCGGCGCGGGAGCGGCTCCTCGGCAGCGCTGCCCTCCGCTCTCCTCCCTGCCCGGCATGATGGCGTCCCTGCGGCGGCCCGGGGGGCACCGCTCCCGGCTCCAACTTCGGGGGTAGGTGCCGCGCCGGGCCCGACGGGAGGCGCAGCCTTTCCCCGCCGGGAAGCCACCGTTCTCCTCCTCCTCGTTTTCCTCCCTGTTCCCGTTCCCGGCCCCATTGTGCGCCCGCGGGGACGCTGCGGAGCCCCGGCCGGCCGGGGCAGGGGCCGCCTTTGTGTGTGCGGGAACAGCCCTTCGCCTCCCGCCTCGGCCCAGCCGCGTCCTTCTGCCTTTAATTTATCTTTTTTTTTTCTTCCCCCCCCCGTCCTTTCTTTCCGCAGCCCCTTCCCCTCCTTTTTTTCTCTCTCCCCCCTTCCCTTCTTTTTTCTTTAATGACAAATCTGTGCTTAGAGGTCAAGGAAAGTTCACTTTTTTTTTTCTTCTCACTGTTAAAGGGTTTGGATGCTTGAGATTTTCCCCCTCCTCAGTGTAGTTTCTTCATATACTCGTACAGCCAAATAATCTTATCCTGAATATAGATCTTTAGAGCTTATTAAGATTTACTGGCGTGGAAATATTTAGTCATGCGTTCAAAAGGATCTGGGCCAGATACTGACTATTTTTTTATATATAAACCGAAGTCAGAGGGAGTTCTAAAAGAAGCAGCGTTGCTGTGATTGCTCTTTTGTTAGTAGAATAATCTGAAGAAGAAAATGCGGTCCGACCTTACAGTTTGATTTTACAGTATCTGAATAATTCGAGCTTATTCTGAAAATTAATCATTATTTTGGTGTATTTTAGGATAAAATGATGCTCACTGCATGTCGAAAAGGATAACAGTTTTATTTGGGGAAGTATTATAAACAGAGGTTAATAAAAGCAGTATTGTTGGATCCAGATGGGGAGGACTAAAAGTAGATGTGTATTTCAGATACAAGCAAATGGAAAAGATCATTGGCTGAAATATGTCAGTGTTTAATGGATGTCAGTGCTTAAAGATACAGCGTCCTGAAACTAATATACTTAGGAAAGAGCTGTCATAGCTGATAGTTTGAATCTCTTTTGCACACAGAGGAGAAGTCAAAGAAAACTTGTTTATTTTTTCTCCTCCAGTTGTTACATGTGTTTTTAAGCAGCACTCAAGAATAAGACTAAAAACTGAAGCTAACCCAGACCACAGAGAACACTTCTTTGCAGGCGTGTGTCTGTAATTCTGACAGTCTTCATGTGGCTGACTATGTGCACCTTGTCCTGTCAAACATGAGGGGCAAATCATGTGAGAGAACCGACGATTGACTTAATTTTTTCTTTTACTTGTCAGTAATTACTCTGCTGAATTATGGGACATGAGTTTGTTAGTTGCAGCTGATTAATACTCATTTAATTTTCCCATTGAACAGAGAGCAATGCTATGAAGCTTTTTAGAGGTTCTCCTTGGATTTTAGAGCAACTTTGGAGTGCTTGTTTCATTACTGTGACTGGAAAAGCATCAGTGTGAAAATGAAAGATATCTGGCCCTTTTTGAAGTACTTGCTGTGGTCTTAGGGATGAAATCTTGCAATTTATTTCAGACTGTAACTAGGTGCTAGAGGGAAATTTCCCTTGATTTGGATAATCCAGAAGCCTTCCACAGCTACCAGAAAGGATCAGTTCAAGGCCTGATCAGGTTACCCTAAGGGTAGGGATTTGTCCTTGCGTCTGTTTTGACCCCATTACCATTGGATATGTAATCAAATACATTTTTTCCTCCTCTGTCCTGTTCAACTTGCTTTTTCGTGTACCCTTCAAGATGTGATGATCCAATACATTTGAGAAAAGCGACTGAATAAGCAGATGGAGATTTTTCTGGTTTAGTATAAATATTAACTATCAATCAAATATTTGAAAGCTGATGTGTTTATTGTTTGCTTTTCCTCTGTAGTTTGAACACAGAGTAAAGAGTTGGATGTGAAGAAAAGCAATACAAAGGTTAATTAAAGTGCTACTTGTGTTTCTGAGTACTGGGAAATTAATCAGATTAAACTATGAGTTTCTTTGCTTGGTATAAAGATTTTAAAAAATGAAGAGGTTATGACTTTTAATTTTTTTTTTTTTTAAATTGAAGCACGAATGCACTGGATATTACATATAGCCAGTGTTCTGTGAAGCCCAAGTTGTGTGTGTAAAATAAAAGCTCATTTGAGTAGTCTTACAGGCCTAATGGAGGCATCATCTCAGCTTTATAAATAATGTAAGTTGTGTATAATGTGGAGTCCCCAGAGATTGCAGAGAAAGCATCATTACCAGCCTTTTCAACCTGCTGGAGATCTTAAATTGATTTACAGCACTGAACTGGTGCAAAATGATACATCAGGATGACACAGGGTCAACCTGTAAAAGTCTATGATGTGAGCCTGTTAGTTCGGTCATCATAATTAAACCATATTATGAGGGCAGTGAAGCAAGTGTCTGTGACATGTCCCATTGTGCTTCAGATACGAGTGGTTTAAGAATCTAATGTTTTTTTTATTTAAGTTATGCAAAGAGTAGTTGAAATTAAAGCTTGTGGCCCTGTGAAGAGAAAATGCTGAACCAGTTTAGGTTGACTCTTAACCTCTTCCTTGCAGTCATTAGGAACTGAAATAGATGAAGGCATGTGCAGCTTCGAGATGTGTGCGTGGGGAAGTGGTTGTGAGTGAATCTCTGAATTTTATGTATCCTTTCTCAAGCCTCAGAATCAGCTAGACTTTACCTGCAGACTGTGCTATCATATATCAGTGGGACAAACAGCCTAACAAGCCAATTGTTTGGGCTTTTTCCTCCCCCCTATTATTTTAATCCTACTGAAGTTTGTAATTTACTGTTGAAATGTTCCTGCAGGTTTGAGTTCTTGTATAAGACAGAGCATTTTAGTCATATCTTGAACTGTATGACCAAACTTATTTTAGAACAGACACTGTAATTTTGAATATGGCTTGGCATAGCTCACTCTGCTTTTCTTTAGTGAAGGCAACTGTGGCTTCAGATTTGTGTTTCTCTCTAAGTGCCTTAGAAAGTAGCATGCCACAGGTAGTAAAATGTTTATTAAATACTAAGGATCTTATGTCTTACTGTTTCCACTGATAAAATCACTGTGGTGGTTTGTGGGAAAAATCCTGAAAAAACTCCTCTTTTCCCTTCCTTTCTGCTAGTCAGTGTGCTCTCAAATCTTGGGGATTTGAGTTTTGCATTTGTTAGTGGTTAAACCAACTCCTTATACCTGAATTGGTGTGAACGCTGCATTCAGTCTCCTGAGCTTCTCCCAGCCAAGAAAGAAACATACCTTATTTTTAGTCACAAACATAAGTTAAAACAAATAAATAAATAAATAAATTGGGACATACAAGAGAAGCAGAGGAAATAATAAATGGTCACTAGTGGTAAGAGATCCATTAGTCTCCAGGTTCAGTTGCATCTCAACAGCTGAGGTGGTGCTTTCAGAGTGGCAGATAAGAGAATTAAAGCTCGCTTTTGAGGGCAGTGTCTTACAAAATGTGGATGTGGAGCTGTCTTCTGCTCTGTCAGTGCCGATGAAGAAACCACCTTGTTGAAGAGAGAGCCATAAAATCTGTGAAAATGAAAGTCAGATTGCACAAATTGCTTTATGGTTAATGAAATGATTCTGCCGATCTGTAGGTTTCTTTTTTTTTTTTTTTTCCCTTTTCTTTTCTATTAGAATTTTTCTATTAGAATGCAGGGTTTTGCTTGGGATGGGAAAGAAGTTTTTAAATTGATGCTTTTTCATTTATAGAGTTGTATCCCTGCAGGCTGGTTAAAATGTTAACATTTTAATTTCTGTTAAAATGTTACTATATTTTAAGATTCAAAATAACGAGAGATAGTGTTAGTTTGTGCCTTTTGTGAAGGGCTTTGCACAGGGTGGACTCCGAGGTGAGGAGGAGGATGCTCTTGGCTGGCTAATGGCTGCCACAAAGATCCCCATCCTGCTCCTCAGACAAATGTTCATTTACATTACAGAAGCTGTTTGGTTCACTGTGTGCTGTGTGTATTTGAGTGGGGGACGCCTTTGCTTTTTAAAGGGATAGAGAAGGCAAAACATTTAATAAAATAGGCTAATTTCAAGGAATAAAAATCTTTTCTAGAACCCAGATCGTACAGGATCTCTCCCTGCATCCATTTGGTGCCTGCTTGTGTTGGCACTGAAAGTTCCTCCTAGTTCAGTAGGAACAAAGGTCGAACACACCACTCCTAATTAGCCCCTATGAGGTCAAGTATTCGATGCATGTAGAGCTGAACTCGCCTGAGCTGTGGAGATGGGTCCATTTTCGTTATTTCTTTAATTTTGGGGAAGGAGGGAGGATGTGGATCGGGTACTAGGATTGCTCTGGTGAAGGGTTGTGGGGCTGTGTGACCACAGTGCCAGCCCTGACAGCTGTCCTGTGTGTGGCACAGCAGCTGGGCTGAGCTGGCATTGGATGACAAAGGGTTTTCTGCAAGTAGGGGTTGTTTTGCTCAGTTGTACTCTCCTGCTCTCTTGGGAGACTCTGTAGAAGCTGAGTTTAGATCAAGAGTTGAAGCTTCCCCCCCCCCACCTCCTCTGGACTTACCCGTGCAGGGAACTGTTCTGGACACTTGTGCAATTCAGTCATTCTACTGCAGCTCTGTAATGATTCTGGATTATATGTCACTTTTATTTCCATATAGGTTATCCACTTGGGAGAGTGATACTAGAACAGATGTCACCAGCCTTTTTCATTTAGTTCTTTCCCCACCCTTTCCCTAGCATGCACAGGCGAAGTCTAGAGTACAAGGAGGAAAACAAATTATTTTTAAACATGCCTTTATATAAGTCATTATATTTAGGCACTGTTCAAAGCAGTATCATCCAAAACCAACTATTATGTTGACTTGGCATGTAAACAAATCATTAATGTGGTTCACCAGTGATTTCTGAAGCATTATTTCATATTTTTGTACTTAAAAAGGGAACACTCTTCCCAACATGGCAGCAGATGAGACTGTCTGAGTAAGGTGGTATAGACAGCCTGAATTATAGCACTTAATGGTATTCAGAAGTATATAACTTGCAAGTTTTTGTCATTAAAATCATTAAAATGCCAATCCACATCAAAGTGATGTATGGACTATCAATCCAGTATTGGCGAACATGGAAATAAGATATCCATTAAAATTCTGTACAATGCTGAAGTGATTAGAGACAGAGCCATGAGAGTTTTCACTTATCTCCTCGTGTCTGTCCCCAGCATGGGTGTCATAATCACGTCTGCCCTCCAGATTTGACTGATAGACCTTCTTTTGGTACTTGGAACTATTGTTTGAGGGGAATATATATGAAAATATATCTTCTCAATACAGATTTTATCCATAAGTAGAACGTGGATTTCAAGATTTACAGCATTACAGAGTTTCTCCTACAGAGGTTGCAAGACTGATGTACGTGTTTAATGTGTAAGCAAATGAAAGCAAAAGAGCACGTGTGCACACAGAGTTAATACTTGACACTTCTGTAGCAGGTTGAAAAGTTTTCCATGAGTTCAGAGAATCTGATAAGTTCAGATTGCTTGGGGCATGTAGTGACCGCAGTTGATGATATTTTTGCTTTTCTTCTCCACTTAGTTCAATACTTGCTAATTGGTATCTCATTTTTCTGTGTTTACATGAAAGATTGGTTTACTGGGGATATTTTTCTTGTAAATAAGTTCAGATTTCTGATTTCAAGCATTTTAAGGCATTGAAAATAATAGCAACGTTCTGTCTGTTGAAACCAGGGTATGAGATTCTTAAAGGTATCTTAAAGTATGTAGGATTATTCAGAATGGATAGGTATGCTATATGTGCACCTGTGAATACCTAAAATTATAGTCACTGTTGAAAGTTAAATTATTTGGATCAGACAAAGGAGAACCTATATATAGTTAAGAAGAACCTGTAAATTTTTCAGGGTCTGTGTATGTAATAACTGTTTATATATAAATACATAAATGCTGTTTAAATGCTTAAAAGCAGAAAATCAGTTTTGGTTAAAGATGAAGTATGTAACTGGAGAATCATGTTGCAACAAATCGTGGCTTCCACTGAAATGTGTTCCTAAGGATGACAGGAGGAGGAAACATCTGCTGTTCAGTCAGATGCTGTTAATGAGCTGCATATTTGACTTTATTCTGCCAATATATTTCACCTTTGCATCTGTTAGGTTGCATTTGAATGGTGATGTGGGAGAACTTAATCAAATGCCCTTGTTTTCTCACATGTATCTTACTAGTAAAGCCTTACATTCAACTGACATGTTGAGGGACAAAGTATGTGGCTTGTAACTCGCTGTATTTTCACTGCAGGGGAGAGAGGGCTCTCAAAAATGTTCTCAAGACAAATGTGGTAGTGTGTATAAGAGAAAGGGTGGAAGGTGGTGTGGAACTGACATCTCCTGTTCTTTTGGTTGATGATTTAATTATCTGTGGTGTCCCTGTAATCTATAAAGCTGAGGAATAGCAAAAAATGTACGGGTTGGGGTTTTTTGTTCTTTGTTGTTTTTTAACTCCTTGTCCTTTTCTTTCTAGCCTTCCCAAGATGTTGCAAAACAGACTCTGCCAATGTTTTGGTGGGACAAAAAGGTTGGCAGAACACCCTTGCTCACTGTTGGCCAGTTGGTTTTTTTTCAAGGCTTTCTGAGCTGTCTTACATGAAACAAGAAAGTTACTTTCAAGTTAGGCCATTAGCATCTGCTTACGAGTGTAGATTATGCTCACAGGTCCTGAAAAGTTACTCATTAATGGCTCATCAATAAAACACAGTCCTATTGGATGAAGGGTCTTTCTCTTGATATCTAAATGCTTCGTTATGAAATTTGACATATTTTTACCACTGTTATGGTTTCTTGGCTGAAATATACTTCCAGGAAGGCAGGTTTGGTTTTATTTTAACCTAGGAAGGGCTTTATTCAGGTTAGTACAATTACACGTTGTCTGATTAATTTTTTTTTCTGTTGACCCTACTCCCTGTACAATAAAATAATCCATCTGGCTTTTGCAGATAGGCTGGGAGACAAACAGTACGTGAACATGACAGGGGTTAGTCATGGTTGCTGAAGGTATCTGGTGCTATGGTGATGAGCATGGCATGGGAACCTCTGTAGATCAGAATCTTTCAGTAGCTCCCAAACAGTGAAAAAGGGGGTGGAAAAGTGGCTTCTTACCAGGGCTGTTTGTGAAGCAAAGTGACAGTGATGAGGACTTGCATTTTAGTGTAATGGAGCTGGACATGAAGCCGAACTTCAAGGGTACAGGCATGAAGGAAGGAAGAGTGATGCAACTCAGAAGGCTTCTGGATTCTTTAAGATGGTCAAAATCAGGGAAAAAGCAAGTTTTCTTATGCCTCTGCCTGTACACAGCAAGCAGAGCTCAGTCCCTGCCCCTGGTAGCACTTGATGTGATTTTGTAGTTGTGCTGAGGCAAAGCAGAGTTCTATCCAGTTTTCTTGAACCAGTTGCTTATTTGATGTGAACCAAAGTCTTGTTTCCAAATGATTGGCAGGTGGTTGTTTAGAGAACTGCACAGAATCACGGTATGGTTGAGATTGGAAGGGGCCTCTGCAGGTCATCTGGTCCAACCCCCTGACAACTGCCCTGTTGTTTTGTCACAAAAGCGAAGAAAGTAGGTATGAAATTTATCTAAACCTCACAGGCCTGACCACATGATGGCTTCGGGGATTGTTTTATGTGTAATGCAATTATACTGGTTTAGTTTCCAATGTGTGGTCTTTCAGGAATCTCAAACACATCTAAAGCATGTATTTCTCTGCACGGGGATGGAAGAGGGAGGTGAGGGAGACGTAGACCCAACCTGAGTGGCTCTACTAAGGTCTTATCATGAATCTCCAACATTCAGAACAAGAATTTCATCTTCCTTCACACAATCTTTCCTCTTGTCAGACACTTCTGCCTTTTTATCACCGAGGAGAGAGAGAGATAAAAAAGACAATGGTTATGTCTTTGTCCTGCTAATTGTTCTGCTAACTAGCTGGTGAATGCAGTGAGGAACTACAGTGATTTCAAAAATGTGAATTTTGACCTGGCCGAATGGCTCGGAAAGGTTCTCATTTTGCATTTTTGCCCACTGCTGCTTTTACAGTCTGGCATATTTAATAATAGGTCCTTTAGCATCCATGCTAGCTAGTGTCAGTGTTAAGTGCTTTCACTTGGATGTAGTGGCCAAAGGAAAAGTCTTTGCCTTTATTAGCTTAAAAACTTAAGATAACGTACTTACAGTTTCTGTAATGTGTCGTATTGTATTTTATCTGGGAAATATTTTAAAAATGCTCTCAGCTTAAAACTCTGCAATGTGTGGTATTTTTGAATAGATGGATTTGAAATCACTCTTCTTTTTTTCCAAAGTTTGCTGTCTAGTTACTGGAGTAGAAGGCAGTGGCGGCAGATGGGGGGTTGAAGTGCTTGCTGGAGTGTTTGGTTATTCAGAACTGGCCAGGGCAGAGCTCCTTGCTTCGGGAATGAGACCAGGTCTTGCAGATCAGCTGAAGTACTCGTGTCTGAGTGTGAGCTAATCTTTGATCTGGGTATCATCTAGAATTCAGGGGTGGCAGCTCCACAAGACAGAGAGAACTCTTAGCAGTTGTGTTTCTCTCAACCCCAGGCGTGATTTCTTTGTGTTTGCTGGCTGGGTGACTTCAGTGCTTATCCTGCTCTGGACTAATCCCCTAAACCAATTTTTTGATTGATGTTGTTTTTGCCAGGTTAGGAATGGGAATTGACTGACAAGTAGAGGGGAAGTTCTGTTGGAGTACTTAGGCTGGCACATGGGAATAAAGGGAAACCTTTTGTCTTTGGGTGGGAGTGAGCCCTTGAGGCTGCTCACCTACTTGTGGGCCTGTGACCTTGCTGGCCCAAGGTAGCCAGTTATAAAGGAGTGCTGTAGGACTCCCAGATGAAGACTTCCTTAATATGCTTGCCAAGGAAAGGTCTAATTTACAGGTTTTTTTCCCAGATGCTTACGTTGGTGATTAGCACGGTGAGGTTAGACTGCCAAGAGTTACGTCAGTCACAAAGCCCCAGTGTAGTTATATTGGCAGCAAAACGACAGTGATTAATGATACAGTGTATTTTATGGGGGGTGAGGAAGGATGGATGGGCAGCAACACTTACACAGGCTTTTCTGATCAAATGCTGTTTTGCTGGTATAAGCTGCAAGCTGTGTTAGAAATGTTTTTCTAGTTTAATGCAACTGTATGAGTAGAGCATATCTAGTGCACATCCTGTGTGAGACAGGACAAATGTTCTTCCTCATGAGAAAAAGAATGCCCTCCAAGTTTAACTTTCTTAGTAATAGAAAGTTTATTTTCCTCTTTAGAGGATGAAATAACTTGAAACAACTGGCAGACCAGGCATTGTTAGCAACATTATCAAGAAACCAGCAAAAAGGTAAATATTAAATCCATTAAAAACTGTTCTGTAAAAGCAGACTGGTGTTACCAAAAATCACTGCCAGTGAAGACAATTAGGGCACCTGAAGCTGATACATGCTGTCAGCCAATGCACTGCTTACAGCTTTCCTGGGTTTTGCACCGCTGCATAAATCACTTTCAAATTTTTGGCTTTCTATCCACTTTTCTCCAAAGAAACATAGGAAGCATTTGTTTTGACAGCATATGGTAAACATGTTTAAAAACCTTTACTCTTTCTCATTTCTTGTGTCTTTATATTTCTAAACTCCAAGGAATTAGACTATCTACAGGTTTAAAATACAAACTTTAGGTATTTCTCAGTGGCAGTGCTGGAGCGAGGTACTCGCTGAATTCCCTTTTAGCCTTCCTCTCTGCTGAGGAACTATCCAGAATCTGGGAGGCCAACTGCAATTTTTAAATTTTCTTTTTTCCTCTGCCTTGGCCACAGGCTTCTTTGAAATTTTTTGTTCTGTGCAGAAAACATCACCATAACTGGCATAAATACTCCAAGGCTATTTAGTACAGTTTACTGAATGACTGTTCCCTTTGCCCTTGTCCCCACTAAGTTTATCAGCTATGACTCTTGTTCACAGTCAGACCCGATGCATCTCCTGTGGTTTGTGAACCGGGAGTGGCTGAGCACTTGGAGTTCTGGTGGCAGGCTGCTTTGGCTGAAATCTCATATTTCTGATTTTTTTTCCATCACACCTTTGCCTATCTTCTTGCTTCCCCTGGCTTGGGACACAAGGGCTCTCAATCGTCCAGGCCAGCCAGCAGTTCTTTCTGTACACCAGCTTTTAGCCTAAAAGTAAGTAGTCTTGGAAAGCTGCAAGTCCTGGAAGTTCAGCCTTGCAGTCTCACTCTGTGACTTTGGAGCTTGGTGTCCTTCTGTCCGTCCTCTGTAGTAGGGCAGCTATGACTGTTCAGTAGCAGGCAGCTGTGGAAAATTTAGGAAGCATTATAGCTGTTTTAGCTGTCCTGCTGCTGACCTTGCAGAGCATGGTTTCTTTGGGAAATGCTGTATTTTGGTGTCTCAGCTGCAAGGTTGCAATGCTGCAACTTTGCAAAACCTGAATTTTGAAACTTCAAACTGCTTTTGGAAAATTAGGGTGCAGTGAGTAATAAGTTGCCTTATTTCCATATGCAGAATCACACAGGCTCCGTTAATAAAAAAAAAAAAATTGTAGATAAGGAAAGGGTACTGAGTAATTCTTTATGTGGCTTGATTCCTCTTCCAAAAATCATAAAAAGCTTGGAGATAACCAGGGGATCAGACAGATAGATTGCAGCCCTTTTCTTGTGTTGTAAAACTTCCGTATTCCCAGTAAGCAATGTAGGAGGATATCTCCCACTTCCTTTCAAGCTATGCTGTTCCCAACTGCTGCATTAACTATCAGTTCCTATCTGTGGGTTGAAGCCTTTGTACAAAACGCTCCAAAGCCTTGATCTCTGGAATATGAGAAAACAGTTTGACGTGAGATTCTGCAGATGTTCTGGCACAGGGCTGCGACAGCTGCTTTTGCCTCATCCCACAGTTTTTTGGACCTCTGTGGCTCCTCACGTATGTGTGCACCCTTGCTTTGCCCTTTCAGAAGGGGAAAAGCGTGTCTGTGACTTCTGGGCCTGTGCTTGGCCTGTTCCCTGTGGGCAGTGGTTAGGAGACACGTTTCCTTGGTTGTGGTGAGAGCAGCAGCACTGGCACATGCCGCAGTCTCAGCCACTGTGCCTTTCCCTCTGTCCCCTCATTGCAGTGGCCAAGGGCTCTTGCTCAGGGCTGAGTGACTCAGTGGTGTGGTGGTGTTGCTTGAGGTAACTTGAGGTGCTGTTACGGAAATGTCTTGGTGCCATCCTGACAGCAAACATTCTGTGCTGGTGGCCACCTCTCTGGCTTTCTTTGTCTAATACTTGCCTCTTAATCGGTAGCTTTCGAGAGGTTTGTTATGCACTTGTTAGCAGGAGGCGCTAAGGCTTGGCATGAGGAAGCGGTGTGCCCGAAGAGAACAGGAGCTGTGTCTGCTGAGCAGCAGCCCAGCGCTCCCCATGCCAATACTCCTTCTGCCAGCAAGGTTTTCCAGGCTTGGGTATGGCAGGAAAGAATTGCACTGACAGCAGATTCAGCTGCAGTCAGTGGACTTCTTCAGATCAAAATGCTCCGAGAACGGAGCCGTTAGACTTCACTGCTGAACTGATTGTCATCTGGAAGGTTGTTGGCTTCCAACCACAATAATGTGTGATACTTGTTTTCTCCCAAGTGTTGCCTGCTGGTCCAGAGGAAAGCTAGTGATCCTTAATGCCTGGTCTTCAGTTGAACCAAGAGTTGTTCCTTTGGGCCCATAGAGTAATTGGATGAAAACATTTGTAAAAGTGAGACCATGCCTTCATAATTGTGTGTCGATAGCTTTGTTCTCCACAAGTATAGGTTTTAATATTGGTGAAATTGTACCCTGTCCTGGAATTATATTGGGGTGCAGTTGAAGGCTGTTCAAGTTCTTAGTGTAAGCAAGCTCAGCCTTGTACCTCACATGCTGGTAGAGGCCTTGATCAACCTCTCATCTGTGTTTGCTGCTGTATTATAAGTGTGAACCCAAAGTTTCCTTGACCTAGTCTCAGGAGGATCCCTATAAATTTCTATTTGCCTGTAAATTGCAATCTTTAAAGAGTTTAAATGTCTTGTGTGTAAGCTGAAGGGGCATCTGTGATGTCATCTCCTTCCATTTGTAAAGGGTCTGGTGAGTTTTGGTGGCTTGATAAGTACCAAGATACTGCCAGGAAGTATCTGCTGTGATGTGGTCCTGCAGCTGCTGCTCAGTGTCCTGAGGACCTGGAGCACACTGGGGTTTGTGTCATCTGAAGTCCAGTCCCGGTTTTCAGAAGGACACTAATGGCATGCTGTAACTAAATAATGTCTCATTGGACAGTGGAAATCTGGCAAATATTGGTGTTTGTTTCTGAGTTGTATAAACTTGGCTTGGAAAGCTGTGTCATCTTTAAACACTTTCTCTGTCCGGAATGGTAGTTGTGAATTGCAGGACACTTTAAAGGACATTTTAAAGACATGGAGAAGATTCAGTGTTTTAAAAGTCGTGTAAAGGCAAAAAAATAGCTCCTTAGTTTTTTGCAAATAAGGCAAAGACCAGGAAAATAGAGGAATCCTTTAAAAAAAGGCATGAATCTCATAAAATGCATTGAAATGTCTTTAGTATTGGCAAACTGAAGAGGTATTCTTATTTCAGGTGTATAAATGGTGGATGGGGGACTATTCTGTGAAAAGATTTATTAAATTTAATGACATTCTCTTTTCAGTTTAATTTTCATCAGTTTGTTCTGCTTTGCTGGGGCTCGACCCAGTAATTCTTTTATTAATGAATAAGTAATTTTTCTTCTCACTTTTTGTCATCTCTTGCTTTCGTGAAAGATTCCACTTTAAAGCTGGGGATCTTGAGCTGTAATTTAACATCTTTGCTTAATCTCTGATAAATGAGGTCTGGGTCACAGTCTTTAGAAGTGGTTTAATGCAGCTGATGTAACTGTATTGGTAAAATGAATCATTTGGAGGTGCAGTGACTCGCTTTAGCTTAGCATAACTGGAGTGCATTTGATGGGGTTCCCTCAAAAAATACCCTGTTGTAGCACTGTTCTGGCTGGGGCTGACAAACCCCTTTCTAAATTCGTGCAATCTGTGCTAGACTGTGCCATTCTCCAAAGACAAAACACATCTTGCATTTTATGAGCTTTTACTCAGAAATTTTGATGCCTGAGTGCTGATGGGCATTTTTCTTATTTTTGTTTTAATGGTTTTCCTTTATGCCGTAGGTGTGTGTTTTAACTACTTTTTAAAAAAATCCCTGAAAGTGACATGTCAGTAAATTTTCCCCATCTCACCTGTGAAGGAAGTTCCTCCCGCTCTGTGCTGATGAATTGGAGGGAAATGCTTTTTTCAGCTGATAAAAAGAAATAAAATTCCGTGCCCTTCCCAAAGGAGGAATTCAACAATTGGACAAGTGGCGTGGGACCATGTGTTGGTTTGTAAAAGGATATAGTTTGTAAAGATGTTTCCTTTGATGCCTGTGATGAATATGGATGTGTTTCCGTTGGAGAGGGTTTTGATTAAATTATGCAATTAGAGCTGACCAGACAGATCTAAATATAGAAAGAGGTTTCAGTTATCCTGCCTTTGTGTGTATTAACACACCCACACAGATGTGTGTTTTGTTATTGTTGTAAACAACACCTGTTTTCTAAAGACAGTTCAAAAAGTCAGGAAAGGGAATGGTTGTTGTGGAAAAAGGGAGTTACATAGGAGTTTTATGATAAAAGGAGGGGAAAAAAAATCTGTTTTCCCCAGCTTTTTGACCTTTTTGAAAGGACTTCAAGCTTAACTTTAATAGCTGGACTAGTCATGTCATCCCTGTGGATATCTCATGTTCACAAAGCTATAGCCAGTGCTCTGGATTGGTCTTATAGTTTCCTTTGCATTTTTCAGGACTTGGTCTATGTCATCTAATGATGCTGACTGAGCTCCTTGGCTGCTTCTGTACTCCTGAGTGTTCCTAGTTCCTTGTGGGACAGTGTGTGGAGTTGAAATACTCCACAGCACAAGTGAAATTGATAAACCTGCCCCAAAGATGCACAATGAAATACGGTGATGGCTGGTAATTCATTCTGTCTCTTGACAGCTGTTTGTTTGGATATGTTTTTCTTTTGAATGTTTTGTCATAATTTGAGGATTTCTTTAAGAGGCCTTCAGCTTGGAGAGAGTGAAAAAATAAAAATCTCTTCCTTCATAGCATTTAGGGGAAAAAAAACGCATCATGAAAACTATTCTGGTAATTTTTGAGGTTCACAGCATTGTATTCATCTTATAGGTTATTTTAGTGAAGTTCATAATTTTGCAATCCCATCTGTGCCAGAGTTTTGACTGAATCATCAAGTTACATTTCCTTCCTGACTTCAGTAAAAGCACTAAGTTGCGGTTTTAGAGATAATCATTGGAAGTGCATCCGATTCAGTCCAACTGCTTTCTGACACTAGAAGGGATTTGTGCACACCTGGGTGTATGTTTTGATTTATCCTGCTTGTACTAGCCCTGGTGTGCACCAGGCTTATCTGGCTTCCAGTATCTTGGCAAACTTGGTTTTAGTTTTTTTTTATGTAGTCTTGGCAAGTCAAATGAGGATGGTGAGGAGACCAGCAGGCGTTAAAGGAAGAGCTGGTGGTTTGTGATCTTGTGGAATCTCAGGTGCAGCTGAATGCAGGAATGAGTGAAATTCAGCAGTGCCAAGCTGGAAATTTACCGTTTCTCATCCCTGGTGAAAAAGGCAGGATTTGAGGATCTGGTGATCACTTAAGAGGCTGTTGATGTTGGTGTTCCCTGTAAACAAGGTGGAGCTGTATTTTAATGAAGGTGTAGATAAAACTCATGCAAGGTGTGGTGTTCAAATTTATTCTCTGGAGTATGGTTTTCAATATGTCAAAACAGTTGCAAATGCATTGGAAAGAAATGTTCTTAACCAGGAAAAGGGCAAATGTAATTGTTGATGCATGTATGTCAAAACTGGGAAAGCACCTTTGCTTTGTTCTTTTCTCACAATTACATATTTCCTTAGAAAGTTTTTATGCCATTTTAGTTGTGTTGTAACACAGGATTTGGTTTCTAATGTGTGTGGAAAATGGGTATTTTTTTCTGGAGAAGCAACAGTGAAGTTACCTTAAGTCTTTCAGATCTGGTGACTTCAAGTCCAGAAAACCTGCAAGAATTTGTAATTGTTTAACTCTTGTGATGGTGATAATTGAGACTTCAAGGGCAGGGATCAGGGCCTGGTCTGCCAGGAGCTGAGTGGGGAGAGGAGCGGAAGAAACACTGCGGTTCATTGTCGAAACTGGCCGAACACTGTGTTCTTGGTTTGAACTGTGGTGAGCACTGGGAAGGAGCTGGCAGATATTGATGGGATGAGGTTATTCCTTCTCGCTCTGGACTAACAGAGCAGTAGGGGTTTTGTTTTTTGGGTTGCCCTCCTCCCCTCCATTGGTAAACTCTACATTGCCCCTGCGGTTTCATTTTGAGCGAGCGCTGCATCTGCTTTTTGTTTCACACTCAGAACTCATGGATTTGATTTGACTTACCCAATAAGTCAGAACTTGTTGAAGTCCTTCTTCTAAAAGCAAATGTCACAGCCCTGTTGAGAACAGATTATTTCTTACAAGAAACTGTTGGGGCTGCAGCTGCAGTCACTGCAGTCCCTGCTCTTTGTGTGACACTCTTGCCCTCCCACCACCCCTGAATTAAAGGGTGCGTGTAGTATGTGACAGGATTTTCTCCGTGGGCTGTACAATGACATATGGGAGGTTTTCTTGGAAGGGCAATCCCTCAGCCAAATAGCATGAGGGATGGCCCAAGAGGAGGCTGGACAGATGGGGTGTTTTGGGCTGTGTCTCGGGATTGGAGACACAGGTTACTTCGTGGAACAGGCAGGTATCCTCCCTGCTCCTGCTGGGCCTGAGTAAGGGAGTCTAATGCAGTGTCAGGAAAAAGGCTGCCTACTCTGTTAGGTAATAATGAAGTATTACCAAGACTCAGTGTGCTCCTCTTTCCTCAAATAATATGTTATATCAGAAATTAATACAGGATTGCATTTTTTTTTTTCTGGAATTCTTTCTACCATGCCAAGAAGGCATATAAAAGAGTTAATTTATTTGTTTCTCCTTTTGCTTTTCAGAACTATGAGGAAAGCCAATTCAGGTTCTGTATAAACTCTCTAATGAGTTCTACAGCACTCTGAAATGAAACTTGTTTTCTTTTTGCATGTGCATTGTAATGCCACTGAGGTTTCTACCAGGTTTCAGTGCATTTTTCCAAGCTGAGCAAGATCTGATCTTCTGCCATAAGGAGGTGCAAAGAAAGAACTTGTTGATTAAAAACAGGGTAATTCAGCAGAAGACTTTGGACTTCTTGTTTTACAAGTCGCATTACTTGAAGAAAGAAATCGAAACTTTTTGCTGCTTGCTCCAAGAATAGGGAGCTAGAGGAGGAAGTTAGTGCACAATATGTTGTTACACATTCTAGCATTACAAGTGCTTAGACTGCGTGCTTTTTGTAAAGGTCTAAATATTATACTGAATACATGAGTTGCTGAAAATATGTGTCTTTCAGAGCAGGTAAATTACTAAATATTTTTAAAGAAGCAAATTAAAATCTCTCTGCTTTTTATTTCTTTATATTGGTACTAAGTAATGGACACTGGGAGGAGGTATGTTGACTAAAATAAGATAAATTGAATTTTTAAAATGTAGTCACAGACAAGACAGTTTTCTCTATTAACAATTATGTAGATTTTCTTCACTGTGGTTCCTGCCCCTTTTTATGTCTAACTGTATTAAGCATATATTAAAAATATTTAATAGGATCCTTTTTGCCTGCATCACTGAGCCTGTAATACAAATAATGAAATTAGTAGAAGAGTTAGAGCCACTTGCTTGCCTGAAACTTGGGCTAGAAGTTGTTTTGCTCCCCCTCCACCCTCTGGGAGAGGATCATCTAATTGTCCTAACCTTTTCTCCACCCACTAAAAACAGTCATTTATGCAAAGTGGGACAGTTTCCTATGGGATCTCCTGTGGGAATTCGAAAACAGTCTCACTGAATATTTTACTGTCTGCTTAAACGTTGCTGACAGAGTTTTGAGGGCTAGAAAAATAGAACTTCAGTCTTAAGCATTTTGCCTAAATGTGTTTGTTTAAATACATATATATATAAAATGCTCATTTATTTTTATAGGCTTCTCACCAGCTTTGTGCAGGTTTGTACGTTAGTCCAAAGATTACACAAATCTTCAAACACTGCACAGCAGTGAAGGAAGACAAATAAAGCAGCATTGGGATTTAAAAGAAATTTGTTGATTCCAACTCATCCATCAGCAGACAGAACACATAATAAAAAGTGCATGGGTTTTGATGTGTAAAGTGTGGCTGATAAGTGGGTAACAACTCAATTTCCTCTAAACTGATTCCAGGCTGCCTTTTGGAGTGCGTCCTGTCATTTGGCAAAAGTTTCTGTTGTGTCCCTACCTTGTGAATAAACATACCCTTCAAGGGCTGGTGGTCACTCAGCTATTGGAAATACTAACTCCCGCTTTCCCAGAAGGTCACGTGTATTTGGGGAAGAAGGGTGCAGACTGTGTCATCTGCTGACTCGTGGTTTAATCTTTATTTTGCACTTCCAGCTGATAAGACCACTTTGTGCAGAAGTAATACAGGAAATGATGCAGTGCAGAAACCAAGTGTGGCAGAAAGGGAAACGGAATGTACTGGCAAGGGCTCAGCCCTGCGGACGGGCTCTCTGCTTCTTGGAAACGAAAATCTCCACATACATTGCTTTCTCTATTTTTTTTTTCTTCTTTTTTAGCTTACTACTGGTATTGGAGCTTAGTGTGACTAGTGTACAGCAGCCTGTGAGTTTTCTCCCCCTTTCCTTATCTTGTGGCTTGTTCAGGGCTCGGAGTGTCACTCAGGCTTTGTTGGGGCAGCAGGAATTCAGCAGAAGTCACTGGGCTGGTGGCCAGCTGGGTCCTGCTGAGCTGTGTTACTTCCAAGCACACCTACGAGCTAATGCTGCTCCTCTGCTCTCCCAGCAGCCGTTGCCACAGAGATGCCAGCTGTTAAGATAATACCTGAGATGGTGAAATGTGTTTTGGAGAGCCTGATCGTGGGAGTGGGACGCTTGTGTGTGTTGCAGGATGTGGTCCAAAGACTTTGGAAAATCTGTTCCTTTGGTCTGACTTCTTGGGGTTGCATCTAAATGCTGTCTTAGTCTTTGCAGGGCTCGTGTTAGGGTTGTGTTTTCAGGCACTGATATAAACATACAGTCTTAATAGACAGGACTTTTCCTTTTTCACAGCAAGTAGCTTGGTGAAAATGGGTCAGGCCTGGGAAGAACCATGTCTGTGAACGTTATCAATGTTGAAATAGGTTTGGGTCAAAATTTAAACATTGTACTTTCTTCTTTATTAGAGCTTCTACTCGAGCCTTTTGAATCTTTTTTTAAGATTTTCATTTGAATGGATGTGAAGTAGAAAGCTTTACTTGGTGATATACTGCTGGAACTTGTAACTTTTGTTTGCGGAACTTGTATCTTTTGTTTGAAAAATAATGAAAAATTATGTTTAGAATATTGATTGATGTATAGACTATATATGAGTTGAGAATAACTCAGTTACTTACAAACATATTTAAAGCACATGCACTGAGGTTCTGGTAATTCAGTTCTTAAATTAGCACAGCACTTTAATAGAGCACTTTACAGTGAATGAAAGGATAAAGTATACCTGGAGTACAGTCAATGACAGTAATGGAGTTTCAGCTTATTTAACTGTATGGTTCATGCTCAGGTAACAAAACAAATTCTTAATTTGCTGCAGGCTCATGCAAATCTTCCATTGCATTGACATTATTATTTCAAGTACAATTCTTAGCATAAAAAATGGGAAGTACCAGTATGAAGTGCAGGTAGACATGGCCTGTGTCTTAGTCCATAATCATTATTCACATAAATGTAGTTTATGCATTGAGCCCAATAAAACTGAACCTCTGCAATTAGATAACTGTTTTAGTGACAAATTAATTTGAACCAAGTGGATGGTTTTCAGCTTAAAGTACTTCAAATAAAGTGGTATACTAGGAAACCATTACAATGCATGACAGTCAAGAGAGTGTGCCATTTGCAATTTCAAGTTCTACAATAATTTCTTAGTATAACTATGAAATCCTGTCTGAGGTGGGTGTGCTGACACCTTCTATTCTCTGTGTGTGTAGGTTGGTGGTTGGCTGGGGTTTTTTATGTCGTTCTGATGGCAACAAAAACATTCATATCCTTTTCCCCTTCCTCCTTCCTCTGCAACCTGTGAGTATCCAGTCCAGGATATATTTCCTGTCTTGTCTATCTATTTGAAAATGAGTGCTGTAGTGCTCTTTGTCTCATTTTCCCCTCCCTGCCACTGCTGGGTCTCTTCTGCTTGTCCTGGCAGAGCCTTTTGCCTGCTTCCAGCATGAGTAAGTACAAAACTTGCTGCTCACAGCAGGGACTTCTTCCTGTGTGGAATTCCTCCCCCTCTTCACCCATTGCTTCAGTCCCATTCCACATCTCCCAGCTCAAGGGCCACTGTGCTGTCTAAAGTCCTCTTATCAGGACTTCTCGTCCTTCCCACTCCTTCGCGTGTCCTTGAGAACATCAGGCAGACATTGCAACAGGAAGGGTCAGGATGTAATTGGTGAAGTTCATGATAGCATTCCCTCACAGTCTGCTTGTGAGCTGTGAGGGCTATTTGGTGGGGTAGGGAGATTCAGTTTTTTTTCTCATGTGAGATGAGGCCAAGGATCTTTCTAGTTTCTTTCTTTCTTTTTTTTTCTTTGTTCCCCAAAGTAAGTCAGAGGTGAAACTGAACTGTTTTTGTTTCAGATCCTGCTATGCTCGAGTCTAGTGCAGTGATTTTTTGAACTGCATGACTGGCAGTTTGGAGAGAGCTGGGTAGCACATTGCTCTTGGGGCATATTGCTTCCAGCTGCTCTCTAAAATAAATAATAAAAAAGCACTGGTGGTCTTGCACTGGTTCCTTGGGACATTTCTCTGGTTAAGGTTGCAACAGCTCACAGGCAGAGGGGAGCACCCTGCATGCTTAACAGTGAAAAATGAAATCGAGGGACTGTTTTAGGCTAGATTTAATGTGGGCTACATTTCTCATATAGGATTCTTGCCCTTTTATGGAGTGTGTGTGAGAATACAGTCATGTCTTCTTGTGTTCTGGCTTTTTCTATGGAGCTTCTCACTGTGCTAGTTGATGGCCTGCTTGGGCACCAAGCAGAAGTATTGTTTGGAGCTGGCAAACACACTTGCTGTCCCCCTTGCTATGTGGCACAAAAATCACTGAGGCCACAGAGCAAACTGGATGAGGGAGCTGAGCTGATGGGGACTTGTTTCACCATGTACCTTCACCCCTTACCCTCTCCTCTTACTAAACCTCCCCCTCAGCCTCGTTTGGTATTGTTTATAATGCGTCATTATTTTCCAGGGTCATCACATCATTTATTCAGGGCTGTTTTGGAGAGGGGGATATACAGGGTTCAGCAGCAGACCCTGCTGCTGAAATCTTCATCAGATGTGCCTCAGGTCCAGTTCTGGAGGCTGTCAACACTTTGTTGCTCTTTGTTTTGATGTTGGTTGGCTTTTGGTCACACCACTTAAAAAAGTGGATTGGGTCAGGGGATGTTTTTAACTGTTGTATGATAACTTAAAAGGTAAAATCCTTTTTTTCTCTCCCTCTGATGTTCTCTTGCAGGTTGTTGACCAGAAGAATTTAGAAGAATGAGAAGGTCACGTCCATCAAGGGGGGATGTCAGCACTGCCTTCCAGGGACTGGAGGACTGAAAAGGAGAAAGGACCAGAATTATTTGATACAGGCTGCTTTTGACTACTGACACAGTCTGCTGTACCCTGGTGGTGGTGGAAGAACAGGACAGTCTCTCCTGCTTGGTTCTGTGGTATCAACACAGTAGGGTCACCATGAATGTGACAAGTTTATTCTCCTTCACCAGCCCGGCAGTGAAGAGGCTGTTGGGATGGAAGCAAGGGGACGAAGAAGAAAAATGGGCAGAGAAAGCTGTTGATGCATTAGTGAAAAAACTGAAGAAGAAAAAAGGTGCTATGGAGGAGCTGGAAAAAGCGTTGAGCTGCCCTGGTCAGCCCAGCAACTGTGTGACAATTCCTCGTTCCTTGGACGGCAGGCTCCAGGTTTCCCACCGGAAGGGGCTCCCGCATGTCATTTACTGCAGAGTGTGGCGCTGGCCGGACCTGCAGAGCCACCACGAACTGAAACCACTGGAATGCTGCGAGTTTCCCTTCGGCTCAAAGCAGAAGGAGGTTTGCATCAATCCCTACCACTACAAGCGGGTAGAGAGTCCTGGTAGGTTCTTCCTTGTTTGTGCCTTTACACCTTATCTGAACAATGCGAAGTGTGGCAATTAATCATGTGACTCATCAGCTTAAATGAGCAAAAGTGGCTGTTTGCACATGTCAGATTCGTCCTCTGCACTTTATCTGGATGGAAGCATTAATTAACAGCTCTCCCTTTCACGTGGCAAATGCCTCACCTGTGTAAATGTTTTATCACTATACAGATGTATAGTCTTAGTATATGGTGCCCACTATCCCTCGATTAATTTGTTGAACTGTGCAGATCAGTGAATTTATATGAAACATTGCAAGGTAACCAAAAAGGATTATTTGTAGTATGTGCATGGAAACCATTCTGACATTATAGCAGCAGCAGTACTAAGAGTATTTCCAAATTGTTATTTCACTTCATCACTTTTGGTTCTTCATCCCCCAGAAAATAATATTGTATTTAGGATCTCCCACAATTGTTGCCTTTTGGAAAGACTTTGAGTTCAGACAGCAGAATGTAACCCACTCAGTTTAAAGCTTTGATAGCCCTGTTTGATTTTATGTGAAATTTTACTGTCAGCTGTTCTGCAAGCACAGTTTTTTTACCTGCTACCCTCTGCCTCGCTTCTTTTTTTTTTTTTTTTTAAAGTGCAGTTCATTCTCTCTGTCTCCTCTTCAAAGGCCAAACCTCTTTTTGATAACTCTGTGCTTAATTTTACTTAGTGCAAGTTTATTATCAGGGAATACTTCCAGGGGCTAAGATGAGCTGTGCTTGGGTGTATCGTCACTAGTCTCCCAAGTCTCCTGCTGTTTGTGAGGGCATAGAGGGAGAGTTACAGAAATGCACTGCAGGCATGGGTGGACTTTCCTGGTTTAAAAGTGGGAAGTCCAGCACTGTTAGTCATTTCATAAACTGTGAAGCTGTGTGCAGAGTGGCAAGGACACACAAAATTATGGTGGAAATAAGGTTACTGCAAGATTGTTTTTCTGTGAATGGAAATGGCATTTGTCTTGGATTTACAATGCATAGAGCATACCTTGATGTTAAATATTTCCCTTTGGTGTGTTAGTATTAACTTGGAAGACATGTGAATGGCAGGCGTAGTACCCATAATGTATGTATTTATGCAACAAAAATTTGAGCAAAGGTACTCATCCCTGGAAAAACAGTGGATTCCTTAAAAATTTAAAATTGAGAAATATTCTTAACAACTGGATGTTAAGTAGAAGTGGAATAGTAAAGCAGTCATGTCCTTTTTCTGCTAGCTGTCTCCATATGTCTGCATTAGTTTCTCGCATTCAGTATTCCAAAACACTGAAAATTAAGATTCCTGAAAGACAGCAACTTCTGTCAGACTGAGCTACAGTTGGGCTCTTACTGTAATGCCAAATTACATGTTCTAACTAATTTTGGTTTAATAATGAAAACAATTACTGAGTTTGAGAACATTCTCATTTGGCCCATTTATACCATATTTTAAAAACAGGTATTTTAAAATATCCTGTCACTTCAAAGAATCACAAAATCACAGAATTTGTTAGGTTGGAAAAGACCTCTGAGATCATCGCGTCCAATCTATGACTGAATCACCACCATGTCAACTAGACCACTAAGTGCCACATCCAGTCTTTTCTTAAACACCCCCACGGATGGTGACTCCACCACCTCCCTGGGCAGCCCATTCCAGTGCTTAACAACCCTTTATGGGAAGAATTTCCTCCTAATGTCCAACCTAAACCTCCCCTGGTGCAGCTTCAGATTATGTTCACATTCATGTGTCCACTTCAATGAGCTATGCAAGAATGAAATAAAACTGTCAAAAGGTGTCTTAACTAAAACATACATTTTAGCTGAGTGCTAACAAGTAGTGTAATGGGTTGGAAAGCTGGGGTTTTGGGTGTTAAGTCATCTTATGACTCTTGTATTTGGGAAACGGAGCAAAAGGTTACAAATTGTAAGCCCGAACTCTGGATTGCTGTTAAGTTGTATTTGGATGAGATAATTTGCTCATATAACTGGGAAAAAAAAAATCTGAAACAGTAGCTTAGTCAAGTTGGAGTGGTAGAAACAAAATGCTTCCTTTTTTGTCCAGAGACCACCCTTCTTCAGGAAAAACTAGTTATGCTTGGTCAATTGCCTAATAGGGAACTGGGCAGTTTTCTTGTAAGCATGAGGGCTGTAGTCAGTTTGACAGAGCTGACAGAAATATTCAGTCCTTCACAAGCTCAAAGTGCTGCTCTAACCACTTATGATGTTCTGGAGGTAATATTCTGCTGATGAGCAGTATTTCCTTGTGCCTGGGTGCCCCGTTACACCCAGCTCTGGAGGTGCAGTGTCATACACGTGCTGAACTTACATCTGGAACCTGTAACACCATGCCAAAGTGCCACAGTGGGGGTGAAGCCCACTCTGGTTTTACTGCGATCTCTGTCTGGGTATGTAACGTAGGAGGGTTTTGTATTTAGTCAGCCACAGGTCTGCCATTGTTATGAGGGATATTGCATGGAGATGAGTGGGAAAACATGGCTTTTGGAAACAGGTGGTAGCTGAACTCCCGTTTGGCTTGGAGAGCTGTGCTTCATAACTTCTGACTTCTTTTTTCCTGTCCCTTCCTTGTTCTTGCTGTTCTCCAAGCACGGTCTTTATCTTTGTTTCCTGACAGTCACTCCCGAATTCTGCTAACCGTTTTTTCCTCATTTTTGCCAGGACACTAAAACACCATTATTGCTGCGTAAGTGCTTGTGCGTTGAGATTAATGGGTGGTGGGAATTCATGCATGAGTCACCATTTACAACAGTCTGTGGGCTCGAGCAGATACCAAGGTTTGTGTTTCCAAGGCTATCATCACAGAAGGGTTAGAAATGTACTTTCTCTTCACAAAGCAAAACTGGAAGCTCAGATTGTGTGCAAGGTACATCATGAAATTGTGTCTCTAATTGACAGCATGGTCTGTATTTAATTGTTCTGTGCAGAACCAGTTACTGGTGAGCTGATATGTATGATCCATACATAGGATGGCATCTATACTTTCTCTCTTCTGCTGATTGTCATGTGATTTGTTTCTGTGTTGTGTGAGTTTTCAGGAACGGATTAGTGGTAAATCCTCAACTACATAAAGTCGGGTAATGGTCTTTGTTGGGAAATCAGTCTCAGTTTTCACAGTGCCAGAGGCATGCATGGATTTTCTGCCTTGATACCTTATTTTATCCTCACTGTTTAACTTGAGAAGATAAGCTTGGAAAACATGAGAATTGGCACTCTGTGGTGTGCCTGCTAGGTACAAAGCTACACTTGAATCCAAATGAAATTTTTCTGTTGGCCAGGCTAGATAGGAGCTGGTTGTAAATAGTGAGAGAAGGGAGAAAACTATCAGCAGTCTCAAACAGGGAATCTCCCAGTGTCCCTGAGCACTGGCTGTGCCGCTGTCCCCACACACAGTGAACATGGCACCTGGCAGGCACGTGGGTGTGACATGATGGGACCATACTCATGGCTAGCTCACTCTCTGTGGAGTCAGATGGGGGCACAAGGTGGAGGTGAGGAAGGGTGAGTTCCTGTGACACTTGTTCAGCCTGCAATCAGCGAGCTGCCCCTCAGGAGATGGAGACCCGGTCTGTGGTGGGGTTTGTGAGCGCTCCTGCTCGCTGTGTTGTGCCAGCACAGCTGTTTGCGTGGCCTTGTGCTGAACTGGATCACAGTCACTTTTTCCCTCCCCTGCTGTGTTATCTTTCAGGCTGATCAGAGCAGCACAGAGGCTTACCTCCTGCCTGCGAGAACATCTGTACCAACAGAGCCCTGAGGAGGACATCTGGGGAGGAGTGGAGATGGAGGGAAATGAGAGGGGAAAGTAGAAACTCTTTTTGCTGGGATTAGGAAAGCAACCTTGTCCTCGAGTGCCAGGAAGAAATATCTCCTCATGTGTTACAGTAGCTCACTGCTGTTTCCTACGCCCCTTGTGTGCAGAATTATTTCTGGAGCAGGGTAGTTAATGGCTTGTCAGATTTCTCCCTTGGCAAAGCAAAGCAGAGCTTTTAATTAAGGAGGGCAAGGTCTGAATTTGATGCCTTTTAAAAACTGGCATGCTTAGCTGAACTGGTGTGCTTGCTTGGCTGAATCTGCCTTTTCTTCTCAGTTTTATTTTTGGGTTTAAAGATACCTGTTGCGATTATCCTTAATTAGGATCAAGACTTGAGAAATAATTAGGTGTACAGCATACATAGAAGCTGTGAGGAAAAATCAGACACGATATTTCTCATCTCCCTGAAGAGGCCATGAATGACCTCTCAGGTTTTGCAGGAGAATCTGTGAACTGACATTTGGAAGTCCTTCCTGAGCCACTTCCTTCCCTTCTTTTATCCCTAGGTTTCTGTGGGGACACAGCCTCTGTTCTTGCCTCTGTCCTCAGTTATGTAAGTGTGATCAGATGAAAGATGTCATCCAGTATTCAAGGGGGGAAAATTTTCTATTTTTAAGCCTGGATCCTGTTTGTTCTAACTGCAAAACCAAAGGAATGGCATAGGGAACAGGGAGGATGAAGAGGTGCTTAAATTGACACTGCTATTAAAAATAATAATAATAATAATAATAATAATACATCACACCTCTAATGTGGCTATAGGGGAGGAGGTTCAGTTTTTTGCCTTAGCTAAAAGGAAGGAAGGAAGATGAAGAAACTGAATATTTAATTTTCTTAAACAGTGAACACCAGCTCCCCACTGTTCTGTGTGATGCAGAATTGTGTTTGCCTCTACTAAACGTCCTTGCCCATCAGCCTGCTAGTTTTTGAATTTATAATCTTACAAAGGAGGCAAAAGAGGAATTAACTTCTCTTTCATGATTAATGTGTGGAAATGGTTGAAGGTACAGAGTGTTTCTCTAAATGGTTGCCCCCACCCCACATGTTGTCTCCTGAGAGTGTCCAGAGGCTGTTGATACCTTCTCAGGGGTCAGGCTTGGGAGAAACTTGTTCTTCACTGATCTGGATGAACTTAAACCTGCCTTGGGAAATGTGGTGGTTAACTCTTCTATACTCATTTGTGGAGGTGCTTACAGATGCCCCGCTGTGCTTGAAGCTTGCAGTGCTGGGGGTACTAAAACTGGTCAGGCCAGAAGCAGATGATTTGTCCTCCAACATATTCTGGCCCATTAGTGCAGACACTTGGAGGCAGAAAACAACTCCAATGGTCCATTTTTTTCCTTTTGCAATAAGGTGTAGATAAAAAAAGACTGTATAACTTTCCTCGATTAAGCTTCTTTCTTCAGAGAGCTGGCTGCAGACTGCTTTATATCGGGGGCTTTATGAAGCTGATGTTGCCATTGTTCCACCCAAACCAGGGGACAAGCAGTGGTTGCTTTCTCATGATACAGACAAATAACGGTTGAATTTTCAATTCTGCCTAAAGATTGTGATATTCCCCTCCATTATAGCCATGAATTCAGAGTGTGTGTCTGCTTCAGCGGGCTTGTTTTTTGGCCAAAAACATTTTACCTATGTGTACAGCTGCTCTTTGCCACAAGAGCAGGCCAGGTCCCCAAGCTCTGAGGAGAGTGGTAGGTGTGTCATGCTCTTTTTTCTCTTGGTGTGGACTCCCTGCCTATGACTTTAAGCTGATTATTTTCATATTTGTCTTTGATCTCCGCTGCTGTTTGCTCATAAGTGTTTCTCTGTAAGGCAGCACACCTACTGCAGGCACCAGGGATGCAGAAAGGAACTTGAAATGGTGGAAATCCTGGATGAGGCAGGTTTAGACTCATGTGGTCCTTGAATATTCTCCTGTACAGCACTGCAGCTCTGGTCCTCAGTGAAAGAGCAGTAAGGCATGCTTAATGGAGCTTTCTAATACCATTTGGAGTCACATACGTGTTTGATTGTGTGTGTTGGTCTGGTCATGCTTGTGAGCACTCATTCTCTAGGTACTTTACTGAAAAATGAAACAGGTTAGTTAGTCATCCCCATCTCATCCCCCTAAGATCGTGATGTATAAAAATAAGATTCCCAAACAGTGTCTAGATGGGGGAAATTCAGAAGAGGATCTTTAAGAACCCACCATGATATACTCCCACTGCACTTCAGACCTGAAGTCACCTGTTGGATCACTGATGCCGCTTTTGGCAAGCAGCAGGGTTCAAACACAGCTCCTGGGACTGTCAATTTTCAGGTGCTGCAAGTCTGTCCTGGCCAAGTTTGGAGCCAGCAGAGAGAATCTGGGAGTAAGTGGCAAGTCCCTTTGGGACCACGAGCCTGCCTGGCTGGGTGTTTTGGGGCCTTGCTCAGCGGCTCCCACCCCCCAGGCCCCTGGGCAAAGGGAGGAGACAGCGTGAGAGCCTCCCTGTTTCTGGTCAGGTGGAAGAGCTGTGATGGCCCAGGAGCAGCTGCTGGCACGGCTCCCACGGCACCAGGCCTGTTGGAGGATGATGTTGGCAGTGCCAGACATCCTGAAGAAAAGGGGAGAGAGAAAGATGAAAGGGAAGCTGCTCCAGGGCTGTAAGGGACGGGAAAACCGGTGCATCCCTTTGGGGTTAATATGTAGAACCAAGTCAGAAAAATCCTTGTTCCTGTGAGATTCCTGTAGCAGGATTTCTGCACCTCTGTCGGCTGGGGGTGAGGGAGCAGAGTGTGATTGCTGAGAGGCTTTGCTGTAGGGCTGTGTAATGCTGCTCTTGGGTGTGACTTTAAAAATAGCATTGCTACAACAGGTGGGCACAATTATGGGGATGGTTTCCTGAAATAGCAAAAGCAATTGTCAGTTTGCTCGGCAAGCAGTATAAAACTTCCTTCATTTTGGCTTTGCAGAATTCAGTTCTTAAATTCCCTACCAGAGTTGACCTGAGAGACAGGAATTGAAATAGGGAGGTGGAAGGAGGGAGTGGTCCAACAGCAGGGCTTCCCTTGTCTAACCTCACCACATGTCAGAAAAATAAGCAACAATAAAGGGATAAAACTTGTCAAGAAAGGTATGTTTCTGTCCTTTTTGTGTGTGTGTGTTTTCTTTCTTTAAAATTAACCAGATACAGATGTTTCTTCTGACTTGAAAGACCAGACTCCCAAGTTTTAACTTCCTCAGTAGGATAGTGACTGTGGCTTTCGTACAGGTAATTTGAACTCTGGTCTGTGTAAATGTCTGAGTTAATATACACTATCACTTTGACTTCCTCCTGTATCAGGACTGCTTTTCCACCAAATCTGCTTACAGGGACTCCTTCACTAATGTGCATACAATTAGTAATAAATTCTGAAATCGACCTTGACAAATGTCAGTTTAATCAAAACGTTAGCTTATCAGAGCATCCGCAAATAAAATCTAATGTTAGCCGAATATTGTAATGCAGGAAATGTACTAATATTACTTGCCAAATGCATTTAGACCAGATGTCTGATGTAAAAGTAAAGTCATAAAGTCAAACTGTTTTGCCTTTTTTTTTTTTTAAATACAGTCTTCAGTTGTAACTGTGTAAAACAACAAATCAGATTGTGGGGTCTCCTGAAACTGCAAAATAAAATTAAGAGTTGAGAAAAGACCGCTCTCGGCTTTCTCCTGGAATAGAAAGTTCAGCACGTTTGTCCACCTGTCACCCAAACACAGGTTGCTGAAAAGCTATTATTGAGCCTTTTCACATGCAATTACTATAACGGGTTTGGAGCAAAAGTCTGAAAGACTGGAATTTCTCCTTTTGAACGAACAGCAAAGCAAGCTGTGATTCCACAGCCAAGGTGTTATTGGAACAGCATAAAGTAGTTTGATCCTCAGAGATTGCTTTTGACACAATTCTTAGTAATTTTTTATTTTTAACAAAGAATAAACCCTATCCTAACTGCGGTCTTTGTATATGAGAACTTGTCATCTAGTCAAAGAATACCCAGTGTAATGACATTAAAATTTCTTTTTCTGCATGGTGTCTTACAAGCCCTTGCAGTCAGCCTGTTTTAGAGACACTCTAGTGCTGCAGACAGCAAGCTAAACTAAGCACGTTCAGCTGAGCATATGTTGGTACCTGCTCTGTTCCCACTGTGGGACTGGAGAGCTCATCAGGATGCCACAGCCAGCTTCAGCTGCTGTGGCCTCAAAGGCAGGAAATGAAGCTAGGAGCCTTCAGAAGGGGTTGAAATTTGTTAGTTTAACACAGCTGCTGGCTTTTGTTGTTTGGTTTGGGTTTTTTTCCTTCTCCTAATTCTTCATTTTTTCTTGAGACTGTGTCTTTGCAGGATTTTCTCTCTAGAGCATAGAGTACACACACCACAAGTTCCTCCCCTTACCATGTTTTTATACCCATTTCCAGATAGCATGAACTGGTGTGTGAGGACTTGACTCCTTCCCAACTTGCAGTTTTAGTTTTCCAGCAAATCATATGTGGTTTTGTATAAATTCATATGAAAATGCAGCTATGTATGATGCTTGGAAATCTAAGTGCATTGTCTAATGGTAGTGCTGTCAGGTCTTCATTAGCACCAAGGGCCCTGTTGTGGTACAAACCCTTCTACAGAATATATGTCAGCCAAGGCATGATTTTTAAGAGCAAAAAGTGCAGCAGCAATTGTGGTTTTTTTTTCCTTAATTTTGTAAGTAAAATTTTTACAGAAGTAGAATCTACTTTGGCAAGGAAAGACGATCACGGTCTGCTTTCTTATATTGGGCCCTTTGTATTTTATTATTTGGTCTTTCAATTTCTATATGTGGAAAGAGAGATACCTACCCAGATCTTCACGTAACATGCAAAGGGGGTGGAAAAAATGAGCCCTTGAGGGAAGCTAGCTGTCACCCAGGCTTGTGTAAGATAATCAAATCCCATCTGGATGGAAAATACGCTACTCTGAAAGTACAGCAGGTCCTTTGGATTGGCTTGGGGTTTTTTCGTAGAGAAACTTTAAAAAAAAAGAAGTGCTATTCATAAATTGGACACTTTCTCTGCTAAAATCATTATCTCTGGAATGTGAAAATTGAACAAAAAAAAAAAAAGGAAAACCAATGAAATCTTTACTTTTAGGACAGAAAACCTGTTAGTTTTCTGAAGAAGAGCAGGGTGATGTGCTGGAGATAAAAAGAGTAAAGACCAGTAGCTTTTTTCAAAGGCCACCATTACATTTCCATAAAAGCTTTTCTTCCTTGGCATGGTTAGTCAGAACACTTATCTGAACAGCCAGGTTGTCTTAGGTCTATCTTCTATATTTTTGGCATTTTTGGCTTAGATGAAATAGCCCTGTGGGTGAAATTGCCGCGTAGCTCTAATTTCTTTAAATAATTTCTCTGCTTGTTTGGTGGAGGCACACTTGGTGATATTTGCATGGCAAAAACAAGCTACCCAATTCCCAGGCTGTCTTGACAGACATGGGATTTCATCTTAGCTATAGTTCCACAAACATACCCATCCTGGCTTCCACGTGGTTTATCTTCCTCTTTGTTACTAGTAATACTGCCCCTTGTAGACATGTATTAACTCTCAAATCCAAGTCCACATGGACAGAAAAGCTTGGAAGCAAAATTTAGCCACAGTGTAGCACATAAAACCTTTTAATCCAGTGTTTGAAGAATTACAGAAATCAAGCTGTCGAATGACTTGTGATTCTACTCCATTAATTTTAATGAGGTTGAGTTTGCAAATCTGTTGCAGTAGCTTTTTAAGACAACAGTATATTCAATAATATGTTTCCTTTAAATGTATGCATCCCTACTGATGATAATTTAAAAAAAAATAATTTTTTAAATTGTATCTGTGTTCCCTTCTGCTGCGGAGGGTAAAGAGGAAGGGAGAACTTGTGTCTGCAAATGGTTAGAGCCACATCCTGCAGAGATCTGCACAGCAAAGATGTGCACTGCTTCATTATTTTATAGCAACAGGTGTGCTGGCTTAGCACCGAATAACTCTCTCATGCTTTCTGCCCTTCAATTATACCTCTTCCTGGAGCTGGCAGCTGCAGCAGAGATCAGCCTCCTCCCCTGCTGTACTGAGTCTCAGTAATTTGTTATTCCATGTGGTTGAGGTCTGCAACCTGACCAGAAGCTCAGTGCCTTGCACAGGGGTGAGGGGAGCAAGAAGGGTGTGCATCCCCCTTTATGGTTTGAACTCCTGGCTGCCTTCCATACTCGGGAAGGGCCCAGCCCCTGCTCATGTCTTCACTCCTGAGTGAACAGCGCTCAAATTAACTCCTCTGTGACTCCAGTGGGAGCAGCTTCCTTGCAAAAAAAGCCTGTGAGCTGCAGAGAGATCAGGGTATGGCAGTGAGTGACTGCCTTGGAGTTGGACTAATTGGAGCACTGTAGTCTCTGACCCACCTGATATGGCTTTTCAGAGCTTTTTCCTCCTTCTTTAAGGTTGTGTGTGTGCAGGGAGGATGTGAATTAGGGGCAGCACTCAAAGTAAATTCTGCAATGATATTTTTGAGACTATTTGTGCTGTATCAGTCTCAGTTGTATTCTTTTCCCCCTTCCCTCTTTTCCGTGTGTATTTTGAAGAAGTTGGCATTTAGTCATTTGAGGTTGAAGTAGTTGGACAATAAGCATAGGTCTGCAAGGAGGAGACTTGGGAAGAGGAGACTTGTTTTTATTTCAGGTATTTCTAAACTTCTTCAGTGGTTCTGCCCAACAGGAGAAAACATGTATATATACCTTGGGAAAATCTGGCACTGCATTAATTTAATTACAGAAAACATACAGAAAATATCCTGTTCTCCTGCTATTTTAAAATGCTGTAAATCATGTGGCTTCCTCTGATGTCATGTGTGTCATTGTTTAATATGAGGTAGAGGATGGGAAAGGTAGGTGATGTACTTTCTGCACAAATTAACTTCAGAAAAGTTAATGGTTTGACCTTCGTCTGTAGCAACGGAAGAGATAGGAAAGCTGTGTTTTTAATGCTTGAAAAAGTAAGGAGGAATCATAAAGACAGGAAAGGGGAAATACATTTTAACACATGATCTCATTGTTGCTTTTTTCACTGGCTAATTTATTAGCCCAGCAAATGTGGACTATGATGATTAAATAGTGCTTGACCCAGCTGCAAAAAGACTGTTAGGTCTAACAGAAAAAGAGAAATTCTGAGAGACCCTCATGTTCAGAGAGCTTGGCTTTGATATGTTGTGAATCAGGGGATTTGTGATGTCCACCTGAATGTTGAGTAACTTTTTTTTTAATGGCCTTTTCCAGGGGCATGT